>JAYESA010000018.1:59797831-60522831 GCA_036927795.1 Iris macrosiphon
TTTTGTAATGGGTTTGTTCCCACATGACTTTATCTGATTTGTATATGACATTTCAGATTTAGCATCTATATATTCAGCACTTTTTCTGATATTCTTGTGGATGAGATAGATTTACCTGTATTTAGACTTGTAGTATTTTAGGACAGCGTAGCACATCACTTCGGGTCCATTCAAAATGGATTAAAGCCCTTAGTGACGTGTCAGCTGGCCAGTGACACGTGGCCTAGTTCTGTATATTTTTGTGACTGGGGCGTGACAACTAGCCTGGAGACAGTGTCCAGGACAAGTATCCCTTGTGTCGTGTCGCCTCGGACACGAAAACGTTAATTTTTGAGCCCTGTTCAGGTACTCGTAACTTTCTGCTCATAATCCCATTTTCAATTCCGTCAGTTGCAACGCGTAGCCTGCGTGACCCCCTCGGTGCCCGTGCAAACCGCTCGGGGCATCGAGTCCTGTGGCGATCGTGAACCGCGATCCAAAAACAGGAAAAACAATGCCATGTTTCACCCCGGAACCGGGTACGCCCCGCCAAACGGGACGACTTGGTCACACGCGGTCTTTACCGATACGTGCGCGTCTTTGATACGGACGCGTAGGATTTCACAGAAGTCGATTCGGGTGTGCGTGCACACCGGAATCAACGCGTATCCGCCGACACCGTCCCGTATCCGTCATTTCTGGAATGCATCATAACTTTGTGTACACACGTCGGATCAAAACGAAACTTGTGCCATTGGAATCGTAGCAATACGCTGGTCCTATGACCCAAGTTTGGTTCGATTCTGAGAATGTTGACGAAATCGCGTGTTGTGTGCCCCATAGGCCCCACTCGACGGGCAATTTTGTGATCGGCTCATCGGAATCTAATTCTGGAAGTTCTGTTGAGTTCGTATCAGCGTTCCTGACTTGTTGACACTAAGTTGGACAAATTTGGAGACCTTTGACCCTGACACATTTTTCGGTGCAAAGCGGGCCCACATGCGTACCCCGTTTTGACCCAAAATTGCTATTTTTGCCCTTGTCTCCAAATTGGACTCAAGGACAGGCATTTCTAGCTATTTGATATCTTCTGAGCATGATTGTAATGTTTATTTTAGCATCCGAAGATATTTCTAGAAATTTCCCCGAGTAACAGAACAGTAGTTGGAAATCAAACATCAGGCAAGTGTACCTCGCCAAAACTTGCAGCTTTGCTACCTATTTTCTTGACTTAGTTATACATCAGTGGGCAAGTGTATCTTACCAACTTGCAGTCTTTATTTTCATATTACCTGTATTAAATATAACTGTTGCACATGCTCAACCTAGGAAGCGTGTGACGTACTTAGTGTCCGATCATAGTCGGGTGTCAACCCCGTACGCGGTATTGGGTACGTCATTTAGAGATGGACATTCATGACATCCTTACTTTCTCGTACTTGTCTTATCAAGTACATCATAATCCAGGACACTTGACACTATTCATGCAGACAGAATCTTCCTGAGATATTCATGGTGATTCTGTGTAGGATACAGGATTGACATAGATATTATATTCTTAGATATTCTATGACTGGTTGCATTAGCTATGATCCCACTGACATGGACATGAGACGTTATGGTCATGATATGCGTGGTTACATTGGGTGGGGAGAGATACACAGGCTACAGGCTGATCCATATATATATATATCCACTACTATTGTGAGGTTGTAGACTCTCCAGCAGAGCTAGACCCTTTACTTGTTATTACTGCTACCGGCTCCCCGACACAGAGCTTGTAGCGGTCTCAGCCTGAGTACTAGTGATGCTCTCACTTGCATTTCACATAGATGGTTATATAGCTTATCCTATTTATTTCATTCTCTGCTGCACTGCATTTATTTTGGCTTGTATTTTCTGTACCTTGTTATATCCCCTGAGGACCTGGAATGGATTATGTCCCCAGGTTTAGCTGAGGAACAGTACCCCGAGATATACGGGACAGGAGCTGAAGCTATTACTGGACTTGACACTGGAGCAGAACCAATCCCTGAGCACGAGGTGACTGCCGAAGACTTTTCATGAGTACCTGATTCCGTACTCAGTATTTACTTATGTTTGACTCTTTTGTTCCTGGCCTATTGAGCCAGTGTATTCAGACTTATGTCGGATTGTTTCTCCGACCTACTTGTTGAAACTTGTTGCTACTTATTTCCATTTTATTATGCAGTTGATTATATTTATCTTTTATGGATGAGATTAGTTGTGGCTTGTTGTCGTAGACCTTATTTTACAGCTTAAGTGCGCCCTGATGGTTCCATTAAATTGGGTTGTCCATCGGTGCGTGCTGCTGGCCATTGCCACGTGTCCAGTCCCTCGATATTTTGGGACTGGGCGTGACATAAACAGAATAATCTAATCCACACTATAATATCCAAGTCTCAAAGTATGCCGAAAATAAATTTGGTACCAATAATCTGCTAAACGAAACTAACTGAATAATTAGTGATCCCGGCTAGACCTCCCAAAATCACAACTGGCTACAAGGTCCAAGGGTGCAGCTACTCTCCCTGTGGTCCATAATATGTCGGACACCAGTCCTCTAAGTCGCAGTCTGGAAAAATATTTCCAGTCAGGATGGAGTAAAGTACATCACTAACAGCAGTTCTACATCAATGATATAAACTATGTAGCAGTAAATAGATAGAAATATACAAGATGTATATACATGTACAAGAGATACACAATAAAGGAAATATTGGAAATAAATACAAGAATAAACAATATGGCAATAAACAAGAATACTAATGACTAAGTATGTGAGTACTAGCTTTAACATGTGATCGGCTTGGAAACTTGTACACGAATACTGGCCTGGCTAGTCATACGTGCGGTGTATGACCAACACTAACATGAGAATAAGACTTGTACATGAAGGGTATGCTCATATATCTACACTAAAATACTCTCCACCCCGACTGGTATAGTAGATCCAACCATGGTACGCTATGGCACGGGATTCTCTAGGAAGATAGCAAGTCTCCCCGAGAATCAGTGTATGTACATGCACAAGATAACCAATGAAACAAGACTTGTACAAGATACACCATATACAAGGAATAACATCTCATGACGAGATCTGGATATACCAATCCGTGTAACCATCGTGTCAAGGAATATAGATATTTATACTAGATACAATGAACATAGAGGATATCATAAATAAGAAACTATCAGAGAATGTACTCACCTGGGGTCCTTAGCTGGCAATACCCATGTCCTGCTCCTGAAGTCTCGCAGGACGATCCAATGGTCCTATATACATATAATATAATACAATATAGCATCAGTCATTATACTAGCACACGCACAAACGCAATATACTGAACTTAGCAGCAGAAACAGAGAGAGGGAGATGATGAATAGGGATGGGGGTCGGCTGGTAGCTTATTTAGGTTTTTGTTGAAAGAAATAAAGAAAAGGAAAATTAATATTTATATGCACATGTAAAGGTGTTGGGTTGACCTAGAAATTGGCTTGGTCAACCCTTGGAAAAAGGCCTTGGCTTGTCATATAGAATTTTAAGGGCTATGATTCAATAGATTCAAAATGGATGGCTAGGATTGCATTTGGTTCAAAGTTTGGAGGGCTATGGTTTGAGGAGGTTGATGTTGAGTTACACACTCCCAAAAATTATGAAAAAATTTAGATGAAGGAAAAATAGGTTTCTTCATGTGTTGTGTCCAATGGGGTGGACACCTTAATGCACTTTTGCATAAAAGTGCCCAATGATTGGAAAAATGCACAAAGTTAGATTTATGGTTTAATTTAATTAAAATAAATGCAATTGGTGTTCTAAAATTAATTAGAAGTACATGAGACTAAAATTAGGTGGGACACAAGTGTCATGAATGAAGAAGACTCAGAATAGAATATTACCCTAATTTGGGTTACTCAAAATGGGTCGAGATTGTGTCTCCAATTTCGATTGGAACGCACAAAGATACAAATTTAAATTTATTAAGAATTAAATATAAACGTTTGCGATGAATATTGTGCGACTAAAATGTAGCACAAGAGAGCATAATTATAAGTTACACAAATGTCAGAAAAGAAGACAGGCATGTCTAGGACAAAGGTATAAAATTTGTTGGAAGGCAAAAGTTAGGGTAGCGCTCCAAATATCGAAACAACGGTAACGCACAACAATTAAATAAAATTACGGCTATTAAATATAAATAAATGTCATAAAATTATTTAAAATAAATACACACAATACTTATAATATATAAAAATATAAAAATACCCCTATTTCAAAATGTGGTAGTGACAAGTCTACCCTCCTTAAAAAAAATTCGTCCTTGAAATTTAAGATCCTCAACAGTTGTATTTACTTATTATATTATTTTCTATCAAAATTTAAATTTATCAAACCACATAATCATGAAGTAAATCCACATTGTTATTTCACAAAAATTTTAAAATATCATATTCCTGAAAACCCTCGAAATAAAAATCAATTTCTATTCTTATTACAATCTCCTTCAAAATTTTAAGTTAATAATTAAATACTCAAAAATTTAATATCCAATCCTCTAATTTAAATCCATTCAATGCATATTATAAAATTGAATCTCATCCCAAAATTTGAATTCTACACTAATCCATTTATGGTCTTATTCCTTGATTTCTTTTTCCACACAAAACTCAAATAATATAATAGTTATGAAATCTTCAAATACCTCATTCAAATATAAATTTATAAAAAATTATATCTTCTAGTCAATTAAATATACTGGTAATCTTCTTAACTCCTCAAAACTTAATAACAAATTCAATCGTATCACAATCTTCCTAAACTTATGATTTAACAAATCGTCAATTTTGCCACATTAGTTCTCAACTTTTTATTTAAATTAATGTTTATCCTCGAAATTTACGGCACCTTGTCTCTCTTTGTCCAGTTATAAACTCTTCATTAATCTTTACTACAGTCAAACCCCCAACAATCAAAGTCTAGAAAAATCTTACCTACAGTCATACAACATACAATCTAGAAAAATATATGTATGGTTTATGGTCTGTTTTGTCATGGTATTGTAGTCTCTGTCAGGGTGTACTACTAACTATATTCTAGCAAAAATCACTGATACAAGCTACGGTACTAAGAAATTAATCAATCAAAAGACGGAAAAAAGAACAAAAGGAAGGAAAGAATAAAACCTGCTAACATATCACCTACAGTATCGGTCTCCTCGACCGTTATCGCAAATGCTCCGCCCTGCTGGGGTGGCTCCCTCCGCGGGTGCTGAGCAATCTTTGGTTCCACAGGTGGCCTAACTGGATCTCTATAATTTAGAGCTGCGCTCTGTCCGGGAAGATAATGAACTAGAGGACAATCCCTCATTCGGTGTCCTACATCGCCACAGCATAAACAAAGTCCTAGCCTCAATCTATAACTCTCCCAAAGGTGACCTGGCTTCTTAAAGAAATGACAAGTCTGCTGATCCTGCTGAACACAAACCGGTGCTTGGTGCTGCTGGTGGTTATACTGAAACATCCTCGGCTGCTGCTGAATATGGGGGCGCTTGGCCGGTCCCGCGCTACCACTCGTATCTCCAAAAATATTGTGACTCCTCTAAGGCCTGAGATCCAGATCCTCTTCTGCAATCTGGGCATCCATCAAGATATCCCCAAATGTAGCGGTACGACGACCAGAAGTGCGCGACCTAATCTCTTTCGTCAGCCCCTTTCTAAACTTTTGGGCTCTGTCTCCTGGGTCTCGGATGCAAAGCGGCTCAATCGACAGAATTCGGTGGCGTAATCATCGACCGACATGGTTCTTTGGACCAAGTCATGGAACTGACTTTCCAAAGTTCCCAAGGCCACATCGGAAAAGAACTTCTCCTTGAAAAGTTCCTTGAAGGTCTCCCAAGTAAGTCCTTGTGCAGTAAGTCTCGGCTTCGTGCGATACCACGTGTAGCGTTCAGTCTGAGCGGAGGAGAATGGCGGGTTCACGGCAGGTTGGGGCCGTTCAGTCCGGCGCAGGGGTGCTTCAGCGGGTGCGGCTCGGGGTGCAGCCGGCCTCCGGTCGACGAGGAGGTGGGTCTGGGTCGTGATTCAGGCGAGCGGGAGGAAAGTTGGCGACTACTGGAGGCGTGGTACAGGCGGAGGAGAACTCAGGAATGGTGGAGAAGAGGGTGGACTCGGTTCAGCGGGTCGGGGTGGCTACTCCGGCAGTGAACTCCGGCGGAGGGTGGCGGCAAAAACAGAGAGAGGGAGATGATGAATAGGGATGGGGGTCGGCTGGTAGCTTACTTAGGTTTTTGTTGAAAGAAATAAAGAAAAGAAAAAATAATATTTATATGCACATGCAAAGGTGTTGGGTTGACCTAGAAATTGGCTTAGTCAACCATTAGAAAATGGTCTTGGCTTGTCATGTAGAATTTCAAGGGCTATGAATAGATTCAAAATAGATGGCAAGGATTGCATTTGGTTCAAAGTTTGGAGGGCTATGGTTTGAGGAGGTTGATGTTGAGTTACACACTCCCAAAAATTATAGAAAAATTCACATAAAGGAAAAATGGATTTCTTCATGTGTTGTGTCCAATGGGGGTAGACACCTTAATGCACTTTTACATAAAAGTGCCCAACGATTGGAAAAATACACAAAGTTGGATTTATGGTTTAATTTAATTAAAATAAATATAATTGGTGTTCTAAAATTAATTAGAAGTACATGGGACTAAAATTAGGTGGGACACAAGTGTCATAAATGAAGAAGACTCAGAATAGAATAGTACCCTAATTTGGGTTGCTCAAAATGGGTCGAGATTGTGTCTCCAATTTAGATTGGAACGCACAAAGATACAAAGTTAAATTTATTAAGAATTAAATATAAATATTTGCGACAAATATTGTGCGACTAAAATGTAGCACAAGAGAGCATAATTATAAGTTACACAAAGGTCAAAAAAGAAGGCAGGCATGTCTAGGACAAAAGTTTGAAATTTGTTGGAAGGCAAAAGCTAGGGTAGCGCTCCAAATATCGAAGCAACGGTATGGCACAATAATTAAATAAAATTATGGCTATTAAATATAAATAAATATTATACAATTATTTAAAATAAATACACACAATACTTATAATATATAAAAGACAAAAATATCTCTATTTCAGAATGTGGTAGTGACATCAACGGACGTCATATGTGGTAGAGAAATAGTACCAGCCAAAAATATCTCACGAACGAAGTGACAATCATTCTCAATTTACTTTGTCCGTTCATAAAAAATCAAATTATTTGCAATCTGTATCACACTCTTGTTGTCACAGTGAAGCGGATCGGAGCAATCTACATATCAAAAAATGCAACAATGTCTTAATTCTTGCTTCGCCATGAGATCAACGAATCTCTAAGAAATAAACAAAATCCTGTAGTAGATCATCGGATGGTCGGATCTCCTTTCCAATATGTATTAGAAAATGCTCGAAGCTCTAGAGTAGATGTAAAAGTCATAAATAATGAGCGCGTAATGGAGCCCTGAAGATATCAGAGTGTAAAACCCCATATTTTTAAATATTGTATTTATTTAATTAATTAGTTATTGAATATATTAATATTATTTCATAGTTATTTAGATAATATATATGTAGTGATTTAAGTACTATCATGACCCAATTCCGTGGAATCGTTGGGGCGTCCCCCGAACCGTGACCGTCGTGCGGGCCTGGGGTTGCGCCCGCACAAGGCTTTAATGTTTTGCATAACGAGCACATATTCAGAGTACGTAGATAAATTAAAACACAGATTTGAAACATGGAAAAGTTCTCTTTATTGATAATGAACATCTATTACAAACTCTTGAACGAGTCAGCTAATTTGTCGTACGGGCGTACAAAAGGGTTTGACACAAAATGAGATAGCAGTCCTGTATATTACATCCCTTTACTAAACTTTTAAATGATAAAGACCTCCGGGCTGGAGGATGGCCTTGCCACGGAGCTGTATTCTTGCTTGGGTTCTAGCTCCTTTCTTCAAGTACTTCACAATACGGCACGATCAGGATGCGCCTACAGCTGGACTGGATCGGGAAGACGACTTCGGCTCCTCGCTCGGTTCGCCTTAGTGCAGGAAACCTGTTTCAACGAGGGTCAATATGTCAAAACATACTGGTGAAGGCGAGCTAACCCAATGATACCAATCAATACGTTGTTTTAATGAAGCATGCATATTTTTGTGGTTTTCTATCTTGCCTTAGTTCATTTACAAGTAAGCAGCATATAGAAATTACTGAAATGAATTTGTCACCGTTTGGTGACTTTTACCTGTCCGTTTGAACGACCTGCACAATACATACTATGCCTTCCCTGCCACGAAGACACAAGTTAGTTTGCACCATGCTTAAATATACACGAGGATCACTGGCTTGATTGCCATAATGGACTAGTCCGGGACAAGGATAGCATGCAACGAGAGTACACGAGGCGCTGCAAGCCATCCTGTCCCGTACACGATAACTATACACGAGTTCCGCCCGGATCAGATCGGTGCCAGTACCCCAGCGACCGTCCGCAGAACTAATACCTTGTGCATAAGTTGTCCATGATCGAACACGATTATTAAGTTAAAAATTCATGCAATTAAGGCAACACGAGTACAAGAACACGAGTACACGACAAGCAATAATGCATGATTCATTTTGTATAGCCTCCCTGAACAATTATGCACAATACAAGGTGTGTTTCATACTTAGCACAATTCATAGAACATTTGGAATGAACTAGCATACAATAAGATAACAGTTCATAAGTTTAGTTTGATAAGCAATATAGTCCAAGCCTATTCCCATTTTATCTTGGTATCTTTTATTATTACTTGGTATCCGTCTGATCGGGGCAAACAAGGATGCAAGATTTATTAGGTGTGAAGACTTGAAAGCAGGGCTAGCTAATCGGGATGGTAGCCACTCACTTAGATGGTTGGAAGGGAGAAGGAAAGAGGCGCTTTAAGACTCTGCTCGTAAGCCGCCTACTGCTCGTTCACCTGCATCACGAACAACTCGATCAATACCTCTTCCTCTCTTTTCAATCTCGGAATTGAAGTGCAATTCAATGAACGAAAATAATGAAATCCATCAAAACCGTTCAAGAAAAATAAGCAAATCCGAAAACCAACTCAAAGCACCAAAGCAACAAGCGATATCAAAATTCAAGGCAACAAAAGATAACAGCGGAAAGGTTCCTCCTGACTCTGTCGCTAAGTCGATCCCGGGGGCACGGTCTACTGAATATGGGAATCGATTCCGAAGAAACAAATCCATAATGAGGACGAGTTCTTGTTTTAATCTATCCCGATCGAACAATACCGTCTTGTGTTTCTTAGCCGCGCTCCCCGCACCAGGGGAACGGGGTGCTACATCCTACCCAACTAATTGAAAGTTTCGTCCCAAAACTTAGGAATAGAACTTACCATTAGGGATTATTTTGTTGGGGGTGACGATCAGGAAGGTTCGAACAGGAACTAATGGCATGGCTGGATCGTCCACAAGCTAGGCATAACCCAAGTCTCAAGCGACAATTGTTGGCTGTGTGCCCACGTTTTTTACAGAAATTACACGATGACTCTGGGTTTCCTCTTCGACGCCTGACGTGGTCTGGTCGCTTTGCAGCGGTGTTTCCTTTCTCGTCGCTATGGCGTTTGTGATTGTAGGTATGCACAATGCCGGTAGAAACGTGAGGATATTGTGGTTCAAGTGATAGGACATGATTCATGACTTCACGTATTGTCCTGTACTGATGAACGACCATATGCACATGAATGGCAGGGCTTAGACCACCTTCAAACCTTCTAGCTCGACTCGCTGCATCAGGTAAATAGGCCCTAGCAAATTTGGAGAGTCGGTTGAATTCGGCGGAATACTGTTTAACTGTCATGTTGCATTGCCTCAGTTGCACGAACTCGTTCTCTATCTGACGTTGTACTGGAGGGGGTATAAACTCCCCTTCAAATATGGCATAAAAAGTCGTCTACGATATTGCCTCCACTCCATGGTCAAATTGGAGAGATCGTCGATACACGTCCCACCAATCGTGCGCGTTGAGGCAGAGCTGTAGTTGCGCTCAGGCGACGCACTTTTCTTCGGGGACCTCTAGCAGAGCGAAGTGGTCTTCAAGTTCGGCCAACCAATCTAGAGCCACAATTGGGTCCTCAGTCCTGTTGAATGGGGTGTTGCAGACTTTCTTGAAGTGGCCAAAGTCGAAGGCAGTCACTTTCCTCTTCCTTGGAATTTGTAGCGTCTCAACTTCAAGCATGGGCTATTCCACCGGAGTCGTTGCTGTTGTGGTAGAATGGTTGGAAGCCAAAGTCTGAACGATCTGTTATAGGGCATCTACCTGCTTCTGTTGGACTGAGAATCGAGCTTCTATATTGTCTTGAAACTTGAGCTGACTCTCCTCCGCCCGCTTCTCGGCCCGTTCGTAGCGAGCCTCTTCCCTTTGTTGGTTTGCCTCCAACATTCGCAACATTTGCTGGACGGGATCGATGCTTGGCACGGCTCGCTGACTCCTTGAACTTCCTGAAGTGCCCGAACTACTTTCTTGGCCTCGCATTTCGTCCGGTGCTAGCGCTGCAGATTGCGCTGGTGACATTCCTTCAAAAGAAGGTAAATTACATTAGGATCATAATGTATTATGGACTTATTGCATGAATGTATCTCGTTTTGGCCTAGCGAGTTCAAGAGTTCGCACAGGAATTTGATATTAAAGAAACTTTTCCAGTGCGAGAGTCTAAGGAACTTGAATCTGTGCTCTGATACCATTATGTCACGACCCAATTTCGTAGAATCGTTGGGGTGTCCCCTGAACCGTGATCGCCGTACGGGCCTGGGGTTACGCCCGTACAAGGCTTTAATGTTTTGTATAACGAGCACATATTCAGAGTATGTAGATAAATTGAAACATAGATTTGAAACATAGAAAAGTTCTCTTTATTGATAATGAACATATATTACAAAATCTTGAACGAGTCAGCTAATTTGTCGTACGGGCTTACAAAAGTGTTTGACACAAAATGAGATAGCAGTCATGTACATTACATCCCTTTACTAAACTTAAAAATGATAAAGACCTCCGGGCTGGAGGATGGCCTTACCACGAAGCTGTATTCTTGCTTGGGTTCTAGCTCCTTTCTTCAAGTACTTCAAAATGCGGCGCGATCAGGATGCGCCTACAGCTGGACTGGATCGAGAAGACGACTTCGGCTCCTCGCTCGGTTTGCCTTAGTACGGGAAACCTGTTTCAACGAGGGTCAGTATGTCAAAACATAGTGGTGATGGTGAGCTAACCCAATGATGCCAATCAATACGTTGTTTTAATGAAGCAAGCATATTTTCGTGGTTTTCTATCTTGCCTTAGTTCATTTACAAGTAAGCAGCATATAAAAATTACTGAAATAAATTTGTCACCGTTTGGTGACTTTTACCTGTCCGTTTGAACGACCTGCACAATACTTACCATGCCTTCCCTGCCACGAAGACACAAGTTAGTTTACACCAAGCTTAAATATACACGAGGATCACTGGCTTGATGGCCATAATGGACTAGTCCGAGAAAAGGATAGCATGCAACGAGAGTACACGAGGTACTGCAAGCCATCATGTCCCGTACACGATGACTATACACGAGTTCCGCCGGGATCGGATCGATGTCAGTGCCCCAGCGACCGTCCGCAGAACTAATACCTTGTGTACAAGTTGTCCATGATCGAACACGATTATTAAGTTAATAATTCATGCAGTTGAGGCAGTACGAGTACAAGAACATGAGTACACGACAAGCAGTAATGCATGATTTATTTTGTATAGCCTCCCTGAACAATTATGCACAATACAAGGTGTGTTTCATACTTAGCACAATTCATAGAATATTTGGAATGAACTAACATACAATAAGATAACAGTTCACAAGTTTAGTTTGACAAGCAATATAATCCAAACCTATTCCCATTTTATCTTGGTATCTTTTATTACTTGGTATCGTCTGATCGGGGCAAACAAGGATGCAAGATTTATTAGGTGTGAAGACTTGGAAGCAGGGCTAGCTAATCGGGATGGTAGCCACTCACTTAGATGGTTGGAAGGGAGAAGGAAAGAGGTGCTTCAAGACTCCGCTCGTAAGTCGCCTACTGCTCGTTCACCTGCATCACGAACAGCTCGATCAATACCTCGTCCTCTCTTTCTAATCTCGAAATTAAAGTGCAATTCAATGAACGAAAATAATGAAATCCATCAAAACCGTTCAAGAAAAACAAGCAAATCTGAAAACCAACTCAAAGCACGAAAGCAACAAGCGACATAGAAATCCGAGGCAACAAAAGATAACAGCGGAGAGGTCCCTCCTGACTCTGCCGCTAAGTCGATCCTGGGGGCACGGTCCACTGAATATGGGAATCGATTTCGAAGAAGCAAATCCATAACGAGGACGAGTTCTTGTTTTAATCTATCCTGATCGAACGATACCGTCTTGTGTTTCTTAGCCGCGCTCCCCGCACCGGGGGAACGGGGTGCTACAAGTACCTAGATAATTAATCATTTAAAATTATTGTACAAAAAAAATATTATTTTGATTTTAGGGATCCTTGCGGGAGAGTGATAGATTTTTAGAAATTAATTTCGGGGTACAAATGTATTTTATTTCTAATTTTTATACCTTAAATATATGCGTAAATAAAAAAATAGTATAATAATAATAATAATAATAATAATAATAAAATAATAATAATTAGTATAATAATAATAATAAATAGTGTAATAATAATAATAATAACAATAATAATAATAATATATAGTTAATAATATTCATAATAATAATTATAGTAATATTGGTAATAAAATGAAAGGAAAAGGAATAGAAAGGAAAAAAAAAGAAAAAAAAAGAAAAAGAAATGAAAAGAAAAAGATAAAGTTAAATACTAACACTAATAACTACTTAAAACCCTAAACTATTCCTTTATATATACTAATCCTATTTACTAACAACCCAATTCCTTAACCCCCCCAAAGACCCAGCAGCCCCGCGCCCAGGCTAATATCTCACTTCCTCTCTCTCTCTCTCTCTCTCTATATATATATATATATATATATATATATATATATATATATATATATATATATATATGTGTATCAAACCACAAAACCCTAAACCGCGCCTCCACCTCCGGCGACCACCCCTTCCAGCCGACCGCCGCCCCGCGCCGTCGCTCCGCCGCAGCCCGCCGGCCGACCGCCGGTCGTCCGCGAGTGCGCACCCCGTGCACGTGCATAGTGCACAACAGCACCTCTCAACATCCCATCTTCAAGGTGATGTATCTCCCTCAATTTTATTATTTTTGTGTGCGGTTTGTTCGTGTGCGCTCACAACGTGACCCTCTAGGATTTTTTTTCAAGCGGCACGAGTTTTCGTGCCCCGGATTGGTCAAAAAATAGACCGGAAAATGATCGAAAAACTGACCAAAACAGTTCAGAATTTTAACACCAAAATCCTATGTTCACACCCAATTTGCCGTCAACCTGTTCAATATTTTCAAAAACTATTAAAAAAGTTTTTCTTCTCTATATAACCGAGAATTTTTTTGTTGTTTTAGTTTTTGTTAATTTATTTCATGGGTAAAATTATTCAACCTCCAAATTGACCAAAAACTTGTTTTTAAAATATTGGAAAATTGTGATATGGAGCGCGTCCTGCCAAACGGGACCGTTCTGTCGCATACCAATTGCATCGAAAGGTGCGTATGGTATGTCCAGACGTGTGAATTTTTGCAAAAACTGATTTGGACGCGTGTGCGCGTCGAAATCAGCCCGTATCCGCAGAAAATCTCCAGTATCGCAACTTTTGCAAAAGTCCTGCGCATTTAGTGCACGCTTGTTAGAATGCAACGAAACTTGCGACACTGGACTCGTGGTATCACACTGGTCCTGTGACCCAATTTTTACGCAATTCTGAGACAGTTGACCAAGTTGCCAATTGGCGGGCCCCACAGTTGACTTTTTGGGCGAAATTGTGTTCGGCTCACCAGAATCCATATTTGGACATACCGTTGAGTTCATACTGACTTTTAGCATTAGTTTGATCTATAATTTATCCCATTTAGAGACCTTTACCCCTAGCACGCTTTTCGGTGCAAGGTGGCCCACATGTGGAGCCCGCTTTGACCCAAAATTATCGTTTTGCCCCTGTGTCCAAATTGGACGAAAGGGTAGTATTTTCTGGCTATTTGGCTTATTTTGAGAATGTTGGTGACATTTATTTCAGCATCCGGAGACGTTCATTCTGAGACCGTAGCTTCTGATCATGTGTGCTTGACTTTTGGACGTTACACTTTGCGGCTTTTTTACCAGGCAAGATATCTTGCCAAATTGCTTACAGTATTTTGCATGCTTAGTATATTTTTGCATATTTATTGTATTTTGTATATTCATTGCATATGTAGTTTCTTTTAGTCATTACTATATATTATATATGTTGACACACACTTGACACTTAGTATCATAGAGGACAATTAGTAGGCGTATGGGCTATAACCACTCTGGTGAACCGTAGTAACTAGCATGCACTATGGTAATCGTGTCCGATGGTCGTTACCCCCACGATATGTCGATTAATGGAGTCACGAGGGTCGCTACCTCCGCGGTATGTCGGTTGATGATGTCCACTAACGTGTGTGTGAGTTGTGAGGCTTAGATCGAGTAGCCTACCCTTTGCCCATACGTCAAAAAGTTGTCCTCATTTGCATTCATATAGATTGTCTTGTATAGCATACTTATATATTTTTTGTCTCTATTGCATGTTTACTGTATTCAAATTGTCTTGCTTCTATGTATCTTGTTACGTCCCTCTGAGGACCTGGTCCCTTTTCAGGTGTAGATGTTCATGACTTTTCGCAGGAGCACGGATCAGGACTTACCACTTATATCTTCCGAGGAGGTCTTACCTTCTGAGCATCAGTGATTATCTCTAGCGAGGGATCTCTTCGCGGATACATTTATCTCATCACCTTATTTATATTGGAGGTTTTATACTCCTCTTTCATTCTAGTTTTGATATAGTCGTTGGTAGTGGATTTGTCTCCACCCGACTATTAGTTTTGGATTATTCAGACTCATTATTCTAGTTTAGTTTTTTTTCTGTGACTTGTTGTGTGAATGAGATTAGTATATTTGTGACTTATGACCATATATATTTACCACATGTGATGTTATATTCATATTACAGCGTACGTGTGTATTATGGTATCCATATATTGGAGTTGCCATATACATACGGCCGTCATGCTTACGTGTTCCTAGTCCTACGTATTTTGGGACTGGGGCATGACATGTTTTTGTGGTAGCCCATGCAGGTCGAGGGCATATTGTCTCGGTTATGTTACTGTACCGAGCAAGCCTGCACATAGGATTAGAATATAGGATCTCATCCACTTAATTATCACCTTCCTTGATTTTATTCCACATTCATATTTGATTGATTGCATTGCATCTTGCTTGATCCCTTCTCAACGTTAATCTTTCCTTCGTGCTTCATAGGGGTTAGGAAGGTGCCTTGTACTAGGTATATACACTCTAGTATTCAATAACACTATTAGTTAAATCTTTGTAAGTTTGGTAGTATGCCTCATAACCTTGTATCACATAGTCCTTCTGACCAATTAATGAAATATAAATGAATGACACCAACTATAGGCTTGCATAAGAAGGTAGTATTTATCTAGACTATAAAACTTTAGTGTTTATCTAGACTGTAGAACTTAGAGGCTCATACACCCATTTGGTTGACTTTAGACTTGACAAGGAGTTATTATGAAAACTGTAGAGGCACAACACCGATCTTCTTGGTGAACTTAGATTATTATGTACCTTCCTCCATCATAATCAAGCGTACTTATATTTTTACTACCTCGACTTATGCTGCTATTATAGCCTAGTTTTGCAAGCTTATTCTTTTATTGAGATTGTTCATGACATATGTATTATTGGGGGCCCACACTAATACATTGTCTAAATCAGAATTGGTGTATTATGGTCTGATCAACCGTAGTGCACTTGATTCGCTCTTTGTATCACTACTTTATGTTGATTGAGATATAGTTGACTCAACTTGTTAGACGAATATACTTACCCTCTAGACTGGTCAGAGCATATCATATCAGGCACATCACTGTTCTGATATGAACATGCGAATAGGAATATACCAAAATAAGATTTTAATTCACAACTGTCTTGGAAACTCCCTCTCGAATTCTCTAATCTCTTTTGATTCCTTACTTGTATCCTATCACCCCTCCTTGAACTCTTTATTGTTGTTTTCTGTCTTCCCCTATTTCAGAAAGACGAATGTTTGTGCTTAGTGTAAGTTTGATACACGAATAGTACTAGATATACCCTATAGGCTGAGTACTCACAATGACAAATATAGGGGCACAGGCACAGGAAGCCACAGATACAGGTACGACCTTAGTTATATGTGTCATTTCATACTTATAACCCTATTGTGACACAAGATCTTAGGTGCATAGCAAACGTAGAATTATATATATGATGGTTTAGCAGTTATGAGGATATATTAATATTCTACCCAGATGGCATACACGCGATACTAATGGATGACACGCGTAGCAGTAGTAGTATTCTTTTCCTATCACCATCTCGCCCCCTAGGGTGGCTCATCTTCTCTTCCATCTCCATCCCTTATATCTTGCTTAACTACTCCTATCATAGTCGTATCCTTTCGTGTCATTATGAATTATTTGAGTTACTTCAACCTCACCCTTATTTTGTTAGTTAAAACATAAATGGTTTAGTAAATGATTAATAACTAAATAATGGGTACATAATGATAACACTTAAGTATATGCACTATAGCAATATCTGTATCATTTTATCATTTTAAAATCATGTATAGCATCCCTTAGTCTAATTGAAATTAGTTGGATTGTTGAAATAGTTTATACTCCTCATAGATTTATAAAGTTAGTCAAGACCTTAATTGCTACCCTAAAACCTAGACTAAACCTAGGAAGAGTTGAAGGCACTTGTTACGAACTGACAACTATGACAAATCGCTGGCAAAGTAGCGACAGCTACAGCTAGACCATTGTAGTAGAGTAGTCGAAGTATTTGTCGACATATTGGTCAGGTGGCATGGCAGTATTAGGCTACGATACTTGACGGTTACAAAGAAGAATCATGGTTGTGAGATTCAACACAAGTACCCCAAGATTCTTGACCCAATATATATATTCGCCTTACAACCTAGACAATAGCCTCAAGAGACCGTGACTACTAGTAGAACTCTTGTAAGTTGGGTATTGTAGATGAGCTAAAAATAGAATAATGTATGGACAATAAATGAGGAAGTGTTAGAATGACAGACCATGACTTTTAGGAAGCAATGCTAGATAGCAATGAAGTGTAATAGCTATAGCGATTCATTATGAATATGGGTAGTATCAATTTCGAGGACAAAATTTTTGTAAGTTGGGTAGAATATAAAACCCTATATTTTTAAATATTGTACTTATTTAATTAATTAGTTATTAAATTTATTTATATTATTTTATAGTTATTTAGATAATATATACGTAGTGATTTAAGTACCTATATAATTAATCATTTAGAATTGTTGTAAAAAAATAAAACTATTATTTTGATTTTAGGGATCCTTGCGGGAGAGTGATAGATTTTTAAAAATTAATTTCGGGGTACAAATGTATTTTTTTTGAATTTTTATACCTAAAATATATGCGTAAATAAATAAATAGTATTATAATAATAATAATAATAAATAGTATAATAATAATAATAAATAGTGTAATAATAATAACAATAATAATAATATATAGTTAATAATATTCAAAATAATAATTATAGTAATATTGGTAATAAAATAAAAGGAAAAGAAATAGAAAAGAAAAAAGAAAAAAGAAAAAAAATGAAATGAAAAGAAAAAGATAAAGTTAAATACTAATACAAATAACTACTTAAAATCCTAAACTATTCCTATATATATACTAATCCTATTTACTAACAACCCAATTCCTTAACCCCCCAAAGACCCAGCAGCCCCGCGCCCAGGCTAATATCTCCCTAACTCTCTCTCTCTCTCTCTCTCTCTCTCTCTCTCTATATATATATATATATATATATATATATATATATATATATATCAAACCACAAACCCTAATCCTAACCCGCGCCTCCACCTCCGGCGACCGTCCCCTCCGGCCGACCGCCGCCCCGCGCCGCCGCCCGCCGCTCCGTCGCAGCCCGCTGGCCGACCGCAGGCCGTCCGCGAGTGCGCACCCGTGCACGCGCATAGTGCACAACAGCATCTCTCAATATCCCATATTCAAGGTGATGTATCTCCCTTAATTTTGATTATTTTTGCGTGTGGTTTGTTCGTGTGCGCTCACAACGTGACCCTCTAGGATTTTCGTTCAAGCGGCACGAGTTTTTGTGCCCCGGATTGGTCGAAAAATCGACCGGAAAATAACCGAAAAACTGACCAAAACAGTTCAAAATTTTAACACCAAAATCCTATGTTCACACCCAATTTGCCGTCAACCTATTCAATATTTTCAAAAATATTAAAAGAGTTTTTCTTCTCCATATAACCGAGAATTTTTTTGTTCTTTTAGTTTTTGTTAATTTGTTCCATGTGTAAAATTATTCAACCTCCTAATTGACCAAAAACTTATTTTTAAAATATTAGAAAATTGTGATACGGAGCGGCCCCGCCAAACGGGACCGTCCCGTCGTGTACCAATTGTACCGAAAGACACGTATGGTATGTCCAGACATGTGAACTTTTTTGAAAACTGATTTGGACGCGTGTGCGCGTCAGAATCAGCCCATATCTGCAAAAAATCTCCCGTGTCGTAACTTTTGTAAAAGCCCTGCGCATTTAGTGCACGCTCGTTATAATGCGACGAAAATTGTACCACTGGGCTTGTGGTATCGCGCTGGTCCTGTGACCCAATTTTCACGCAATTCTAAGACAGTTGACCAAGTCACTAATTGGCGGGCCCTATGGTTGACTTTTTGGGAGAAATTTTGTTCGGCTCACCGAAATCCACATTTGGACATACCGTTGAGTTCGTACTGACTTTTAGAACTGGTTTGACCTATAATTTGTCCCATTTAGAGACCTTTATCCCTGACACGCTTTTCGGTGCAAGGTGGCCCACATGTGGAGCCCGTTTTGACCCAAAAATACCGTTTTGCCCCTGCGTCCAAATTGGACGAAAGGGTAGTATTTTCTAGCTATTTTGCTTATTCTGAGAACGTTGGTGATGTTTATTTCAGCATCCGGAGACGTTCATTCTGAGACCGTAGCTTCTGATCCTGTGTGCTTGACTTCTAGACGTTACACTTTGCAGCTTTCTTACCAAGCAAGATACCTTGCCAACTTGCTTATTGTATTTTGCATGCTTAGTATATTTTTATATATTTATTGCATTTTGTATATTCATTGTATGTGTAGTTTCTTTCAGTCATTACTATATATTAGATATGTTGACACACACTTTACACTTAGTATCATAGAGGATAATTAGTAGGCGTATGGGCTATAATCACTCTGGTGAACCATAGTAACTAGCACGCACTATGGTAGTCGTGTCCGATGGTCGCTACCCCTGCGGTATGTCGATTGATGGAGTCACGAGGGTCGCTACCCCCGCGGCATGTCGGCTGATGATGTCCACTGACGTGTGTGTGAGTTGTGAGGCTTAGATCGAGTAGCCTACCCTTTGCCCATACGTCGAAAAGTTATCCTCCTTTGTATTCATATAGATTGCCTTGTGCAGCGTACTTATATATTTTTTGTCTATATTGCATGTTTACTGTATTCAAATTGGCTTGCTTCTATGTATCTTGTTACGTCCCTCTGAGGACCTGATCCCTTTCCAGGTGTAGATGTTCATGACTTTTCGCAGGAGCACGGATCAGGACTTACTACTTATATCTTTCGAGGAGGTCTTACCTTCTGAGCATCAGTGATTATCTCTAGCGATGGATCTCTTCACGGATACCTTTATCTCATCACCTTATTTATATTGGAGGTTTTATACTCCTATCTCATTCTAGTTTTGATATAGTCGTTGGTAGTGGTTTTGTCTCCACCCGACTATTAGTTTTGGATTATTCAGACTCATTATTCTAGTTTAGTTATTTCTTTTCTGTGACTTATTGTGTGGATGAGATTAATATATCTGTGACTTGTGACCATATATATTTACCACATGTGAGGTTATATTCATATTACAGCGTACGTGTGTATTATGTTATCCATATATTGGAGTTACCATATACATACGGCTGGCATGCTTACGTGTTCCTAGTCCTACGTATTTTGGGACTGGGACATGACATAGAGAATCCGGAGTAAGGCACTATAGTGAGCTGATCGATGTGCAGAAATAAACTGGCTAACAAAACTAACTGCATGAGAAATATTTGGCCTAGTCAAACAGAGATACAGAAGTTAATCCGCTAGCCGTATGTAGCGAGTAGGATCTATGAGAGGCTCACCATCTATAGGACGAAGCTTCACATGAAGATCTTAAGGAGTATCAACTGTACGACTATCCGATAGTCCAACAAACGAAATAATCTCTGAAATATATTGCTAGTATCCCTCTTTTGCCTTGTGCAATCTCGAGTCCAAGAAAATATCGAAGATTTCCAAGGTCTTACATCTTAAACTACTGATGAAGGTACCTCTGAGTAGCTGCAATACCTGTTGAATCATCGCCAATTAACATCATGTCATCCACATTGAGTAAAAGAAGAACTCGCCATGCGGTGACGACCACACAAACAAAGAATGATCCTGAGAACACTGTTGAAAATCTGCCTCGCATATAGCACTCCGAAAATACTAAAACCAAGGCTTGTTTGAGACCATAGATAGCACGGCGAAGATGACAAACATGTTCCGATGGAGTAGAAAGTCCTGGAGGGGGCTCCATATAGACAACATCGGATAAAGAACCATAAAGAAATGCATTCTTCACATCCATCTGATAGAGTGGGCACTACCGAGCGGCATCAACAGCTACTAATTTATGAACTGTGGTCATCTGAGCAACAGGTGCAAAGGTCTCATCATAGTCAATCCCATGCTCCTGTGTAAAAACCCGGGCAATAAGGCGAGTCTTGTGTCGCTCAATGGATCCATTAGATTAATACTTGACCTTGAAGATCCACTTTCAACTAATAGGATGGACCCCATCTGGTAGTGGAACAACATCCCAAGTATTTGTCTATTAAAATGCTCGAAACTCTTCTACATGGCCTCCTGCCACTCAAGGTACATAACAGCCTCTTGATAAGAAGTGGGCTCTCAAGTAGTATAAATAGAAGTAAGAAAAGAATAAAATTATGGAGAATATGAGGCTAATGTAGCAAAATCAAACTTGTTCGGTGGACCGAAACAATCGAAAGTAAAACGAGAAGGAGGTCAATGAGTACGTTGTAACTGACGGAGAGGCGGTGGTAGAGGCATAGATGGTGGAGATAATGGTGTAGTAGATGGTGGTGGAATATAAGGAGGATTCTCGTGAGGCAGCGATGGAGGCATCATAGAAGGAGCTTTATCAGGATAGGGAAGTAAAGGAGTAGGATCAATGTAAACACTTGACGACAGAGCTGGAGGGTAAAAAAATGGATATCCGGTGGTTGGACAGTAAAATAAGAAGAATCCTCTAGAAAGTGACATGACGAGATATACGAAGACGACGGGCCAAGGAATCATAACAACAGTATCTCTTGTGCTCGAAACTAAAACCGAATAGACACACTTGGCTGATCGGGTTGTCAACTTTGTACATTCTGTCTCAGAAAGAAGAACAAAACAAGTACCCCAAAAAGTACAAAGCATATTGTAATCAGGAGGACATTAAAAAAGACACTCATTTGGTGTTCGACCAAACAAAATATAAGAAGGTATGATATTAATAAGATTGACAGAGAATGACCTTTGCCCAGAACTTTTGTGGAACAGAAAAAGATAGCAAGAAAGCACAAGCAGTCTCAAGAATATGACGATGTTTGTGCTCGTCTGCCGCATTTTGTTCATGAGTGTAAGGACAAGACTGCTAAAAATTGTGCCCTGAGATTGCAAGATAGATCTCATAGTAGTGGAGAGATACTCACGAACACAATCTGTACAAAATTTTTTAATTCTAACATTGAGTTGAGTATGAATCATAGTAGTAAATATCCTATAAATGGTAGAAAGATCGGAACGGTGGCGCATGAGATAGACCCAAGTATAACGAGTATAATCATCAATAAAGCTAATATATATAGTATAAAAAATCTTTCATAGATGGGATAGAAGCATGTCCCCATATGTCAGAGTGGATTAATTCAAAAGTGCTAGTTGATTTTGATAAACTCTTAGAAAAATGTAGGGCTAAGTGTTTTTCCAACTTACAACCCATACATATGGAAAGCGGAGAGAAATAATCATGCCCAAGAGCTCCACTATGGAATAAACTCTTTAGACGGGGCTCTGGAATATGACCTAAGCGTCTGTGACATAAGTCAGCAGTAGTCGTGACGATAGAAGCATGACTAGAACTCAAATATTGATTTGATGGAAGATAAAGAAACTCTAAGTGGTACAATCGTCCCTTCCTATGAGCATGACCAATCGTCTGGCTCGTACGAGGATGATTCACAGAACATGTGGGAGAATAAAAAATAACAATAAATCCACTTTTACAAAGGCTACAAACTGATATGAGGTGTAAAGTAAGATAAAAAAAATATGTAAGACAAAATGAAGACTCAACGTGTCGAAAATAATGGAACCATATTGAGTGATAACCAACTGAGAACCATCAACTGTGTGTAAAAAGAGAAAGTGAGATGGTAAATGTTTAATACTAGATAAGAGATTAAGGTTAGAAGTCATATGATGAGAAGCACCAGAGTCTAATATCCAAGGAGTTGATGTACCAGTAGAGGCAGACGTAGAGGAGCCAGCAAAGATATGTTGGCACGGGAGTCGGAGCTGGACCTGGAACTCTAATTGAGTAAGACGATAGGTGAGGATTCCAACCTTTTGATTTATTGAAGGGATTCCATGTTGCCGAGAGTTCCATTTAGTAGAAGACATGTCATACAAAATAAATTATATAAAGCCAGAAGCCGATTAAACTATTCTATGCAGTGGAAGAAGTCAACAAAAACATCAAGATGCAGCATAAACAAACTTCTCTTGCAAATTTCAGGATAGTTGAGCACTCATCTTCATTGTATTCTTTGTATTCTTAAACTCCAAGAGAATCTCCACAAACTTCCTAAACGAGCAAAGCTTCCTTTCTTTTGCTCTGGCATTATTGTAGTGTGCCTTCTTCTTTTTATTCAATCAGCTGAGTATCAAAATCACCCTTTCCGCTCCACCACAGATCCGGCACAATATTATTTATTTGCTATTGCAGTTCGCAATAACGGAGCGGCAACGTCGGCTCTCTAAAGTGTTCGCGACAACGGAGCAGCAGCATCAACTTTGTGAACCGTCATATGATTTATAAATGCTAGGCTTTGATTGACAATTGGCTAACGACGGTAAGTCATAACCGAAAAAATTAACGGCATCGAGTTTAACACCCAACACTCTGATACTATGAAACGAATCAACAATATAAATTTAAATTGACGTTTGATTAGTTTAAAAAAAATGGATTAACAATTTAAAAGTTTCAGATTTCTGTTTCATTAAAAAAAAATTCATGTGCATCTAAAATAATCATCAACTAGGGTTAAAAAAACGAGAACCACTTTTAGCTGGTATAGAAAAAAAGGACCCTAAATGTCAACATGAATTAATTCAAAATGAGAACTAGAAGATGTACTACGAGAAAACGAAAAACAAGACTATTTTGCATGTGGACACAAATATAATCTTTATTCGCAACAATACCTTGAAAATTCTTAATAATTAAATCGAAACGAGCACTAAATGGATGGACCAAGATGGTAAGTCAAATTTATTACAAACGATTAATTGAAAAAACAGAATGAGAATCTAAATCTTGATTTAAATTTTTTTTTTAAAGAAAAGCCATTACGACATTGATTTTTGTCGTCAATCCACGATCTCAACGGACCGTCATCCTCTAAGTCAATTTAAAGGATTACTTAGGAAGTCATTTACTGACTCTGGACTCTTGACCGTCATCCTCCAAGTCATTCAAAGGATTACTGACTATGGACTCTTGACCGTCTTCCTCCAAGTCATTTACTGACTCTGGACTCTTGACCTGGGAGTGCTAGATAATTCGTTGCCATCTCCATTGTATTTTTTAGTGTTATAAGCTTATCTACAGGATTAGAAAATTACTTTCAACTTGGATAGAATGTGATGGAGAACTCATGTTAAATGGTCAAAGATTTGATAAATATTTTTACAAACAACATGATTTGGTTAATCTTATATGAAACTTGCCGTGCAAAAGTCTTGGAAGATCTTTTCACTGAACTGGCATTATAATAATCTTCAGTTGCTTGCAATTAGGGTCATCTCGCAAGCCTCGTTATAGAAGAAACTTGTCACAGTTATCAATCGAGAACACTTTACTCCTAAATGATACAATAATTCATATAGATTCAACGAATAGCTCTACCTACTGCAACTAATAATCTTAGCTTATTTGTATGGACGTCAGTATTTTTAGTATTTTTTAACAACGACAAAACCTTCCGTCCATAGTCTACCTAAAGAGACAACCATTATATATATATATATATATATATATATATATATATATATATATATATATATATATATATATAAAATTCCGCTTCCTCCTTGAATGTTTTCTGAACGAACAAATACTATTCGTATATCTAAAATATGTTGAAAAAAATAAGACATTTTTCGTCATTATGATGAGATAAAATAAAATGGAAGACAAGTAAAATTAAGAGAGATAACACACACAAGATTTACCGAGATTCAGCTCAATTTTAACCTACGTCCTCCGTCCATCCCTTCTTCACTGTTTTCACTATTATCAAATAAAAGATTACAAGGACCTTTTCTCAAGTTGGTACGACTTAACTTGAGAATCATTTTCTCTCACAAACTCACTTGAGGTGGATTACAAGTGTGAGGAATACAAGTTGTGTATTGTTCCTGTTATTACTTGTTGTGTTCAACCTTCACCATCTCCCCTCTATTTATAGGGAGGATATGCATCTTGGGTACATCACATTTGTTGCATGGAGAAGTCCAAAGGAAAGATTCGTTCTTTCTTCCAATATTCATTCATCTATCATCAATGTAGCATGCAAGCTGAATATATGCAGAATATGAATAGATAGGCTACTTCAGATAGTCATAACTTCCAAATGACTTGGTTCAAAGCCTGGATGAAATAGAAAACTTTTCTCAACAATTTTTGTATTGAAGATCGAGCCGAATAATGAATGCAACAACTTCGAAATAGCCTCCAAAAACTGAATCTTGTCACAGAAACTACACCCAGAAAAATGGCTAAGTACTTGGCCGAATCCAACCATGGGTGACCGATTTCCATGGATCAAATCCATGTTTATTCATCATGGGAATGGAGCCCGTTCCCATCAATCTCCTCCTCCATCCTCACGAAGAGAAAGTTCTCAAACATTAGTCATACATGCATTCATACGGCAGAAGTTATGCTTCTCTTTTGGTACAGGCTTCGTCATCATGTCAGACGGATTTTAGCTTGTATCAATCTTCTTAATATGCATCAAGCGATTCCCCAAAGCATCTCGGATCCAGTGATGACGTACATCGATGTACTTTGTCCTTGAGTGATATGTAGTATTTTTACTCAAGTCAATGGCGCTCTGACTGTTACAATATAGAGTGTACTTCTTATGCTTGAGAGATAACTCATTTAGAAAATTCTAATTCCATAAGAGCTCCTTGCTGGCTTCTGTAGCAGCAATATATTCAGCTTCTGTGGTGGATAGAGAGATAGACATTTGCAGCTTTGATTGCCATGATATGGCTCCCCCTACAAAGTTAAACAAGTATCTTGATGTGGACTTTCTCTTGTCCAAGTCACCTGCCATGTTAGAATCAGTGTAACCTTCCAAGATAGGTTTGCCATCTTCAAAACATAAAGAATATTTAGAGGTTCCTCTAAGATATCTTAGGATCCACTTTACTGTTTCTCAATGTGCTTTACCATGATTGGCAAGAAAATGACTTACCACTCCAACTGCATGTGCTATGTCGAGTCTTGTACAAACCATTGAGTACATCAAACTTCCGACGACTGAGGCAAATAGAATTTTCTTCATCTCCTCATTCTCCTTCTTACTTGAAGGGCTTTGTTGTACACTTAGCTTAAAATTAGTTGCTAGCGGTGTGCTGACTGGCTTAGAGTTCACCATATTGAACCTCTCCAGAATATGTTCAATGTATCTTTCTTGTGATAGCTACAACTTTCTCTTACTTCTGTCCCGAGATATCTTCATTCCCAATATATGTTGTGTTGCTCCTAATTAAGTCCTTCATATCAAAGGACTTGCTTAACTATTTCTTCAACCTGTCAATCTTGGACATATCTTTTCCAACAACATGCTTATCATCAACATATAGATAGAGAATAATGAAATCATCATCAGAGAACTTCTGGACATAAACACAATGATCTGCAGATGTTCTTTTGTACCCATGGTCAAGCATAAAAGAATCAAACATTTTATACTACTATCGCAGTGCCTGCTTGAGCCCGTACAAGCTATTCTTCAATTTAAGAACCAAGTGTTCTTTGCCCTTTACCTTGAAAATATCTGGCTGCTCCATAAAGATTTCTTTCGCTAAATCACCATGGAGGAATACAGTCTTCACATCTAATTGCTCAACTTCAAGATCTTGGGAAGCAACAAGACCAAGAATAACGCGAATAGAAGACATCTTCACAACAGGAGAAAATATTTTTTTATAGTCAATACCTTGCTTCTAACTGAAACCTTTCACCACGAGGCGAGCTTTGTAGTTGACTTGGCCATTTCCTTCGTTCTTGATTTTGAACACCCATTTGTTCTTCAAGGCTTTTATATTCTTTAGTAGCTCCACCAAGTCATAAGTGTGGTTCTTATGCAAAGAATTCATCTCCTCTTACACAGCTTTCTTCCACTTGGCATGATCTTCATGAACTTGTGCTTCATAAAAACATTCTGGTTCACCTGCATCTGTCACCAATGTATATTCTGAAGCAGGATATCTAGTTGAGGGTTATCGTTCTCTCTCCAACCATATCAACTGAGGTGCTGGTGGCTAATCCATATGCGGCGGCTATTCATGTTAATGCTCCCCCTAATCAGAACTTGGAAAACCTGTAATTTCTTCTGCTTCCTGCACATCTTAAAAATTATTATTTTTGGCATAGGAGAAGGATTAACAATAAGCGTGGACATTGGATCTGGGACAATGTGAGTATTTTGTGTCTCTTCTTCTTTTTCAAAATCAGCAAGTGTTTTATCTTCACAAAATACAACATCCCTGCTCCTTACAATTTTTTTGTTTATAGAATCTAACAACCTATATCCAAATTCATCATTTCCATATCCTAAGAAGATGCATAGATTGACTTTGTCATCAAGTTTTGTTCTTTTCTCCTTAGGTACATGCACAAATGCCTTGCACCCGAATACACGCAAGTGGGAACAAGAAATATCTTTTCCACTCCAAACCCTTTCAGGAATATATTCATCCAAAGGAATTGAGGGGGACAAGTTTATCAAGTAGCAGACTGTTCGTACTACCTCTCCCTAAAATATTTTTGGTAATTTGGCTAAGGATAACATACTTCTTATCCTTTCCACAATTGTGCGGTTCATTCTTTCTGTAACCCCATTATGTTGTGATGTGTGTGGGACAATCTTTTGGTGTCTAATATTATATTTAGAATAATATAATATTATCCTTGAAGTATACTCATCACCATTATCCGTGTGAATACACTTCAAGAGCTTTCCGGTTTCTCTTTCTACTTTGGCATGGAAGTCTTTGAAAACTTCAAAGACTTGATCTTTTGCTTTTATGACATACACCCACACCTCTCTAGATGCATCATCTATGAAGGCCACAAAGTAGGAGGCACCACTAAAGATTTTTATATTTATGGGCCCGTACACAGGTCCAATATGCTAATTTTTTTTTTTTGTTATAATTTTTAACAAAAGCTACCCGGTGTTGTTTTCCAATTAAGTAATGATCATAGTAGGATAGTATTGTACCTTGCATGGATGGAAGTAGTTATTGCATTGTGAGAGTTTGTAGTCCTTTCTCGCTCATGTGGACAAGCCGCTTGTGCCACAAATCTATAGAGGTACCTTTCACTGTTCCAAGTTCATCATTCTCTAAGTGGAACTGAGTCTTGTTGAGAGTGCAACACTTCTTTCCTCTCGCCAGTACAAGTGATCCTTTGGTAAGCTTCCAGCATCCTTTACCAAAGCTGCTTGTGTATCCTTTTTCATCAAGCTTGTCGATGGAGAGAAGATTGAGATGAAGATCGGGTACAAATGTAACATCTTTTAGAACCATCTTTGTTCCAAGGTTAATGGTAACACAAATATTTCCAATGCCAAGAATTTGAGAAGATTTTTTGTTACCCATTTTTTACCATTCCAAGGTTACCTTCACGAAGTGAAGTAAAGCAGTCATTCCGAGGAGTAGCATGGTAGAGGCACCAGAATAAATCATCCATTCTGAGTCTTAGCAAGTAAGATTTGCACAATCTTCTTCACATGCCGAGAAAAGCACTATTTTATTGTCAATGACTATCAGTCCCTATTCCAGATATACATATTTGGAATGTATTTATATTTTAGCCTGGTTATATGTGCATGGAGACTAGATCCATTCTTTGGTTTAACCTGATTCATGATTTATTTTGTGGGTTGGTTCAACTCATGAGAACCTTTGGTTAAACCCTCAAACCCTACCATATATAACCCAAAATGTTTTCTCTCTCTCTTCACTTCTTTATTTCTTACTCTTTCTTTAGCTCTTTCTCTCCATTTCATAGACAAGTACACCTTGCATAAGAAATTAAGAAATCCTCCATATTATTGTTCTATTATATTTATTATATATTTCTAAGCACTTTTAATTCTTGGAGTTTTCTGTTTTGATGGATGAAACAGTGTAGATATAAATTTCTAAACTTAGAGTTTTATGAATTTTATGAGTTTTTCTTGGTTTTGATCTATTAAACTTGTGTCTTTGAAAACCAGTTTTTGCTACATGATAGAGCTTTCAATTTAGGGTATTTTGCCTTTTGGTTCACCCAATTTGGATATAAAATAAGAATTTTATGGACAAAATAAGATTTTAATTTTTGGAGCTTTTTTCTCCATGGCCGAACCTGCTGTTGGAGAAGACGAAGTTCCCATGAGGCCAGTGAGAATATGCGGCCGAGAGTGCCATGCAGCCCGAGAGGGTTATGCGGCTAAACTCTTGCCGCATAATGACAACATGCGTCTATCTTGTTGAACGCATGTCTGCTGATTTACACAAGTGTCCTTGAATACCTTGTGCTTTCACTCAATGAACGAATAAATTTTTTGCTAAATCCTAGAGGACTCCATCCGATATTGACTCCATGCGGTACCGACACCCAATGCAGCCAGAAAAACATGTGGCTACTATTTTCTTGGACGCGTGGCTCTGAACCGTTGGCACTTATTTTTATAAGTTTTTGTCTTTTCTACCTGACACACTTTATGGCTTGTCACCTCAGTCATATTAGTCACTTTATGTCACATCATTGACACTTTAGTTATTTGACTGTCATTTCAACACTTGTCCCAAGGAGTAGACTTAACTCTGGGCATGCGGCCAAGTGGTCCATGCGGCCTGACTCTTCATGCATCCTGACTTCTTATGTGGCCTGACTTCATACGGCCTGACTTTTCATGCGGCAAGGATTGTCATGCGGCCTTATTTTCCATGCGGCCTAGAGACCCATGCGACCTTGCTTGTTTTGATTGAATATCTTCTTAATTCATGTGACCCTATGTATAATTGGTAATCAGACTCGAATATTGTATCCGTTCTGATACCACTATTGCATGATTATTATTCATGATTTAATGTGCGTCAAGGAGCGACATATCATGCCACGTGTTAAGGGATTATATTTGGGTTGTGCATCGAGAATGACTCCAAATCCCTGAACGAGTGATATTATAAATATTTATTATTTTCCTAGCACGGGAATAATAAGCGAATCAACTACCAAAGCGTGGCTAGGATATTAATTGTATGAATGTTGTATACATGCTCGGGTGAATCCAATTTTGACTTCCATGGATTCGTTTCTATCGTGCCCATACATTGTACGATATCTTAAAAAAAATTCTCATGTGACCACGCCTTGAGATTTCAAACACAACATAGGGCTAATTAAGTAACTAAAAGTGCTAGTAACATTGGAGAAAACGGTATCCCGAGATCATGCTAATGAACCTTCCTACAGAAATTCATTCTAAGTGCGCTATAGTCTGGCCACCATGCATACTGTATATCATCTTCCTTAGTGGAGTGCTGTATATGACTATTATTATGTCGAGCCACTGTTTCAATATAAGAATACTGGAACCGCTAATACCGTATTTTTAGCATAGTGGCCCTACGGGGGACTGTGCATCCTGCAAGTGCCTATTTTATTATATTGGTTCGGTTAGCTCATGTTCGGTACTGGCGTGATCTGAGGATACTTATTATGAATTATTCTGAGATAACCTCAGACTCTATAAAATATCAAACCGTATAAATGATTGGTCGATATAAGAAATGGACTTGGTTGTGATTGTATCTATTCAGCTAGTAGCCTAGGGAAATAGACTATCATAGTGTGAGAGTTCAACCTTGTCCTTGTTTGGTTGTAGGGTTGACCCTTAGCACTAGGATATGCCATGGACCTAAGTTACGACATTAAAACTATGTAATATTATATGTTTTTCTTGGGTTTTTGTTTCTCCATTCTGTGCTTCCTTTGTGGTACTTGCTATTTGGGGTCTAACCCAACTGGTTTTGTATGGTCAGATTTCGAGCCAGCACCTGAGGATCCAGCATACTTTCTTCCAACTCATGGCCCGCACCAGGAATATGGTCGCATGGGATAGTGAGTGGATTTTTTCTTTCCTGTTCGTCTTGCACATTTACTTCTTTTTGGCTTTTAGCCACCGGCACTTGTTAGTCGGCTCATCTGGACATTAGTTTTTCTTTCATGATTGTATTAAATTAGACTGCAGCTGAATCACTGTCATATACTTTTATTACTCTTACAACTTCTTATTTTTGCACAGCTTGACTCCAGAAAATTTTGAGAAAGCGTTAGGGATGCCTTATTGCTTATCATACATGCTCTATGCTTACTTTTTCTTGTTTAAATGATTAAGAAATAGGAGTTCTTGACCATAGGAGACTTGATTGTAGCATGCATCCCCTTGTCTTATACAGCCGTGATCGCCGTACGATGTATTGTACCTTGTACGGGGTAGCTGGCCATGTCCATTTCTGTATTCTGGTACTAGGGCATGACAAGGTTTTAATGGTGGCCCATTCAGGTCTATTCTTTAGACTTGTGGGGAGTCATGGTCATAGGAGTCTTAATAAAACATGATCCTTCTTGAAACTCTAAATTTGTATTCTTCAATACTTAACTTGAATTCTCCCAGATTGGTTGCTTCCTTGTTCCTTCTCGTCCTGTGCATATTATTTCTTGTGCACTTCATTAGGGCTTCTTCTTCCCCCGATGTTGCAGCAATAGGAGAGGCAGAGTTGTCAGTGGAACAAAATCCTGTGAAACCTCGGCCAAGGATTCGAATTAAACCCACGATGAATAGGACCGAGCAACAGACTCCAGGTGTTCCCATACCTCCCGCAGTGCCGGTAGCACTGGATATCCCAGCCTTGCTAGAGATTATTCGTGGATTTTTGGCTGCACAACAACAACAGATGGTAGTGAAACAACAACAACAACAACATCAGTAACAACAGCTCCAGTAGTAGGAACAAAATATCCTATTGAACCAAGGGTTGCAAACGGTCCTAGAACGAGACGAAAGAACAGACTCTGGGGCATCTGTTAGATTTTGGAGACTGAACCCTAGATACTTCGATGGAACGGAGGATGCAATCATGGCAGATGATTATCTCCAGGATATTGAGACCATTCTGACATCGGCTAAAGTTTCATCCGGGGAACAAGTTGACTTGGTTCGCCTACGATGGAGGTAGGACTGAGGCATCCTATTTTATTGAAGAATTTTAGGACCCGATTCAGGGCAAAGTACTTTGGGATTGTGGCTCAGTGTGAGTCGCAGCAAAGGTTCATTAACCTCAAGCAAGCAGGAAGGACAGTAGATGGCTATGCGGCAGAGTTTTGTCGACTTAGTAGATTTTCTCCAACCATGGTGGAAACAGAGTTGGAGAGAGCAATGAGGTTTCAGCAGGGACTTTACTTGGAGATCTTGCACAAGATAGAGGTGCACGACTGTCAAACCTTCGAGGCGGTATTGATAGCAGCCAAGAGGGTGGAACTTACTTCTCAAAGGATGACATCAAGAAGAGTGGATCGGAAGAGGCCTCATGGATAGAACAAATAGAGAGGACCAGTACCACGAACGCCAGCACCATCACCTGGCGTTCATATACATGATTAAGTGTCGCAGAGGGCGACAGTTCCAACAGTGATAGTACCAACTCGATAACAGCAGCCGAGGCAGCAGTAGCAACAATAACAACATTGATGAAAAGCACCGACAGGTTGTACCTACTATGGCAAGGGAGGTCATACTCGGGATGTTTACCGGGCAACTAACAAACTATGTTTGAGATGTGGGAGCCCTAATCACAAGATTATTATGTGCCTATTGATGCAGAGGCCAGGAGGGCCAGTACCACCTCCAAGGGCAGTGCAACAATGAGGACAAGCAGTAGCAACACGACCTTTAGTTCATCGTTAGTTGCCAATACAGCCCCAACTTTATAGGCAGCAATAACAGAATCAACAGGAGCCGCAACCATGGCAGCAAGGAAGACAGCAGCAGGGAGCTCAACAAGGCCAAGGGCAAGCACTCATATTATCTTTGGAGGAAGCTATGTCATCGGACGACGTAGTGGTAGGTAATATTTTTGTTACAAACTTTCCTGTCATAGCTTTATTTGATTCTGGAGCTTCATACTCATTTATATCTGCACAATATGCTACATGTATTAGATTTAAGTTTGAGGCATTGCCAGGGAGGCTGAATATACTCACTGGCAATGGGATCATAGAAGTTAGTAAGGTGCGCCTAGCATGTCCAATCGTAGTATATGGGAATTTATTACCTGCAAAGTTAATAGAGTTCCCTATGGGTAACTTTGACGTTATCATAGGCATGGACTGGTTGAGAGATAGTCATGCAACGATAGACTGTCGTGAGGGTAGAATGCTGTTTAAAATTTCTGGTCTAGAAAAATTTGTCCTTAGCAAAATAGCAGGAGACCAGCATAAGGGAGGAGTCACAACAACAGCAAGGGAAGCAAACACACTACCTAAGATAGTTGAAGAGTTTATGGATGTCTTTCCCAATGATCTTCCCGGATTACCCCCAGTAGAGTAGTAGAGTTCTGTATAGAGTTGATGCCAGGAGCAGAACCAGTATCTCAGAAGGTGTACCCAATGTCACCATCAGAACTTGATCAATTATATCGACACGTAAAATAACTAAAGAAGAAGAAGTTTATTCAGACTAGTGCATCACCGTGGGGAGCACCAGCGGTATTGGTAAAAAAGAAGGATGGATCGATGCGGTTGTGTATGGATTACAAGCGACTTAATGCAGTAACAGTGAAGAACAAGTACCCACTACCAAGGATTGATAATTTGTTTGACCAATTAAGTGGAGCAAGAGTCTTCTCTAAGATTGATTTACAGTCAGGATATCGCCAGGTGCGAGTTCGAAAGTAGGATATACCAAAGACAATATTTAGGCCACGATATGGGCATTACGAATTCTTAGTTATGCCATTCGGACTGACTAATACTCTAGCAGTATTCATGGACTTGATGAACCATATTTTTATGCCTTACTTAGACCAATTGGTGGTAGTATTCATCGATGACATCCTGATATATTCTCGTAATGAGGGGGATCATGAAGAATATCTTCGGATAGTTCTACAAACTTTGAGGAAGCACCAGTTATATAAAAAGATTAGTAAGTTTGAGTTTTGGATGGATCATATATTAATTCTTGGACACATCATTTCTGGAGCAGGAGTGTCAGTTGATCCCAGAAAGGTAGAGGCGGTAGAGAATTGGCCAGTTCCAAAGACAGTAGCGAAAGTGCGTAGTTTCCTGGGCTTGGCAGGATACTACAGAAGATTTATGTCAGATTTTGCTAAGATCTCAGCACCATTAACTCGATTGACTCACAAGAAAGTTAAGTTTATTTGGTCAGCAAAATATCAGATATCCTTTAAAGAGTTGAAGAAGAAGTTAATCTCTGCACCAATCCTTACTCTTCTAGCAGCCTCCGGAGGATTCAGAGTGTACTGTGATGCATCTGGAAAAGGACTTGGATGTGTTTTGATGCAGTAAGGAAAAGTGATAGCATATGCTTCTCGGCAGCTCATAGATCATGAAAAGAACTATCTAACATACGATTTTGAGCTAGAAGCAGTAGTGTTTGCACTTAAGTTATAGAGGCACTACTTATATGGTAATCGAGTAGAAATATTCATGGATCATAAGAGTCTGAAGTATGTGTTCACGCAGAAGAACCTGAACATGAGGCAGAGAAGGTGGCTAGAGTTATTGAAAGATTATGACGTGAAACTTCAGTACCATCCAAGCAAGGCTAATGTAGTAGAAGATGCACTTAGTAGGAGAGGTAGAAATTTTATGTTGACTACTCAGAAGCACATTCTAGAAGACTTAAGAGAGATGGGTACCGAGATAGTACTTCCACAGAGTACAAAAATTTAGGCTAGCCTACAAATTCAGTCAACTTTGGTAGATAAAATGAAGCTAGCTCAGACAGGGGACCTGAAGATTCAAAAGCTACAAGAAGAATGTAAGTCAGGCCTTTGGAAGGAGTTGGCAATACATGCGGATTAAACGCTATGGTTTGGAAATTGTCTATGCGTAACAAGCGGAGATATTCGGCAAAAAGTTATGACTGAAGCACACAGTTCCCAGTATTCTATTCATCTGGGAGGCACAAAGATGTACCAAGATATCAAGCAACACCTTTGGTGGAACAAAATAAAGAAGGAAACAACATATTGCGTATTATGATGTTTGATGTGTCATCAAGTGAAGGCAGAATAATAGAGACTGACAGAATTATTACAGTCGTTTCATATTCCAGAGTGGAAGTGGGAACATATCATGATGGACTTTATGACTGGTTTACCTAGATCACCGACTGGTCGAGAAACAGTTTGGGTGATAGTAGATCATCTCACAAAAGTAGCTCACTTTCTTCCTTTTCGAGTAAGACAATCCACTGAATAATTGGCTGAAATATGTATGCAGCAGATAGTGAGTCAACACAGTATCCCAGTAAGTATCATATCAGATCGAGACACTCAATTTACTTCGTATTTTTGGAAAAGTTTGTACCAGAGCTTTGGCACTAAGTTAAGATTCAACACAACTTACCACCACCAGACATAAGGGCAATCAGAGAGAATAATCCAGACCCTGGAGGATATGCTACGAGCCTGTACCTTAGATCTTGGTGGATCTGAGGAGAATCACCTTTACTTGGTGGAATTCTCGTACAACAACAGTTATCAGTCCAGTATTCAGATGGTACATTTTTAAGCACTATACGGCAGGAAGTGTAGATCACCATCACCATTGGCTTGGGATGACATTGGTGAGCAAAAGATGTTAGGCCCTAAAATGATCACGCAGAGAGTAGAGGTTGTCAAGAAGATCAGAGAGCGACTTTGGGTTGTACAAGATAGGCATCGACATTGGGCTGATCAGCATCGTAGACCTTTAGAATTTTGTGTCGACGACCACGTGTTTTATCAAATTTTTCCTAACCGAGGAGTCATTAGTTTGGGGTTCGCGGGAAGCTTAGTCCAAGATATACAGGTACGTTCGATATTCTCGAACGGGCAAGCGAGGTTGCTTATCGTCTTGCCTTTCCGTCTTTGTTACGTAGGTTACACGATGTATTTTATGTATCTCAGTTGCATAGGTATATTCCGGATTGAGTCATATCCTCGATCACTCTGAATTAGTCGTTGGTATCGATTTATCTTACGAGGAGCAACCCATATCCATATTGGATCAAAGGGAGAAGGTGCTCAAGAATTGGACTATTTCTCTTGTCCAGGTTGCTTGGGGCCATCACTCTCTAGGAAAATTGATGTGGCGACGTAAGGACGATATTCGATCCCGGTACCCGCACCTATTTGATTCAGAAGGTATATTTTTTTAGGCCTTCATATCTCAAATTATTTGATCAAGTGATCACCTTTAAGTTGTGATGATATTGCTTGCATATGTAGTTGCTAGTAGATTTATATCATACTTGTCCTGACTTCTCTAGCTATTGCTTGGATTCAAATTCTGAGGACATAATTTTTTTATGGTGGATAGAGATGTCACTCTCTGTTCCCGATATTCGTATTTGGAATATATTTATATTTTAGCCTGGTTGTATATGCATGGAGACTAGCCCATTCTTTAGTTTAACCTGGTTCATGGTTTATTTTGTGGGTTAGTTTAACTCATGAGAACCTTTGGTTCAACCCTCAAACCCTACCATATATAATCTAATATTTTCTCTCTTTTTCTTCACTTATTCATTTCTTCCTCTTTCTTTAGCTTTCTCTCCCCATTACATAGGCAAGTACAAATTGTATGAGAAATAAAAAACCCTCCATATTATTGTTATTGTTCCATTATGTTTATTATGTATTTCTAAGCACTTTTAGTTCTTAAAATTTTCTGTTTTGATGGATGGATTAGTGTAGATCTAATAAACTTATATATTTGAAAACCAGTTTTTGCTACATGATATATCTTTCAATTTAGAGCATTTTGGCTTTTGGTTCACCCAATTTGGACTTAAAATGAGGATTTTATAGACAAAATAATATTTCAGTTTTTGGAGATTTTTTCTCCATGGCCGAACCTTCTGTTGGAGAAGACGAAGTTCCCATGCAGCCAGTTAGAATATGCGGTCGAGAGTGACATGCGACCCGAGAGGGTTATGCGGCCTAAACTCTTGCCGGATATTGACAGCATGCATCCATCTTGTTGGACGCATGTCTGCTGATTTACACAAGTTTTCTTGAACACCTTGTGCTTTCACTCACTGAACGAATAAAATTTTTGCTAAGTCCTCGAGGACTTCATGCGACATTGACTCCATACGACACCGAAACCCATGCGGCCAGGAGAACATGCAGCTACTATTTTCTTGGATGCATGGCTCTGAAATGTTGGCACTTATTTCTATAAGTTTTATCTTTTCATCATGACACACTTTATGGCATGTCATCTCAGTTACATCAGTCACTTTATGTCACATCACCGACACTTTATTTATTTGACAGTCACTTCAATACATGTCCCAAGGAGTAGACTTAACTCTGGGCATGGGGCCAAGTGTTCCATGCTGCCTGACTCTTCATACAGCTTGACTTCTCATGCGGCCTGACTTCATGCAGCCTGACTTTACATGCGTTAAGGATTGTCATGCGGCCTAATTTTTCATACGGCCTTGAGACCCATACATCCTTGCTTGTTTTGATTGAATGTCTTCTTAATTCATGTGACCCAATGTATAATTTGTAATCGGACTCGAATACTGTATCCGTGCTGATACAACTATTATCTGTTTATTATTCATGGTTTAATATGTGCCAAGGAGCGATACATCTTGTCACGTGTTAAGTTATTATATTTGGGTTGTGCTTCGAGAATGCCTCCAAATCCATGAACGCGCGATATTATAAATATACATTATTTTTCTACCATGGACATAATAAGCGAGTCAACTACCAAAGCGTGGCTAGGATATTGGTTGTATGAATGTTGTATAAACGCTCGGATGAATCTAGATTTGACTTCTATGAATTCGTATCTAGCATGTCCGTACATTGTACAACATCTTAAAAAAAATTCTCATGTGACCACGTCTTGAGATTTCAAACACAACATAGGGCTAATTAAGTAACTAAAAGTGGTAATTATATTGGAGGTAACAATATCCCAAGATTATGCCAACAAACATTCCCACAGAGATTCATTCTAAGTGTGTTGTGGGCTGGCCAGAACATAACTGTATATCATCTGCCCTAGTGGAGTGCATAATCTGACTATTATTATGCTGAGCCAATGTGTAAACACCCTAATTTTTAGAATTTAATTAAAAATTTTAATTAATTATTATTGTAATTATTATTATTTTTAGTTAATTTTAATAAATGTTCGTTCATGGATTTATATTTTTGTGAATTAAATTAATTATTAAAAATAGTGTAAATTTTTTTTTTGTGTATAATTAATAATAGAATATTATATAATTTTTTTGGAATTTATTTGGGTCCAAAACTATTTTTAATAACCATATATATATATATATATATATATATATATATATATATATATATATATTAAACCAACCCAAACAACCCAAACTGTACCAAACCGAACCAACCCAAACCAAACTAACAAACCCGGATCCTAACCCGCAACCTACCAACCCGAAACTCACTAACCCCCCATCTACTGTAACATAAACGAACCCCTTCATTTCCTCTCCCAAAACCTCCCTACCCCCTTCCTTCGTCTCCCCGTAACTCCCTCCTTGCCACCCTATATAATCCCTAGCCTAGCCGAAAACCACCACCATCAACTCCTCTTCCAATCCGGATAAGTTCCGACCGTCGACGACCGTCAGACAGTCGCCGCCGTACGCCGTAAGAAGCCTCCGCACAGCCGCCCAAAATTCCGAGTAGTAGCGAGCATCTTGGTAGCCATATTCTAGCCCTTGTATCTTCCTGCACAGTAATCAAATATCGATCTGTTGAATCCTATGCGAAGACCACATGACCCTCTTGAATCTTGTTTAGTTAGTTTAGTGTATCGTGTCCTGTGTCGGTCGCAATTCATAAAACAAAACAGAAAAAAATGACCAATTTTGTAGTTCAGAAACTGTCCCAAACACCTATGTTCATGTCTATTTTTCTTCGAACCTAATTAATATTTTCAAATTTTACTTGAACAATAATTTAGATAACTTAAACAAGTTTTAATCTCTTCAATTAGTTTATTTTAATTCGTGTATGCTGTAATTTATTCGCTGTTGAATTTGACCGAAAACTTGGTTTTCTAAACACAAAATTTTCCAAAATGGGGTACGTCCAGCTAAACGAGGCAACTTTGTCATATGCAAATTATACCAAAAGACGCGTATCGTCATCTCGGACGTGTGAGATTTCACAGAAGTTGATTTGGATGTGCGTGCACACCGGAATCAACGTGTATCCGTCAAAAAATCCTGTATCGGAATATTCTGACACTAGTCATAATTTTGTGTGTGCTTATCGTTTCACAATAAAATATTCACCATCAGATTCGCATCGTTACGTTGGTACTATGACCCAAGATCGGTTCGATTCTGAGAACGTTGACGAAATCCTATTTTTATAGGCCCCACGGTTCCACTTGACGGGCAATTTCATGACCGGCTCATCGGAATCCAGTTATGGATGTTCCGTTGGGTTAGTATCATCGTTCTGGACTTGTAGATACTAAGTTGATTGAATTTGGAGAAGTTTATCTCTGACACATTTTTTGTACGAATTGGGCCACATGTGGACCCCACTTTGACCAGAAACTGTCAATTATGTCCCTGTGTCCAAATTGGACTTATGGGTAGCCAATTCTAGTTATTTCATGTTATTTGAGAGCAATAGTGATATTTGTTTTGGCATTCAGAGGCGTTCCTGGAGATTCCACTTATATCGGAGAACTTACGGAGCTCAGAATCCAAGCAAGTGTACATTGCCAACTTGCAGTAAATCTTGTAATATTAATTGCTTGTGTTCTTCCTTTTTACTTTTGTGATTACTTGTTCATCCTAAGACCATGAGACGTTACTTAGCGTCCGAACGAGATTCGGGCGTCGACACTATACGCGGAGTCGTGTAACGTCACTTAGAGAGTTGATACCACAATCCCATTTTTACGTGCTTGCACTACTAGCACGACAGACCATTGGACACCTGACACTTAATACATGAGACAGAGTTTGTCTTAATTTATTTCTTGGTACCAGGATTCTTTGTAGGACTATAGGCTTCATGACATTTATAGACATACTTATATACTTGTACTTATGACTCGTGGTGATAGATAGAGGTCTTGGCCCTGTGTGTTACTATGTGATATGTGAGCTTCAAAATAGGTAGTTCTCCTCTTGGTCTTCCTAGGCTGACCATAGTAGGTTTTGGAGCCTTTATACGGAGCTTAACCACAAGAGGGGCAGGAGTGTTGCTGGTATGACTTTTAAGCCAAACACTTAGGGGTTCGTCTGGTATTTTATCGACTTAAGCTTCATCATCGGTATCATTCTCTACTTCCTATAAGTGGGTTTGTTTGTACAAGACCGAGTCAGAGTAGTAAGCCTTGATCTCTTTGAAATGATCTATGCCAACAAATTTTGTTCTGATGACTCCTTCGCTGTCGACGTATTTTAGGCATTGGTGCAGAGCTGAGGGCACGATCATATACTCGTGTATCCAAGGACGTCCTAGTATGACGTTGAAGATACGTCCACATTGATGACATAGCATGTCACCTTCGTTCGAAGATCACCTATCTGACACTTTAGATGGAGCTTGTCCAGCGGGTAGCTTCTTTCAGAGTTGAAGCCATTGATGGTCGTGTTGGTTGCTGCTAACCGGTGCATTAGAATTCCCAAGGTCAGGAACAGACTCTGTGGGATGATACTGAGAGATGAACCCGGGTCGATGTGCATCCGGTCCACTTTAATGGGCCCGATATACCATGTGTAATATATAGCGCCGTCGTGCTTATTATTTTTCAGCAATATGTCCTTTTGCGAGAACGTGATGTTCGAAATTATTTTCATCATATTGTTGCAGTGATGATATACCGCAAGATTCTCGGCTGGCGTCTTGATTTATTCCAAGTAGGATCGGTGTTCTGTAATACCTCGCTCAGTGCATTACGGGTCTCTTTGGAGAGACGAAGGAGCTCAAACAGTAACAACTTTGTTGGAGTATTGGCCAGCTGTGCCAATATGTCAAAGTTGTAGGGCTTGTCCAGTCCTGGTGTTGTGTCTTTTCTCAAAGGTTTTTTGAAGCGAACCTCTTTCTATTTTTGTCATAGGAGGGTGGGAAGGACCTGACTCGGGTGCCATTGGAGTTGCAGGTATAGCGATTGGAGGTACATTATCCTCGGGAACAATATTGTAGTGACACAAATAGGTTTGCCCCGACCTGGTTGCTCCTGGCAGGGCCTCATTGGTAGAAAAAGGGACCATGTAACAGGGTTTAGGTCTGTTGCCTTTGGACTTATCGGCGGAAGGCGCCGCTTGCAGCGTCAAGTCCTGGACGATGTCTGGGTGGACCCACACGACCTCGCCTCGTAGAGTGGTAAAAGGTATCAGACAACTGTTTGATTATAAGCCTAAGGAAAATTAACAACCTCCAACGTTGCCTTTGGGATAGGGACCACACCATCTTGGGCTTCTGTCGCTGCGAAGTCACCAAACTAGAGAGATACCATATTTTTGGCGACCGTCTAATTCTCGAAGTCTAAGTGAGGGCCTTGGAATCGATCAGCCGCTGAATATTTCTCTTCAATGCATAGCATTCTCATGTTGGATGGTGGACGTATCGATGGTATTGGCAATACTTAGGGTCGTCGACCTTGTCTGTCTCGTCAGGACGCTTGATGTCGGGAAACCAGAGCTTAATTTCCTTCATTAGTATATCAAAAATCTCTATGATGTTTACATTGAAGGAGTAGGTCTTTTTCGGCCTTGGTGCTTCAGTTAGCTTCTAAGTGGATACAAAAGAGCCTTTGGACACATTGATGCTAAGGGCCTACTTTCCTTTATCGTCGCGACCACTGTTATTACTGGTGTTGTTGTTGATGGAGCATTTTCCTCTTTCATCAGCGATGGGAATCTGTATTCTTAATAGTCGGGCATCCTTCACATTCTTCTCGGTGGTGACTACGCTTATGATAAACGTCGTCCAATCCTCGAACTGTCTAGATCCTATCAAGAGTCTCACCATCAGTAAGAGGATCTTTCTGTACGTATCCATCAATGTGGATTCATGAATGTTAGGAGATTCCTTCTCCCTTTGAGTGATGTCCATCAGGAAGGACATATTCATGTCTATTCCTCCGTCAAACCGAGAGAGGAAAATAGCCTTGTGGTCTTCAGACGGCGAGATACAATTGGCCGGGAGGCTGTAGAACCATTCGTAGGCTACCCCAGCCAAGGCTCCAACGAAGATCTTAGTGAGAAGGGTGTCATCCTGGGGTAGATATCCGGTAATCGAATCAAAGTAATTCATGTATTAACGAGGAGACATCTTTCCATCAAAAGTGATCATAGATTATGGTTTGTACTTGGGCGGCTACACCACATTTTTCACTCGAGAGGATATTTTTGCCGTATCCTGAGTTTGCGAAGTGTCCCAGTTGCTCATCGAGTCAAGGCAAGCTCAAAGTTCTTGGACCACCCGAATTGCTTCCTGGGCATCATCTAACGGCGAAAGAGCGGATGACCGTGGCAACGTGTGATTGCCACCCGCGGAGGGAGTAGTTGCATTCGACTCCCAGTTGATTCCTGGGTCTTAGCTTGCTTGCTCAAAGGTCCTCGGTAGTTGTGGGACCATGTTGTCCCTGAGCTCCAGGACCGTCTGGGTCAGAGTCTGCATCAAAGAGCTCATGGTCTGCATCATAGTCTCGAGAGTCTCGAGGCATTGTCGATCACTGGTTCCCACGTTGTGCTCCACCACCATGTAAACCATTATTACGTGGGGAGAGCATATTTCTCCTCGGACGAGGATTCCAAAAGAACAGGGACAGCCTGTGCAGACGCTTGACGTGCGTCTTGAACATCAAGTAGAGAGACAGTGTCACGCCCCAGTTCCAAAATACCGAGGGACTGGACACGTGGCAATGGCCAACAGCACGCACCGATGGACAACCCAATTTAATGGAACCATCAGAGCGCACTTAAGCTGTAAAATAAGGTCCATGACAACATGACACAACTAATCTCATCCATAAAAGATAAATATAATCAACTGCATAATAAAATGGAAATAAGTAGCAACAAGTCTCAACAAGTAGGTCGGAGAAAACAATCCGACATAAGTCTGAATACACTGGCTCAATAGGCCAGGAACAAAAGAGTCAAACATAAAGTAAATACTGAGTACGAAATTAGGTACTCAGGAAAAGTCTTCAGCAGTCACCTCGTGCTCAGGGATTGGTTCTGCTCCAGTATCAAGTCCGGTAATCGCTTCAGCTCTTGTCCCGTATATCTCGGGGTACTGCTCCTCAGCTAAACCTGGGGACATAATCCATTCCAGGTCCTCAGGGGACATAGCAAGGTACAGAAAATACAAGCCAAATAAATAAGCAGTGCAGCAATAAGTAAATAATTGGATAAACTATGTAACCAGCTAAGTGATATGCAATATGAGAGCAGCACTAGAACTCAGGCTGAGACCGCTACAAGCTCTGTGTCGGGGAGCCGGTAGCAGTAATAACAGGTAAAGGGTCTAGCTCTGCTGGAGAGTCTACAACCTCACAATAGTAGTGGATATATATATATGAAATAGCCTGTAGCCTGTGTGTCTCTCCCCACCCAATGTAATTACGCATATCATGACCATAACGTCTCATGTCCATGTCAGCGGGATTATAACTAATGTAACAAGTCATATTGTCTATAAATAAAATATCTCTGTCAAGTCCTGTATCCTATACAGAATCACCACGAATATCTCGGGAAGATCCTGTCTCATGAATAGTATCAAGTGTCCTGGGTTATGATGTACTTGATAAGACAAGTACGAGAAAGTAAAGGGTCCAAAATGTCCATCTCTAGGTGACGTACCCAACACCGCGTACGGGGTTGGCACCCGACTGATAATCGGACGCTAAGTACGTCACACGGTCCTAGGTTAAGCATGTACAACAGTTATAAATAAAATAAGGAAATATGCAACAAGACTGTAAAGTTGGCAAGGTATACTTGCCCTCTGATGTATAACTAAGCCAAGGAATATTGAGCAAAGACTGCAAGTTTTGGCGAGGTACACTTGCCTGATGTTTGGATTCCAATTACGGTCCTGTTCTCGGGAAATTTCCAGAATTGTCTTCGAATGCTGAAATAAACATTATCATCATGCTCAGAAGGTGTCAATTAGCTAGAAATGCCTGTCCTTGAGTCCAATTTGGAGACAAGGACAAAAACGGCAATTTTGAGTCAAAACGGGGTCCACAAGTGGGCCCGCTTTGCACCAAAAAACGTGTTAGGGTCAACGGTCTCCAAATTCACCAAACTTAGTGTCAATAGGTCAGGAACGATGATACGAACTCGATGGAACTTTCAGAATTAAATTCCGATGAGCCGATCACAAAATCGCCCGTCGAGTGGGGCCTGTGGGGCCCACGACATGCGATTTCGTCAATATTCTCGGAATCGAACCAAACTTGGGTCACAGGACCAGCATATTGCTACGAGTCCGATGGTGTAAGTTTTGTTTCAATCCGACGTGTGTATACAAAGTTACAGCAAGATTCAGAAAAGGCAGATACGGGGTGGTGTCCGCGGATACGCGTTAATTTCGGGGTGCATGCACACCCGAATCGAATTCTGCGAAATTCCGCACGTCCGTATCAACGTCGCGCATGTATCTGTGAAGACCGCACGCGACCAAGTCGTCCCGTTTGGCAGGGCGTACTCGGTTCTAGGGTAAAACAGGGCGTTGTTTTTCCTGTTTTTGGGTCGCGGTGTGCGATCGCCACAGGACGCGATGCCCCGAGCGGTTTGTCCGGGCAATGAGAGGGTCGTACAGGCTACGCATTGCAATTTACAGAATTAAAAACAGGGTTACGAGCAGAAAGTTATGAGTACCTGAACTGGGCTCCTCGGAACTGGGTTTTCGTGTCCGTCTCGTGTCGTGGACACTGTGTCCAAGCCGTGTCCACTGTGTCGACTAGTCCCATGTCCTGCTGTGTTTGCGGTGCGTCCAGCTAGGTCAGGGTCCTGCTCGCCGGAGGAGGGCGGTGCTTCGGCTAGGTCGGGGGTCGTCGGATCGGGGCCGAGCGGTGCCGAGGGGGTCGGCGGAGCTAGGGGAGGCCAGCGTCGGGTCTGTGGTGAAGAAGAGGGGAGGAAGGAGGAGAGGATTGGGGCGGCTCTCGGCGGCTGGGAGACGCTGGAGGCGGAGATCCGACGGAGGGCAGCGGGGCTAGGGGAGGGAACCGGTGATGGGGAAGGGGCCGGAGCTAGGGCACGGTGCGGCGGAGCTAGGGCACGGTTTGGGGGAGGGGATTCTGGAGGAGGAGGCGAAGGTGAAGGAGGGGTTTTATAGGGGAGGCTCGGGCGAGGTCGTGACGGAGTAGGCGGTGCTGAGTGGGGGGTCGTGGAGCAGGGCGCGGGCGTTTCTCCAGCGACGTGGCCGGAGAACGCGGCGGGGGTTTCGGGTCCTGAGGCGTGGGGAGGGAGATGGGGTTCCCGGGTCGGGTCGGGCGGCGGGTTCCGGGTTGGGCGGACCCGCCCGACCCGCTAAGCTGGGGCTGGGCTGGGCTTCGGCCCACTGGGCCGGGCCAAAAAATGGTTAAATAACAATAATAAAAATAATTAATTAGTTTAAATAGTTTTTAGGTAATTTAAATTAGGTCCGAGGCCCAATAAATTCCAGAAAAATTACCCTAAGTCCGATTTTCTATTTTACACCATAAAATCATATTTTTATTACATTTTAATATATATGGAAAAAAAGGATATGAGCCATAGGCTCATATTCCTACATGTGTCAACGTATATGTGGATAAATAGGAATGGAGTGTACTAGTGCACATGGGATATAAGAATCCGTTCCTATTGGTCCACATGTACATGAGTACATGACTCATATAAGAATATGAGCCTATGACTCACATTCTGTTTACCCTATATATATATAGAGAGAGAGATAGAGAGAGAGAATAAGGGAGGTAAGGTGGCACCTCACTCTCAAAACAAATATGGCGGTGATGTGGCACAATCCCAACCACACAAACGAGGAGAGGGGGTTAAGTGCAATTTGCCAATTATGAAATGTGTGGTTGGGATTGTGCCACGTCACCGCCATCCTTATTTTGAGAGTGAGGTGCCATCTCACCTCCCTTATTCTCTCTCGATATATATATATATATATATATATATATATATATATATATATATATATATATATATGATAAACGAGATATAAAACATACGTTCATATTTCTATATAATCCAATGCACATGTAACATATATGATTAGAATATATTAATGTACATAGATGTACATAAAATGTAGGAGTCCATTACTATTGGCCCACATATAAATAATTTGTGTAGAAATATAAGTCTATGGCTTATATTTTGTTTAGGCTAATATTGGCCACACATAAAATGTAGGAGTCCATTACTATTGGCCCATATATATATATATGGATAAACAGAATATGAGCCATAGTGCTCATATTTCTAAATGAGTCATGCATATGTGGACCAATAGGAATATAGTGTATTAGTGCACATGAGTCCACATGGGATGTAGGAGTCTAATCCTAATGGTCCAAATGTGCATGACTCATGTAGGAATATGAGCACTATAGCTCATATCCCGTTTACCATATATATATATATATATATATATATATATATATATATATATATATATATATATATATAGTTGTATTTGATTATTTTCAGTTGAGTTTGTTGTCTAAAAATATCAAGATTTTTTCTTATGTTGAAGATTTTTGCTCATTTGAATCAGCTAGTAAAACTACGTAAAAAAAAAAATTTAGCTGCACAATAAATACTGACCTGCCTTTATTTGGTTATAACAACAAAAATAAAAAAAAATTGGTCGCCATCTTTTTATTGTAAATCTCAAAATTTTCTCATTTCATTTCATTTTTTTATTGAAACTAGAGCATTTTGTCACATATTTAGTTTTTTTTTCCTACAACTCGATATATGCGACGTACGAACTTTTTCCTCGACGACCAGTACAAGTCTTTTCCAAAAACTTACTTAGATTGCTAAGATAGGATTTGAATGTTAAAAACTTTACTGTACTAGTGAGAGTCTATAACTTTTTGGGTGGTGAGAAACAAATGAGACCTCTTCCATTTAAAAAATTCTAAGGGCTTTACAAAAGATGGGTAAGATTGTGACATGTGCCCACCATATAACGATAAAAAATTTCTAGAACGTAGATATTTATAATTCTTAACAATAAAATATTTACATGATGCTAAAAGAACATCTAGAAACTTAGAGAAATCTCATGAGAGTTCATAGGGTCTCCACCATATTCTAAAAAATTCTAGAGTCTTCCAACTAAATCCCGTGGCTTGACATATTCTGCAACATTTTCTCAATGGGACAAAATATCTTATGCATGACATTCTTTCCCACTTATTTTGTCGATGTCCTCAATGACAAGTGTACCAAGTCTCCGAGCAACTTTCACTACCGTAGTTATAGTCGCCGCATTTCGTTCCTTCTTTTTCTTTCTCATGTGGTCCTCCCTAGACTTGCCAATATTCTCCTAAAGTCGAAAGCAAATTATTTCACCATCACCTTTTCCCGTAGTTCCTATCCTTCTAAGCACATAAAGAGGCTTGAGCGGGCAATTAAGTCATTAGTATACCTTATCTCATAGGTGCACATATTTCTCCACACCTCCGTACATGCGAGTCATATTTCAACTATGTCGACCCGAATGTTCACCATGATCCTTGAGCAACTCCTTGTATGAGCCAATTCACTTTCGTATACATATTCTTGTCGCATATGCCTCCTTACAATCTACAACATGCTTCTCTTTACCCGTATCCAGCTTGATATCATAATCTACCTTCCTCCACGAAGCATTTTTTCGGGAAACTTTTTCGCAACACCGTCGATCTCACTTGGAAGATATTCTCCTCTATGTCTTCCTCCATCTCGATCACTACCAAGTAGGCCATTTCCTCTTTCCTACATTCTTCTAACTGAAGGGTAGAGATAGATTTCACCTTTGATAGCTCATCTCATGCAACAATCATTATGCATGATGAGCCTTCCTCTATAAAGATAATGGCTCCCAAGTGTGCAGAACCACCTTCGTTGCAGTTTATGAAAACCATGTCAAGTATCATCATAAAATCCTCTAATGATATGGCCATGAAATTAGGAACAACTTACCAATGTCTCACCTCTACATAAAACCCCTTGGCTACCCCTTGTGGGGGCACAATTCTGAAATAACTGCATTAATCTTTCTTGAAATATTTTCCAATGTTAGACCCAAGAAACGGATCTCAATGCTCGAGATAATGTTATGACTTGCTCCTTTATCGACCAATACACGTGTGGTCATGATATTGATAATCACAACAATATACACGAGCTCTATGTTCGGAGTCTTCAACAAAGGATTTTTTCCTAATGACATTGAGTAAGTGCAACACTCGCATGTTCACTTCTACTTTATACTCCTAGTCTTTCGCTTCGGATAGCATAAACATATTTGTTACTATTTTGGCAATCCCAAGCATAGTGAAGGATTTATATAGAAGGATAAAATTACATGTTGACACTTATTATTTTTCTCTAAGTATAATTAAGTGCAAAATAAAAGTTTAGAATATATTTAATTGGAGAATAAAATGATATAAGGCATTAATTAGACTGCAAAGACTTCATAATTTATGCAACATCAAAGCTATGTACATTGACATATGCACAACCTTACTATGTAGAAATTTATGCCTTCTACCTGCATTAATTTTACTGTATAGAATTTTAACCAACATCAAAGCTACATCCAACATTGAGATACGTAAATTGTTAGGGTTTAACTCTCTAAGAACTTTAGTCCCACATTTCCTTGAACCCCAAGTATATTTTAATATAATGTTTCTCTTTGTATTGACTTGTGCACATGGAATATTGTAGCTCGTGTGGTTGGTGAGGTATTTTTCTAGAGAGTAAGGATCAAGACATCATGGAAAAAATCTTTGTTTTGATCACTCATTCTTTTAGGAGCAAAGCCCTAAAGGGCATAGTGACTCGGACTCGGGCCTGAACAAAGGGTGTAAAGTGGCGCTTTCATGGCACACTTTATACGTACGCATCGATTGCAAGATGACGCTTGTGTGCATTATTGCGCTCGTGTCTCGTTTTGGCAAGTGCGCGAGTTGCGCGGGGCAGCTGCTTGTGTGGTTTGCATGGTTTGCGTGGGTGCGTAGTTGTGCGGTTGTAGCGGTTGCACTTAGGCACCAGTCGCTTACCGCTCTGCATAGACGTTGCGGTCAGAAGAAGCTTTATTTATGTGTGCATATTTGTGTGTGATGCATTTCTACGTGCAGATTGGCAGATTTTGTGGGATTCAGTTTAAACTACTCCTTATCTTTTGGTATTTTGTTGAAACTATTCCTTATCATTCGGGATTTGGAGGGCAGCAACTGGTTAGGGTTTGGATTTTGTCTCCCATATATATATATATATTCGCGTACTACTCATTAAAGAGAGGGATATACTACAACGTGAGGATTTTTGCAGCAGCTATCAGATCTATGAAAATTGTCATCTATTGAGTAGTTCGTTCGTTCGAGTTAATCACAAGGGTGACATGAGCGTTCCATTAGTTCAATACACTAACTTGCTGGTTCCTGCGAGCAGATAGTCAAAAGGGGACAAATTTTGCTTTGAGCAACAGTGATCTTCATCACCTAGCAGAAGTTCTTTGTTCCTACTTTTGTAATTTTTATTCTTGTTCTATCTCGTTGTAGCAAATGCGATTGCAAAGAGAGGAACATATTTCTATTTTCAGTATTTCATTGTTGCAAGTTTATATTTCTCGAGTCTGTTAGTAGAGCACCATTTTATGTTCTAGTTGTAGTCAGATCCAAAATTGTCATTTTATTGTATAAGACTAGAGAAACAGCAATTATTTGTGATCTTCGATACTTCACAGTTTTGAGTCCATCTTTGTAATCCAGCAACAACAAAAACCTCAGTTGAAACTATATACAAAATATAGAAAAAAGAAAGATACCATATGCTTTAATGTGTTCACTCATATGTCTGTGTTTATGATCATAATGGCAGGACTTGTTGTTTGCCCCCTACGGTCCCCGCTGGCGGATGCTGAGGAAGCTCTGTGCAATGCACCTATTCTCTACAAAGGCCCTCGACGACCTCCGTCCGGTGCGCGAGGAGGAACTCGCCATCTTTGCACGCAGTCTCAACGAGCAAGCGCTAATTGGGGGCACTGTGAACCTCGGAAAGGGCCTCAACATCTGTGCGACGAATGCGTTGGCGAGGGCGATGATAGGGAGGAGGGTCTTCTACAACGCTGAGGATCAAGGGAAGGCGGACGAGTTCAAGGAGATGGTGGCCGAGTTGATGAGGATCGCGGGAGTGTTCAACGTCGGAGATTTCGTCCTTTGGTTGAAGTGGATGGATCTGCAAGGGGTGGTGGGGAAGATGAAGAGGCTACATCGGAGGTTCGACGCATTTCTTAACGGGGTTATAAAGGAGCACGAGGTCAAGGATGGAGGAGGGATTCAAAAGGGGGAGAACAATTCGAGGGACTTGTTAAGTGTGCTCATTGGGTTGAAGAAGGATGCAGATGAAGATGGTTGTAGCTTTACCAACACTGATATAAAAGCATTGCTCCTGGTAAGAATCTCTCTTCGTACACAAATAGAAAAAAAATGCATATTAAGCATCAAATTTCTCTCAAATTTTACCAACAGCACAAAGTTTAGGAGAATTATAAACTGAGCTCCAATACGCGCTTCAATATTTTGTGTTTTGCATAAAATACACCCTTTTGAAGGGTGTATTTGTGCATGTAAATATTTTTCCCCATATAACAGTTTTCGAGAACATTCAAAATGTAAAAAAAATTGTCAGCAAAAGTCCAATCTTGTTACTAACTTTCGTCTTTAAAAGTTCAAGTTTCTCATTGCAAATCTAATTTCGTCACTAAATTTTTTATCATCTAACCTCCACTCAAGAACAATAAATATAAATGCCAAAAATATGCTCTTTTGAAGGGACTTAGTTTACAATTTTCCTAAACTTTTTACTTTGTTGAAATTCGAGAGAAGTTTGATGCTTAATATGCAGTTTTCCCACCAACTTAGGCTTGGAAGCAGGGACAGTCCAAAAATCCGATTCAACTCGGTATTTTAGCTGATCTAATCAAGATTTTATATATATTGCTTGCAGAATTTGTTCACTGCCGGGACCGACACCTCTTCTAGCACAGTGGAGTGGGCGTTAGCCGAGCTGATCAAACATCCGGACATCCTAAAGAAAGCCCATGAAGAATTGGACTCGGTGGTGGGCCGAAACCGCCTGGTCTCGGAGTCGGACCTCCCGAACCTCCCCCTCCTCCATGCCATCGTCAAGGAGAACTTCCGCCTGCATCCGGCCACACCCCTCTCCATCCCCCGCCTGGCCTCGGAGGAGTGCATTGTCGACGGCCACCACATACCGAAGAATGCAACGCTCCTGGTCAATGTCTGGGCCATCGCACGCGACCCGGACGTATGGCCAGACCCGCTAGAGTTCAGGCCCGCCCGGTTCCTACCGAGAGGGGAAAACGAGCACGTCGACGTTAAGGGGAACAACTTTGAGCTCATACCGTTCGGCGCCGGGAGGAGGATTTGTGTCGGAATGAGCCTAGGTGTCAGGATGATCCAGTTCATGACAGCAACCCTGGTCCATGCATTCGACTGGACCCTGCCTCAAGGCCTAGATGCGGAGAACTTGGACATGGAAGAAACGTTTGGCCTCACATTGCAGAGGGCTGTCCCGTTGGTGCTTCATCCTGTTCCTCGGTTGGCACCGCAGGCTTACATCAGGAAGTGACTGAAGTTCAACTAAAAAGGGAGCCCCATATGCAAGTAAAATAAAAGTCTTTACATCTTTGACTTGTGCAAATTAATGCTCAATTTTTTGAGTACTTGCGATATTCAGTTTTTTTTATATGTCATTTTCATCGAATTAGGAACTAAGTTTTCAAGGAAAGATTTAAATCGTGTCAAGCTCCACGGAAATCCTCCATCGTAACCAACATGCCACGACCCCCACGGATGCGATATTAACTAAAATAGCTGTTTGTATATGTCAAGTTTAAAAAATAACAATAAATTAAATTATTTTTATATGTCACTTAGTATGTGGCTTATTATTTGGGACTGGTGAAGGTTATTGGAGAGTTTGTAGGTTGGAGTCCAAGTCTTATAAAAGAAGAAGAATAAGAAGTAAAGTTGGGATAGTAAGAAGTGAGAGGGATGTGTGAGGGTTACGATGCAGAAAGTCATTAGAGTTTTCTATAATTTTTTGTACCGTTTTGGCCAAATATGGATGAAAGTGAGAAAGTGGAGGGGTTTAATATAGTATCTTTAAAAATGATTAATTGAAATTTGTAAATTTTAATAAGTTAATATAATTATGCAATCATAATATCTAAGTATTATAGATTTATTCATTAACAATTAATTATCTTAATTATTTATTTGTTAGTACTAATTATTTGTAATAATATAAGTTAGTTAACTTAAATTAACAATAACGACAAGAAATTCTTTATTCCAAAAAAAAAAATTGTATTTAACTTTGTCCTAAATTCTTAGGGTCAGTTGCTTGATTCCTTATTCACGTCTGTTAAGTGTCATATCCTATGTAAAGATAAGACGAAACATAATTTTTATTTAACAATGCAAACCATGTTAACCTAGACTTACATCTACTCCTAGTGACTCGACTAACAACTATATTATTGCTCATCCTTATATAGGCATTAGTGGGTCCACGGTTGCAAAAGTACAAACCATCTAAGTCATTTTTCTCATCTTTTTCTTAATTGGCGTCATCTCAAAGATTTCCATATATACACTTATTTTTTATACTATCCTTTAATGTTCCATGTTGGCAAAAAAAAATAGCCATGTTTTAGTCTCGCGATCTTCGAACCTCCCATGATATTGTTGGAGTTCTTGTCTTTGGACTAGTAAAGATAGTCCCACATTGGCTACAAATTCAAGTCGGTATCTCAATATAATATTTTTTTTGTGTTGAGGTGTGCACATAGGTTGTGGTAGGGCACATATAGGTGTCATGTGGGAGTGTTTTTCTATGAGGAATAAGGTTTAACTCCTCAAAGAAAAAATTTATGCTTTTTGTCACTCTCTTGGAAAAATTCCATTAGGATCTTAGCCCTAAAGGGGCTTAGACTCGGACTCGGGCCCAAGGGCGCAAAGATACTTTATTGGCGTACTTAGCATGTCAGCGTCGTCCCATGGCGCTTGTACGCATTTATTGTGCTCGTGCGCTCATTTTATGTCCGGGCGCATGCGAGGGCTATACGTAGGATATGCGCGGCTATGTGTGTATGCGCATCTACACCCATGCACCACTGCATTGCTGCGCATATGCGCATGAGCTGCTGCACTGCTGGATATATGCGTGCAGGAGCAGCTTCAACTATGCTGCTACACACATATGAACATATAGCGTAGTTAGCGCATGATCTCGCTAATTGCTGGATTTGAACGGTTATAGAAAGATTGGGTCATTAATTCAGATCCGATTTTTATGGGATTTGAATTTAAATTGTTCCTATCTTTCCATAATTTGTTGATGGTCAGGATTAGGGTTAGGGTTTCCATCATACTCTATAAATACTCTCTTTGTGGCCCTTTGAGAACTTACCTTGAAATCGAGGGACAGAGAGAGTATCGTCATGCTGCCGCCGTTGGAGTACATGAGTTCGTGGAGTTCCAGAAGAGGTGACGACGAGCGTTCCAGTAGTTCTATTCAGAACATGCTGGTTCCTGGGAGCAGATCGTGTAGGACAAATCTTGCTTTGAGAAACGATGATCTTCATCACCCCAGCAAGCAGAGTTCTTCTGTCTTCTTCTTCTCCTTCCTCTTCTCTCATTGTAATTCGTTCTTTCTTAATTGCAACTATAGTTGTAAAGAAGAAAGAAGTTTAATTTTTGATTATTGTAATCCAGTGTGCAAATTGTAATCGAAAGATTGTAATATTGTTCTTCGTTGGAATCAAGGATATCAGAGGGTAAACTTGTTTGCGCGAACTTCTGAGTCTCGACTACAACTTCAGGATCAAACAGAGGGTAGACTATAAATTTTGTATGAACCTCTGTTCCTGACATCTGTTCTATATTTTGATTATGCTTCGGGACTAACAATCTCAAAGAAAGATCTGAGTAAGATGGAGAACAACCGAGCAAACCTTTTCGACACAAGTTTTAACAAACTTAAGTTTGATGGGGAGTGTTTGATAATAAATGAAAGAAATAAAACTAGGTTTATATGAAATCTTTTCTTTGGTTTATAAACAAGAAAAAGAAGTACAAGTAATCCTATACGAGGATGTTAAGTACAAAAGTTTAATTCTGGAGAAATATTGCTATAGGAGTCTGATCTGCGGTCGATCACTTTGTCCCTTGGACCACACGATGACGAAGAAGTGTTGTAGAATACGAAAAAGAAGCTTCAAAGACTACAGGGGGGTTGAACTCTCGTTACCAAAGCTCTCTAAGTATGCCCTCTTGACCTCTGTTGTTTTTTGACTCAGATTCCGATTTCTTCCACCTGGACCTCCGTGGACGGAGGTCTCTATTTATAGCGTTCAGCTACAGTCGACGTAGAAACCTAACAGCGGAGAGAGCTGCACCATTTACGCGGCGGTTATAATAACTGCTACCCACGTATAAACGTGTCACAATCCGCACCCGGTGTAAGGGTACTAGTCGAAAACAACGCCTAGCCTACGCCGCAGAATCGGCGGTAGAACGCTGTCTAGATAATCTATCTACCAATATAATGAACTACCAATAATAATAGTATACTCAATCACAGAACTAAGATAGAAATGAGCACGAATCAGATAAGAATAGAATAGTCACAATACAACTCATGAGTCTAAAATAATACATCAATGAGTTTGAAGAAATAACAAAATAAGCTGGAGACAAATTCAGTACAAAGAATACTACGAGGCTACAACTCTAGGGTCAACTGTCTCAGTTAGGATAAGTCCCTCTTGAGCCAGGATCTCAAAATCTAAACCCACAACATCCTGGGGTCCATAATAGGTAGGGTACCACTCCTCAGTGTCATCTGAAAAAATATATCCAGTCAGGAAAGGAGCAGAGTACATCTTTAACAACAGTTCTAATTAATGATAAAAACTATGTAACAGTAAATAGCTGTGGATAAACAAGATACACAATATATATAAGAGATATATATATATAATAAGGAAATACTGGAAATAAATACAATAATGAACAATATGCCAATGAAACAATAATACTAATGACTAAGTGTGTGAGTACTAGCTTAACATATGATCGGCTTGGGCAAGATGCAATGCGGCCTGGCTAATCATACGTGCGGTGCATGATCAACACTATTCAGTAATCAGTACTTTATTCAATAGGGATATTTATCACATATCTATACTAATACTCCCCACCCCCGATTGGTATAATAGATCCAACCGCGGTATATTATGGCACGAGATTTCCCAAGAAGATAGCGACTCTTCCCGAGAATCGGTGTCTGTACATGTACAAGATAACCAATGAAACAATACTTGTACCATATACACCATATACCAAGGAATAATATCTCATGACGAGATCCGGATGTACCAATTCGTGTAACCATAGTGTCAAGAGAACATAGATATCTACACTAGATACAGTGAACATAGAGGATATCATAAATGAGAAACTATCAGAGAATACTCGCCTGAAGTCCAATGAACAGTCTCACAGATATCTGACTCGGTGCCTCGAAGACCTAGATATGGAATACAACATCAATACAAGGTCCCGAAAAGAGAATAAGTTAAACTAGTCAACTTCTAGGTCAATAAGTCAATTCTAAGTCAAAAGTCAACTATGGTCAACTCTAAAGTCAACTAAAGTCAAGTATGGTCAACTATGGTCAAACCAAGGTCAACTATCTATTTCTAGGTTGCACAAGTCTAGCACCAAAATCTTGGGTCAAAATACTAAAATCTAAGTCATAGGAACCACAACCTAAAAATATTAGGATACCGTATCTTCGGATACGTAAATCCAAGGTAAACCTCACAATACCTATATATCAATAATAAAGTATAATAATATAGAATATTAATTACAACAATTAGGAACCATGGTTTTGAACCAACTTGGTATCCACACAAAGTCACAAACTCGATACCCAAACCCCGTATCTTGAGTATCCCACTTACCTTGGTTTCCACAAGGTAATGCTCAAGATACCTTGATATAGTATTTACCCTTATACATAATATAATATATATAAACTAATATTATACAATTAAGAATATAACAATACTAGTATTATATCACACAATAAATACATATATATATATATATATATATATAAATATAATATATAAACTATATACTAAAATTGCCTAACTGTTACTGAAAACAGTGTAGAAAAACACTAATTTTTTAGTAAACAGACCTTCAGTGACAGTTCAAACTGTCACTGAAACGCCGTCGCCATTGCTGATGTGTAAATGCACTGCTGCCACCCTATTGGTGACAGTTCTCAACTGTCACTAAACCGACTGTCGCCGCTACTACTTAAAATTCCCGCCCGCCGCTGCTGTGTATTTAATGACAGAAACTGTCATTTAATCCGCCATTAATGCTACAGCGGCTGCTGCTGCTGCTGGAATTTAATGACAGAATCCGTCATTAAATGCCGCTGTCACTAAAAGAATAATAATATATATAACTTATATATATCAATATATATATATATATATATAAATTAAATAAATAAATATATACTTATATATATATATAATCCTACACATATATATAAATAAATACTAATAGCTATAATACACATCCTATGTACTAATGTACATATTTCAACATGGTTAAAAGTACACATACATATATATGTTTAATAAAAATACATCCATTTATATATAAATAATCATATAATAATTATAATTAATATAATTACTTATTTAAACACATATATATTTTATAAAATATTTTCATATAATTTATATTACTAACATAATTTACAACATATAAAAATGCATGTAAAAGAAAGCTACATATATATTTATACATTATATTAGTACTCATAAAATACATAGATCTATGCTACAATAAATACCATAATAAATACACTATAATAAATATATAAGATATATATATATATATATACTTATATATAATTCAAGAATTAAAACACAAATAATTTGATCTACACATAAACACACACAAATGGAGAGTATCCCACCGTATCCCACTAGATCTAGGATACGCATGCGACACGAGTCCAACACACAACCAATTGTACCCCGAAGGACACAAACAAGTCACAAATATTATTTATGAACAAATCAAAGTGTCAAATGTAGATCTATGTGTCCGTGTCAAAATACGATATGTACAAATTCCGTGTCGGAGGGAAAACCCTCAAAACAATACGTATCACCAAATTGTTAGGATACGACCTACACGTACCCAATTGTGGACACGACACTAGTCCCAAACACATAATCACATGCCCAATTGATCTATAGTATCAATTGACACACACAACAAAATGTCAATTCGGAATTCCCCCAAAATTGACACAAAAAGTACCATAACTTTCTCCATGGGTCTCCTATGAACACAAAACCAAGTCCTATGGGTAGTACATACATATGGGTTGATTTTACATGATTAAATCTCAGATTTAGAAGCTATTTTAAGGGAAAAAACTGAATTATACCTATTGGGAGATGGATTTCCAATGAAACCTCCAATTGAGATGAAATTGCTTCCAAATTGTAGATTCTTGCTCATCTTTGTAGATCCTTACTTCCTCCTTCTAGATCCTTGCTTCTCAACTTTCTAATAGTGAATTGGGAAGGAATTGGAATAAATTTGGTAGAAAAATGGAATGGGAATGAAAGAAATTTGGTAGTGGGAAATTCTAGATCTAGATTTAGAATAAAAATGAGAGGAGAGAGAATTTCCCCCCCCCCTCTTTTAATAGGCCGGCCCCTACCCCTTCCTCAAGAAATTATGAAATGTCTAATATATCCCTTGGGGCCTCTCATGAAGAAATAATTAAGGAAGGAAGCTTCTAGTCTAATGATTTAATTAATTTAATCCATCTCCTTAACAATGGGCTTTCTAAATGGGCCAAGTCTAACTAATTAATTCATGTTGGTCCATGGGTCCAAACTAAACTAGTTGGGTCCACTAATATAAGTCCAAAACAATTAAATAATATCTAACAATAATTAAATAATACAACAAATAATTATTTACCATGTACAATATTTAATTAAATAGGAAAAGACTAAAATACCCTTTCCTAAAAAATATGGTAGTGACAAGTCTACCCTCCTTAAAATAATTTTGTCCTCGAAATTCAAAGACGAAAACTACCCCAGAAAAATAACAGAACAGAACTAAAGAATCACAACTAACTAATGAAAAGAACATAACTAGAAAATAACATACCTCAAGGTACAAACAAATATGGATAACGCTCTCGCATTTTATCCTCTCTCTCCCAGGTAGACTCCCCCGGAGAGTGATGCCTCCATGCGACGCGCACCAAAGGAATAGCCTGGTTCCTCAGCACCTTCTCTCTCCGATCCAGAATCTCAACTGGCTGCTCTGGATAGCTAAGAGTAGGGCCCACCTCTATCTCCGAGTGATCCAATACATGACTAGGATCTGCCACGTATCGTCTCAACTGTGATACATGAAACACGTTGTGCAATCCCTCCAATGCAGGTGGCAAGTCTAGTCTATAAGCAACAGTACCGACCCTCTCTAGAATAGTGAAAGGTCCGATGAATCGTGGACTAAGCTTTCCGCCTCCAACGAAGCGAATCGTGCCTCGTGTCGGAGAAATCCTCAGAAACACCAAACTACCCACCTATAACAAAACAATACCTTAAGAACTTAATCTATAACAGATAAAAACAAGCACAAACAAAATCTAAACTATACCTCGAACTCCAAAGGTCTCCGATGGCTATCGGCCCAATGTCGCTGTCTGTCCTGCGCCACTCGAAGTCTGTCTCTGATCAATTGAACCTTCTCTGCTGCATCCACAACAAGCAAAACTCTCTCTCCAACATTATCCCAAGACAAAGGAGTACGACACCTCCGACCATATAGAGCTTCAAAAGGTGATATCTCTATACTGGCTTGGTAACTGTTGTTGTAAGCAAACTCTACCAAATGGAGATGGTCCTCCCAAGAACCCCCGAAATCTAGTACACAAGTGCGCAATATATCCTCGAGAGTCTGGATAGTTCTCTCTGACTGCCCATCTGTCTGGGGATGATATGCAGTACTGAACTTGAGTTGAGTGCCCAAACTCTCCTGCAAACTCCTCCAGAAATGAGAAGTGAAACGACTATCCCAATCTGAGACTATGCTGACGAAAACTCCATGTATCCTAACGATCTGCCTCACATACATCTATGCCAGCTTCTCCGTAGACAAACCCACCTTGAAAGGCAAAAAGTGGGCCGACTTGGTCAACCTATCAACAATGACTCAAATCGCGTCTTTCTTTCCTGGAGATCGTTGAAGTCCAGACACAAAATCTATAGTAATATGTTTCCACTTCCACTCTGGAATGGGTAATGGCTGAAGTAAACCTCCTGGCCTCTGCCTCTCGGCTTTCACCTGCTGGCACACTAAGCATCTGGATACAAACTGTGCCACTTCCCTCTTCATGCCATACCACCACACACTCTCTCGTATATCCCGATACATCTTGTTAACACCTGGATGCATGAAATACTGAGAGCGATATGCTTCTTGCAATACTTTCTCTCGCAGCTCCCCACTAAGCACACACAATCTAACTCCATGTCTCAAAGATCCATCCTCTGTAATAGTGAAATCATCCTCCAATCCTGCTCTCACCTGAGCTCTGATACTCCTCAGAGATACATCATCATACTGTGCTGCCTTGATCCTGTCTATCAAATCTGACTGTATCTGCAATCCTCACATCTGTATAGCACACCCAGGAACAATCACCTCAATGCCCAAGCTCTCCAAGTCCTCCAACAAATATCGATCCTGCGTCAAGAACATAACTACCGGATACCTGCTCAAAGCATCGGCAACTATATTGGCTTTTCTAGGATGATATTGCAAAGATATATCAAAATCCTTCATCAGTTCCAACCACCGACGTTGCCTCATGTTCAACTCCTTCTGCATGAAAATATACTTCAAGATTTTGTGGTCTGTGAAGATCTCCACACGCTCTCCGTACAAATATGTTTCCACAACTTCAGGGCGAATATGACGGCTGCCAACTCCAAATCATGGGTAGAAAAGTTCTTTTCATGAGGACGCAATTGCCTGGATGCATAGGCAATCACTTTCCCATGCTGCTGAAGAACACAACCCAAATCCTTCCCCGATGCATCTCTATAAATAGTGAAACCTCCGGACCCTGATGACAACGTCAAAATAGGAGCAGACGTCAACCTCTTCTTCAACTCCTCAAAAGCAACCTGGCAATCCTCTATCCAAACAAACTCCACATCCTTCCTTGTGAGTCTGGTCATCGGCTCGGCAATCCTCGAAAAATCTTGCACAAACTTCCTGTAATAGCCTGCCAATCCCAAGAAACTCCTGATCTCTGCTACCGAACTCGGAGTCTTCTAAGATTCTACTGCTGAAATCTTTTTTGGATCCACTGAAATACCATCACCAGTCAAAACATGCCCCAAGAATTCTACTTTGTCCAAGAAAAACTCCCACTTGGACAACTTCCCATACAGCTTCTCCTTCCTCAGCACATCCAACACAATCCTCAAATGCTTCTCATGTTCCTCTGGTGTCCTCGAGTATATGAGTATGTCGTCGATGAACACCACCACGAACTTGTCAAGGTACTGGTGGAACACCTTGTTCATCAAGTTCATAAATACCGCCGGTGCATTAGTCAAACCAAACGGCATCACCATAAACTCGTACTGACCATACCGAGTTCTAAAAGCAGTCTTCGGTATGTCCTCCGGCTTTACCTTCACTTGATGGTAGCCTGATCTCAAATCTATCTTAGAAAATATCTTGGCTCCACTCAACTGATCAAACAGATCATTAATTCGTGGCAAAGGATACTTATTCTTGATAGTGAGATTATTCAAAGCCTTGTAATCAATGCATATGCGCACCGATCCATCCTTCTTCGGTACAAACAATACCGGGGCTCCCTATGGTGAAGAACTCGATCTGATAAACCCCTTATCCTGTAATTCGTCCACCTGTTTCTTCAACTCGACCAGCTCGCTGTTGTTTACTCTATAGACATGCTGCAAAATTAGTTCTGCACCTGGCACCAAGTCTATAGAAAATTCAACATCTCGATCTGGCGGTAATCCTGACAATTCCTTAGGAAAAACATCCAAGAACTCTGCTATCAACGGATGTGGCAACTCCTTGCCTTCCACCATAGCTCCACAAATAATGCCTTCGCCTTGCTCTGCAGCTCCTCTAGCAAACTCGAACTCTGGCTCTCCTGGCGGACCAAATAAAACTCTACCTCCTCTACAATCTATGCTAGCACGGTGCCTACTCAACCAATCCATCCCGAGTACAATATCGTAGCTCGAAAGTGGCATTACAAGTAGACACGCACTCAACTCCCGGCCTCCCAGAGTAACTCTTCGGTCCTTGTAAATATCATTAACCAAGATAATGCCTCCCCCGGTCATGATCTTGCAAGTCCTAAACAAACACTCAGCTACCAAACCATGCTTTAGAGCAAAAGAAACAGATACAAAACTATGGAAAGCACCACTATCAAACAAAGCTAAAGCTGGAATGGAATTAAGAAGAATAGAACCTGCGATGACATCTCCGGTGGGTTCCTCCTCTTCGACGGTCATAGCAAACGCTCGTCCCTGTCGAGCACCTCCCTACTGCTGATGCTGGACAAAATGCTGCTGCTGTGTCGGAAGCGGTCCCCTCGGCTGTGCTGCAGGTGGTCTCGTCTGTGCCCTCGGAGCTAGAGCTGCTCCCTGAACTGCACGACGAGGACACTCCCTCGATTGATGCCCTTCAGTACCACAATACAAACAAACTCCTAGCCTCCTCCTACAAACTTCCTAGATGTGGCCGGGCTTCTTGCAGTAGTTGCATGGAGCTTGTTATAACTATCTCTGCTGCTGAGGTGCCTGGTGAAAAGGCACTCTAGCTGGAGTCTAGTTCTGCTGTGGCTGCTGGAAAGGTCTGGACTGGAAATGAGGACGTTTGGCAGATACTGCACTACCGTTGGCCCCCAGAAAAGAATCACGGTCTCTCTTGGTCTTTAAACCCAAATCCCGCTCAACCTTGCGTGCCTCCGCAAGTATCTCCGAGTATGTCTCATAAAAAGACGGAATGAGAATCTTCACTTCCCAGTTTAGACCCTCATGGAAACGAATTGCTCGAACCTCCGGCTCCCTCACCAGATACTTTGTAAATTGGCTCAACCTACCGAACTCCGTAGCGTATTCCTCCACAGACATGCTCCCCTGAATGAGACTCTTAAATTGTCTCCCCAAGTCAAGCCTGTCTATCCGGGCAAAAAACTTCTTCTTGAAAAGGTCCTTGAATACCTCCCAAGATTGTCCTACGTCAACCAGAACTGGCTCATTCCTGAACCAAGTACGAGCGACGTCGAACAGTTGAAGTCCTACCACCTCAACCTTTAGATCTTCAGAAAGATGGGTCACCCTCATAAGATGCTCAATATCCTCGAGCCAATCATCAGCATAGACGATGCCCTCCGTCCCCTTGAAAACCCTAGGCTCCAGTTTCTTGAAGTCCTGAATGTTGCCTGGCCGAAGCTGAGCAGCCTGAGGAACAACCTGCTGCTGGACCGGAACTCCTCTCTCAACTACAGCATGAGCATGCTGATGAGCACTCTCGATGCCCTGCCGTAGAATGTCGGTCTGCCTTTGATGTACCTTTGACTGAGCCCTCTGTGCCTCGAGCATCTCACAAAATAGTGTAAACATCTGTGACACCTCTGCTGGCACAGAAGGTGGAGGTGGAAGCCCCTCAGATACAGATGGCACAGTCCTCTAAGTAGGTGGCGGACCTTCGAAAGCAGCTGACACTCCAATCACCGAAGAAGTGACTGGTGCAGGCCCTCGGATGTCGCAGACCTCTCAGAAACTGCTCTCCCCTGTTGTGATCTAGTCTTAGGTGGCATCCTGAGACAAAGAGAAATAAAAGAATAAATATGGCACAAGATGTAAGACATCAAGGAAAGGACAGTTTAAGGGATCAAGTATCAATATTAAAGGAGAATAGCTGAATCAAAAGAATTTTCCTAGATGTGATTGAGTATCTCAGCCTATTTCCTATATCCTATCGCAGGCTCGCAGTAGTACAACTAAATTGTCGCACTACCACGACATCACATACTTTGTGAAGCTAGACCTGCATGGGCCACCACCAAAAATGTGTCACGACCCGCACCCGGTGTAAGGGTACTAGTCGGAAACAACGCCCAGTCTACGCCGCAGAATCGGCGGTAGAACACTGTCTAGATAATCTATCTAACAATATAATGAACCACCAATAATGATAGTATACTCAATCACAGAACTAAGATAGAAATGAGCACGAATCAGATAAGAATAGAATAGTCATAATACAACTCATGAGTCTAAAATAATACATCAATGAGTCTGAAGAAATAACAAAATAAGGTGGAGACAAATCCAGTACAAAGAATACTACGAGGCTACAACTCCAGGGTCAACTGTCTCAGTTGGGATAAGTCCCTCTTGAGCCAGGGTCTCAGAATCTAAACCCACAACATCCTGGGGTCCATAATAGGTAGGGTACCACTCCTCAGTGTCATCTGGAAAAATATATCCAGTCAAGAAAGGAGCAGAGTACATCTCTAACAGTAGTTCTAATTAATGATAAAAACTATGTAACAGTAAATAGCTGTGGATAAACAAGATACACTATAGATACAAGAGATATATATACAATAAGGAAATATTAGAATAAATACAATAATGAACAACATGCCAATGAAACAATAATACTAATGACTAAGTGTGTGAGTACTAGCTTAACATGTGATCGGCTTGGGCAAGATGCAATGCGGCCTAGCTAATCATACGTGCGGTGCATGATCAACATTATTCAGTAATCAGTACTTTATTCAATAGGGATATTGATCACATATCTATACTAATACTCTCCACCCTCGACTGGTATAATAGATCCAACCACGGTATGTTATGGCATGAGATTTCCCAAGAAGATAGCGACTCTTCCCGAGAATCGGTGTCTGTACATGTACAAGATAACCAATAAAATAATACTTGTACCATATATACCATATACCAAGTAATAACATCTCATGACGAGATCCGGATATACCAATTCGTGTAACCATAGTGTCAAGAGAACATGGATATCTATACTAGATACAGTGAACATAGAGGATATCATAAATAAGAAACTATCAGAGAATATACTCGCCTGAAGTCCAATGAACAGTCTCACAGATGTCTGACTCGGTGCCTCGAAGACCTAGATATGGAATACAATATCAATACAAGGTCCCGAAAAGAGAATAAGTTAAACTGGTCAACTTCTAGGTCAATAAGTCAATTCTAAGTCAAAAGTCAACTATGGTCAACTCTAAAGTCAACTATGGTCAACTATGGTCAAACTAAGGTCAACTATCTATTTCTAGGTTGCACAAGTCTAGCACCAAAATCTTGTGTCAAAATACTAAAATCTAAGTCATAGGAACCACAACCTAAAAATATTAGGATACCGTATCTTCGGATACGTGAATCCAAGGTAAACCTCACAATACCTATATATCAATAATAAAGTATAATAATATAGAATGTTAATTACAACAATTAGGAACCATGGTTTTGAACCAACTTGGTATCCACACAAAGTCACAAACTCGATACCCAAACCCCGTATCTTGAGTATCCCACTTACCTTGGTTTGCACAAGGTAATGCTCAAGATACCTTGATATAGTATTTACCCTTATACATAATATAAAATATATAAACTAATATTATACAATTAAGAATATAACAATACTAGTATTATATCTCACAATAAATACATATATATATACATATATATATATATAAATATAATATATAAACTATATACTAAAACTGCCTAACTGTCACTGAAAACAGTGTGGAAAAACACTGATTTTTCAGTAAATAGACCTTCAGTGACAGTTCAAACTGTCACTGAAACATCGTCGCCATTGCTGCTGTGTAAATGCACTACTGCCACCCTATTGGTGACAGTTCTCAACTGTCACTAAACCGACTGTCGCCGCTGCTGCTTAAAATTTCTGCCCGACGCTGCTGTGTATTTAATGACAGAAACTGTCATTAAATCCGTCATTAAATGCTACAGCGGCTGCTGCTGCTGCTGCTGGAATTTAACGACAGAATCCGTCATTAAATGCCGCTATCACCAAAAGAATAATAATATATATAATTTATATATATATCAATATATATATATAAATCAAATAAATAAATATATACTTCTATATATATATATATAATCCTACACATATATATAAATAAATACTAATAGCTATAATACACATCCTATGTACTAATGTACATATTTTAACATGGTTAAAAGTACACATACATATATATGTTTAATAAAAATACATCCATATATATATAAATAATTATAATTAATATAATTACTTATTTAAACACATATATATATTTTATAAAACATTTTCATATAATTTATATTACTAACCTAATTTGCAACATATAAAAATGCATGTAAAAGAAAGCTACATATATATTTATACATTATATTAGTACTCATAAAATACATAGATCTATGCTACAATAAATACCATAATAAATACACTATAATAAATATGTAACATCTATATATATGTACTTATATATAATTCAAGAATTAAAACACAAATAATTAGATCTACACATAAACACACACAAATGGAGAGTATCCCACCGTATCCCACTAGATCTAGGATATGCATGTGACACGAGTCCAACACACAACCAATTGCACCTCGAAGGACACAAACAAGTCACAAATATTATTTATGAACAAACTAAAGTGTCAAATGTAGATCTATGTGTCCGTGTCAAAATACGACATGTACAAAGTCCCGTCTCGGAGGGAAAACCCCAAAACGACACGTATCACCAAATTGTTGGGATACGACCTACACGTACCCAATTGTGGACACGACACTAGCCCCAAACATATAAGCGCATGCCCAATTGATCTATAGGATCAATTGACACACACAACAAAATATCAATTCGGAATTCCCCCAAAATTGACACAAAAAGCACCATAACTTTCTCCATGGGTCTCCTATGAACACAAAACCAAGTCCTATGGGTAGTACATACATATGGATTGATTTTACATGATTAAATCTCAGATTTAGAAGCTATTTTAAGGGGAAAAACTGAATTATACCTATTGGAAGATAGATTCCTAATGAAACCTCCAATTGAGATGAAATTGCTTCTAAATTGTAGATCCTTGCTCCTCTTTGTAGATCTTTGCTTCCTTCTTCTAGATCCTTGCTTCTCAACTTTCTAATGGTGAATTGAAAAGGAATTGGAATAAATTTGGTAGAAAAATGGAATGGGAATGAAAGAAATTTGGTAGTAAAAAATTCTAGATCTAGATTTGAAATGAAAATGAGAGGAAAGAGAATTTCCCCCCCTCTTTTAATAGGCCGGCCCCTACCCCTTCCTTAAGCAATTATGAAATATCCAATATACCCCTTGGGGCTCTCATGAAAAAATAATTAAGGAAGGAAGCTTCTAGTCTAATAATTTAATTAATTTAATCCATCTCCTTAACAATGGGCTTTATAAATGGGCCAAGTCTAACTAATTAATTCATGTTGGTCCATGGGTCCAAACTAAACTAGTTGGGTCCACTAATATAAGTCCAAAATAATTAAATAATATCTAACAATAATTAAATAATACAACAAATAATTATTTACCATGCACAATATTTAATTAAATAGGAAAAGACTAAAATACCCTTTCCTAGAAAATATGGTAGTGACAAAATGATCTCCTGTATTGACGTGTAACGCGTGTCCCATTACGGGGTAATGCGTATAATCGCTCATCGAAGATCACGGCATGCAAGCCACGTGGATAACTGCCCTTCGGGTAGAGATGGTTGGCATAGAAGCCAAATAACTGTCTCGTGAGCATAAAAGTCAAGTAGCTGCTCTGATGGCATAAAAGCCAAGTAGGCGTAGAAGTCGAGTAGTAGTCAAGTGGGCGTAGAAGCCGAGTAGCTATCATGTTGGCGTAGAAACCAAATAGTTGTCATGTTGGCGTAGAAGACAAGTCCTGTGTAAAGCTTGATGCTCAAATATAGCCTGAGTTAGCGAATTTCGAAGAGATGGCATACGGCGTACTCCTATAGTTGAAAATAGCCAGGTTGGCGTATTTCAAGGAGATAGCGTACAGCGTGCTCCTATAGCTGAAAGTAGCCTGATTGGCGTAATGTGCGGGGATGGTAATGTGGACGTATTAGTCCTAATTATAGCTCACCCAGTCTTTGAAAATAGAACCAGATCTCGTGCATTAAATGCAAAGATCTGCCCCCATCTCGCGCATTGATTGCAGAGACGTGCCTCGAGCTCTGTACGAAGAACAGCTTTTGACGTGGCGGTTCGTTTCGTCCCTTCCTGGGCATAAAAGCTCGTATCTGCCTATGTAAAACAGGCAGCATATCCCTTGGATGCGTAAATAACGTCTTATATCAAGGATTATGTCACTAAACGACAATTTGGGGCTCTATGCAGTATCATCATAGCAGCCATCATTTCGATCGTCGTGTAGTACTCTTTGTCAGGAGTTAGATTCACTGCTTCAACTGACAGGTTCATTCGAGGAATACGAAGAGTTCCTCGTACAACTTTCCGCTGCATTTAAAGCAGATAGGTTTTACGCCGAAGTGGTGATGTAGTAATCTTTTTACGCCGAAGCAGTCTGGGAATACTGCATTACGCGGGCTGTTCTGGAGCTATGTTTTACGCTGAACAGCGTTGAAGCTCTGTTGTACGCCAATGGCTCTGAAGTCATGTTTCACGCCACCCAGTATTAGAGCTCTATTTTATGCAGGCTTCCAGCATGTAGAGGGTTTTACGCATAAGATTCCCCAGCGTATTTTTTATGCTTCTACAAGACCCCCTTCAAAGTTTTTAAATTCCTCATAATTTAAAATACTTTGAATGAAGCATGAAACAGTCAAGTTTGACATATTCTGCGAGGCTGATTTCTCGGCGAATTTTTAGGAATTTGTTGGGATTCGGTGTGTTCTTCTCTGCCTATAAAAAGGCGAATGGGTTAACCTATTTTTTCCATATTTCCTTCACCTCAAAAAGAGAGATGATTGTCGAGCTCCATCGGGTTGACTTGAGGAAAAAGAAGATCATGTTCTTCCAGCATATGAGGAGCCGTAAAAAGAGGCATCTTCGAGCAAATATCCTCTGCAACGATGGATCATGGAAGGATATCATAGCTTCCTTTGCTCGGGATGATCAGAAATTTTATATGGCGATTCGTCCAGGAGAGAGAAAGTGTCGTATTCGACCACACAGCTTGCAAGTTGTATTTTCTCCCGTTATGGCGCTGGCCGAGGATAGGCAATTTGGCCCTGTCTTCCAGTATTGAGTTGGGTTGTGAACACCCAACACAATTTCTAGGGCATGCTTGTCATGGCGTATGGAGGATGGGCTCTGAATAATTTACACAAGTCCAGTTCTGTATCCTCCCGCCATTAATCATTTTCTTGTTCATCGACTGTGGAAGTCGATGAACTGCTGTAGAAGACGAAAAAGATCTCCACCAATATGAGAACCTGGCATAGCAGATTCTTGGTGTGATCCTAAATGAAAATGAGAAACCCTTTGTAGAGAAAGGATTTCTATCATATGTAATCATAAAGATTAAAAACTCTTTGTAGACTGGATTTCCATCATATGTAATCATGATTAATAAAATTATCTTCTTTTATGCATATGATGATTTGCCATATTTGCTGTGATGAAGTCTGAATAGTGTGCAACTTCGACACGTTTGAATAATTTTATGCCGACTCTGATAAAAGAGTATCTGAACTCGTCTTGCCTTTTACGCATAGCAGAAGACGTGTAGAAAGTTGCTTAGCATTTAAGTCGAATATTCGAACTGTCATGCTATTGTGGACGAGGAGTCATATAAAATTTCTGAACTGTCACTTCTCTGATGCGAAGAATTCTTATTCAGACCATCATCTTCAAGAATAAGTTCCAGAAAATCCTTTGAAAAAGGCGAGAAAGTTCTGTCAACTATAGCCATATTTGAACTTTTTTGTAAAGTGTTCTGATTGGCTTTTGAATGAACTTCCCAATGATCCAAGAAGAAGAGTTGTCTTCAATGCTGAACTCTGTATATTTCAGGCACTTGGAATATTCTGCAGCCGAAAATGAGCATCTTCTGTGTGAAACCCTTGTAATTGGCTGTCTGCAGCTTTCGAGCGTAGAATCGTAGATTTGTAGCCATCTGAGCGTAAAAAGCTTCTAAGCATAAAATCATAGATTTTTAGCCTCTGAGCGTAAAGTCGTAGGTTTGTAGCCTCTCGAGCGTAAAAGCTACCGAGCATAAAAGCATCTGGATATAAAACCATAGACTTATAGCCTCTGAGCGTAAAACCGTAGATTTGTAGCTTCTGAGCGTAAAAATCTCCTTAGCGTAAAATCGTAGATTTGCTCAGCGCAAAAATTCTGAATCCGCTGACTGTCCGTCTTCCCGAAATGATAGGCTGACGTAGTCCTAAATTATAACAAAATATTAAATATCAGATTTGGTTAAGGATTCGAAGAGTTATCCAAACTCTATAAATAGTTCAAGGGTTAGAGAGAGAAAACTTTTATCTGCCTTCACGAAACCCTTGCTTTCCAAGAACTTATTCTCTTCGTCTTCTTCTTGAAAGCTCAGAATCTTCATGGCACCAAAACAGACTACCACCGCAAAGGGAAAGAAGGTCGCTTCTTCTTCTCGCTCTGCTGCTCACAAGCGAGCAACTCCCATTAGGCTGAACGAGCCTCGATCGGGACGCAGAGCTCCGCCGTCGAGCTGTGCTCCGGACATTACAGTTAGAGACTTCGGGATAAAACATAAGAAATCCTTCGCACACGTTGTACGTGCACGCGCAAGGTCCTCTTTCGTACTGAGAGCCTCTTTGAGGAAGATGATGTACGGAGAGGTTTTATTATTACGCGCACATTCCTAATGTGTCGGCATAAAAATCCCAAATTTTTGCAGTCTGGCGTAAAAAAACTCAGGCTGTCAAATTTTGGAGTAGAACTGCAAACTTTGAATTCTACGCGTTGGATATAAATATCGGCGTAAAAATTCAAATTTTGTCAATCTAGCGTAAAAGCTCAGATTGTTAATTGCTGCCACCTTTTGAGTTTTACGCAAAAATGGAAAATAGTTTCCAGCGTAAGACTCAAATTTGTGCAGTCTTGGCATAAAATCTCAGATTGATAATCTTTGGCGTAAACTTGCAAGAGTGTAGAAACTGACTTGTTCTCTTGTATTTTGTAGTGGACTTGCAGATCTCACCTCTGGCTGAAGTTATGGGCTCGACTGCTGGGATGTTGAGCTCAAACTATTTGGAAGACTTGTTCCACGTGACGTTCCCTATTTCTGGAGCCAATTACCCTCAAGATAGGAGAATTCTGATATCGTCCCAAGGAGAGCTCATGCTGCTGAGTATGATCAGTGGGGAACCCCTGACATACATAGACGGGACGGAGTATAAGAAACCTGGTTTCTTATTCGAGGATGTGATCGACAAACAATCCCAGACCAAGCCCAAGAAGGAGGATTGGGTGTTTACTGCTGAGGGCACGGTGATGTATCTGCCCAGTATGCCTAGGGATTACCCCATCTTGGCCTTCTTTCATGCCACTCATCTTAGGAAGATGGTGTGGGCGCTGACTCCTGATCTTCACGGTCGTCCGGAAAAAAATTTATACAGCAAGGAGTAATACGGAAGGGCCTATATGAGCCGTCCCTCGGGCCCTATTATGCACTTCAGGGGATTTCTGTCGGGTAGTATCCCGAGCGAGGATACGTCGCTGATCCAGCCGGTTCAGATGTCGACCTTCTGCAACAACTTTATGGGGCAGGAAGGAATGTACCCCAGGGTCAGCCCTCGGACCAACGGATGGCTTAGCCCAGTAAATCTTTGATGGGCCATCTTGACTGCCTGGGCCCTGAAGCACTTCCAGACGGAGCTGAAAAGTACAGGCTTGTTCGCGGCTGTGAGCGCCACAAGTATTAGGCTGCCTGTCAACCCCAACTTGTTCCTAGCCTTGATGGAGTGGTACAACTCGCTCACCGGGACTTTTGCCAGTCCGCTAGGGGAGTTGGGCCTGGCCCTTCATGAGATGGCAAAAATTTTAAGACTTCTAATGGGGGACACTCCTTATGAGGAGTACGTCCCTATAAACCGAGAGTTGAGGGATACAAACCCTCGGGCTGTGGCAGTATATCAGGAGGTGATGTGCCACTATCTTGCCTGCACCACTTTCTATAAGGAGCCTTCTGATTTGGCTCACATCAACAAGTGGGCCACCTATCTTTTCTTCCACCAGGCCAAGAATTTCAAGACAAACAAGGTGGTAGATAGCCAAGATAGGCCCTTGAACCTCATAAGCATGCTGAATGCTAACACTGTCGATGACCTTATTGAAGACGCCGAGGCTTCAGATCATATTTTCGACGAGGAGATAGTGGGTTACCCTGCAGGCACGAAAGCCTACAGTTATATGAGGCATTATCGTAAGCCTCTGTCAAAGGAAGCTCAATTGGCTGGCTTCCTCTCCGTCTGGCTTCGTCGTTGGGTAGTGCCCGGTATCGCGTCTGCAGATCGCATCCATCGTAATACTTTATGGCCTGCAGTGCATTTAGTGTTCGGAGCCAGACTGGGCCTACTTTCTGCTATAGTATGTAGAATACAGGCAGGCTTGAGGGCCCTTACCGATGGACTGCACGCTGATGAGACACAGCGTGAAAGCTTTCCCAGGGTGGAATTACCATTCCTATACTTTATGGGATGGTTAATTCTACACAATGCCCGGGTGATGTCTCCCGGTTCGGCCAGCAGTTCAGGAAATAATTTCTTGCTGAATTACAAGAATTCCTCTTGGAACGTGGCGACAGTTACAGATTGCCGGCAGGCATTAAATGTAGCCCACATCTGGAAGATCTTCTGTATCATTTCCCCCGTATACATCAATCAACAGGGGAGGAAACTTAAGGATGAGGGCCATGGAAGGACCATTCTTTCTCCTGAAGCCTTCTATTAGTTGGTCTGCATTAGACCTTCCCATTTGCTATACAGAAGTGATGACCATTGCTTCTTGGAGCCCTATCTGCCCAGTCGGTTTGCCAAGAAGTTTCGGTATGATCAATTGCATGTGGGGAATTCCATCACCAGCCTCAAGTCCAGAGGTAGACTTATCGATGGAGCTAGAGGGTGGTAATATTTCATCACGGGCTGCACTGGTGCAACTTTTGCAGTGTCTGCGACTTCTCTTTCCATGGAGCTGCGCATGCTTCACTCGTACGCGCAGTTCTATGCGTCCATCAATACCTTCCATCGTGATTTCTATATGCGTGGAAGTTTTAGGATGCCCTCCCATAGGTCTACTGTCCGGGAGGATGCTCCGTCTGTTTCCTCAGATGAGAATGAGGACATCGCTGGGGCAGACAAATTCTTGATGACAATACCGAGAGGTGTACTAGCTACGACTGCAGAGCCTCTCGTTATCCCCCATAAAAGGAAGGCTTCTTCTCCGAAAGAACCTTCTCCTCGCAAGAAGATGGTCGCCAGAGGTCCGAAAAAGACTTCCACCAGGGGGGGCTTCTAGGAGCGAGCCTGTCGTCTCCCTTGTTAGGGATGATTCTTTTATTATAGGTCCTTCGCCTATTAGAGAGGGAACCTTCATAGTTCCAGCTGACAGGGCCGAAGATTCTTTGCTCGAGATCGCTGCTTCTACTGCTTCTAGTAGTGCTACAAGATCGCCTTCGAGGCCGAGCATAATAAGATTACATATACCTTTATCCAGACCAGTAATGGGAGTAACCCCTGCCGCGTTTGTAAGTATATCTAGCGAGATTCCACCCGATGAGCCTCGAGTGGATCTTGGTGAAGACCTGGAAGAATACCTGCCAGTGTCAGTTGGCGTACCCCCTTCTCCAGGTATGACAACTCGCTTAGCCTTATTAAGAACTGATTTAGCTGTACTGGCTGCGGACGCAACATATATACCATCGGCCATGGGTAAATGTCATCTTTTATGCCTCCTTTAGGAAAATTATTAACATCGAGTTGATACCAACTTTCTCTTGTCTTCTTTTCAGGGGAAGACATCTATGGAGAGGGCGGAATAGACGCAACCTTTAACTTTGTTGCGGCTCCTGCCGATGAAACGACGGTGCTCGACCTTGAAGAGGGAACATTTTAGGGTGCTGGCTCGCCCAATACAGTCCCGATATCTTCAGAGGAGGATGAGCCTGTCATCGTGTCTGTACCTCCTTCGTCGAGTACGCCAGCAACTTCAACCGTTGCTGGTGTTCATTCTTTTGTAGCGCCATCTGTGGAGGCAATAACTGTGGCGACTTCCTCTACAGTTATTCCTGGAGGGAGATTTACCGATATCACAGCCACTCCCAGCGTCCATTCGAATTTTGCCATGCTAGTTGAGCAGTATACTAGCGTTTTCTATATCAATTTGAAAATGCTGATATCAATGGTGCTGGAGAAGAACCTATGCTTCGAGGCTCTGAAGATATCCTCCCAGCTTGCGATAGCGCCGATCAGAAATTTCAACGACGCCGGGAGAGCTGATGCGCTGGAGCAAATAGTTAATAGTTTAGAACAACCCCTTAATGAGTATTTACAACTATCTCGAGGTAGCATTGATGACCTGATTCAGGCTGAGTATGACTCCATGACTGCAGAACTTTCTTAGCAGATAGAATTGCTAAATAAATCCATCCAGGGACAGCAGCAAGAGATGGATAAAGATCAAGCAGTCTTGGTGGAGGTTACTCCTCATCTAACTGAGTGCTGGGCCGAACGTGAGAAAAATGAAGCGAGGGTTCGAGAATTAGAAGCTGAACTCGCTCAGGCAAGGGAGAGGCTTCTCAAGACATCGGCAGTTCATGATGTGTTTAAGGACCAAGTGAAGACAGCTCAGCAGAACTTGGCACATGCGGGTGCCATCCGCGCAGATTATATTAATGCTTTGTCCAAACTATCTTCCTTGAACAATGAGGAGGCAAGGCTGGAGCGGGCTTGCGCTAATGTCTTGAGCTCCAAGAATGAGAGGATGGCTGCTTTGGCGCGACAGATTCGCGATTTAACTGCTCCTCCCCAATGATGTACCTTTTTGCTTCTTCTGTAATTTGCTTTTCACAGTGATAATAAAGATACTTCTTCTGACTTTGTGGACCCATCATTTTGGAATATAAATGACAGGCTAGGGTGAAAGTGATATCAGAGGTAATATAGACGTGATATACTTTCGGTAAGCTTCAGCTGGATATATCTATTCAGAGGTTATATGGATATGATAGAATATGATCCAACTAAATTCGTGTATAAAACACTATCAGAGGTAATATGGACGTGATAGGTTCTGACATTTCGAATTAGTTAAACATATCTATTCAGAGGTCATGAGAACATGATAGAATATGATCCAACCAATTTTTTGTATGTAGTATTGTCAGAATGAGATCTTCACCATACTCTGCTTTAAGCGAAGGAAATTAAGCATAGTACCTCTTCAGGAATTTGTCGTTGATAGGAGCCATTATCAGGTCTTCGTTAGGCTTGGCTAATCTGTAAGCACCATTTGAAAACGTCTTTTTAATTACGTAAGGGCCTTCCCATTTGGGTTGGAATTTACCTTTACTTTTGTGAGTAATGATCATTGGCCTCTTCACAGCTAGAACTAGCTCACCAACTTTGAACACTCTCTCTTTCACTTTTCGATTGAAAGCTCTGGAGATACGTGCTTGGTAGAATGCAATGCGCTGTTGAGCTTGAAGGCATTTCTTGTCTAATCCTTCTAGTTCTTGAAGCCGTAGTCGATCATTATTTTCCTGAGTCAACTCATTAGCCACTGCTATTCTGAGTGATAGAATTTGGATTTTAATGGGGAGAACTGCTTCACTCCTGTAGACTAATGAGAATGGGGTACAACCCGTCGGTGTTCGTACCGTTGTGCGGTATGCCCAAAGATATTCTTCTAGCTTCTCGTTCTAATCTCTTTTGTTCGAAGAGAAGAACTTCTTCAAGAGTTTGATAATAGTTTTGTTGAAAGCTTCCGCCAAACCATTAGCAGCAGGATTGTATGCCGTAGAGGCCATATTTTGTATCCAATTTTTATCGCAAAATCGGTGAAACGCTTAGCTGATGAATTGAGGCCCATTGTCATGAATTATCCTTCGGGTATCCCGAAGCGATAAATGACATGATGCTTGATGAAACCGATCATGTTGGATGTTTTCACCTCAGCAAGAGGGATCACCTCCGCCCATTTGGAGAAATCATTTATGATGGCCAATATGAACTGATGTCCTCTAGGATAAGACGGGTGAATAGGACCAATGATATCCATACCCCATGCTTCAAAAGGCCATGATATAATCGTAGGATGTAAATGTTCAGAAGGCTAATGTATAAAGTCTGCATGAACCTGACACGCTTTGCATTGTCTTGCATATTTTATTGCATCTGCGATCATAGTGGGCCAGTAGTAGCCCATCCTCCTGATACAATCTTGTAACTTAGGACCGGATTGATGTGCTCCACATACGCCGTCGTGAGCTTCACGGATAATCCGCTGTGCATCGTTATTGGAGAGGCATCGTAATAACAGTCCATCGTATGTTTGGCGATACAGACACTGTGAAGACACATCAAAATAGAAGCGTAACGATCGTCTTTTGAAGGATACTGCTTCTTTAGGATCGTCTGGTAAGATTTTGTATGCCACAAAATCTATAAAGGAACTTCTCTAGTCTCTCTTACAAGGAATCGTGTTTACAGAGTAGTTGTGTTCTATGTGAAAGTTATTTTTTATACAGAATAAATCTCTGTTTAGAAGGACCACTGAATTCTGCCTTCTTATAGGAATAGCCAGATTTACAACTAGACTGGCCAGAGCATCAGCTTCCAAATTTTGAGATCGAGGCACATGCTCTAAGAAGAGTCCTTTAAAAGACATGGCTATCTCGATCATTGCTTGGTGATATGGAATGAGGTATGGATTGCGGACTTCATATATTCCTCTGACCTGATTGACGATCAGCTAAGAATCACCAAAAGCTTCCAGGTATTCGACATCTAATTCTTTAGCGACTTGAAGTCCGATTAGCAGGGCATTATACTCTGCCACATTATTAGAGCAGGGTTCGCTAAGAGAATATGCTCGATAGATGACGAGTTTATTAGGAGTGACCAGGACAATTCCTACTCCTGAAACCATGTTTCCCTTGGGACTAGTCCTGGAGGCACCATCGAAGAATAGCCGCCAGGTAACGCTTTCCATTGCGGAATTACATTCTGCAACTTCGTCGAGAATATCCTCGTATAGTTTAGAGGTTTTCGGAATTGGATGAGCAGCTAAGAAATCAGCCAATGCTTGGCCTTTGATGGACTTCTGAGGGACATACACCATATCATATGGTGTTAGTAACATCGCCCAAGTCGCGAGTCGAGAATTAAGAACACTTGGCTTGTTCATCAATACCCGTAGAGGAGAGATGATATAAATAGTTTGTCCTGTGACATAATGTCGCGTCTTCTGAATGGCGAACATTAGGGCCAAGTATTCTTTTTATACTGGATTATACCGGTGTTCAGCTCCGACCATCATCCTGCTTAAGTAGTAGATAGCCTATTCATGACCCTCGTTATTCTTCTGTGCAAGGAGAGCTCCCAAAGAATGATCTATTGCTCGAACATACAGCAAAAATGGTCTTCCTATGACGGGAGGCACCATAACTGGAGGATTAGTGAGGTAGCGTTTGATATCATTAAATGCTTGCTGACAGGCTTCGTCCCATACGAAGGATACACCTTTCTTCATGAGGCGAGAAAAATGTTGACATCTCCCAGAGAGGTTGGATATGAATCTCCGAATATAAGCCAGACGACCTTAAAATCCTCTGAGTTCCCTCAGATTACGGGGTGGTCGCATTTCTAAGATGGCCTTCACTTTATCAGGGTCCACTTGAATGCCTTTAGCGGTAATGACAAATTCCAGGAATTTGCCACTGGATACACCAAGAAAGGACTTTGTAGGATTTATTTTGATTTGGTGTTGACGCATTAACTCAAACACTGACTTCAAGTCTTCGATGTGATTATCCCTGATGCGGCTTTTGATAGCTATATCATTCACGTAACATTCTACTGTTTTGCATAAGTGCTCATGGAATATGTTACTCATAGCTCGCTGATATGTAGCCCCGGCATTCTTCAGTCTTAAGGGCATGACTATGTAGCAATATACCCCCAGCAGCGTACGGAAGGCAGTATGCTTTTCATCTTCAGGATTTATCTTAATTTGATTGTATCCTGAAAATCCGTCCATGAAAGACATGTGCTCAAAACCACATGTATTATCGATCATAACATCTGTAATGGGAAGAGGGAACTCATCCTTAGGACAGGCTGCATTCAGATCTCTGAAATCGATGCAAATACGCACTTTCCTATTTTTCTTCATAACTGGGACAACATTGGCGACCCAGTCAGGATGTTGTTATTCCCGGATGAACCCACAAGCTATCAGCTTCTGGATTTCAGCTTCAATGGCATCCATCATATCCGGGCAGAACCGGCGTTGGTGCTGCTTTATAGGCTTTGAATTGGGCAATATGTTGAGCTTATGAGTTGCCACTTTTGGATCAAGATCTGGCATATCCTTATAATTCCATGCAAAGACATCGATATATTCTCTTATCAGCTGGATCATTCCTTTCCTTTCTTCTTCGGAAAGATTATTACTGATAAATATCGGCTTTGGTAAAGTTTTATCCCCAATATCAACTTGGATAACTTTATCTTCGGTGGAAGATTCTCTCTGCTCGAACCTAAGTTCCCACTGTGTATCCATCTGCTGTGCCCAGGAGTCATTTTTAAATAGTTCAGATTTTTGTTTGTCTGCTTCGAGAGAATCTGTCAATACCATATTTACTGATGATGCTCGTTCGAGGTCAGCATGTGAGCCGGAGGATGATGAGCCATCTTGAGAAGAGGAAAAGATATCCTCATTTGACTCAGAAGTTACAAAAGAAGTGGTATACCCTAACCCGAAATGAGTTCGTTGACAGTAGGGATCACCGAGCAAAGGCATTCGTCTACCTTTCCCATAGTTGAGACCTGGTTCCAGCTTCAAGTCATAACCCATACTTTGCATAATCTTCAAAGCTTGTGGGCTATATCTGTGAAACTGCATTTTTCCAGCGTCGAACTCGTAGGAATCTTCTTGTACAGTCAGTTCATTGTGCATGCGACCAAATACTATTGGATGCTGATTGCTGCGAGTAGGCAGGACAATAAAGATAGAGTCCTCATGTAGCCCATATATCGTAATGACATTAGATGGTGATGCTACTTTCCACACATACGGATGATAGGAGTCTATAGCTTCTAAGAATTTTTGTGCTATAGGTTCTATCTCGTTATGGGGAGAGGATTTCTGATTTGAAATTTGAGCATCAATATACTGGAAAGAAGAATCTTTATTATCGTCAGGAACCACGTTCTCTGTTGTATTTATATCAGTCGGCTGCTTGTTACGCCGGAGGTTGATGACCAAAGGTGGAGGTTTCTGGTTTAAAGTGATCACTAGGGGATCACTTTCTCCTTCTGATTTGGTTTTGTTCAGGTGGATAGTCATGGGTTCCATGACTTTCGGACGGGTAGTCTGCCCTTTCACCTTGATCGACAGAGGCTGTTCAGCAGAAGGTTCTTCTGGCTTCTGATGGGATTCCTCTTCCGTCTTGCCTGACACCTCCTTCATGTAGTCTTGGGTGTACAACATGGCATTGGAATAGTAGGATTCTACTCCTTTGAACGGGTTAAGGTCAGCAAACTCCGTTTGTACTATTCCTTGGGCGTCTACATATTTGAAGCATTGATGTAGAGTCGAAGGAACAATGTTGTGATCGTGGATCCATGGTCTGCCTAGCAGAATATTGTAGGACACCTCTGAATCAATGATATAGCATGTAGCCAAAAATCTAAGGTCACCAATCTGGATCCTTAAGCGAATCTTTCCCAACGGCTTGCTCTTCCTAGCATTAAAACCCACGATTGTAGTGGTGGTGTAAGCCAGTTCGCTGGTAGGAATCCTCAGCGGTCTGAGCAGACTATGAGGGATAATGCTGATCGATGATCCCGGATCTATGTGAATCCGGTCGACCTCCATGGAACCGACGTATTCGGTATAATAGAGGGGTCTGTCATGCTTGTTATGTTTCAACAACATATCATCTTGAGTAAAAGTGATATTAGGGACCACCTCCATCACACTATGGCATTAAGGACATGCCACAGGTTCTTCATCAGGGGACTTGAGCTGGGTCAAGTATGCATCCGCCTGCATTAATGCTTCACTCAGGGCTTGACGAGTGTCTTTGGAAAGCCTGAGTAGCTCGAAAATGGACAATTTGGCTGGTGTATTAGCCAATTGGGCCAGGATATTGAAGTTATATGGTTTTTCTAAACCTTTATTTTGAATATTCTTTAAAGGTTTATCAAAACGCACTTCTTTTTGCTTGCCCTTGTCCGCCAAAGTCGGTCTAGAAGGACCCGCCTCTGGTATGACAGGTTCAGGTTCTGGAAGTTTGGCAGTTGAAACGTCTGCCGTTACATCTTCCCGATTTTCTTCATAGTCCTTGAGGTAGGCTTTCCCTGAACTGGTTCTGGTAGCCAATGCCTCTTCTTCTGATGTCGGGGATATTGCAACCATATGGCATGGTTTACTCTTCGAGTTCCTTTTAGACTTAGGCTTAGCAGCTTGAGTCTCTTTCTCGATCTCTGATACCAGATCTGGATGAACCCACATAATCTCGCCATGCTGGGTAGTTAGGGGTACTAGGTCATAATTTTGACCCCTGGCTGGAGGGAGATTAACGATGTTCATCATTGTCCAAAAAATAGGTACAACATCATCCGGAACTTCTTAAGGAGGCAGATTGCCAAATTGAAGAGAGATCATGTTGGCGGTGACCGTATTCTCGCTATTGCGCAGAGTGATGGCCTTAGCGTCGATAAAATCCTAGATTTTCCTCTTTAGTACATAACACGCCTTTGTGGGGTAAAGTATGTACCTATGGAAAATGTAGTACTTAGGGTTATTGGTACTGCCGACTTCATTAGGCCGATTTACCTCCGGGAGGGTAATCTTGCCGCTTTTGACTAGACACTCGAATATGCTCGGAATATCTTCGTCGTCAAAAGAGTATTCTTCGATGGGCCTAGAAGTCCCCGATTTCGTCTGTGTGGTCCCGGGAGTATGCTGCCTGAACGTATTGATTGCCATAGCTTCTTTTCCTTTGGAACCACGAGGATGGTCGCTATTGGAGGATGACCTCTTCCCTCCATCAGATGTAGAGATCATTATTCCATTATCACGCGCCTTCCGACTGTTATCTTCAGCGGCTACTGCTGAGATGATAAATGAAGGCCAATCATGGAACTGATATGGTCCTGTGAATACCGAGATCACTGGAAGAAGGTTCTTCCTGCAAAAGTCCACCAAGGCTGAATCTGGAACTCCGGGAGGCATTTGCAAAGTGGCTTGACGAAAACGTTCGATGAAAGTGCGAATGTTCTCTTTCTCCTTCTGCTTTACTTCGATGAAAGAGGACATAGACATATCCATCCCCCTTCGTAGAATCACGCGAAGAACAGAGTCTTGAAATCTTCAAAGGAAGTAATATAGTTGTCCGCAAGACTACGGTACCACTGATAAGCCACTCCAGAGAGACAGCCTTCAAACACTCGAGTGAGAAGGGCATCATTTCTTTGCAATAACACTGCCATCATGCTAAAGTAGTTCATGTACTGGCTCAGTGACATCTTCCCTTAAACAAAACCATAGCCAGTAGTTTGTATTTAGGTGGGAAAGGGATCTCGTCCCAGATAGCTGGGTACGGCTGGTTGATGGCCAACTTCTTGAGCTGATCCTAATGCTTCAAGGCATCAAATTGGGCTTTCAATTCCTGCACTGCCTGTATCGGATCTTCAGCTGGTAAAGGGACTGCAGGGTGTTGAGAGATCGATTGTATCGTAACTCCAACAGGAGGCAATACATTCTCCGAGTTAAGAAGTTGAGGAGCCGCTAACTCTTGATCTAGAACAGGCTCCTCATTTGCGTTGGATGGTTGTAAGTCCACCCCTACACATAGTTGAGTCGGAGGAACCGACGCTTGAGCTATTGCAGATGCATGTTGAGTCACCATCATCTGAAGCATGCTCTCCATCATGGAATGCATTTCTTTCTGTGATGTCTCCAATACAGCGATGTGTTGCTCAGTACTTTCTGATAGGGAAGCCTCTTCACGTTTATCTCCAATGGCATAGACTCTCATTTCTCTGGATGTCATTGAAGAGTTAGTATAGGTCTCCGTAGAGATCGAATCTATACTTTCAGCATCTGATTCAGGAAACTAACGACCCCCAGTGTCAGAATCAGATGAATATGAAGCCGGTTGTCGTGACCTCGAACGGGTATTTCGAAATACACCAGCTTCAATGTTCCCAAGGAGTCTGTCGAATCTCCTTTGGCTCAGAGTTCTAGAGGGATGACGTCTTGAATTTGACCTTCCTCTAGGAACGTGTGAAGCCATGTTCACTGATGCGAATGTAGGCTTTTCTTCCTGGAAAGACAAAGAGTAGACTTCTGGATTAGCACTGAGGCATTGTCAGAAGCTTTGTCTGCCACGTCACAGACGGGATACAAAGTTTTACGAGCAGGGTACGGAGCAGACTTCTGGATTAGCACTGAGGCATTGCCAGAAGCTTTGTCTGCCACGTTACAGACGAAAGACAAAGTTTTACGCACAGGGCGCAAAAGTTGTGATGCTGCAACCTTGTCGGTCAGAGCGAGAGAGTCCACAGGAATGGTAGGGGATATCCGGGGCATCTATACTTTACGTAATTTCCTGTTGTCTTGGACAGAGAGGGAATGAGAGCTACCCCCTGTTCGAAGCATGTCTTCGTAGGCTGATTGGTCGAATTGGGCGACCAAGGTCTTCTTCTTTGATCCTACGGATATTGTATCGTGTTGAGCAATGGCTTTCTCGACAGATGAGAAAGAGGTCCCCATCAGAGTCACCATCTTGTGTTTGATAATAAACGAAAGAAATAAAACTAGGTTTATACGAAACCCTTTCTTTGGTTTACAAACAAGTAAAAGAAGTACAAGTAATCCTATACGTGGATGTTAAGTACAAAAGTTTGATTCTGGGGAAATATTGCTATAGGAGTCTGATCTGCGGTCGATCACTTTCTCCCTTGGACCACACGATGACGAAGAAGTGTTGTAGAAGACGAAAAAGAAGCTTCAAAGACTGCAGGGGGGTTGAACTCTCGTTACCAAAGCTCTCTAAGTATGCCCTCTTGACCTCTGTTGTTCTTTGACTCAGATTTTGATTTCTTCCACCTGGACCTCCGTGGACGGAGGTCTCTATTTATAGCGTTCAGCTACAGTCGGCGTAGAAACCGAATAGCGGAGAGAGCTGCACCATTTACGCAGCGGTTATAATAACTGCTACCCACGTAAAAATGATCTCCTATATTGGAGTGTGACGCGTGTCCCATTACGGGGTAATGCGTATAATTGCTCATCGAAGATCATGGCATGCAAGCCACGTGGATAACTGCCCTTCGCGTAGAGATGGTTGGCATAGAAGCCAAATAACTGTCTCGTGGGCGTAAAAGCCAAGTAGCTGCTCTGATGGTGTAAAAGCCAAGTAGGCGTAGAAGTCGAGTAGTAGTCAAGTGGGCGTAGAAGCCGAGTAGCTATCATGTTGGCGTAGACGCCAAATAGCTGTCATGTTGGCGTAGAAGCCAAGTCCTGTGTAAAGCTTGATGCTCAAATATAGCCCGAGTTGGCGAATTTCGAGGAGATGGCATAAGGCATACTCCTATAGTTGAAAATAGCCAGGTCGGCGTATTTCAAGGAGATAGCGTACAGCGTGCTCCTATAGCTGAAAGTAGCCTGATTGGCGTAATGTGCGGGGATGGTGATGTGGACATATTAGTCCTAATTATAGCTCACCCAGTCTTTGAAAATAGAACCAGATATCGTGCATTAAATGCAGAGATCTGCCCCTATCTCGCGTATTGATTGCAGAGACGTGCCTCGAGCTCTGTACGAAGAACAACTTTGGACGTGGCGGATCGTTTCGTCTCTTCTTGGGTGTAAAAGCTCGTATCTGCCTATGTAAAACAGGCAGCGTATCCCTTGGATGCGTAAACGACATCTTATATCAAGGATTATGTCACTAAACGACAATTTGGGGCTCTGTGCAGTATCATCATAGCAGTCGTCCTCTCGATCGTCGTGCAATACTCTTTGTCAGGAGTCAGATTTACTGCTTTAATTGACAGGTTCATTCGAGGAATACGAAGAGTTCCTCGTACAACTTTCCGCTGTATTAAAAGCAGATAGGTTTTACGCTGAAGTGGCGATGTAGTAATCTTTTTACGCCGAAGCAGTCTGGGAATACTACATTACGCGGGCTGTTCTGGAGCTATATTTTACGCTGAACAGCATTGAAGATCTATTGTACGTCAATGGCTCTGAAGTCATATTTCATGCCACCCAGTGCTGGAGCTCTGTTTCATGCGGGCTTCCAGCATGTAGAGGGTTTTACGCGTAAGATTCCCTAGCATATTTTTATGCTTCTACAGGGAGCACTTCATTATCTGGAACAGAAAGGTCAATCTCAATCTTTAACGTATGGATGTTGATTAGGTGTTAATAGATCCTGAGCCTACTATTCCAAATGGCAAAAATGCTCGGAGAACTGCTGAGACCACTACTTTGCAGACGAAGTAGAGAAGAGACAACAACCTCTGTAAATTGCTGATTTTGAACTCTATAGAAGACTCTGGTGGAATCATATAGAAGGACTTTGAAGATAATTTTATCACTTATAATGTTGAAGCAGATTCACTTACCTATGATGATGCGATGAAGACAAGAGATGCTGTCTTCTGAAAGGCGGCCATCAATGATGAATTTGACTTAATAACCTCTAATAACACTTGGGTGTTAGTCGATGTGCTGGAAGGAGCAAAATTATCTTTTGTAAATGGATCTTCAAAAAGAAGGTGAAGGCTGGCGAAACTATTGACAAGGTCAAGGAAAGACTTGTTGCCAAGGAATTTTCTCAATAGCAGGGGATCGAGTACTTTAACACATATGCTCCAAGTACACATATGACAACTATCAGGATGCTAATTTCTCTGAGTGCAATTCATAATTTGTTGATACATCAAATGGATGTCAAAATAGTATTCCTGAATGGAGATATGATCGAAGAAATTTACATGCAACAACCAGAAGGATTTGTCATCAAGGGACTTGAACAAAGTTTGTAAGTTGGTAAAATCACTATACGGTCTGAAGCAAACTCCCAAGATGTGGCATTAGAAGTTTGATAAAATCATTAGATCAAACGACTAGAAGGATAGTGAGACGAACACGTGGGTTTGTACTAAGTATAGAAGCATAAAAATTATGCAGGTCGCATAGAGCTCATGCTCCCTCAAAGTAAAAACAAGCCGCAGAGGGGCCATATAGTGCCCATGTGGTTCGAACAACCAAGGAGTTGGAAGCCGCATAATAAGAATCCATATGGCATGAATAACCATGAAGGGGCCGAATAAGATTCCCCGATACGATATTCAAAGCCTGTTAGAAATCCTAACACACCACTCATCACCTAGAGCGCTTCGAGAATTGTGAGAGAGACGATGACTCATAAAAAGATGAAAAGTCACATCAGTACATTAATGACTTCGTCAGATGTGCCATGTCACGTGTTCCCTCATATGCGGCTATGGCCCTATGCGTCCTCATCATTATGTGGCCAAAGTGTCCATCCAATCAAGGCCAGACAAGAGCTCGCATGCGACCATAATACCATGCTGCCAAAGTATCCATAAGACCAAAGCTAAAGGAGAGCACATATGTGTCCAAGACATTTTGGGGCCAATATGTTATGCAAAATCTTTCCGTTGCAACCGAAGGGATCCTTACAAAATTAGTACAGACCTTGTATCCAGCTAACTGAGTCACGCACAAAACGGAGTTAAAAATAATCCCGAGATCTTTTCAACAACATATCCTAACTGAGGCCACATGGCAGCATGTCTGTTGTATGCGACTACAGTTGCAACCATATTCTGTTGAAGGAGCCCTATGCGACCACCAAACAGAGGCATATGTGGCACCTATAGCCCGTCAACAAGATGGCTATAAATAGCAAGGGTAGCATACCCCACAAGCCCGACTAGCCACATACGTACACACAGGCTCAAGAGAAAGAGAATAGAGCATCATCATTTCCTTGTCAGACCGCCAACGGAGTAAAAGAGTCACTATAGTACTCAATCTCCATCGTCATATTTTCTAGATCAAAAATATTTTACTTAGATTTTCTGTCTAGGATTTCTTTGGACCTTTTGTTTATTGTTAAAAAAACTTTCCCAAAATTATACATTAATGGCGAACAAGATGGCGACTCTGCTGAGGACATCCTTTTCCTCTGATGAGAAGATCATGATGCAGTCCAACGCGTCGAAGCTGAATTCAACCCAGAAGATGCTTGTTGTACACTTCGACCAGCAAGCCTTTGAGAAAATGCTCTCTGAGGGCAGCGTTTCACCGAGGGTGGTAAAGCCTAAGAAGACCTGCAGGACATGGGTATCCAAGGCCGCTGTGCCTCGCCCAACTGCAGAGATGCACTCCCCATCTCTCTCTCCATCGTAGGTAACATACACCATGCGTCCACACGAGCCGTCCCAACTCATGAGACAACCACTTTTGATAACGGAAGTGCTCAGCACTTGAGCTCTGGTAGAGGAAAATAAAATAATGCCAGGAGTTCGAGTACCACAACAAAGGTCGCATAAGAAGTATCATGCAGCATCAGCCTCTAACCACATGCAGAAGGGTATATGCGGCCTCGACGCCAACATAATTTCTGTCTTCAACCGAATCTCATGTGGTGATGGTTCCGTAGGCCATGCTAAGAAAGGAGAATTTATAAACTTGGACTCTTCATACTATGCACCGGTACGTTCTAGAACGAGAAAGTATAGGGCAGTACAAGCACGCCAAGCTCAAGCAACTGCTCATCCGATATACCGTCAGCAGGCACCGCTAACAGTTATGCGCGCCCTAAACGGAAAGTTGTACAAAATCGACCCATGTGTCCAGCCGATAGCGGTAAAAGGACAGGGTATTTGGAACGTATTTTTATTTTAACTTGGTTGCATGTGCATGAAGACTAGACCCATTATTTGGTTTAACCTGGTTTATAGTTTATTTTGAGGGTTGTTTTAACTCAAGAGAGTCTTTGGTTCAACTATCAAACCCTAGCTTATATAAACCAACATTTATTCTCTCTCTTCACTACTTTATTTCTTCCTCTTTCTTTAGTTTTCTCTCCCCATTTCATAGAAAAGTACACCTTGCATGAGAAATAGAGAATCCCTCCATATTATTATTTTATTATATTTATTATGTGTTTCTAAACACTTTTAGTTCTTGGAGTTTTTTGTTTTGATGGATGGATTAGTATAGATCTATATTTCTAACTTAGGTTTTTATTGGGTTTTATGAGTTTTTCTTGGTTTTGATCTATTAAACTTGTGTCTTTGAAACCAATTTTTGTTACATGTTAGATATTTTAATTTAGATCATTTTGGATTTTGGTTCACCTGATTTGGACTTAAAATGAGATTTTTATGAAAAAAATAAAATTTTAGTTTTTAGGAGATTTTGCCATGGCCGAACCTGCTGTTGGAGAAGACGAAGTCTTCATGCGGCCAACGAGCTATGCGGCTGAGAGTGCTATACGGCCCGAGAGGGTTATGCGGCTGAACTCTTGCTATATACTGACATCATACGTCCATTTTGTTGGACGCTTGACTGTTGATCTACACAAGTATCCTTGAACACTTTGTGCATTCACTCGCTGAACGAATAAGATTTTTGCTACTCCAAAAGGCACTCCATGCAATATAAAACTTATGCGGCAAGCGGAGCATGCGACCACCTTCCTTTGGATGCATGATTCTGAGTTTTGGCGCATCCTTGGTGCATCTTTCTGTGGTTTTGTCTTTTCTTTCTGACACACTTTGTCACATCACACTTTATGTCACATCAATAGCACTTTATTTATTTTCTGTCGTTTCATCACTTATCCCGAGGAGTAGATCTTAGCCCTGACTCCATGTGGCTTGACTCTATGATGTATGACTCTATGCGACATGACTTCATGCAATATGATCTTATGCGGCCAGGATTGTCATGCGACCTGACTTCTCATGTGTCCAGGATTGTCATACGACCTGACTTCTCATGTGGCCAGGATTATTATGCGACCTAAAGACCTAAGCGGCTCTGCCTGTTTGATTGAATATTTTCTTGATTCATGTGACCTAATGTATAATTGGTAATTGGACACGAATACTGTATTCGTGTTGTTACTACTATTGCTTGATAATTATTCATGTTTTCATGTGCGTCGAGGTACGACACATTGTGTCATGTGTTAAGTGATTATATTTAGGTTGTGTATCGAGAATGTCTCCAAATTCTTGAACGCGTGATATTATAAGTATGAACACTGTTTCCCCAGCACAGGCATAATAAGAGAGTCGAACTACCAAATTGAGGCTATGATTGTTGATTGTATGAATTTTGCATACACGCTCGAGTGAATCCAAATTTGACTTCCATGGATTCGTATCTAGCGTGCCTGTACCTTATACGATATCTTAAGGGAAATCCTCTTGTGACCACACCTTGGTATTTCAAATACAACCTAGGGCTAATTAGGTAACGAAAAGTGGTAGTAATAATGGAGGAAATGATATCCCGAGATTATGCCAACGAACCTTCCCACAGAGATTCATTCGAAGTACGTTGTAGGCTGGCCACCACAGATACTGTATATCATCTGCCTTTGTGGAGTGCAGTATCTGACTTATTATTATGTCGAGCCATTGTTTAAATATAGGAACAATGGAATTGCTAATACCGTATTTTTAGCGCAGTGGCCCTAGGGGGGACTAGTGCATCTTCCAAGTGCTTATTTTATTATATTGGTTCGGTTAGCTCATGTTCGGCACTGGTGTAATCTGAGGATACTTATTATGCATTATTCTGAGATAACCTCAGACTCCATAAAATAGCAAGTCGTACCAATGATTGGCCGATATAAGAAATATAATTGTTTGTGATTATATTATTTTAGCTAGTAGCCTAAGGAAAGGGACTATCATAGTGTGAGGGTTCAATCCTTGTCCTTGTTTTGTTGTAGGGTTGAGCCTTAGCGCTAGGATATGCCATGGACCTAAGTTACGACAATGAACCTAAGGGACTTATATTATTTCCTTGGGTATTGTTTCTCTATTTCGTGCTTCCTTTATGGTACTTTCTATTTAGGGTCTAACCCCACTGGTTTTGTATAGCCAGGTCTCGAGCCAGCACCTGAGGATCTAGCGTTCTTTCCCCCAACTCATGGCGATGGTCGCAGGGGATAGCGAGTGGGTTTTTCTTCTTCCCTGCTCGTCTTGCACATTTACTTCTTCTCGGCGCTTAGCCACCGGCACCTGTTAGCCGGCTTGTCTGGACATTAGTTTTTCTTATATGATTGTATTAATTCAGACTGCAGCTGAATCACTGTCTTGTACTATTGCTACTATTCCAGCTTCTTATTTTTGCACATCTGGACTCTAGAATATTTTGAGAAAGTATTTGGGATGCCTTATTACTTATCATATATGCTCTATGCTTACTGTTTCTTGTTTGAATGATTGAGACATAGAAGTTCTTGACCATAGAAGACTTGATTGTATCATCCACCCCTTCTCTTATATAGCCGTGATCACCGTACGATGTATAGTACCTTGTACGAGGTAGCTAGCCATGTCCGTCTTCATATTTCGGTACTGGGGCGTAAAAAGGTTTTAGTGGTGGCCCATGCAGGTTTTTTCTTGAGACTTATGGGGTGTCAGGGTCATAGGAGTCTCAATCAAATATGATCCTTCTTGAAACTCTAAATTCGTACTCTTCAATACTTAGCTTAGATTTTCCCAAATTTGGCTGTTTTCTTGTTCTTTCTTGTCCTGTGCTTATTGGTTCTTGTGCTCTTATTTAGGGCTTCTCCTTCCCCCGATGTTGCAGCAACAGGAGAGGCAGCATTGCCATTGGAACGAGATCCTGTGGAACCTCGACCAAGGATTCGAGTTGAAACCACGATTAATGTGACGAGCAGTAGTCTCCAGGTATTCCCATACCCCACATAGTGTTGGAAGCACTGGATACTCCAGCCTTACTAGAGATTATTCGTGAATTATTGGCTCACAACAATACTAGATGGTTGTGCTGCAGCAACAACAACAACAACAACATCAGCAACAACAGCACCAGCAGCAGGATCAGAATGTCTTGTTGAACCAAGGGTTACAATCAATCCTAGAACGAGGAAAGAGAATATCCTCTGGGACATCTGTTAGATTTTGCAGAATGAACCCAGATACTTCGATGGCATGGAGGACGCAATCACGGTAGATGATTGGCTCTAGGATATTGAGACCATTCTGACATCGGCTAAAGTTTTGACCAAGGAACAAGTTGACTTGGTTTGCCTACAACTCCAAGATCTAGCAAGAGATTGGTGGGCTACGATGGAGATAGGACTGAGGTATCCTACTTAATTAGAAGATTTTAGGACCCGGTTCAAGGCATAGTACTTTGGAATTATGGCTCAGTGTGAGTTGTACCAGAAGTTTAATAACCTCAAGTAAGATGGAAGGACAGTAGATGGCTATGCGGCAGAGTTTTGCTGACTAAGTAGATTGCTCCAACTATGGTGGCAACGAAGTGGTTGAGAGGAATGAGGTTCCAGCAGGGACTTCACTTGGAGATCTTTTACATGGTAGAGGTGTACGACTACGAGACTTTCGAGGCGGTATTGATAGCAGCCAAGAGGGTCGATCTTACTTGTCAAAGGATGGCATCAAGAAGAGTGGATTGGAAGAGGCCTCATGGATAGAACAATAAGGGAGGACCGGTAACCCGAACGCCAACACCATCACCTGGCATTCGTATACATGATTCAGTACCACGGAGGGCGCAGTTCCAACAGTTACAGAACCAACTCGACAACAATGCCGACAGGTTGTACCTACTGTGGCAAGAGAGGGCATACCCGGGATATTTGTCGAGCAGCTAACAGACTATATTTGAGATGTGGGAGCCCTGATCAAAAGATTGCCTCATACCTATTGATGCAGAGGCCAGGAGGGCCAGTACAATAGTTTTTTGTATTGCCACCTCCAAGGGCAGTACAACAAGGAGGACCAGCAGTAGCAGCACGGCCTCTGGCTCAACATTCATTTTCGACGCAGGATCAGCTTTATAGGCAGTAACAACAGAATCAACTAGGACGACAACCATGACAGCAAGAAAGATAGCAACGAGGATCTTGATTAGGCCAAGGATATGCACTAACCTTGTCTTTGGAGAAAGCAATGTCGTCAGGCGACGTATTGGCAAGTAATATTTCTGTTATAAACTTTCTTTCCATAGCTTTATTTGATTCTGGAGCTTCGCACTTATTTATATATGCATAATTTGTGACACGTATTGGTTTGAAGTTTGAGGCATTGCCAGCGAGGCTTAATATACTCATTGGCAATGGGATCATAGAAGTTAGTAAGGTGTCCCTAGCATGTCCAATCATAGTTTGTGGGCATCTATTACTTACAAAGTTCACTACCAGAAAAAGTCAAATTAGCGACGCCAAAAAACGTCACTAAATGACCAAAAAATATCGCTAATCACGTTTAGCGACATTTTATAGAAGTCGGTAATAATCACGTCGCTGAAAGGAAAAATGTCACTAAACGTCGCTACACCGACATTTTTAGTGACTTAGACGTGTCGCTAAATTAGCGAGGTTTAGCGACTCAGAGTCACTAATTAGCGACGTAATAAAACATCGCTAAATGTCGCTAATTAGAGCGACGTAACAGCGACATCTTTAATGACCTTCCAGTACTGCCATGTCAGTAATTTGCGACGTTTAATGACGTATTTAACGACATATTTAGCGACGTATTTAGCGACGTATATTAACGTCGCTAATTAGCGACTTATTTAGCGACGTGTATAAACGTCGCTAAATACGTCGCTAATTTTACAAAAAACAAAAAAACTGAATTGTTCCAAACTGTTATTCCTGCAATTTATAAATTTCTAATTAAAAACAGACCCGGAGCAACCCTCCGTTGAATTCTCTGGGTTCGTCGACCCCTTCGGTGGAACACTCGACACCGGTATATTAACATCATTTAATATGAATAAAAGTATCATAGTCATACAATTAATATACACAAATATTATAGACAGACAGTAAAAGTATCACAGTCCTACAATTAATACACACAAATATCACAGTCACACAATACACACAAAATAAAAGTATCACAGTTATACAAAATGCATAATATATAAGTATCACAGTCACAAAATAGGTATAAACAGCGTCACAAAATGCATAATATATAAGTATCACAGTATCACAGTCACACAAAATGCATAATATATAAGTATATGAAACATCACAGTATCAAGCTCGAGGATATCCAATACGCTGGGACAGATACCAGTCCCTCAGATACTGTGCATAAACAACATTTATGTTATCAATCTCCGCTATGGGTGCTGGATGACTGGAACTCCCCATCTGAGATACAGCCGCTATAGGTGCTGGGTGACTGGAACTCCCCGTCTGAGATACAGCATGTGGTATCTCTTCCTCCTTAACAGTAGGAGGCATCACTTCCTCCTTAACAGTATGAGGCATCACTTTCTCCTTAACAGTAGGAGGTGTCGCTCTCTTGGGTGCCATCTGGTAAGATAGATGAAAACAAAGAATATAATTAGATGACTCACAAAGAATTAGCTGTTTGTTGCAGTATAATAATGATATCTAGTCAACATTTTATCCTAACAATAAAAATACTATAAGATGTATCTAGTCAACCAACAGATACAAATCTATTGGTAGTGTTGATGATGGAGATGATAATACGAATGATGATGATTATTAGGGTTTTGTCAAGTCTTCTATTTTATTAGCCAAACTTTGTCAAACTTAGCTAGAACTAGTGTATTGGCATCACATTAGTTATAGCTAGTAACAACCCTTACTACTAAGACTAATATATATATATATATATATATATATATATATCATAACTTATATCAATTACTAACCGATCTTAGCTATATACTTAGTGTCCTAACCCATACTAACTCTTGCACTACCCAACTGATAACACTACTCCACATTGCTATTCTAACTGATATCTCCCCAATTGATACTTGTGACGTCATTTGCAAGTAAGTAACTAATACCAACTTCTCTTAACCAATATCTTACTATCTAACCTATCCTCTATTGTACTTGCAGCTCTTTGCTTGCAGCTATTAGCCGCTGCCGTAGTACAAGACATCCCAGTTGTCGTTACCCTACTAAAATTATCCGAAACTTCATCCAATATACATACAATCAATCATCCTTCACACAATACCCATTGTGCTGCAGTGCAGTAAAGAACCTCATTGACTGAACAGACTGGAATACTACTCCAGCTGCTCGAGCATGCCCACAAGCTCTACACTACACAACAAATAGTATAAAATATGTACAACGGACATGCATATATACTAGTATATTTAATAAATGAATGACATAAACAGAGGTCAAATAAGTTCAATAAGTTAAACACAAGTTGCCCTTCTATAGAATCCTTTGGAACTATATTTTTTGTCGTACCAAATTGCATATTACGAAGCATATCGGTCATTATTATTGATGATTCTTCCTTGCAAGCTATAATTGCCATGGTACAACAAGTGATGCAAAATATCGATAAAACATGATGAAACATCTTTATATTGATACAAACATAGAGTCAATCAAAATATTAAACAATCTCAACAGGGAAGGTGAGCTCAGATTTGATGCAAGAAATTAATTAAAAACATGCTAAGATTAAACAACAACAGGGCCTTAATAGTGAAGCTTCAGATTTGACGCATAAAATTAAGTAGGCTAGTAAAGTGGGACTTTGATCTTATGGACACTTATATTGATAGCTGATTAGGTTGATTCTATGGAATTCATATTTTTACAGTTGTTTCTATTGTTATATGTACACTGACAACTTATCCTTCAGGTAGAGACAATTGGAGCTATTGCAAAAAGGGAAAAGACAACATTCATCCTTGAACAAGGCCTAATACAAATACATACATGTCAACATATAAAGAATTCAGAATAAAGAAGAAATCTCCAAAAAACTTATATGTAGGGGAGTATTTGTTTGCCTTCAGAATGTTGATGGTCCTGTTCGTCGAGAATTCTCTTTTGTTGACTCGTTGTACCTTTGGTAGGTAAGTCTTTGTTTGGTAGAAGGAATTTTATTTTCCTTACTCTAGTTTCACCTTTACAAGGGAAATCACCTTTTAAAAAGTACAAACAAAATAGTCTCTTTCTTCCCATATTCCAAACCACTCAACCTTTGACCATTCCCAACTAATTGGCAAGCTCGGGGTTGAGTTTTTTTTCTGTCGTGTTTCTCTTATTATTTTTTTTGAAGGTTGTATCTGTCCTTGTCAATTATAATCATTGACAACTAAAATTGGTTGGGTACTTGGCATACTTTTTAAAACTTGATCAAAAATCCTAAACCTAACCCTAACCCTAACCCTAACCCCAGGTCAAAAAACCTAACCCTAACCCTAACCCCTGATCAAAAACCCTAGAGAGAGAGAGAGTGTGTCGTGTGTGTCTGTGTGTCTGTGTGTGTCGTGTGTGTGTGTGTGTCTGCGTCTGTGTGTGTGTGTCGTGTGTGTGTGTGTGAGTGTCGTGTGTGTGTGTGTGTCTGCGTCTGTGTGTGTGTCGTGTGTGTTTGTCAGTGTCTGTGTGTCGTGTCTATAAAGTGTGTGTTGTGTTAGTGTCACATGTGAAAAAGAGAATGAGAGAGAGAGTTAGGGTTTACCTAGAGCTCGAGGAGGAGGAGGGGGATGCCGGAGTAGCCGCAGTCGTGGAGAGCCGGTCGCCGGAGAGGGGGGGTGGGGGAAATCGAAAGGTTTTAAAAACTTTCAAAATTTTCGCAGATGGGGGAAAAGAAAACTGAGCCCTAATTAACCAAAATTTAGCGACGTTTAGCGACGTCAAATAAAAATGTCGCTAAATTAAAATTTAGCGACGTCAAATACGTCGCTAAATATTTTTAATATATACGTCGCTAATTACGATGCTAAACGTCACTAAAGTAGACATATTAGCGACGTTTAGCGATCTTAATTTAACTTATAGCGACTAATCTTTTAAAATCTTAATAAAAGTCGCTAAACGTCGCTAAATGTCGCCATTTAGCGACGTCTAGCAATATTTTTGTTGGAGTCGCTAATTTAGCGACGTTTTTATATAGAGTCGCTAAAATCCGTCGCTTATACCGCTTTTTCTAGTAGTGGTTGATCGAGTTTCTTATGGGTAACTTTGACGTTATCTTAGGCATGGACTAGTTGAGAGACAGTCATGCAAAGATAGACTATCATGAGGGCAGAGTATTGTTTAGAATTTTTAGTTTAGAAAAGTTTGTCCATAGCAGAATAACAAGAGACCAGCACAAGGGAGGAATCGCAACTATAGCAAAAGAAGCAAACCCGTAGCCCAAGATAGTTAAAGAGTTCATGGATGTCTTTCCCAATGATCTTTTCGAATTACCCCTAGTTAGTGTAGTAGAGTTCTGTATGGAGTTGATGCCAGGAGCAGAACCAGTATCCCAGAAGGTATACCCAATGTCACCATCAAAGCTTGATCAGTTATATTGGCACATGGAAGAACTGAAAGCTAAGAAGTTTATTCGGACCAGTGTTTCACCGTGGAGAGCACCACCGGTATTGGTAAAGAAGAAGCATCGATCAATGCGGTTGTATATGGATTATAGGCGGCTCAATGTAGTGACCGTAAAGAACAAGTACCCATTACGAAGGATTGATGATTTGTTTGACCAATTAAGTGGAGCAAAAGTCTTCTCCAGAATATATTTATGATCAGGACATCCTCAGGTGCGAGTCCAGGAGCAGGATATACCAAAGACAATATTTAGGTCACGATATGGGCATTACAAATTCTTAGTTATGCCATTCGGACTGACAAATGCTCCAGCGATATTCATGGGCTTCATGAACCATATTTTTATTCCTTACTTAAACCAATTTGTGGTAGTATTCATCGATGACATCCAGGTATATTATCGTAATAAGGAGGAGCATTAAGAACATATCACGATAGTGCTGTAAACTTTGAGGGAGCCCAGTTATATGAAAAGCTAAGTAAGTATAAGTTTTGGCTGGATCGTATATCCTTTTTTGGACACATTATTTCTCGAACAAGAGTGTCAGTTGATCCCAAGAAGGTAGAGGCAGTAGAGAACTGGCCAATCTCAAAGACGGTAGCTGAAGTGCGTAGTTTCCTGGACTTGGCAGGATACTATAGAAGATTTATGTCAGCTTTTTCTAAGATCTCGGCACCTTTGACTCGGTTGAAGCGCAAGAAAGTTAAATTTGTGTGGTTAGCGGAATGTCAGATAGCCTTTGAAGAGTTGAAGAAGAAGTTAATTACTGCCCCAATCCTTACTCTTCCAACAGGCTTCTGAGGATTCATAGTGTACTATGATGCATCTGGAAAAGGACTTGGATGTGTTTTGATGCAACAAGGGAGAGTGATAGCATATGATTCTCTGCAAATTAGAGATCACGAGAAAAACTATCCAACTCACGATTTGGGGTTAGCTGTAGTAGTGCTTGCACTTAAACTATGGAGGCACTACTTATATGGTGATCGAGTAGAAATATTCATGGATCATAAGAGTCTAAAGTATGTGTTCACACAAAAGGACCTGAACATGAGGCAGAGAAGATGTCTAGAGTTACTGAAGGATTATGACGTGTAACTTCAGTACCATCCAGGCAAGGCTAATGTAGTAGCTGATGCACTTAGCAGAAGAGGTAGAGCATTTAAGTTGACTACTCAAAAGCATATTATAGAAGACTTAAGAGAGATGGGTATCAAGATAGTACTTCCACAGAGTACATGTGTTCAGGCTAGCCTACAGATTCAGTCAACTTTGATAGATATAATCAAGCTAGCTCAGGCAGAGGACCCGCAGATTCAAAAGCACTGAGAAAAATATAAATTAGGTCTTCGGAAGGAGTTGATAATACATGTGGATGGAACACTAAGGTTTGGGAATCATCTATGCATACCGAGCAAGGATATTCGACAAGAAGTTATGAATGAAGCACATAGTTTCCAGTATTCTATTCATCCGGGAGGTATGAAGATGTACCAAGATATCAAGCAATACTTTTGGTGAAACAGAATGAAGAGAAAAATAGCACGCTTCATATCGTGATGTCTGATATATCAACAAGTGAAGGCAGAACAATAGAGACTGACATGATTATTATAACCGCTTCCTAATCCAGAGTGGAAGTGGAAACACATCACGATGGAATTTATGACTGGTTTACCTAGATTACCGACTGGTCGAAATACTGTTTGGGTGATAGTAGATCGTCTCACAAAAGTAGCTTACTTTCTTCCATTTCGAGTTGGACAGTCTACAGAACAATTGGATAAAATATATATGCGATAAATAGTGAGACAATACGGCAGTAAGTATCATGTCAAATCGAGACACACGATTTATTTCTCAGTTTTGGAAAAGTTTACACCAGAGCTTGGGCACCAAGTTAAGATTCAATATTACTTACCAACCTCAGACAGACAGGCAATTAGAAAGAACCATCCGGACATTGGAAGATATGCTATGAGCTTGTACCTTAGATCTTGGTGGATCTTGGGAGAATCACCTTCACTTGGTGGAATCCTCGTACAATAATAGTTATCAGGCTAGTATTGAGATGGCACCTTTTAAAGCACTGTACAGCAGGAAGTGTAGGTCACCGTTGGCCTGGGACGACATTGGTGAGTTAAAGATGTTAGGCCCTGAAATGATCACGCAGACATTAGAGGTTGTCAAGCAAATTAGAGAGCGACTTCGGGTTTCATAATATAGGCATCATCATTGGAAATATCAGCATCGTAGACCTTTAGAGTTTTGTGTCGACGATCACGTATTTTTGCGAATTTTGCCTACCCGTGGAGTCATTAGATTCAAGGTTCGCGAAAAGCTTAGTCCCAGATACGTAGGTCCGTTTGATGTTCTCGAGCGGGTAGACGATGTTGCTTATCGTTTTGCCCTTCCGCCTTTACTACGTGAGGTACACGATGTATTTCATGTGTCTCAATTGCGTAGGTATTTTACGAATCTAAGTCATATCCCCGATCACTCTGAATTAGTCGTTGGTACCGATTTATCTTATGAGGAGCAACCTGTATCTATTCTGGATCGAAGAGAGAAAGTACTCAAGAACCAGACTATTTCTCGTGTTCGAGTGGCCTGGGGATATCACACTCTTGGAGAATCGACGTGGGAGTGCGAGAACGATATTCAGTCTCAATACCCTCACCTGTTCGATTCGGAAGATATATTCTATCTTATGCCTTCATATCTCAGATTCTATAATTAGGTAATCACATAGGTGTTGTGATGATATTGCTTGAATGAGTAGTTGCTAGTAGGTTTATATCGTGCTTATCCTGACTTTTCTAACTATTGCTTGGATTCGAATTTCGAGGACATAATTTTTCTAAGGTGGATAGAGATGTCATCCCCCGTTCCCGATATACGTATTTGGAACATATTTTTATTTTAGTATGGTTGAATGTGCATGAAGACTAGACCCATTCTTTAGTTTAACCCGGTTCATGGTTTATTTTGAGGGTTGGTTCAACTCAAGAGAGTCTTTGATTCAACCCTCAAACCCTAGCTTATATAAACCAATATTTTATTCTCCCTTTTTACTTCTTTATTTCTTCATTTTTCTTCATTTTTCTCTCCCGATTTCATAGGTAAGTACACCTTGCATGAGATATAGAGAAACCCTCCATATTATTATTCCATTATGTTTATTATGTGTTTTGAAGCACTTTTAGTTCTTGGACTTTTCTGTTTTGATGGATGGATTAGTATAGATCTATATTTCTAACTTAGGTTTTTATTGGATTTCATGAGTTTTTCTTAATTTTGATCTATTAAACTCGTGTCTTTGAAAACTAGTTTTTTCTACATGTTAGATATTTTGATTTAGAGTATTTTGAATTTTGGTTCACCTGATTTGGACTTAAAATGAGGTTTTTATGTAGAAAACAAGATTTCAGTTTTTGAAAGTTTTTGCCATGGCTGAACCTGCTGTTCGAGAAGACAAAGTCTTCATGCGGCCCACGAGCTATGCGGTTGAAAGTGCTATGTGGCCCATGAGGGTTATGTGGCTGAACTCTTATCGCATGCTGACAACATACGTCCATCTTGTTGGACACTTGACTGACTGCTGATCTACACAAGTGTCCTTGAGCACTTTATGCATTCACTCGCTGAACGAATGATATATTCACTAGTCCAAAAGATACTCCATGCGACATTGAACTTATGCGGCAAGCAGAGCATGCGGCCACCTTCCTTTGGACACATGATTCTGAGCTTTGGCGATCCTTGGCACATTTTTCTATGCTTTTATCTTTTCTTCTTGATGTACTGTATATCACATCACACTTTATGTCACATCACTGGCACTTTATTTATTTTTTATCATTTTATCACTTATCCCGAGGAGTAGACCTTATCCCTGAATCTATGCGACATGACTCCATGCGACATGACTCCATTTGGCTTGATCTCATACGGCCAGGATTGTCATGTGGCCTGACTTTTAATGCGGCCAGGATTGTCATGCGGCCTGTCTTCTCATGCGGCCAGGATTGTTATGTGGACTAAAGACCCAAGCGGCCCTGCTTGTTTGATCAAATATTTTCTTGATTCATGTGACCCAATGTACAACTGTATTCGTGCTGATACTACTATTTTCTAATAATTATTCATGCTTTTATATGCGCCGAGGTACGATACATCGTGTCACGTGTTATGTAATTATATTTGGGTTGTGTATCAAGAATGCCTCCAAATTCCTGAATGCATCATATTATAAATATGAATATTATTTCCCCAACACGGCCATAATAAAATAGTCAAACTACCAAAGCGCGACTAGGATTATTGATTGTATGAATGTTGCATACACGTTCGAGTGAATCCAGATTTGACTTCCAAGGATTCGTATCTAGCGTACCCGTACCTTGTACAACATCTTAAGGGAAATCCTCATTTGACCACGCCTAGAGATTTTAAATACAACCTAGTGCTAATTAGGTAATAAAAATTGATAGTAAAATTGGAGGAAACAATATTCCGAGATCATGCCAATGAACCTTCCCACAGAGATTCATTCGAAGTGCATTGTGGGTTGGCTACCACAGATACTGTATATCATCTGCCTTAGTGGAGTGTAGTATCTAACTTATTATTATGCCGAGCCATTGTTTCAATATAGGAATACTGGAACCGCTAATACCGTATTTTTAGCACAGTGGCCCGACGGGAGACTGGTGCATCTTACAAGTGCTTATTTTATTATATTGGTTTGGTTAGCTCATGTTCGGCACTAGCGTAATCTGAGGATACTTATTATGCATTATTCTGAGATAACCTCAGACTCCACAAAATAGCAAGCCGTACAAATGATTGGCCGATATAAGAAATAGAACTGGTTATGATTGTATTATTTCAGCTAGTAGCCTAGGGAAAGGGACTATCATAGTGTTAGGGTTCAACCCTTGTCCTTGTTTGGTTATAGGATTGAGCCTTAGCGTTAGGATATACCATGGACCTAAGTTACGACACTAAACCTATATAATATTATATTGTTTCCTTGGGTGTTGTTTCTCTATTTCATGCTTTCTTTGTGGTACTTGCTATTTGGGGTCTAACCCCACTAGTTTTGCATGGCCAGGTCTCAATCTTGTCACGCCCCAGTCCCAAATACGTAGGACTAGGAACACGTAAGCATGCCAGCCGCATGGATATGGCAACTCTAATATATGGAAATCATAACCCATACGTACGCTGTAATATGAATATAAACTCACATGTGGTATATACAATGTCACAAGTCACAGATATGCTAATCTCATCCACACAACAAGTCATAGAAAAGAAATACTAACTAGAATAAGGAGTCTGAAATATCCAAAAAATAATAGTTGGGTGGAGACAAATCCACTACCAAAGACTATATCCAAAACTAAAATGAGAGAGGAGTATAAAATCTCCAATATAAAATAATGTGAAAACAAAAGTGTATCAGCTAAAAGAATCCATCGCCAGATAATCAACGATGCTCAGAAGGTAAGACCTCCTCGACAGAAAAGAATGCGTCAGGTCCAGTCCCGTACACCTGCAAATACTCAAGAGCAGATGCACCTGGCAGAGGACCAGGTCCTCAGAGGGACGTAACAAGATACAGAAAATACGAGCCAACTTGAATACAGTAAACATGCATATAATTTGAAAATAAATAAGTACGCTGTACCAGACAATCTATATGAATGCAAATGAGGACAACTTTTTGATGTATGGACAAGGGTAGGCTACTCGATCTACCTCACAACTTACACACACGTCAATGGACATCAGAAATCGACATACCGCGGGGGTAGCGACCAGCGAGACTCCAGAAATCGACATACCGCGTGGTTAGCGACCAGCACGACACACGCCCGTAGTGCGAGCTATATACTACGGTTTACCAGAGTGGTTAAAAGCCCATACGCCTAATAATTGTGCTCTATGATACTAAGTATCAAGTGTGTGTCAACATATCTAATATATAGTAACGACTGAAAGGAAACTACACATGCAAGAACTATACAGAAATGAAATAAATAGACAGAAATATAAATAGCGTACAAAGTACTGTAAACAATTTGGCAAGGTATCTTGCCTGGTAAGAAAGCTGCAAGGTGTACTGTCCAGATGTCAACGCACAAGATCAAAAGCTATGGACACAGAACAAATGTATCCGGATGCTGAAATAAATATCACCAACGTTCCCAGAATAAGCAAAATAGCTAAAAAGCACATCCCTTTCGTCCAATTTGGACACAGGGGCAAAACGGTAATTTCGGGCAAAAGTGGGGTCCACGTGTGGCCCACTTTGTACCAAAAAGTGTGCCGAGGGTAACAGTCTCTAAATGGGACAAACTATGGGTCAAACAACTCTAAATGTCAATACGAACCCAACGGTATGTCCAAATGTGGATTCCGATGAGTCGTACACAATTTTGTCCAAAAAGTCACTGTGGGGCCCGCCAATTGGCGATCTGGTCAACCGTCTCAGAAATGCGTGAAAATTGGGTCACAGGACCAGCGCGTTACCACGAGTCCAGTGGCGCAAGTTTCGTCGCAATCTGACAAGCGTGCACAAAATACGCGCGAGTTCCACAAAAATTGCAAAACAAAATGTGTCCGCGGATACGGCCTGATTCTGGCACGCACACGCGTCCGAATCAGTCCCCACGAATTTTCTCATGTCCGGTTATGCTTCGTGCACCATTCGGTACACTTGGCACACGGCGGGGCGGTCCCGTTTGGCGGGGCGCGCTCTATTTTCCAACTTTTGGAAATATGGAAAAAGTAGGTGCACGCAGTTTTGTGACGAGTATAATTATGTCCACAGCAACTAATAGCATAGGGTTATTTACAGAAAATAAACTAGGTTAGGAATTCTACAGGTATCAAAAAGAATCACCGAATTCGGATCTCTGTGGTGGGAGATACGAACTTGGCAATAGGGGTGGTCACCGCAGTTTTCTGCGATTTCAGAATTGGGTCTGTCCGTGCCAACTTGGACACTATTTTTCACCTAGGGATACACGTTTTCCGAGGTTGGCTATAAAAAAATATTGGAGAGGGTTAAGGGATGATCATACCGATGAAGACGGAACAGCGTTTGGTTGAGCGAGTCGACGGAAAATCACGCCGGAGCGAAGGTGCCTCGAGTGGGAAACTGCAGTTCGCGAGGTCGGCGTCGACGGGATGATTGGATGGCTTGGTGGGGCTTCTCTGGCTGCGGTGACGGCTCTAGATGGGAAGAGGAGGGTCTGGAGATTTAGGTTAGGGTTTTTATGAGAGCTAACTATATATATATATATGCATATATATAATAGGGGAGAGAAAAGAAGTGGGTTTGGGTTCGCGCGTGTAATAGCTGCTGATGCTTTGGAGTTAAAGTATTAAAGGGGCGGTCCTTGGGCGTTTAGCAAGTTACTGAATGTTGCTGGTTGGGGCCTTTAAGTGGCTGCTTGGTTTTAGTTGTGTAGTAATAGTTAATATATATAATAATTGTTATTATTAGTTTAAGTATTAATAGTAAATCTTATTTAATAATTTTTTTTTACTTAATCTTTTTTTTTCCTATTAGTATATGCATATATATATTTGTATATATATATAATATATATACACTCATAGAAAAATTCTAGATTAGAAAAATGCACACCATTAGGCTAGCAACTGCTTAAGGGGTCTCCTACATGGAATAAATTCCAAAAAATTCCTGATGGTCCCATAAGTCCTCTAAGTGCCCGAACACCTAAAATAAATATTATTAAAAATCTATTTCTCCTATTTAGCCCTAATTACCATAATTAAATTATTAATTAATAAAAAATAATAAATAATTTTTTTTTAAATTAGGGATTTTACATTCTACCCAACTTACAAAAATTTTGTCCTCAAAATTGACACTAACCCATATTCATATTGATAACTATAACTATTACGCTACATTGGCATCTAGTAGTACTCCTAAAACTCATGGTCTGCCATTCTAACACTTTCTCATCTATTGTCCATATACTATTCTATCATCCTCTAACTCGTCTACACTACCCAACTTACAAGAATTCTACTAGTAGTCACCTTCTTTGAAGCTATTGTCTAGATTGTAAGGCAATTATATTTATTGGGTCGAGAATCTTGGGATACCTGTCTGGAATCTCATAACTATGACTTTTCCCATAACCGTCAAGTATCATAGTCTAATACTGCCTCGCCACCTGGCCAGTATGGCTGCAAGTAATTTGACTACTTCTACCATAATCGTCTGGCGGCAACTGTCGCTACCTTGCCCGCGATTTGTCATAGTCATCACTTCGTAACAAGTGCCTTCAACTCTTTCCTAGGCATAGTCTAAGTTTTTAGGGAACACTTAAGGTCTTGACTAACTATTAGGGGTATGATCTATCTCAAATGATCTAACAATTTCTACTATGCTGCATGGTGCTACTTAAGGATTAAACTACTAAAGAATACAGATATTGCTATAGTGCATATATATTAAGAACTCATCCTTAGTTATCAAGCATTACTAACACATTTATGTTTAACTAACAAAATAGGGGTGAGGTTGATATCAACAATTCATAATGGCACGAAAGATATGACTATGGTGGGAAGAGTTACGCACGAGATAAGGAATGAATATAAAAGGAGGAGATGAGTCACCCAAGAGGGCGAGATAAGGATAGGGAAGAATACTACTACTGCTACTCCCGTCATCCATTAGCATCGCGTGTATGCCATCTGGATAGAATAGAAATATATGCTCATAACTGCTAGACTACCATATATATAATTCTATATCTATTTGTGCATCTAAGAGCTTGTGTCACAATGGGGTTATGAGTATGCAAAGACAGTTATAACTAAAAGGTCGTACTTGTATCTACGGCTTCCTGTGTCTGCTCTCCCATACTTGTCATAATGAGTGCTTGGCCTTGTCCTTGGTTATTCAACTGGGGTCTAGTCCCCTCCATTTGTGCAGACTGTAGAAGCAGTGGTTGGTCCCTTTGGTCTTCTATACTTGAGGGTGTATGCGGTGTTCCTGATTCTACTGCCATAGACCTCTGGTTCTGCTGAGGGCATCTTCGGGTTTGATGGTGACTTGATCCACATATCATGCACAGCCCCAATCGACGATGACAGTCTCTATGAATATGACCTACCTTACCCCAAAAGTGACAGGTACGGGGGTCCTTGGTTGGATATGGTGCAGCACTATCTGGTTGCTGGCGTGTCAAAGGGTGTCTAATGGGTCCTCCTTGCTGTGTCCTTACTGGTCCTTGGTGACTTCTCTGTTGAATTTCGTTTCCCTTGCTGATGGCCTCCTGGATCCTGGCCTTTGCCAATAACTCGGCATAAGAGATCCGGGACTGTGAGCTAGTATAGTGCTGGAGCTCCTGAGTCAGCCCACGGTGAAACCTCTTAGCCTTCTCCAAGTCATTAGGTATTAGGACTGTGCCATACTTACTGAGACGACTAAATTTTGCGTCATACTCATCAACCGTCTTGTCCCCTTGCTCTAGATGGAGGAACTGATCGTACAATGCGTCCCTTACAGTATCCGAGAAATACTTCCTCTCAAAGCATTCCAAAAATTGTTCCCAAGTCTGACGCGTACCGAACTGGCGCTCCATTGATTCCCACTAGTGATGCGCGTTGCCTTCTAACTGAGTCCTCACGCCTATCATCCATAGGTCAGTAGGTAGTTGTGATGCCTCTAACAACTTCTTGGTATTGGCAATCCAGTTCGTGGTCTCCTCTGGACTCTCATTGCCATTATATGGCTTAGGGCCCATCTGCACAAAGTCCTTGACTGAACCAACCCGGGCTTGTGGTACTGAAACTAGTGCCTGGGTTGGTGCAGGGGCTAGTGCAGCCATTCTCTCAAGCACTACTAGAAATTTTAGCCTTTGCTCTGCTGTTTGCTGCCTCTGCTCCGCTGCCTGCTGCCTTTGTTCCTGTATTATCATCTGGAAGAATTAGAACAGCTGTGTCTGGCCATCCTGCGGTGCTAGTGGAGCTGAAAATGTCCCATTAGGTATCGTGGAAGGAGTTGATGGAATTTGATTGTTAGTCAGTCTATCCGGTTCGGGAAGAAGAGGTGTCGTTGAGGTCACTCCTAGTGGTTGGTCGTCGTCCCCTGGAGACGTATTGTCCCCGGTGGCGGCATGCCCGTTATGCAAATTTATCTCTCTGCAAGAGATGGACGTAGGATTAAGAAGAGTACATGAATCAAGCAGGATGCAAGGACTTAAGTAGGACATGTTGGAAGGAAGGTAAGTTATAGTCAAGTGTGGATGAGATCTAAAATTCTAATCCTAGGTGCAGGCCCGCTCGGTACAGTGACGTAACCGAGACGGCTAACTCGACCTGCATGGGCCACCACAAAAACATGTCACGCCCCAGTCCCAAATACGTAGGACTAGGAACACGTAAGCATGCCAGCCGCATGGATATGGCAACTCCAATATATGGAAATCATAACCCATACGTACGCTGTAATATGAATATAAACTCACATATGGTATATACAATGTCACAAGTCACAGATATGCTAATCTCATCCACACAACAAGTCATAGAAAAGAAATACTAACTAGAATAAGGAGTCTGAAATATCCAGAAAATAATAGTCGGGTGGAGACAAATCCACTACCAAAGACTATATCCAAAACTAAAATGAGAGAGGAGTATAAAATCTCCAATATAAAATAATGTGAAGACAAAAGTGTATCAGCTAAAAGAATCCATCGCCAGATAATCAACGATGCTCAGAAGGTAAGACCTCCTCGACAGAAAAGAATGCGTCAGGTCCAGGCCCGTACTCTTGCAAATACTCAAGAGCAGATACACCTGGCAGAGGACCAGGTCCTCAGAGGGACGTAACAAGATACAGAAAATACGAGCCAACTTGAATACAGTAAACATGCATATAATTTGAAAATAAATAAGTACGCTGTACCAGACAATCTATATGAATGCAAATGAGGACAACTTTTCGACGTATGGGCAAGGGTAGGCTACTCGATCTACCTCACAACTCACACGCACGTCAATGGACATCAGAAATTGATATACCGCGGGGGTAGCGACCAGCGAGACTCCAAAAATTGACATACCGTGGGGGTAGTGACCAGCGCTACACACGCCCGTAGTGCGAGCTATATACTACGGTTTACCAGAGTGGTTAAAAGCCCATACGCCTAATAATTGTCCTCTATGATACTAAGTGTCAAGTGTGTGTCAACATATCTAATATATAGTAACGACTGAAAGAAAACTACACATGCAAGAACTATACAGAAATGAAATAAATAGACAAAAATATAAATAGCATGCAAAGTACTGTAAACAATTTGGCAAGGTATCTTGCCTGGTAAGAAAGCTGCAAGGTGTACAGTCCAGATGTCAACACACAGGATCAAAAGCTATGGCCACAGAAAAAATATATCCGGATGCTGAAATAAACATCATCAACGTTCCCAGAATAAACAAAATAGCTAAAAAGCACATCCCTTTCGTCTAATTTGGACACAGGAGCAAAACGGTAATTTCGGGCAAAAGTGGGGTCCACGTGTGGCCCACTTTGCACCGAAAAGCGTGCCTAAGGTAACAGTCTCTAAATGGGACAAACTATGGGTCAAACATCTCTAAATGTCAATATGAACCCAACGGTATGTCCAAATGTGGATTCCGATGAGTCGTACACAATTTTGTCCAAAAAGTCAACTATGGGGCCCGCCAATTGGCGATCTGGTCAACCGTCTCAGAAATGCGTGAAAATTGGGTCACAGGACCAGCGCGTTACCATGAGTCCAGTGGCACAAGTTTCGTCGCAATCTGACAAGCGTGCATAAAATATGCGCGAGTTCCACAAAAGTTGCGAAACGAAATGTGTCCGCGGATACGACCTGATTTTGGGGCGCACACGCGTCCGAATCAGTCCCCACGAATTTTCTCGTGTCCGGTTATGCTGCGTGCACCATTCGGTACACTTGGCACACGGCGGGGCAGTCCCGTTTGGCGGGGCGTGCTCCATTTTCCAACTTTTGGAAATCTGGAAAAAGTGGGTGCATGCAGTTTTGTGACGAGTATAATTATGTCCACAGCAACTAATAGCATAGGATTATTTACAGAAAATAAACTAGGTCAGGAATTCTACAGGTATCAAAAAGAATCACCGAATTCGGATCTCTGTGGTGGGAGATACGAACTCGGCAATAGGGGTGGTCACCGCAGTTTTCTGTGATTTCAGAATTGGGTCTGTCCGTGCCAACTTGGACGCTGTTTTTCACCTAGGGGCACACGTTTTCCGAGGTTGGCTATAAAACAAATATTGGAGAGGGTTAAGGGATGATCATACCGATGAAGACGGAACAGCGTTTGGTTGAGCGAGTCGACGGAAAATCACGCCGGAGCGAAGGTGCCTCGAGTGGGAAACTGCAGTTCGTGAGGTCGGCGTCGACGGGATGATTGGATGGCTTGGTGGGGCTTCTCTGGCTGCGGTGACGGCTCTAGATGGGAAGAGGAGGGTCTGGATATTTAGGTTAGGGTTTTTATGAGAGCTAACTATATATATATATATATATATGCATATATATAATAGGGGAGAGAAAAGAAGTGGGTTTGGGTTCGCGCGTGTAATAGCTGCTGATGCTTTGGAGTTAAAGTATTAAAGGGGCAGTCCTTGGGCGTTTAGCAAGTTACTGAATGTTGCTGGTTGGGGCCTTTAAGTGGCTTCTTGGTTTTAGTTGTGTAGTAATAGTTAATATATATAATAATTGTTATTATTAGTTTAAGTATTAATAGTAAATCTTATTTAATAATTTTTTTTTTACTTAATCTTTTCTTTTCCTATTAGTATATGCATATATATATTTGTATATATATATAATATATATACACTCATAGAAAAATTCTAGATTAGAAAAATGTACACCATTAGGCTAGCAACTGCTTAAGGGGTCTCCTACATGGAATAAATTCCGAAAAATTTCTGATGGTCCCATAAGTCCTCTAAGTGCCCGAACACCTAAAATAAAAATTATTAAAAATCTATTTCTCCTATTTAGCCCTAATTATCATAAGTAAATTATTAATTAATAAAAAATAATAAATATTTTTTTTTTTAAATTAGGGGTTTTACAAATCCAATACCTGAGGATCCAGTATTCTTTCCCCCAACTCATGACGCACACCAGGAATATGGTCGCAGGAGATAGCGTGTGGATTTTTCTTCTTTCCTGCTCGTCTTGCACCTTTACTTCTTCTGGGAGTTTAGCCACCGGCACCTATTAGCCGGTTCATCTGGACATTAATTTTTCTTACATGATTGTATTAATTCAGACTGCAGCTGAGTTACTGTCATGTACTATTGTTAATTTTCCAGCTTCTTATTTTTGTGCAGCTGGACTCCAGAATATTTTGAGAAAGCATTTGGATTGCCTTATTACATTTCATATATTCTCTATGCTTACTATTTTGTTTTAATGATTGAGACATAGAAGTACTTGACCATAGCAGACTTGATTGTAACATGCACCTCCTTGTCTTATACAGCCGTGATCGTCGTACGACATATAGTACCTTTTACGGGTTAGTTGGCGATGTCCGTCTCCGTATTTTGGTACTGTGGCATGAAAAAAGTCTTCCATTAACGACCCAGAGAAAGTTCTTGTACGAAACCTAAGTCAGGAAGAAAAGGCAACGCCCATACACCCATGTGCTTGTTCTACTCGTACTCATAACAAGGGTGTAAAGGTGAAGCACCTCTCAGTTGACTTGCGTAACGCGATCAATCATAAGCGCAAAATAAGGAAAATAACTATGACATGTGAGGTATCCTCTCCAGGGCATCACTGTGCCAACATTATCATCAACTGCTACTGTGACAAGGTAGCAGTACCTGTAAACATGAAATCGGTATTCCGACGACTACAACCAAGAGCACCCGTCTGGCAGCATCCCGGAGAGCAGGAGCGAACACTAGATGAGGAAGAGCTTCACTTCATCTCATGTTACTCTGCTTGGAAATCCTCCTCCACAAAGGAGGTCGAAAGTCTAGCACATCCAATCTTTCACTCTCAACCAGTACATCTAGGAACCGAACTGAAGCAGCAATGCCCACAGAAGGAGTATTCCTGGGTACCCGCTAAAAAAGAAATTATCAGCTGTTGGGGGTAGCCCTTCCTTGAGACCCCAGATGACTTTGCAAGCTTGGGGGTAGTGATCCCACAGAATCCTAGAAATTTAGATAGATCGAGTTATTTTCTTGTTATGGATATAAGACAACAAGATAAGGATGACGTACAATTTTATATAATCAAGTCCTACTCCTATTGATACCGACTTAGTTCATATATATCTTATTTATTGTGTATATATGTTTGCTTAACCAATCCTATTAGAAATAAGTATGTAATTATCTGAAAGTTGTTATCTTTGATCACCAAATTATATTAATACTTATTTAAAAAAATTCTAAAAATACAAAAAATAAATAAATAAGGGAGGTTACAGTAGATGAGCTCGGGTAGCTGGAGCATTTGGAGACTGGTAGCAACAGTTTTGGGCCTGCAGCAGTGGCATTACACTATTGTGCACACAGTTTTGCTCGAGTGTGTACAGACAGTGCTGTCCATGTTGCAACAGGTCAGAGCAGAACCTGAGTGAATTGTATTGCGTTGTTTAGAACAACAACTACAGGCCTGGTTCATAGGCAATGATTTGAGGTATCCTAGTAGCCAACTTGATACATGAGGGTATCCATAGTTGTGATGTATCTGTGAAGTTATAAGGCATCTGAGGGAGTTAGTTGAGGGTAGTACTAGATATTGAGGTCCATACTTGAGGATTTGGGAGTATCAGTCAAGAGGGAGGTTAAGGTAATAGATAATTGGTGGGTCTAGGATAAGTATTGGTATTAGTGAATGGGTTTTATGATACCATGGGTAGAATATTGAGTCATAACAAGATATGGGTTAGAGTATCAGTCTTGTAGTGTTATATAGTTAAGTATTGATGATACCAATGAGTAATCAAGATACCAAGTGATAGTTAAATTATTTATATACTAAGGTAATATAACGAAATAGAGATAACTATATATATAAGTTATGCATATATAGATATTGGGTAATATTAGCCTATATAGCTAATAATCAAGGTATTGGCATAGTTGACCTAGTTGGACTAGTGAGACCTAGTATTGACCTAGAAGATCATATTTAGTACATTTTAGCTCGTTTATCATTTCTTTACACCCTTTGACATGATATTCATATATAGGTGTATGTGACACCACCTCAGACACCGAGTTGTACCATTTATTCAGGACCAGAGGTGAGTACATTCTCTGATAGTTTTTTTATTTTATAGTCTCTATGTTACATGTATTTAGTATTAAGATATTTGATTCATGACACGATGGTGACACGGATTGGTATACGTGGATCTTTGTCATTAGCCGTTATTATTGTGGTTACTCAGTGATCATCGTATCATGCTTCGTGGTTATCGTGATATCTTAATAATTATATAGACCGTGATCATAGTGCATGATATTATAGACCGTGCAATATGATATACGTGTTATAACGTTTCATGATTTGGATCCGTATACTAGTCGGGGGTTAGGAAAGTACCAGTGGATATGTGATCATACCTTAAAGCCCGTAATTTAGTGTAGTCCGTGATAGCTAGCAGATCATATAACTCAAGTGTGGTCACGCTAGCTCCCTTTTTATATATAGCCCGTGTTAGGTCCAAGCCGATCACATATTTTACTAATATTTTAAGGCACATTTTATTATTATATTTTTTATCCCAGCTCCTTATATTGATGTTCCTTACCATATTCTTCTCAGTTTATTTTCATTATTTACCATGATACTCCTTCTTGTGATATTTACTAGTTCAGTTACTCTCATCATTTATTTTCATTGCTATTGTTGTTTCATAGTTTATGTCAATTATTGGAACTGCTATTGGGTGTTACTTTGCTCTAATCCGGACTGGATATATTTTTCAGATGATTCAATAGAGGACAGGTATCCTACACACTATGGGCCACATGATGGTAAGCCAGTTGAGTTAGCACCCATTGAGCACGTTGAGATAGTACCAACAATCGATGAGACTTAGCTAGTTTATTTATGATATTGTATATGTCAGTTAGACACTTTTGACATATATTATATTTGAGACCATTGAGTTATGATCAGACTATTCGACTAGACTTTGATTGTATTATGACTCAATATTTCATTCATTCTATTCCATATCATGCCATATCTTCCTCTAGTTTTATATTGTGATTGAGTATTGATTACCATTAACATATTATTATATTGCCCTCCATTTGGGAGTGGAGATATCTTGACAGGTACATTATATATATATATTGTGTGAGATATTTAGATAGTATTGTTGACCTAGACAGTGTTCTACCGCCAATTTTATAATATAGGCTGGACGTACTCACGTACTCATGCCCCTACACCGGGTATGGGTCGTGACATCAGGTAACATCAGAATAGCTGCACATTATCAACGTTTTTGACAAAATATCGACAATTATTTTTGACGTATAATATCAAACGTCTCATTGCAAAGCTGACTTGACTCATTACTAAGCCGACTTGACCATAAACGCCAGGAAAAAACATTAAAAAATCCCCACATATATGATATTTTTGATCAAATGTCGTTAATTTTTCGACGTTTAAAAGGAAATGTCGGTATTTGTCAATGTTTATTGAAAAAGGTTGATAGGTCATGCCTTATCTGATTTTCCATAAATGTCGAAAAAAGGCAAAAAGCCCTATTTTCTTGTAGTAGGATATTTCTTTGAAGAGGATGTATGTGAAACGAATCAACAATATTAATTCTTTTTATGGATAATGTAAAAAGGTCATACAAGTATGAATATATGTAAAGATAAAACGTATCCATATACGGATAAGAGTAGAAAAAGAAATATGTATCCATATAGGAGAGAATTATCTAATCCTAAATTAAATTAATATGTAATTCTAAATCTAATTATTCTTAACACCCCCTTCAAACTCATGGTGGGTCATACAACATGAGTTTGCTCAATAGAAACTGAAATCGCAGTGTAAGGTGACTTTGTAACTTTCAGCTGATCAACTGTCACGACCCGCACACAGAATTGGGGCACGAGTACATGGGTACGTCCAGCCTACGCTGCAGCATCGGTAGTAGAACGCTGTCTAGGTCATGATACTATCTAAAAAATCTCACACGAGTATCCAACTCCATAAGAAGACACAAATATCATAATATAATATGTAAATACCCAATCATAGATTTAAAGCACGATAAGATAGCAAAAAATAAACGAAATGCAACAAGTCTAAACAGAATAATCTAATCCACACTATAATATCCAAGTCTCAAAGTATGCCGGAAACAAATCTGGTACTAATAATCTGCTAAAAGAAACTAACTGAATAATTAGTGATCCCGGCTAGACCTCTCAAAATCACAACTGGCTACAAGGTCCAAGGGTGCAGCTACTCTCCCTGTGGTCCATAATATGTCGGACACCAGTCCTCTAAGTCGCAGTCTGGAAAAATATTTCCAGTCAGGATGGAGCAAAGTACATCGCTAACAGCAGTTCTACATCAATGATATAAACTATGTAGCAGTAAATAGATGGAAATATACAAGATGTATATACATGTACAAGAGATACACAATAAAGGAAATATTGAAAATAAATACAAGAATAAACAATATGGCAATGAACAAGAATACTAATGACTAAGTATGTGAGTACTAGCTTTAACATGTGATCAGCTTGGAAACTTGTACACGAATACTGGCCTGGCTAGTCATACGTGCGGTGTATGACCAACACTAACATGAGAACAAGACTTGTACATGAAGGGTATGCTCATATATCTACACTAAAATACTCTCCACCCCGACTGGTATAGTAGATCCAACCATGGTACGCTATGGCACAGGATTCTCTAGGAAGGTAGCAAGTCTCCCCGAGAATCAGTGTATGTACATGCACAAGATAACCAATGAAACAAGACTTGTACAAGATACACCATATACAAGAAATAACATCTCATGACGAGATCTGGATATACCAATCCGTGTAACCATCCTGTCAAGGAATATGAATATTTATACTAGATACAATGAACATAGAGGATATCATAAATAAGAAACTATCAGAGAATGTACTCGCCTGGGGTCCTTAGCTGGCAATACCCATGTCCTGCTCCTGAAGTCTCGCAGGACGATCCAATGGTCCTATATACATATAATATAATACAATATAGCATCAGTCATTATACTAGCACATGCACAAACACAATAAATTGAACTTAGCAGCGGAAACAGAGAGAGGGAGATGATGAATAGGGATGGGGGTCGGCTGGTAGCTTACTTAGGTTTTTGTTGAAAGAAATAAAGAAAAGGAAAATTAATATTTATATGCACATGTAAAGGTGTTTGGTTGACCTAGAAATTGGCTTGGTCAACCCATGGAAAAAGGCCTTGGCTTGTCATATAGAATTTTAAGGGCTATAATTCAATAGATTCAAAATGGATGGCTAGGATTGCATTTGGTTCAAAGTTTGGAGGGCTATGGTTTGAGGAGGTTGATGTTGAGTTACACACTCCCAAAAATTATGAAAAAATTCAGATAAAAGAAAAATAGGTTTCTTCATGTGTTGTGTCCAATGGGGTGGACACCTTAATGCACTTTTGCATAAAAGTGCCCAACGATTGGAAAAATGCACAAAGTTTGGTTTATGGTTTAATTTAATTAAAATAAATGCAATTAGTGTTCTAAAATTAATTAGAAGTACATAGAACTAAAATTAGGTGGGACACAAGTGTCATGAATGAAGAAGACTCAGAATAGAATATTACCCTAATTTGAGTTACTCAAAATGGGTCGAGATTGTGTCTCCAATTTCGATTGGAACGCACAAAGATACAAAGTTAAATTTATTAAGAATTAAATATAAACGTTTGCGATGAATATTGTGCGACTAAAATGTAGCACAAGAGAGCATAATTATAAGTTACACAAATGTCAGAAAAGAAGGCAGGCATGTCTAGGACAAAGATATAAAATTTGTTGGAAGGCAAAAGTTAGGGTAGCGCTCCAAATATCGAAGCAACGGTAACGCACAACAATTAAATAAAATTATGGCTATTAAATATAAATAAATGTCATGCAATTATTTAAAATAAATACACACAATACTTACAATATATAAAAAGACAAAAATACCCATATTTCAGAATGTGGTAGTGACAAGTCTACCCTCCTTAAAAAAAATTCGTCCTCAAAATTTAAGATCCTCAACAGTTGTATTTACTTATTATATTATTTTCCATCAAAATTTAAATTTATCAAACCACATAATCATGAAGTAAATCCACATTGTTATTTCACAAAAATTTCAAAATATCATATTCCTGAAAACCCTCGAAATAAAAATCAAATTCTATTCTTATTACAATCTCCTTCAAAATTTTAAGTTAATAATTAAATACTCAAAAATTTAATATCCAATGCTCTAATTTAAATCCAATCAATGCATATTATAAAATTGAATCTCGTCCCAAAATTTGAATTCTACACTAATCCATTTGTGGTCTTATTCCTTGATTTCTTTTTCCACACAAAACTCAAATAATATAATAGTTATGAAATCTTCAAATACCTTATTCAAATATAAATTTATAAAAATTTATATCTTCTAGTGAATTAAATATACTGGTAATCTTCTTAACTCCTCAAAACTTAATGACAAATTCAATCGTATCACAATCTTCCTAAACTTATGATTTATAAAATCGTCAATTTTGCCACATTAGTTCTCAACTCTTTATTTAAATTAATGTTTGTCCTCAAAATTTAAGGCACCTTGTCTCTCTTTGTCCAGTTATAAACTCTTCATTAATCTTTACTACAGTCAAACCCCCAATAATCAAAGTCTAGAAAAATCTTACATACAGTCATACAACATACAATCTAGAAAAGTATATGTATAGTTTATGGTCTGTTTTGTCATGGTATTGTAGTCTCTGTCAGGGTGTACTACTAACTATATTCTAGCAAAAATTACTGATACAAGCTACGGTACTAAGAAATTAATCAATCAAAAGACGGAAAAAGGAACAAAAGGAAGGAAAGAACAAAACCTGCTAACACATCACCTACAGTATCGGTCTCCTCGACCGTTATCGCAAATGCTCCGCCCTGCTGGGGTGGCTCCCTCCGCGGGTGCTGAGCAATCTTTGGTTCCACAGGTGGCCTAACTGGATCTCTATAATTGAGAGCTGCGCTCTGTCCGGGAAGATAATGAACTAGAGGACAATCCCTCATTCGGTGTCCTGCATCACCATAACACAAACAAAGTCCTAGCCTCAATCTACAGCTCTCCCAAAGGTGACCAGGCTTCTTACAGAAATGATAAGTCTGCTGATCCTGCTGAACACAAACCGGTGTCTGGTGCTGCTGGTGGTTATACTGAAACATCATCGGCTGCTGCTGAATATGGGGGCGCTTGGCCGGTCCCGCGCTATAACTCATATCTCCAAAAATATTGCGACTCCTCTAAGGCCTGAGATCCAGATCCTCTTCTGGAATCTGGGCATCCATCAAGATATCCCCAAAGGTAGCGGTACGACGACCAGAAGTGCGCGACCTAATCTCTCTCGTCAGCCCCTTTCTAAACTTTCGGGCTCTGTCTCCTGGGTCTCGGATGCAAAGCGGCTCAATCGATAGAATTCTGTGATGTAATCATCGACCGACATGGTTCTTTGGACCAAGTCATGGAACTGACTTTCCAAAGTTCCCAAGGCCACGTCGGAAAATAACTTCTCCTTGAAAAGTTCCTTGAAGGTCTCCCAAGTAAGTCCTTGTGCAGTAAGTCTCGGCTTCGTGCGATACCACATGTTCAGTCTGAGCGGAGGAGAATGGCGGGTTCACGGCAGGTTGGGGCCGTTCAGTCCGGCGCAGGGGTGCTTCAGCGGGTGCGACTCGGGGTACAGCGGGCCTCCGGTCGACGAGGAGGTGGGTCTGGGTCATGATTCAGGCGAGCGGGAGGAAAGTCGGCGACTACTGGAGGTGTGGTACAGGCGGAGGAGAACTCGGGAATGGTGGAGAAGAGGGTGGACTCGGTTCAGCGGGTCGGGGTGGCTACTCCGGCTGTGAACTCCGGCGGTGGGTGGCGGCAAAAACAGAGAGAGGGAGATGATGAATAGGGATGGGGGTCGGCTGGTAGCTTACTTAGGTTTTTGTTGAAAGAAATAAAGAAAAGAAAAAATAATATTTATATGCACATGCAAAGGTGTTGGGTTGACCTAGAAATTGGCTTGGTCAACCATTAGAAAATGGTCTTGGCTTGTCATGTAGAGTTTCAAGGGCTATGAATAAATTCAAAATGGATGGCTAGGATTGCATTTGGTTCAAAGTTTGGGGTGGACACCTTAATGCACTTTTGCATAAAAGTGCCCAACGATTGGAAAATGCATAAAGTTGGATTTATGGTTTAATTTAATTAAAATAAATATAATTGGTGTTCTAAAATTAATTAGAAGTATATGGGACTAAAATTAGGTGGGACACAAGTGTCATAAATGAAGAAGACTCAGAATAGAATAGTACCCTTATTTGGGTTGCTCAAAATGGGTCGAGATTGTGTCTCCAATTTAGATTGGAACGCACAAAGATACAAAGTTAAATTTATTAAGAATTAAATATAAATATTTGCGACGAATATTATGTGACTAAAATGTAGCACAAAAGAGCATAATTATAAGTTACACAAAGGTCAAAAAAGAAGGCAGGCATGTCTAGAACAAAAGTATAAAATTTATTGGAAGGCAAAAGCTAGGGTAGCGCTCCAAATATTGAAGCAACGGTAAGGCACAATAATTAAATAAAATTATGGCTATTAAATATAAATAAATATTATACAATTATTTAAAATAAATACACACAATACTTATAATAAATAAAAAGATAAAAATATCCCTATTTTAGAATGTGGTAGTGACATCAACGGACGTCATATGTGGTAGAGAAATAGTGCCAGCCAAAAATATCTCACAGACGAAGTAACAATCATTCTCAATTTGCTTTGTCCGTTCATAAAAAATTGGATTATTTACAATCTGTATCACACTGTTATTGTCACTGTGAAGCGGATCGGAGCAATCTACATATCAGAAAATGCAACAATGTCTTAATTCTTGCTTCGCCATGAGATCAACGAATCTCTAAGAAATAAACAAAATCCTATAGTAGATCATCGGATGGTCGGATCTCCTTTCCAATCTGTATTAGAAAATGCTCGAAGCTCTAGAGTAGATGTAAAGGTCATAAATAATGAGCGCGTAATGGAGCCCTGAAGATATCAGAGTATAAAACCCCATATTTTTAAATATTGTATTTATTTAATTAATTAGTTATTGAATATATTTATATTATTTCATAGTTATTTAGATAATATATATGTAGTGATTTAAGTACTGTCACGACCCGATTTCGTGGAATCGTTGGGGCATCCCCCGAACCGTGACCGTCGTGCGGGCCTGGGGTTGCGCCCGCACAAGGCTTTAATGTTTTGCATAACGAGCACATATTCAGAGTACGCAGATAAATTAAAACACAGATTTGAAATATGGAAAAGTTCTCTTTATTGATAATGAACATCTATTACAAACTCTTGAACGAGTCAGCTAATTTGCCGCACGGGCTTACAAAAGGGTTTGACACAAAATGAGATAGCAGTCCTGTACATTATATCCCTTTACTAAACTTTAAAATGATAAAGACCTCCAGGCTGGAGGATGGCCTTGCCACGAAGCTGCATTCTTGCTTGGGTTCTAGCTCCTTTCTTCAAGTACTTTAAAATGTGGCACGATCAAGATGCGCCTACAGCTGGACTGGATCGGGAAGACGACTTTGGCTCCTCGCTCGGTTCGCCTTAGTGCAGGAAATTTCTTTCAACGAGGGTCAATATGTCAAAATATACTGGTGAAGGCGAGCTAACCCAACGATACCAATCAATACGTTGTTTTAATGAAGCATGCATATTTTTGTGGTTTTCTATCTTGCCTTAGTTCATTTACAAGTAAGCAGCATATTGAAATTACTGAAATGAATTTGTCACCGTTTGGTGACTTTTACCTATCCGTTTGAACGACCTGCACAATACTTACCATGCCTTCCCTGCCACGAAAACACAAGTTAGTTTGCACCATGCTTAAATATATACGAGGATCACTGGCTTGATTGCTATAAAGGACTAGTCCGGGACAAGGATAGCATGCAACGAGAGTACATGAGGTGCTGCAAGCCATCCTATCCCGTACACGATGACTATACACGTGTTCTGCCCGGATTGGATCGGTGCCAGTGCCCCAGCGACCGTCCGCAGAACTAATACCTTGTGCACAAGTTGTCCATGATCGAACACGATTATTAAGTTAAAAATTCATGCAATTTAGGCAACACGAGTACACGACAAGCAGTAATGCATGATTTATTTTGTATAGCCTCCCTGAACAATTATGCACAATACAAGGTGTGTTTCATACTTAGCACAATTTATAGAATATTTGGAATGAACTAGCATACAATAAGATAACTGTTCATAAGTTTACTTTGACAAGCAATATAGTCCAAGCCTATTCCCATTTTATCTTGGTATCTTTTATTATTAGTTGGTATCCGTCTGATCGGGGCAAACAAGGATGCAAGATTTATTAGGTGTGAAGACTTGGAAGCAGGGCTAGCTAATCGGGATGGTAGCCACTCACTTAGATGGTTGGAAGGGAGAAGGAAAGAGGTGCTTCAAGACACCGCTCGTAAGCCGCCTACTGCTCGTTCACCTGCATCACGAACAGCTCGATCAATATCTCTTCCTCTCTTTCCAATCTCGGAATTGAAGTACAATTCAATGAACGAAAACAATGAAATCCATCGAAACCGTTCTAGAAAAATAAGCAAATTCGAAAACCAACTCAAAGTACGAAAGCAATAAGCGACATCGAAATTCGAGGCAACAAAAGATAACAGCGGAAAGGTCCCTCCTGACTCTGCCGCTAAGTCGATCCCGGGGGCACGGTCCACTGAATATGGGAATCGATTTCGAAGAAACAAATCCATAACGAGGACGAGTTCTTGTTTCAATCTATCCCGATCGAACAATACCGTCTTGTGTTTCTTAGCCGCGCTCCCCGCACCGGGGGAACGGGGTGCTACATCCTACCCAACTAATTGGAAGTTTCGTCCCGAAACTTAGGAATAGAAATTACCATTAGGGATTATTTTGTTGGGGGCGACGATCAGGAAGGTTCGGACAGGAACTAATGGCATGGCCTGATCGTCCACAAGCTAGGCATAACCCAAGTCTCAAGCGACAATTGTTGGCTGTATGCCCACGCTTTTTACAGAAATTACACGATGACTCTGGGTTTTTTCTTCGACGCCTGACGTGGTCTGGTCGCTTTGCAGCGGTGTTTCCTTTCTCGTCGCTATGGCGTTTATGATTGTAGGTATGCACAGCGCCGGTAGAAACGTGAGGATATTGTGGTTCAAGTGATAGGGCATGATTCATGACTTCACGTATTATCCTGTACTGATGAACGACCACATGCACATGAATGGCAGGGTTTAGACCACCTTCAAACCTTCTAGCTCGACTCGCTGCATCAGGTAAATAGGCCCTAGAAAATTTGGAGAGTCGGTTGAATTCGGCAGAATACTGTTTAACTGTCATGTTGCCTTGCCTCAGTTGCACGAACTCGCTCTCCATCTGACGTTGTATTGGAGGGGGTATAAACTCCTCTTCAAATACGGCACAAAAAGTCGTCCACGAGATTGCCTCCTCTCCATGGTCAAATTGGAGAGATCGTCGATACACGTCCCACCAATCGTGCGCGTTGAGGCAGAGCTGTAGTTGCGCTCAGGCGACGCACTTTTCTTCGGGGACCTCTAGCAGAGCGAAGTGGTCTTCAAGTTTGGCCAACCAATCTAGAACCACGATTGGGTCCTCAGTCCTGTTGAATGGAGTATTGCAGACTTTCTTGAAGTGGCCAAAGTCGATGGTAGTCACTTCACTCTTCCTTGGAATTTGTGGCATCTCAACTTCAAGCATGGGCTGTTCTACCGGAGTCGTTGCTGTTGTGGTAGAATGGTTGGAAGCCAAAGTCTGAACGATCTATTGCAGGGCATCTACTTGCTTCTGTTGGACTGAGAATCGAGCTTCTAAATTGTCTTGAAACTTGAGCTGACTCTCCTCCACCCGCTTCTTGGCCCGTTCGTAGCGAGCCTCGTCCCTTTGTTGGTTTGCCTCCAACATCCGCAACATTTGCTGGACGGGATCGATGCTTGGTACGGCTCGCTGACTCCTTGAACTTCCTGAAGTGCCCGAACTACTTTCTTGGCCTTGCGTTTCGTCCGGTGCTAGCGCTGCAGATTGCGCTGGTGTCATTCCTTCAAAAGAAGGTAAATTACATTAGGATCATAATGTATTATGGACTTATTGCATGAATGTATCTCGTTTTGGCCTAGCGAGTTCAAGAGTTCGCAGAGGAATTTGATATTAAAGGAACTTTTCCAGTGCGAGAGTCTAAGGAACTTGAATCTGTGCTCTGATACCATTATGTTACGACCCAATTTCGTGGAATCGTTGGGGTATCCCCCGAACCGTGACCGCCATGCGGTCCTGGGGTTGCGCCCGTACAAGGCTTTAATATTTTGCATAACGAGCACATATTCAGAGTACGCAGATAAATTGAAACATAGATTTGAAACATAGAAAAGTTATCTTTATTGATAATGAACATCTATTACAAAATCTTTAACGAGTCAGCTAATTTGTCGTACGGGCTTACAAAAGTGTTTGACACAAAATAAGATAGCAGTCCTGTACATTACATCCCTTTACTAAACTTCAAAATGATAAAGACCTCCGGGCTGGAGGATGGCTTTGCCACGGAGCTGCATTCTTGCTTGGGTTCTAGCTTCTTTCTTCAAGTACTTTAAAATACGGCGCGATCAGGATGCGCCTACAACTGGACTGGATCGAGAAGATGACTTCGGCTCCTCGTTCGGTTCCCCTTAGTGCGGGAAACCTGTTTCAACGAGGGTCAGTATGTCAAAATATACTGGTGAAGGTGAGCTAACCCAATGATATCAATCAACACGTTGTTTTAATGAAACATGCATATTTTCGTGGTTTTCTATCTTGCCTTAGTTCATTTACAAGTAAGCAGCATATAGAAATTACTGAAATGAATTTGTCACCGTTTGGTGACTTTTACCTGTCCGTTTGAACGACCTGCACAATACTTACCATGCCTTCCATGCCACGAAGACACAAGTTAGTTTGCACCAGGCTTAAATATACACGAGGATCACTGGCTTGATTGTCATAATGGACTAGTTCGAGAAAAGGATAGCATGCAACGAGAGTACATGAGGCGCTGCAAGCCATCATGTCCCGTACACGATGACTATACACGAGTTCCGCCCGGATCGGATCGGTGCCAGTGCCCCAACGACCGTCCGCAGAACTAATACCTTGTGCACAAGTTATCCATGATCGAACACGATTATTAAGTTAACAATTCATGCAGTTGAGGCAATACGAGTACAAGAACACGAGTACACGACAAGCAGTAATGCATGATTCATTTTGTATTGCCTCCCTGAACAATTATGCACAATACAAGGTGTGTTTCATACTTAGCACAATTCATAGAATATTTGGAATGAACTAACATATAATAAGATAACAGTTCACAAGTTTAGTTTGACAAGCAATATAATCCAAGCCTATTCCCATTTTATCTTGGTATCTTTTATTACTTGGTATCGTCTGATCGGGAAAAACAAGGATGCAAGATTTATTAGGTGTGAAGACTTGGAAGCAGGGCTAGCTAATCGGGATGGTAGCCACTCACTTAGATGGTTGGAAGGGAGAAGGAAAGAGGTGCTTCAAGACTTCGCTCGTAAGCCGCCTACTGCTCGTTCACCTGCATCACGAACAGCTCGATCAATACCTCTTCCTCTCTTTCTAATCTCGAAATTAAAGTGCAATTTAATGAACGAAAATAATGAAATCCATCGAAACCGTTCAAGAAAAATAAGCAAATCCGAAAACTAACTCAAAGCACGAAAGCAACAAGCGACATCAAAATTTGAGGCAACAAAAGATAACAGCGGAGAGGTCCCTCCTGACTCTGCCGCTAAGTCGATCCCGGGGGCACGGTCCACTGAATATGGAAATCGATTCCGAAGAAGCAAATCCATAACGAGGACGAGTTCTTGTTTCAATATATCCCGATCGAACGATACCGTCTTGTGTTTCTTAGCCGCTCTCCGCGCACCGGAGGAACGGGGTGCTACAAGTACCTAGATAATTAATCATTTAGAATTATTGTACAAAAAAAAACTATTATTTTGATTTTAGGGATCCTTGCGGGAGAGTGATAGATTTTTAGAAATTAATTTCGGGGTACAAATGTATTTTATTTCGAATTTTTATACCTTAAATATATGCGTAAATAAAAAAAATAGTATTGTAATAATAATAATAATAATAATAATAATAATTAGTATAATAATAATAATAAATAGTGTAATAATAATAATAATAACAATAATAATAATAATATATAGTTAATAATATTCATAATAATAATTATAGTAATATTGGTAATAAAATGAAAGGAAAAGGAATAGAAAGGAAAAAAAAGAAAAATAAAGAAAAAGAAATGAAAAGAAAAAGATAAAGTTAAATACTAACACTAATAACTACTTAAAACCCTAAACTGTTCCATTATATATACTAATCCTATTTACTAACAAACCAATTCCTTAACCCCCCCAAAGACCCAGCAGCCCCGCGCCCAGGCTAATATCTCACTTCCTCTCTCTCTCTCTCTCTCTCTCTCTCTCTCTCTATATATATATATATATATATATATATATATATATATATATATATATATATATGTATGTATCAAACCACAAAACCCTAATCCTAACCCGCGCCTCCACCTCCGGCGACCACTCCTTCCAGCCGACCGCCGCCCCGCGCCGTCGCTCCGCCGCAGCCCGCCGGCCGACCGCCGGCCGTCCGCGAGTGCGCACCCCGTGCACGCGCATAGTGCACAACAGCACCTCTCAACATCCCATCTTCAAGGTGATGTATCTTCCTCAATTTTTATTATTTTTGTGTGCGGTTTGTTCGTGTGCGCTCACAACGTGACCCTCTAGGATTTTCGTTCAAGCGGCACGAGTTTTCGTGCCCCGGATTGGTCGAAAAATAGACCGAAAAATGACCGAAAAACTGACCAAAACAGTTCAGAATTTTAAAACCAAAATCCCATGTTCACACCCAGTTTGCCGTCAACCTGTTCAATATTTTTAAAAACTATTAAAAAAGTTTTTCTTCTCCATATAACCAAGAATTTTTTTGTTGTTTTAGTTTTTGTTAATTTGTTCCATGTGTAAAATTATTCAACCTCCAAATTGACCAAAAACTTCTTTTTAAAATATTGAAAAATTGTGATACGGAGCGCGTCCTGCCAAACGGGACCGTTCCGTCGCATGCCAATTGCATCGAAAGGCGCGTATGGTATGTCCAGACGTGTGGATTTTTGCAGAAACTGATTTGGACACGTGTGCGCGTCGGAATCAGCCCGTATCTGCAAAAAATCTCCCATATAGCAACTTTTGCAAAAGTCCTGCGCATTTAGTGTACGCTCGTCAGAATGCAACGAAACTTGTGCCACTGGACTCGTGGTATCGCGCTGGTCCTGTGACCCAATTTTTACGCAAATCTGAGACAGTTGACCAAGTTGCCAATTGGCGGGCCCCACAGTTGACTTTTTGGGCAAAATTGTGTTCGGCTCACCAGAATCCATATTTGGACAAACCGTTGAGTTTATACTGACTTTTAGCATTAGTTTGACCTATAATTTATCCCATTTAGAGACCTTTACCCCTGGCACGCTTTTCGGTGCAAGGTGGCCCACATGTGGAGCCCGCTTTGACCCAAAATTATCATTTTGCCCCTGTGTCCAAATTGGACGAAAGGGTAGTATTTTCTAGCTATTTTGCTTATTCTGAGAACGTGGTGACATTTATTTCAGCATCCGGAGATGTTCATTCTGAGACCATAGCTTCTGATCATGTGTGCTTGACTTTTAGACGTTACACTTTGCAGCTTTCTTACCAGGCAAGATACCTTGCCAAATTGCTTACAGTATTTTGCATGCTTAGTATATTTTTGTATATTTATTGCATTTTGTATATTCATTGCATGTGTAGTTTCTTTCAGTCATTACTATATATTATATATGTTGACACACACTTGACACTTAGTATCATAGAGGACAATTAGTAGGCGTATGGGCTATAACCACTCTGGTGAACCGTAGTAACTAGCACGTACTATGGTAATCGTGTCCGATGGTCGTTACCCCCGCGATATGTCGATTAATGGAGTCACGAGGGTCGCTACCCCCGTGGTATGTCGGTTGATGATGTCCACTGACGTATGTGTGGGTTGTGAGGCTTAGATCGAGTAGCCTACCCTTTGCCCATACGTCAAAAAGTTGTCCTCATTTGCATTCATATAGATTATCTTGTATAGCATACTTATATATTTTTTTGTCTATATTGCATGTTTACTGTATTCAAATTATCTTGCTTCTATGTATCTTGTTACGTCCCTCTGCGGACCTGGTCTCTTTTCAGGTGTAGATGTTCATGACTTTTCGCAGGAGCACGGATCAGGACTTACCACTTATATCTTCCGAGGAGTTCTTACCTTCTGAGCATCAGTGATTATCTCTAGCGAGGGATCTCTTCGTGGATACATTTATCTCATCACCTTATTTATATTGGAGGTTTTATACTCCTCTCTCATTCTAGTTTTGATATAGTCGTTGGTAGTGGATTTGTCTCCACCCGATTATTAGTTTTGGATTATTCAGACTCATTATTCTAGTTTAGTTTTTTTTTCTGTGACTTGTTGTGTGAATGAGATTAGTATATCTGTGACTTATGACCATATATATTTACCACATGTGAGGTTATATTTATATTACAGCGTACGTGTGTATTATGGTATCCATATATTGGAGTTGCCATATACATACGGCTGTCATGCTTACGTGTTCCTAGTCCTACGTATTTTGGGACTGGGGCATGACATATTTTTGTGGTAGCCCATGTAGGTCGAGAGCATATTGTCTTGGTTACGTTACTGTACCAAGCAAGCCTGCGCATAGGATTAGAATATAGGATCTCATCCACTTAATTATCACCTTCATTGATTTCATTCCACATTCATATTTGATTGCTTGCATTGCATCTTGCTTGATCCCTTCTCAACGTTATTCTTTCCTTCGTGCTTCATAGGGGTTAGGAAGGTTCCTTGTACTAGGTATATACACTCTAGTATTCAATAACACTATTAGTTAAATCTTTGTAAGTTTGGTAGTATGCCTCATAACCTAGTATCATAGTCCTTCTGACCATTTAATGAAATATAAATGAATGACACCAACTATAGGCTTGTATAAGAAGGTAGTATTTATCTAGACTATTAAACTTTAGTGTTTATCTAGACTGTAGAACTTAGAGGCTCATACACCCATTTGGTTGACTTTAGACTTGACAAGGAGTTATTATGAAAACTGTAGAGGCACAACACCGATCTTCTTGGTGAACTTAGATTATTCTGTACCTTCCTCCATCATAATCAAGCGTACTAATATTTTTACTACCTCGACTTATGCTGCTATTATAGCCTAGTTTTGCAAGCTTATTCTTTTATTGAGATTGTTCATGACATATGTATTATTGGGGGCCCACACTAATATATTGTCTAAATCAGAATCGGTGTATTATGGTCTGATCAACCGTAGTGCACTTGAGTCGCTCTTTGTATCACTACTTTATGTTGATTGAGATATAGTTGACTCAACTTGTTAGACGAATATACTTACCCTCTAGACTGGTCAGAGCATATCATATCAGGCACATCACTGTTCTGATGTGAACATGCGAATAGGAATATACCAAAATAAGATTTTAATCCACAACTGTCTTGGCAACTCCCTCTCGAATTCTCTAATCTCTTTTGATTCCTTACTTGTATCCTATCACCCCTACTTGAACTCTTTCTTGTTGTTTTCTGTCTTCCCCTATTTCAGAAAGACGAATGTTCGTGCTTAGTGTAAGTTTGATACACGAATAGTACTATATATACCCCATAGGCTGAGTACTCACAATGACAAATATAGGGGCACAGGCACAGGAAGCCATAGATACATATATGACCTTAGTTATATGTGTCATTTCATACTTATAACCCCATTATGACACAAGATCTTAGGTGCATAGCAGACGTAGAATTATATATATAATGGTTTAGCAGTTATGAGGATATATTGATATTCTACCCAGATGGCATACACGCGATACTAATGGATGACACGCGTAGCAGTAGTAGTATTTTTTTTCCTATCACCATCTCGTCCCCCTTGGGTGGCTCATCTTCTCTTCCATCTCCATCCCTTATATCGTGCTTAACTCTTCCTATCATAGTCGTATCCTTTCGTGTCATTATGAATTGTTTGAGTTACTTCAACCTCACCCTTATTTTATTAGTTAAAACATAAATGGTTTAGTAAATGATTAATAACTAAATGATGGGTACATAATGATAACACTTAAGTAAATGCACTATAGCAATATCTGTATCATTTTATCATTTTAAAACCATGTATAGCATCCCTTAGTCTAATAGAAATTAGTTGGATTATTGAAATAGTTTATACTCCTCATAGATTTATAAAGTTAGTCAAGATCTTAATTGCTACCCTAAAACCTAGACTAAACCTAGGAAGTGTTGAAGGTACTTGTTACGAACTGACAACTATGACAAATCGCTGACAAAGTAGCGACAGCTACAGCTAGACCATTGTAGTAGAGTAGTCGAAGTATTTGTCGACATATTGGTCAGGTGGCATGGCAGTATTAGGCTACGATACTTGACGGTTACAAAGAAGAATCATGGCTGTGAGATTCAACACAAGTACCCCAAGATTCTTGACCCAATATATATATTCGCCTTACAACCTAGACAATAGCCTCAAGAGACCGTGACTACTAGTAGAACTCTTATAAGTTGGGTATTGTAGATGAGTTAAAAAAAGAATAATGTATGGACAATAAATGAGGAAGTGTTAGAATGACATACCATGACTTTTAGGAAGCAATGCTAGATAGCAATGAAGTGTAATAGTTATAGCGATTCATTATGAATATGGGTAGTATCAATTTCGAGGACGAAATTTTTGTAAGTTGGGTAGAATTTAAAACCCTATATTTTTAAATATTGTACTTATTTAATTAATTAATTATTAAATTTATTTATATTATTTTATAGTTATTTAGATAATATATATACGTAGTGATTTAAGTACCTAGATAATTAATCATTTAGAATTGTTGTACAAAAAAAAACTATTATTTTGATTTTAGGGATTCTTGCGGGGGAGTGATAGATTTTTAGAAATTAATTTCGGGGTACAAATGTATTTTTTTTTGAATTTTTATACCTTAAATATATGCGTAAATAAATAAATAGTATTGTAATAATAATATTAATAAATAGTGTAATAATAATAACAATAATAATAATATATAGTTAATAATATTTAAAATAATAATTATAGTAATATTGGTAATAAAATAAAAGGAAAAAAAATAGAAAAGAAAAAAGAAAAAAGAAAAAAAAAATGAAATGAAAAGAAAAAGATAAATTTAAATACTAATACTAATAACTACTTAAAACCCTAAACTATTCCTATATATATACTAATCCTATTTACTAACAACCCAATTCCTTAACCCCCCAAAGACCCAGCAGCCCCGCGCCCAGGCTAATATCTCCCTAACTAACTCTCTCTCTCTCCCTCTCTCTCTCTCTCTCTCTCTATATATATATATATATATATATATATATCAAACCACAAAACCATAATCCTAACCCGCGCCTCCACCTCCGGCGACCGTCCCCTCTGGCCGACCGCCGCCATCCGCCGCTCCGCTGCAGCCCGCTGGCCGACCGCCGGCCGTCCGCGAGTGCGCACCCGTGCACGCGCATAGTGCACAACAGCACCTTTCAATATCCCATCTTCAAGGTGATATATCTTCCTAAATTTTAATTATTTTTGCGTGTGGTTTGTTCGTGTGCACTCACAACGTGACCCTCTAGGATTTTCGTTCAAGAAGCACGAGTTTTCGTGCCCCGGATTGGTCAAAAAATTGACCGAAAAATGACCGGAAAACTGACCAAAACAGTTCAAAATTTTAACACCAAAATCCTATGTTCACACCCAATTTGCCATCAACCTATTCAATATTTTCAAAAACTATTAAATGAGTTTTTCTTCTCCATATAACCAAGAATTTTTTTGTTCTTTTAGTTTTTGTTAATTTGTTCCATGTGTAAAATTATTCAACCTCCTAATTGACCAAAAACTTATTTTTAAAATATTAAAAAATTATGATACGGAGCGGCCCCGCCAAACGGGACCGTCCCGTCGCGTACCAATTGCACCGAAAGACACGTATGGTATGTCCAGACATGTAAACTTTTACGAAAACAGATTTGGACGCGTGTGCGCGTCAGAATCAGCCTGTATCCGCAAAAATCTCCCGTATCGCAACTTTTGTAAAAGCCCTGCGCATTTAGTGCACGCTCGTTATAATGCAACAAAAATTGTACCACTGGACTTGTGGTATCGCGCTGGTCCCGTGGCCCAATTTTCACGCAATTCTAAGACAGTTGACCAAGTCGCTAATTGGTGGGCCCCATGGTTGACTTTTTGGGGAAATTTTGTTTGGCTCACCGAAATCCACATTTGGATATACCGTTGAGTTCGTACTGACTTTTAGAACTGGTTTGACCTATAATTTGTCCCATTTAGAGACCTTTATCTCTGGCACGCTTTTCGGTGCAAAGTGGCCCACATGTGGAGTCCGTTTTGACCCAAAATTATCGTTTTGCCCCTGTGTCCAAATTGGACGAAAGGGTAGTATTTTCTAGCTATTTTGCTTATTCTGGGAACGTTGGTGATGTTTATTTCAGCATCCGGAGACGTTCATTCTGAGACCGTAGCTTCTGATCCTGTGTGCTTGACTTCTAGACGTTACACTTTGCAGCTTTCTCACCAGGCAAGATACCTTGCCAACTTGCTTATTGTATTTTGCATGCTTAGTATATTTTTGTATATTTATTGTATTTTGTATATTCATTGTATGTGTAGTTTCTTTCAGTCATTACTATATATTAGATATGTTGACACACACTTTACACTTAGTATCATAGAGGATAATTAGTAGGCGTATGGGCTATAACCACTCAGGTGAACCATAGTAACTAGCATGCACTATGGTAGTCGTGTCCGATGGTCGCTACCCCCGTGGTATGTCGATTGATGGAGTCACGAGGGTCGCTACCCCCGCAGTATGCCGGCTGATGATGTCCACTGACGTGTGTGTGAGTTGTGAGGCTTAAATCGAGTAGCCTACCCTTTGCCCATACGTCAAAAAGTTATCCTCATTTGTATTCATATAGATTGCCTTGTGCAGCGTACTTATATATTTTTTGTCTATATTGCATGTTTACTGTATTCAAATTGGCTTGCTTCTATGTATCTTGTTACATCCCTCTGAGGACCTGGTCCCTTTCCAGGTGTAGATGTTCATGACTTTTCGTAGAAGCACGGATCAGGACTTACTACTTATATCTTCCGAGGAGGTCTTACCTTTTGAGCATTAGTGATTGTCTCTAGCGAGGGATCTCTTCACGGATACCTTTATCTCATCACCTTATTTATATTTGAGGTTTTATACTTCTATCTCATTCTAGTTTTGATATAGTCGTTGGTAGTGGTTTTGTCTCCACCCGACTATTAGTTTTGGATTATTCAGACTCATTATTCTAGTTTAGTTATTTCTTTTCTGTGACTTATTGTGTGGATGAGATTAGTATATCTGTGACTTGTGACCATATATATTTACCACATGTGAGGTTATATTCATATTACAGCGTACGTGTGTATTATGTTATCCATATATTAGAGTTGCCATATATATACGGCTGGCATGCTTACGTGTTCCTAGTCCTACGTATTTTGGACTGGGGCATGACATAGAGAATCCGGAGTAAGGCACTATAGTGAGCTGATCGATGTGCAGAAATAAACTGGCTAACAAAACTAACTGCATGAGAAATATTTGGCCTAGTCAAACAGAGATACAGAAGTTAATCCGCTAGCCGTCTATAGCGAGTAGGATCTATGAGAGGCTCACCATCTGTAGGACGAAGCTTCACATGAAGATCTAAAGGAGTATCAACTGTACGACTATCCGATAGTCCAACAAACGAAATAATCTCTAAAATATATTGCTAGTATCCCACTTTTGCCTTGTGCAATCTCGAGTCCAAGAAAATATCAAAGATTTCGAAGGTCTTACATCTTAAACTACTGATGAAGGTACCTCTGAGTAGCTGCAATACCTGTTGAATCATCGCCAATTAACATCATGTCATCCACATTGAGTAAAAGAAGAACTCGCCCTGCGGTGACGACCGCATAAACAAAGAATGATCCTGAGAACACTGTTAAAAATCTGCCTCGCATATAGCACTCCGAAAATACTAAAACCAAGGCTTGTTTGAGACCATAGATAGCACGGCGAAGATGACAAACATGTTCCGATGGAGTAAAAAGTCCTGGAGGGGGCTCCATATAGACAACAGCGGATAAAGAACCATAAAGAAATGCATTCTTCACATCCATCTGATAGAGTGGGCACTACCGAGCGGCATCAACAGCTACTAATTTATGAACTGTGGTCATCTGAGCAACAGGTGCAAAGGTCTCATCATAGTCAATCCCATGCTCTTGTGTAAAAACTCGGACAACAAGGCGAGTCTTGTGTCGCTCAATGGATCTATTAGATTAATACTTGACCTTGAAGATCCACTTTCAACTAATAGGATGGACCCCGTCTGGTAGTGGAACAACATCCCAAGTATTTATCTATTAAAAGGCTCGAAACTCTTCTACATGGCCTCCTGCCACTCAAGGTACATAACAGCCTCTTGATAAGAAGTGGGCTCTCAAGTAGTATGAATAGAAGTAAGAAAAGAATAAAATTATGGAGAATATGAGGCTAATGTAGCAAAATCAAACTTGTTCGGTGGACCGGAACAATCGAAAGTAAAACGAGAAGGAGGTCAATGAGTATGTTGTGACTGACGGAGAGGCGGTGGTAGAGGCATAGATGGTGGAGATAATGGTGTAGTAGATGGTGGTGGAATATAAGGAGGATCCTCGTGAGGCAGCGATGGAGGCATCATAGAAGGAGCTTTATCAGGAGAGGGAAGTAAAGGAGTAGGATCAATGTAAACACTTGACGACAGAGCTGGAGGGTAAAAAAAATGGATATCCGGTGGTTGGACAGTAAAATAAGAAAAATCCTCTAGAAAGTGACATGACGAGATATACGAAGACGACGGGCCAAGGAATCATAACAACAGTATCTCTTGTGCTCGAAACTAAAATCGAATAGACACACTTGGCTGATCGGGTTGTCAACTTTGTACATTCTGTCTCAGAAAGAAGAATAAAACAAGTACACCAAAAAGTACAAAGCATACTGTAATCAGGAGGACATTAAAAACGACACTCATTTGGTGTTCGACCAAACAAAATAGAAGAAGGTATGATATTAATAAGATTGACAGAGAATGACCTTTGCCCAGAACGTTTGTGGAACAGAAAAAGATAGCAAGAAAGCACAAGCAGTCTCAAGAATATGACGATGTTTGTGCTCGTCTACCGCATTCCGTTCATGAGTGTAAGGACAGGACTGCTAAAAATTGTGCCCTGAGATTGCAAGATAGATCTCATAGTAGTGGAGAGATACTCACGAACACAATCTGAACAATTTTTTTTAATTCTAACATTGAGTTGAGTATGAATCATAGTAGTAAACATCCTATAAATGGTAGAAAGATCGGAACGGTGGCGCATGAGATAGACCCAAGTATAACGAGTATAATCATCAATCAAGCTAATATATATAGTATAAAAAATCTTTCATAGATGGGATAGGAGCATGTCCCCATATGTCAGAGTGGATTAATTCAAAAGTGCTAGTTGATTTTGATAAACTCTTAGAAAAATGTAGGGCTAAGTGTTTTTCCAACTTACAACCCATACATATGGAAAGCGAAGAGAAATAATCATGCCCAAGAGCTCCACTATGGAATAAACTCTTTAGACGGGGCTCTGGAATATGACTTAAGCGTCTGTGACATAAGTCAGCAGTAGTCGTGACGATAGAAGCATGACTAGAACTCAAATATTGATTTGATGGAAGATAAAGAAACTCTAAGTGGTACAATCGTCCCTTCCTATGAGCATGACCAATCGTCTGGCTCGTACGAGGATGATTCACAGAACATGTGGGAGAATAAAAAATAACAATAAATCCACTCTTACAAAGGCTACAAACTGATATGAGGTGTAAAGTAAGATAAAAAAAAATATGTAAGAGAAAATGAAGACTCAAGGTGTCGAAAATAATGGAGCCATATTGAGTGATGACCAACTGAGAACCATCAACTGTGTGTAAAAAGAGAAAGTGAGATGGTAAATGTTTAATACTATATAAGAGATTAATGTTAGAAGTCATATGATGAGAAGCACCAGAGTCTAATATCCAAGGAGTTGATGTACCAGTAGAGGCAGACGTAGAGGAGCCAGCAAAGACATGTTGGCACGGGAGTCGGAGCTGGACCTGGAGCTCTAACTGAGTAAGACGATACTGAATATCTGCTGATGTCTTAGTCTGACCCGATGTTTGAGCCTGAGGTACTGGAGAGCATGTTGGAAAAGAATTCCTTGGTTGTATCCGCTTAAAGAATTGAAGATTTAATTGTGGATGAAATAGAAAACAATTATCCACTGAGTGTCCAGACTTCTGGCAATGAGAACAAATTAGACAAGATCGTTGACAAGTATACTAGGTGGTAGCATAATAACCATGCTTCCTGCAATATATACATAGTAGACGCTTTTTTTTTCTTTTTTTTCTTTCTCCAAATAGGTGAGGATTCCAACCTTTTGATTTATTGACGGGATTCCATGTTGCCGAGAGTTCCATTTAGTAGAAGACATGTCATACAAAATAAATTATATAAAGCCAGAAGCCGATTAAACTATTCTATGCAGTGGAAGAAGTCAACAAAAACATCAAGATGCAGCATAAACAAACTTCTCTTGCAAATTTCAGGATAGTTGAGCACTCATCTTCATTGTATTCTTTGTATTCTTAAACTCCAAGAGAATCTCCACAAACTTCCTAAACGAGCAAAGCTTCCTTTCTTTTGCTCTGGCATTATTGTAGTGTGCCTTCTTCTTTTTATTCAATCAGCTGAGTATCAAAATCACCCTTTCCGCTCCACCACAGATCCGGCACAATATTATTTATTTGCTATTGCAGTTCGCAATAACGGAGCGGCAACGTCGGCTCTCTAAAGTGTTCGCGACAACGGAGCAGCAGCATCAACTTTGTGAACCGTCATATGATTTATAAATGCTAGGCTTTGATTGACAATTGGCTAACGACGGTAAGTCATAACCGAAAAAATTGACGGCATCGAGTTTAACACCCAACACTCTGATACTATGAAACGAATCAACAATATAAATTTTATTAATAGATGATGTAAAAAGATCATCCAGCTACGAATATATGTAGAGAGAGAACGCATCATATACGGATAGGAGTAAGAGAATAATATTAATATTACAGATATAATCGTTTTCAACGAAATATTCCATTGCCAATTACTTTTCTTTGTCTCATCTAAATCACTCTCACCATACATTTCTAACAAATATCATGAACATCCAGGAGCCACGTTCCTCTCTCAAGCCATGCAATCTATCGAATGACGTGATGCTATATCCAAAGAAATTCAGGCTCTTGAATTCAATAACACTTGGTTATTATGTCTCCTTCCCAAAAACATATCACCTATTGGATGTAAGTGGATCTATAAAATCAAATATTAATTTGATGGTCCTATCAAACGGTACAAAGCTCGTCTAGTAGCCAAGGGTTATACTCAAGTTGAAGGAATCAATTATCATGATATCTTTGCAACCGTGGCCAAACTAGTCACCATTCATCTTCATCTCTCTATTGTTGCGGTTAAAGATTGGCTTCTTTACCAACTTGACGTTAAAAATGCCCTTCTCCAAGGCGATCTAGATGAAGTAGTTTATACGAAACTTCCAACCGAATTCTACCGTAAGGGGAAGTCATTTAAAGGATTACTTAGGAAGTCATTTACTGACTCTGGAGTCTTAACCGTCATCCTCCAAGTCATTTAAAGGATTACTGACTCTGGACTCTCTCCAAGTCATTTACTGACTCTGGACTCTTGACCTGGGAGTGCTAGATAATTCGTTGCCATCTCCATTGTATTTTTTAGTGTTATAAGCTTATCTACAGGATTAGAAAATTACTTTCAACTTGGATGGAATGTGATGGAGAACTCATGCTAAATGGTCAAAGATTTGATAAATATTTTTACAAACAACATGATTTGGTTAAAATACTATTCGTATATCTAAAATATGTTGGAAAAAATAAGACATTTTTCGTCTTTATGATGAGATAAAATAAAATAGATAAGAAGTAAAATTAAGTGAAATAACCCACACAAGATTTACCGAGATTCAGCTCAATTTTAACCTACGTCCTCCGTCCATCCCTTCTTCACTGTTTTCACTATTATCAACTAAAAGATTACAATGACCTTCTCTCAAGTTGGTACAACTTAACTTGAGAATCATTTTCTCTCACAAACTCACTTGAGATGGATTACAAGTGTGAGAAATACAAGTTGTGTATTGTTCGTGTTGTTACTTGTTGTGTTCAACATTCACCATCTCCCCTCTATTTATAGGGAGGATATGCCTCTTGGGTACATCACATTCGTTGCATGGAGAAGTCCAAAGGGAATATTCGTTCCTTCTTCCAAGATTCATTCATCTATCATCAATGTAGCATACAAGCTGTATATATGCAGAATATGAATAGGTAGGCTACTTCAGATAGTCATAACTTCCAAATGACTTGGTTCAAAGCCTGGATGAAATAGAAAACTTTTCTCAACAATTTTTGTATTGAAGATCGAGCCAAATAATGAATGCAACAACTTCGAAATAGCCTCCCAAAACTGAATCTTGTCACACAAACTACACCCAGAAAAATGGCTATGTACTTGGCCGAATCCAACCATGGGTGACCGATTTCCAGGGATCAAATCCATGTTTATTCATCATGGGAATGGAGCACGTTCCCATCAATCTCCTCCTCCATCCTCACGAGGAGAAAGTTCTCAAACAGTAGTTATACATGCCTTCATACGGCAGAAGTTATGCTTCTCTTTTGGTATAGGCTTCGTCATCATGTCAGACGGATTTTGGCTTGTATCAATCTTCTTAATATGCATCAAGCGATTCTCCAAAGCATCTCGGATCCAGTGATGACGTACATCGATGTGCTTTGTCCTTGAGTGATATGTAGCATTTACTCAAGTCAATGGCGCTCTGACTGTTACAATATAGAGTGTACTTCTTATCCTTGAGAGATAACTCATTTAGGAAATTCTAATTCCATAAGAGATCCTTGCTGGCTTTTGTAGCAACAATATATTCAGCTTCTGTGGTGGATAAAGCGATAGACTTTTGCAGCTTTGATTGCCATGATATGGCTCCCCCTACAAAGTTAAACAAGTATCTTGATGTGGACTTTCTCTTGTCCAAGTCACTTGCCATGTTAGAATCAGTGTAACCTTCCAAGATAGGTTTGCCATCTTCAAAACATAAAGAATATTTAGAGGTTCCTCTAAGATATCTTAGGATCCACTTTACTGCTTCTCAATGTGCTTTACCATGATTGACAAGAAAATGACTTACCACTCCAACTGCATATGCTATGTCGAGTCTTGTACAAACCATTGAGTACATTAAACTTTCGACGACTGAGGCAAATGAAATTCTCTTTATCTCCTCATTCTCCTTCTTACTTGAAGGGCTTTGTTGTGCACTTAGCTTAAAATGAGCTGCTAGCGGTGTGCTGACTGGCTTAGAGTTCACCATATTGAACCTCTCCAGAATATGTTCAATGTATCTTTCTTGTGATAGCCACAACTTTCTCTCACTTATGTCCCGAGATATCTTCATTCGCAATATATGTTGTGTTTCTCCTAATTAAGTTCTTCATATCAAAGGACTTGCTTAACTATTTCTTCAACCTGTCAATCTTGGACATATCTTTTCCAACAATATGCTTATCATCAACATATAGACAGAGAATAATGAAATCATCATCAGAGAACTTCTGGACATAAACACAATGATCTGTAGATGTTCTTTTGTACCCATGGTCAAGCATAAAAGAATCAAACATTTTATACTACTATCGCAGTGCCTGCTTGAGCCTGTACAAGCTATTCTTCAATTTAAAAACCAAGTGTTCTTTGCCCTTTACCTTGAAAACATCTGGCTGCTCCATAAAGATTTCTTTCGCTAAATCACTATGGAGGAATACAGTCTTCACATCTAACTGCCCAACTTCAAGATCTTGGGAAGCAACAAGACCAAGAATAACGCGAATAGAAGACATCTTCACAACAGGAGATAATAATTTTTTATAGTCAATACCTTGCTTCTAACTGAAACCTTTCACCATGAGGTAAGCTTTGTACTTGACTTGGCCATTTCCTTCGTTCTTGATTTTGAACACCCATTTGTTCTTCAAGGCTTTTATGTTCTTCAGTAGCTCCACCAAGTCATAAGTGTGGTTCTTATGCAAAGAATTCATCTCCTCTTACACAACTTTCTTCCACTTGGCATGATCTTCATGAACTTGTGCTTCATGAAAACTTTTTGTTTCACCTGCATCTGTCACCAATGTATATTCTGAAGCAGGATATCTAGTTGAGGGTTATCGTTCTCTCTCCAACCATCTCAACTGAGGTGCTGGTGGCTAATCCATATGCGACGGCTCTGCATGTTAATGCTCACCCTAATCAGAACTTGGAAAACCTGTAATTTCTTATGCTTCCTACACATCTTAAAAATTATTATTTTTGGCATAGGAGAAGGATTAACAATAAGCGTGGAGATTGGATCTGGGACAATGTGAGTATTTTGTGTCTCTTCTTCTTTTTTAAAATCAGCAAGTGTTTTATCTTCACAAAATACAACATCCCTGCTCTTTACAATTTTTTTGTTTATAGAATCCCACAACCTATATCCAAATTCATTATTTCCATATCCTAAGAAGATGCATAGATTGACTTTGTCATCAAGTTTTGTTCTTTCTCCTTAGGTACATGAACAAATGCCTTGCACCCGAATACACGCAAGTGGGAATAAAAAATATCCTTTCCACTCCAAACCCTTTCAGGAATATATTCATCCAAAGGAACTGAGGGGGACAAGTTTATCAAGTAGCAGGCTGTTCGTACTGCCTCTCCCTAAAATATTTTTGGTAATTTGGCTAAGGATAGCATACTTCTTATCCTTTCCACAATTGTGCGGTTCACTCTTTCTGCAACCCCATTATGTTGTGATGTGTGTGGGACAGTCTTTTGGTGTCTAATATCATATTTAGAATAATAATCTTCAAACATCCTTGAAGTATACTCATCACCATTATCCGTGTGAATACACTTCAAGAGCTTTTCGGTTTCTCTTTCTACTTTGGCATAGAAGTCTTTGAAAACTTCAAAGACTTGATCTTTTACTTTTATGACATACACCCACACCTCTCTAGATGCATCATCTATGAAGGCCACAAAGTAGGAGGCACTACTAAAGATTTTTATATTTATGGGCCCGTACACAGGTCCAATATGCTGATTTTTTTTGTTATAATTTTTAACAAAAGCTACCCGGTGTTGTTTTTTAATTAAGCAATGATCACAGTAGGATAGTATTGTACCTTGCATGGATGAAAGTAGTTATTGCATTGTGAGAGTTTGTAGTCCTTTCTCGCTCATGTGGACAAGCCGTTTGTGCCACAAATCTATAGAGGTACCTTCCACTGTTCCAAGTTCATCATTCTCTAAGTGGAACTGAGTCTTGTTGAGAGTGCAACACTTCTTTCCTCTCGCCAGTACAAGTGATCCTTTGGTAAGCTTCCAGCATCATTTACCAAAGCTGCTTGTGTATCCTTTTTCATCAAGCTTGTCGGTGGAGAGAAGATTGAGACGAAGATCGGGTACAAATGTAACATCTTTTAGAACCATCTTTGTTCCAAGGTTAGTGGTAACACAAATATTTCTAATGCCAAGAATTTGAGAAAAATTTTTGTTACCCATTTTTTACCATTCTAAGGTTACCTTCACGAAGTGAAGTAAAGCAGTCATTCCGAGGAGTAGCATGGTAGAGGCACCAGAATAAATCATCCATTCTGAGTCTTGGCAAGTGAGATTTGTACAATCTTCTTCACATGCCGAGAAAAGTACTATTTCATTGTCATTGACTATCACTCCCTATTCCAGATATACGTATTTGGAACGTATTTATATTTTAGCCTAGTTGCATGTGCATGGAGACTAGACCCATTCTTTGGTTTAACCTGGTTCACGATTTATTTTGTGGGTTGGTTCAACTCATGAGAACCTTTGGTTAAACCCTCAAACCTTACCATATATAACCCAACATTTTTTCTCACTCTCTTCACTTCTTTATTTCTTACTCTTTCTTTAGCTCTCTCTCCCCATTTCATAGACAAGTACACCTTGCATGAGAAATTAAGAAATCCTCCATATTATTGTTCCATTATGTTTATTATATATTTCTAAGCACTTTTAATTCTTGGAGTTTTCTGTTTTGATGGATGAAATAGTGTAAATATATATTTCTAAACTTAGAGTTTTATGAATTTTATGAGTTTTTCTTGGTTTTGATCTATTAAACTTGTGTCTTTGAGAACCAGTTTTTGCTACATGATAGAGCTTTCAATTTAGAGTATTTTGCCTTTTGGTTCACCCAATTTGGATATAAAATAAGATTTTAATTTTTGGAGCTTTTTTCTCCATGGCCGAACCTGCTATTGGAAAAGACGAAGTTCCCATGCGGCCAGTGAAAATATGCGGCCGAGAGTGCCATGCAGCCCGGGAGGGTTATGCGGCTAAACTCTTGCCGCATAATGACAACATGCGTCTATCTTGTTGGACGCATGTCTGCTGATTTACACAAGTGTCCTTGAACACCTTGTGCTTTCACTCAATGAACGAATAATTTTTTTGCTAAATCCTAGAGGACTCCATCCGGCATTGACTCAATGCGGCACCGACACCCAATGCAGCCAGAAAAACATGTAGCTACTATTTTCTTGGACGCATGGCTCTGAACCGTTGGCACTTATTTTTATAAGTTTTTGTCTTTTCTACCTGACACACTTTATGGCTTGTCACCTCAGTCATATTAGTCACTTTATGTCACATCACTGACACTTTAGTTATTTGACTGTCATTTTAACACTTGTCCCAAGGAGTAGACTTAACTCTGGGCATACGGCCAAGTGGTCCATGCGGCCTGACTCTTCATGCATCCTGACTTCTTATGTGTCCTGACTTCATACGGCCTGACTTTTCATGTGGCAAGGATTGTCATGCGGCCTTATTTCCCATGCGGCCTAGAGACCCATGCGACCTTGCTTGTTTTGATTGAATATCTTCTTAATTCATGTGACCCAATATATAATTGGTAATCGAACTCGAATATTGTATCCGTGCTGATACCACTATTGCATGATTATTATTCATGATTTAATGTGTGTCAAGGAGCGACACATCATGTCACGTGTTAAGGGATTATATTTGGGTTGTGCATCGAGAATGACTCCAAATCCCTGAACGAGTGATATTATAAATATATATTGTTTTCCCAGTACGGGAATAATAAGCGAGTCAACTACCAAAGCGTGGCTAGGATATTGATTGTATGAATGTTGTATACATGCTCGGGTGAATCCAATTTTGACTTCCATGGATTCGTATCTAGCGCGCCCATACATTGTACGATATCTTAAAAAAAATTCTCATGTGACCACGCCTTGAGATTTCAAACACAACATAGGTCTAATTAAGTAAATAAAAGTGCTAGTAACATTGGAGGAAACGGTATCCCGAGATTATGCCAATGAACCTTCCTACAGAAATTTATTCTAAGTGCGCTATGGTCTGGCCACCACGCATACTGTATATCATCTGCCTTAGTGGAGTGCTGTATATGACTATTATTATGTCGAGCCACTATTTCAATATAAGAATACTGGAACCGCTAATACCGTATTTTTAGCATAGTGGCCCTACGGGGGACTGGTACATCCTGCAAGTGCCTATTTTATTATATTGGTTCGGTTAGCTCATATTCGGCACTGGCGTGATCTGAGGATACTTATTATGAATTATTCTAAGATAACCTCAGACTCCATAAAATAGCAAGTCGTACAAATGATTGGTCGATATAAGAAATGGACTTGGTTGTGATTGTATCTATTCAGCTAGTAGCCTAGGGAAATAGACTATCATAGTGTGAGAGTTCAACCTTGCCCTTGTTTGGTTGTAGGGTTGACCCTTAGCACTAGGATATGCCATGGACCTAAGTTACGATATTGAAACTATGTAATATTATATGTTTTTCTTGGGTTTTTGTTTCTCTATTTTGTGCTTCCTTTGTGGTACTTGCTATTTGGGGTCTAACCCCACTGGTTTTGCATGGTCAGGTTTCGAGCCAGCACCTGAGGATCTAGGATACTTTCTTCCAACTCATGGCGCGCACCAGGAATATGGTCGCAGGGGATAGTGAGTGGGTTTTCTTCTTTCCTGTTCGTCTTGCACATTTACTTCTTTTTGGCGTTTAGCCACCGGCACCTGTTAGTCGGCTCATCTGGACATTAGTTTTTCTTATATGATTGTATTAAATTAGACTGCAGCTGAATCACTGTCATATACTTTTATTACTCTTACAACTTCTTATTTTTGCACAGCTTGACTCCAGAACATTTTGAGAAAGCATTAGGGATGCCTTATTGCTTATCATATATGCTATATGCTTACTTTTTCTTGTTTAAATGATTGAGAAATAGAAGTTCTTGACCATAGGAGACTTGATTGTAGTATGCATCCCCTTGTCTTATACAGCCCTGATCGTCGTACGATGTATAGTACCTTGTACGTGGTAGCTTGCCATGTCCATTTTTGTATTCCGGTACTAGGGTGTGACAAGGTTTTAGTGGTGGCCCACGCAGGTCTATTCTTCAGACTTGTGGGGAGTCATGGTCATAGGAGTCTTAATAAAACATGATCCTTCTTGAAACTCTAAATTTGTACTCTTCAATACTTAGCTTGAATTCTCCCAGATTGGTTGCTTCATTGTTTCTTCTCGTCCTGTGCTTATTATTTCTTGTGCACTTCATTAGGGCTTCTTCTTCAGCCGATGTTGCAGCAACAGGAGAGGCAGAGTTGCCAGTAGAACAAAATCCTGTGAAACCTCGGCCAAGGATTCAAATTGAACCCACGATGAATAGGACCGAGCAACAGGCTCCAGGTGTTCCCATACCTCCTGCAGTGCCGGTAGCACTGGATACCCCAGCCTTGCTAGAGATTATTCATGGATTTTTGGCTGCACAACAACAGCAGATGGTAGTGAAACAACAATAACAACAACAATATCAGTAACAACAGCTCCAGCAGTAGGAACATAATATCCTATTGAACCAAGGGTTGCAAACGGTCCTAGAATGAGGCGAAAGAACAGACTCTGGGGCATCTGTTAGATTTTGGAGACTGAACCCCAGATACTTCGATGGAACGGAGGACGCAATCATGGCAGATGATTATCTCCAGGATATTGAGACTATTCTGACATCGGCTAAAGTTTTGTCCGAGGAACAAGTTGACTTGGTTCGCCTACAACTCCAAGATCTGGCAAGAGATTGGTGGGCTACGATGGAGGTAGGACTGAGGCATCCTATTTTATTGAAGAATTTCAGGACCCAATTCAGGGCAAAGTACTTTGGGATTGTGGCTCAGTGTGAGTCGCAGCAAAGGTTCATTAACCTCAAGCAAGCAGGAAGGACAGTAGATGGCTATACGTCAGAGTTTTGTCGACTTAGTAGATTTTCTCCAACCATGGTGGAAACAGAGTTGGAGAGAGCAATGAGGTTCCAGCAGGGACTTTACTTGGAGATCTTGCATAAGATAGTGGTGCACGACTGCCAGACCTTCGAGGCGGCATTGATAGCAGCCAAGAGGGTGGAACTTACTTCTCAAAGGATGACATCAAGAAGAGTAGATCGGAAGAGGCCTCATGGATAGAACAATTAGGAAGGACCAGTACCACGAACGTCAGCACCATCACCTGGCGTTCATATACATGATTAAGTGCCGCGGAGGGCGACAGTTCGAACAATGATAGTACCAACTCGACAACAGCAACCGAGGCAGCAGTAGCAACAATAACAACAACGATGAAAAGCACCGACAGGTTGTACCTACTATGGCAAGGGAGGTCATACTCGGGATGTTTACCGGGCAACTAACAGACTATGTTTGAGATGTGGGAGCCCTAATCACAAGATTACTATATGCCTATTGATGCAGAGGCCAGGAGGGCCAGTACCACCTCTAAGGGCAGTGCAACAATGAGGACTAGAAGCAGCAGCACGGCCTTTAGTTCATCGTTAGTTGCCAATACAGACCCAACTTTATAGGCAGCAACAACAGAATCAATAGGGGCCGCAACCATGGCAGCAAGGAAGACAGCAGCAGGGAGCTCAACAAGGCCAAGGGCAAGCACTCACATTATCTTTGGAGTAAGCTATGTCATCGGACGACGTAGTGGCAGGTAATATTTTGGTTACAAACTTTCCTGTCATAGCTTTATTTGATTCTGGAGCTTCATACTCATTTATATCTGCACAATATGCTACACGTATTAGATTTAAGTTTGAGGCATTGTCAGCGAGGCTGAATATACTCACTGGCAATGGGATCGTAGAAGTTAGTAAGGTGCGCCTAGCATGTCCAATCGTAGTATGTGGGAATTTATTACCTGCAAAGTTAATAGAGTTCCCTATGGGTAACTTTGACGTTATCTTAGGCATGGACTGGTTGAGAGATAGTCATGCAATGATAGACTGTCGTGAGGGTAGAGTGTTGTTTAAAATTCCTGGTCTAAAAAAATTTGTCCTTAGCAGAATAACAAGAGACCAGCATAAGGGAGGAGTCACAACAACAGCAAGGGAAGCAAATACGCTACCTAAGATAGTTGAAGAGTTCTTGGATGTCTTTCCCAATGATCTTCCCGGATTACCCCCAGTAGAGTAGTAGAGTTCTGTATAGAGTTAATGCTAGGAGCAGAACCAGTATCTCAAAAGGTGTACCCAATGTCACCATCAGAACTTGATCAATTATATCGACACGTAAAATAACTAAAGGAGAAGAAGTTTATTCAGACTAGTACATCACCGTGGGGAGCACCAGCGGTATTGGTAAAAAAGAAGGATGGATCGATGCGGTTGTGTATGGATTACAAGCGGATTAATGCAGTAACAGTGAAGAACAAGTACCCACTACCAAGGATTGATGATTTGTTTGACCAATTAAGTGGAGCAAGAGTCTTCTCTAAGATAGATTTATGGTCAGGATATCGTCAGGTGCGAGTTCGGGAGTAGGATATACCAAAGACAATATTTAGGTCACGATATGGGCATTACGAATTCTTAGTTATGTCATTCGGACTGACTAATACTCCAGCAGTATTCATGGACTTAATGAACCGTATTTTTATGCCTTACTTAGACCAATTGGTGGTAGTATTCATCGATGACATCCTGATATATTCTCGTAATGAGGGGGATCATGAAGAATATCTTAGGATAGTTCTACAAACTTTGAGGGAGCACCAGTTATATAAAAAGATTAGTAAGTTTGAGTTTTGGATGGATCATATATTAATTCTTGGATACATCATTTCTGGAGCAGGAGTGTCAGTTGATCCCAGGAAGGTAGAGCCAGTAAAGAATTGGCCAGTTCCAAAGACAGTAGCGAAAGTGCGTAGTTTCCTGGGCTTGGCAGGATACTACAGAAGATTTGTGTCAGATTTTACTAAGATCTCAGCACCATTAACTCGATTGACTCACAAGAAAGTTAAGTTTATTTGGTCAGCAAAATATCAGATAGCCTTTGAAGAGTTGAAGAAGAAGTTAATCTCTGCACCAATCCTTACTCTTTTAGCAGCCTCCGGAGGATTCAGAGTGTTCTGTGATGCATCTGGAAAAAGACTTGGATGTATTTTGATGTAGTAAGGAAAAGTGATAGCATATGCTTCTCGGCAACTCAGAGATCACGAAAAGAACTATCTAACTTATAATTTTGAGCTAGAAGCAGTAGTGTTTGCACTTAAGCTATAAAGGTACTACTTATATGGTAATCGAGTAGAAATATTCATGGATCATAAGAGTCTGAAGTATGTGTTCACGCAGAAGAACCTAAATATGAGGCAGAGAAGGTGGATAGAGTTATTGAAAGATTATGACGTGAAACTTCAGTACCATCCAAGCAAGGCTAATATAGTATAAGATGCACTTAGCAGGAGAGGTAGAAATTTTATGTTGACTACTCAGAAGCACATTTTAGAAGACTTAAGAGAGATGGGTACCGAGATAGTACTTCCACAGAGTACAAAAATTTAGACTAGCCTATAAATTCAGTCAACTTTGGTAGATAGAATGAAGCTAGCTCAGGCAGGGGACCCGAAGATTCAAAATCTACAAGAAGAATATGAGTCAGGCCTTTGGAAGGAGTTGGCAATACATGCGGATTAAACGCTAAGGTTTGGAAATTGTCTATGCGTAACAAGCGGAGATATTCGGCAAGAAGTTATTACTGAAGCACACAGTTCCCAGTATTCCATTCATCTGGGAGGCACGAAGATGTACCAAGATATCAAGCAACACCTTTGGTGGAACAAAATAAAGAAGGAAATAACACACTGCGTATTACGATGTTTGATGTGTCATCAAGTGAAGGCAGAATAACAGAGACTGATATAATTATTACAGCCGCTTCATATTCCAGAGTGGAAGTGGGAACACATCATGATGGACTTTATAACTGGTTACCTAGATCACCGACTGGTCGAGAAACAGTTTGGGTGATAGTTGATCATCTCACAAAAGTAGCTCACTTTCTTCCTTTTCGAGTAAGACAATCTACTGAACAATTGGCTGAAATGTGTATGCGGCAGATAGTAAGAAAACACAGTATCCCAGTAAGTATCATATCAGATCGAGACACTCAATTTACTTCTCATTTTTGGAAAAGTTTGCACCAGAGCTTTGGCACTAAGTTAAGATTCAACACAACTTACCACCCCCAGACATACGGGCAATCAGAGAGAACCATCCAGACCCTGGAGGATATGCTACGATCCTGTACCTTAGATCTTGGTGGATCTTAGAAGAATCACCTTCACTTGGTAGAATTCTCGTACAACAACAGTTATTAGGCCAGTATTCAGATGGTACATTTTTAAGCACTATACGGCAGGAAGTGTAGATCACATCACCATTGGCTTGGGATGACATTGGTGAGCGAAAGATGTTAGGCCCTGAAATGATCACGCCGAGAGCAGAGGTTGTCAAGAAGATCAGAGAGCGACTTCGGGTTGTACAATATAGGCATCGACATTGGGCTGATCAGCATCGTAGACCTTTAGAGTTTTGTGTTGGCGACCACGTGTTTTATCAAATTTTTCCTAACCGAGGAGTCATTAGTTTGGGGTTCGCGGGAAGCTTAGTCCCATATATATAGGTATGTTCGATATTCTCGAATGGGCAGGCGATGTTGCCTATCGTCTTGCCTTTTCGTCTTTGTTACGTAGGTTACACGATGTATTTCATGTATCTCAGTTGCATAGGTATATTTCGGATCGAGTCATATCCTCGATCACTCTGAATTAGTCATTGGTATTGATTTATCTTACGAGGAGTAACCCATATCCATATTGGATCGAAGGGAGAAGGTGCTCAAGAATTGGACTATTTCCCTTGTCCAGGTTGCTTGGGGCCATCACTCTCTAGGAATATTGATGTGGCGGCGTAAGGACAATATTCAATCCCGGTACCCGCACCTATTCAATTCAGAAGGTATATTTTTTTAGGCCTTCATATCTCAAATTCTGTGATCAAGTTATCACCTTTAAGTTCTGATGATACTACTTGCATATGTAGTTGCTAGTAGATTTATATCATACTTGTCCTGACTTCTCTAGCTATTGCTTGGATTCAAATTCTGAGGACATAATTTTTTTATGGTGGATAGAGATGTCACTCTCCGTTCCCGATATTCATATTTGGAATATATTTATATTTTAGCCTGGTTGCATATGCATGGAGACTAGACCCATTCTTTAGTTTAACCTGGTTCATGGTTTATTTTGTGGGTTAGTTTAACTCATGAGAACCTTTGGTTCAACCCTGAAACCCTACCATATATAATCCAATATTTTCTCTTTTTCTCTTCACTTATTCATTTCTTCCTCTTTCTTTAGCTTTCTTTCCCCATTTCATAGGCAAGTACAAATTGTATGAGAAATAAAAAACCCTCAATATTATTGTTATTGTTCCATTATGTTTATTATGTGTTTCTAAGCACTTTTAGTTCTTAGAATTTTTTGTTTTGATGGATGGATTAGTGTAGATCTAATAAACTTGTATATTTGAAAACCAGTTTTTGCTACATGATAGATCTTTCAATTTAGAGTAATTTGGCTTTCGGTTCACCCAATTTGGACTTAAAATGAGGATTTTATAGACAAAATAATATTTGAGTTTTTGGAGATTTTTTCTCCATGGCCTAACCTGCTGTTGGAGAAGACGAAGTTCCCATGCGGCCAGTGAGAATATGCGGTCGAGAGTGCCATACGACCCGAGAGGGTTATGCGGCCTAAACTCTTGCCGGATATTGACAGCATGCATCCATCTTGTTGGATGCATGTCTACTGATTTACACAAGTTTTCTTGAACACCTTGTGCTTTCACTCACTGAACGAATAAAATTTTTGCTAAGTCCTAGAGGACTCCATACGACATTGACTCCATGCGACACCGAAACCCATGCGGCCAGGAGAACATGCAGCTACTATTTTCTTGGACGCATGGCCCTGAAACATTGGCACTTATTTCTATAAGTTTTGTCTTTTCTTCCTGACACACTTTATGGCATGTCATCTCAGTTACATCAGTCACTTTATGTCACATCACTGACACTTTATTTATTTGACAGTCACTTCAATACATGTCCTAAGGAGTAGACTTAACTCTGGGCATGCGGCCAGGTGGTCCATGCTGCCTGACTCTTCATACAGCTTGACTTCTCATGCGGCCTGACTTCATGCAGCCTGATTTTACATACGGTCAGGATTGTCATGCGTCCTGATTTTTCATACGGCCTTGAGACCCATACATCCTTGCTTGTTTTGATTGAATGTCTTCTTAATTCATGTAACCCAATGTATAATTTGTAATTGGACTCGAATACTGTATCCGTGCTGATACAACTATTCTTTGTTTATTATTCATGGTTTAATGTGCGCTAAGGAGCGACACATCTTGTCACGTGTTAAGTGATTATATTTGGGTTGTGCTTCGAGAATACCTCCAAATCCATGAACGCACGATATTATAAATATATATTATTTTTCTACCATAGACATAATAAGCGAGTCAACTACCAAAGCGTGGCTAGGATATTGATTGTATGAATGTTGTATAAACGCTCGGGTGAATCTAGATTTGACTTCCATGAATTCGTATCTAGCATGCCCGTACATTGTACAACATCTTAAGGAAAATTCTCATGTGACCACGTCTTGAGATTTCAAACACAACATAGGGCTAATTAAGTAACTAAAAGTGGTAATTATATTGGAGGTAACGATATCCCGAGATCATGCCAACAAACCTTCCCAGAGAGATTCTTTATAAGTGTATTGTAGGCTGGCCAGAACATAACTGTATATCATTTGCCCTAGTGGAGTGTATAATCTGACTATTATTATGCTGAGCCAATGTGTAAACACCCTAATTTTTAGAATTTAATTAAAAAAATTAATTAATTATTATTTTAATTTTTATTATTTTTAGTTAATTATAATAAATGTTCGTTCATGGATTTATATTTTTGTGAATTAAATTAATTATTAAAAATAGTACAAAAATTATTTTTTTGGGTGTATAATTAATAATAGAATAGTGTAATTTTTCTAGAATTTATTTAGGTCCAAAACTATTTTTAATAACCATATATATATATATATATATATATTAAACCAACCCAAACCAACCTAAACAACCAAAACTGTACCAAACCAAACCAACCCAAACCAAACTAACAAACCCGGATCCTAACCCGCAACCTACCAACCCGAAACTCACTAACCCCCTATCTACTGTAACAGAAACGAACCCCTTCGTTTCCTCTCCCGAAACCTCCCTACCCCCTTCTTCGTCTCCCCGTAACTCCCTCTCTGCCACCCTATATAATCCCTAGCCTAGCTGAACACCACCACCATCAACTCCTCTTTCAATCCGGATAAGTTCCGACCGTCGACGACCGTCGGACAGCCGCCGCCGTACGCCGCAAGAAGCCTCCGCACAGCCGCCCAAAATTCCGAGTAGTAGCGAGCATCTTGGTAGCCATATTCTAGTCCTTGTATCTTCCTGCACAGTAATCAAATATCGATCTGTCGAATCCTATGCGAAGACCACAAGACCCTCTTGAATCTTGTGTAATTAGTTCAGTGTATCGTTGTCACGACCCACACCCGGTTTAGGGGCACGAGTGCGTGGGTACGTCCAGCCTACGCCACAGCATCGGCGGTAGAACGCTGTCTAGGTCATGTAACTATCTAATCAAACTCACGTGAATACCCAACTCCATAAGGAGACGTGGATATCACTATAAAATGAACAACATACTCAATCACAACTACAGCACAATAAGAATTTGAAGAAACAAAAGAATACAACACAAGTCTAATGACAAAATAATCATACCTGCAATCAGTAACAACCAATCCCCAAGTGTCCGAAACAAGTCCACTAAGGTCACAGTCTGGAAAAATATTTTCCAGTCAGGAAGGAGCAAAGTACATCTCTAAATAGCAGTTCTATATAAATGACATAAACTATGTAGCAGTTCTAGATGAAAATATACCAGATGCATGTATAGGTACGAGAATTGTACAATGAAAGAAATACTGGAAAATACTGTAAGTAACTGCAGGAAAAGAAACAATATGTCCATGAGCAAGAAACCTATGACTAAGTGTGTGAGTACTAGCTTTAACATGTGATCGGCTTGGGATCTTGATCAGGCTGGTTACATGTGATTAGCTATGATTCACGAAGGTCAGGCTAACCGTTGGTTAGCTATGATGCATGTAGAGGTCAGGCTAATCACACGTAACAGCTATGAGGCACGGAGATGGTCAGGCCGCACCCGCCGTGAGATGTGGGGTGAGCTATGATGCATGAAAAGGTTGGGTATGATCACATATCTACACTAAAATACTCCCCACCCCCGACTGGTATAGTAGATCCAATCATGGTACGCTATGGCACGGGATTCCCTAGGAAGGTAGCAAATCTTCCCGAAAATCAGTGTCTGTACATGCACAAGATAACAAGAAAAACAAGTCTTGTACAAGCTACACCATGAATAAGGAATAACATCTCATGACGAGATCCGTGTATACCAATCCGTGTAACCAACGTGTCAAGAACATGGATATTTACACTAGATACAGTGAACATAGGAGATATCATGAATTAGAAACTAATCAGAGAATGTACTCGCCTTGGGTCCTTAGCTGGTAAAACCAATGTCCTGTCCCAGAGTATCGTCTGGAGGAACCAACAGTCCTAAAAATATTTCAAATACAACATTTGCATCAGATGCTATTCTACACACACAATCAAATACCTAACTCAGGGGCTATGCCAGGCATGGCTCTAGTCAACTAGGGTCATCTAGTACCCATATATATATATATATATAACATATATAGACTACTAACATACATACATATTATTCATTTGGTATGAAAAAAATAGATGTGTATTTATTTTCTTTAAATAAAACTAATACTTGTATATATATATATATATATATATAAAGTAAGGATAATACTGTATGTTTAATTATATAAAATCCAATAGGACTTACTTTACACAAGATATATATATATACATATGAATATAACCCAAAATAGAATTTACTATATGTACTAAATTCAAAAAAGTACAAATTTACAATATATATATATATTGCTATCATTATTATTATTAATATACAAAGACTAATACCAAACTAAATTTTATACTACATACATATATACAGATATACCAATAAAAATACAATACCATATACTTGCATATGAGTACATATATATATACTAAATTAAAAATACAATACTAACATATATGAGGAATACATAAATACTAATTTATGAATTAAATTTGTACTAGTATATACTTTTTATTAAATAGATGTTATATATAAAATAACCAATATATATACTGAGAATATATATATATAGTATATACAAATATATATATATATCAAATTAAATATATATATACTAGAATACGTATTTATATATAAATCATACTTAAATATATATGTACATATACATATACATGTTATCATTTATTATGCACATTAATTACATTTATATACTAAGTATATATATACTATATACCAATTAAATACGTATACCAGGAAAATATATATACATATACTTATACAATTAAATATAATAAAATAAATAATATACATACACATAGTCTAATTTAAAATATACTATATACACAATATGTATACATTAACACATACACTATACTATACATGAATCAATATATACAAATACCTATACATATATTAATATATACATAAATGTATATACTTATATAGTTATATATACACATATATATATATCTATACATATATACATTACACAGGAAGAAAGAAAAAAGGAAGAAGGAAGAGGGAAGCTTACTGCGGGGTTGGCCGGAGTTCGTGAGGGGCCGCTGGACGTGCACGCCGGAGATGCTAGAGCGGTCGTCGGAGCAGTTGCAGCGGGCTGGAGGGGTGCTCGAGGAACAACAGCAGCGGCGAGGGAAGGAATGGAGGGGCTGATGGATGGATGGAGAAGATGGAGGTGGTGGTGGTGATTGGTGATGTAGGTGGTGGTGATGATGAGTTGAAGGTGGTGGTGGTGATGATTGGCAGCGGGAAGGGATGGGCAGCGGGTCGCCGAGGTCGGGCTCGACGGGGGACTCGAACGCGGGGGAGCTCGTGAGGGGGCTGGCCGAGCAGCGGCCGGAGCTGCAGGCTCGGCCGGGGGAGTCGGCCTGGTCGGCTTGTAGGCCAGCGGGGACCGGAGGAGGATGCAGGGACGAGTCAGGGGGTCGATGGGGAAGGAGCCGGAGGGATCTCGAACGGGGATGTGAGCCGGCTGGGAAGTCGCAGAGGGAGATGGGGAAGAGCTGAGTAGCACAGGTGGAGGGAGGAAGAGCTTGCGGGTGGGAGGAGCAGCAGCCAGCGGGGTCGATGCTCGGGACAGGCCGGATGGCTGCCAACGGCCGCCAGACCGGAGGGGCAGTACCGGGGAGTATGGAGAGCCGCCGGGTGAACAGTGACTGCGGGGGGTGAACAGTGTTCCCCCCCCCTTTCTTCTCTTTTAAATTTCAAAATTTAAAGAAGAAAGGAAGAAGAAGAAGAAGAAGGAGGAGAGAAGAAGAAAAGAAGAAAAGAAGAAAAGAGAAGAAGAAGAGAAAAAGAAATTGGAATGTAGCCTACGGTTGGTGTGAGGAATTGTGGAGGCTTGAGGAGGGTGGGATTTCCTAGGTTGTCTAGGGATTAGGGTTGATGTTACTTTAAATAGGGGGAGAGGGTTGTAAATGAAAGGTGGGGATTGACCCATTAAACTTGTGGTCCAGATTTGACATGGAGAGAAAATAATTCATGTGGGAATGAGGGTGAGAAATTTAATTAAATTATTAGGGCTCTCTCATTAGTTTTAAACAATGAGGTGTTGACACAAAATGCCAATTTGCAAATTAGCCCCCTCAAATTTGGGTATTTGCACAGACGCATGAGATGACAAAAATTTGGCTGGCGATTCGGTGTCCGGTGTTTTGTGGGGTCAGGGGGCGCTGTAAGATTTGTGTGGGCTCAAATAACAGGGCACTGGAATTAAAATTGGGATTTTAGAATCAGATAAAATAGTATCATCAATTTAAATAGAAATAAATGCAAGTTGTGTTCAACAATTAATCAGGAGTACATGGGGTCAAAATCGGGTCAGGTCATCAATACCAATATTGAAGAAGACTCAGAACAGGATATTACCCTAATTTGGGCCGCACGAAAAATAGGTCAAGATTGCCTCCAATTTCAATTGGAACGCACAACGATACAAAATAGGGATTTATTAAATAACGTCCACGACGGTTTTTGTGCGGCTAGAAATAATGCACAGAGAGCATAATTATGAGTTGCAAAAATAGCAGAATTGAAGGCGGGCACGTCTAGGGCAAGATGGTGAAATTTATTGGAAGACAAAAGTCAGGATACTGCTCCAAATATCGAAGCAAAGGCAATGCGCAATAATTAATTAAAATACGATAATTAATTATTACCTCCAAGAATTTAATTCTAAAATAAACAATTAAAATACCGAATCCCTCAATTCGGACAGGTGTTCATCTACTGGCTTCTAGGTCAAGTCTACCAGCACAAACACAAATGAACACTGTACATAATTACTATATTTAATTACACACCTCACAAATTTATTTAAATTAATATACCTATCACGCAATTACTAAATTGTAACTACAATAATATTGAATATTGTAAAAAAGTCAAAATTACCCCTGTTTTTGGAATGTGGTAGTGACAAGTCTACCCACCTTAAAAGAATTTCGTCCTCAAAATTTAAAATCCTCAAAGTAGCATTTATCTTACACATTATTATTTCTCTCAAACTTAAATTCCTCAACCACGACATCAGGTAATAATCCACAATGTCTTTTCACAATTTTAAAATTTTGAAATTATTGTATTCCTGAAAAATCCTCAAAATTTATCATCGAACTCCATTCGTATCATAATCTCCTACGAATCTGATGTTAGTTATTAAAACCCGAATTGATATCTACTCCTCTAACTTAATCCAACAAGGCACATTTAAAATTTCCATCAAAAAAAAAAAAAAAAACTAATCCATTAGTGATCTAAATCCTCGATTCCTTTTCCTCACAATACTCAAATAATATAATACTCGCCAAATCCTTAATTAATATTTTCAATTAAATCTTTATCTTCCAGTCCAATAAAATATTATAATAATCTTCTAAAATTTCTCAAAAGTTTTAATGATAAATATATCATAATCAATAATCATCAATCCTACCATATTAAATTCTCAACCTCTCATTTAAATTAATATTTATCCTCGAAGTCTAATGATAATTTAATCACATCTCAATTTTGATAAAATCAATGATTTATCAACTTTGCCATATTAATCCTTAATTCTTTATGCTTATCTTCCAAAATTTTAGCACCTCGTGTCTCTGGTCAAGTCATAACCTTGTCATAGATCTTTGCTATGGTCCAAACCCCAATGATCATGGTTTAAGAAGGTTCTACCTACAGTCATGCAATCTAAGAAAAGATATAGGTCATGTGTCCTGTCATGGTATTGCAGTCTCTGTCAGGGTGTACTACTAACTATCTAACAAGTAAATCACGAATACAAACCACGGTACTAGGGAATCAATCAATCAGAAGACGAAAACAACATGAGAAAAGAAGGAACCTGCTAACATTTTCTTGCGGTATCTCATATCTCTAACATACACTTAACTCTGGCATATCACTAACTAATTCATATTCCTGTACACTGGTACCCATATCAACTAATCTTAATCCACAAAATCCACGAATATATCCCTATGGCTCACACATGTCTATTAATACCAAAATTTGATACCAAGAACCTCTAATATTGCCATGGTTCAATAATGCATCCAAGTTGATACCTCTATCTCTTTAGTACAATACTCACTGTCAGTTCTCGTTCCTACTACAATTGTTCATACTAGTCGTTCTTATCACTCAATTATACGTCAAGTGCAACACCATACTAAATACTGCTCCTTCCAATACAACTTTATATGGACACCCAAGTCAGTCTGCGGTGCCATCTCAATCATGCTCAAATCACCAGATCCTTACACATGTATATCATCTACTCATATATTAATACTCATATCTCTCATCTACCATAAAATTAATCCTCAAAATAATCGTCAAGGTTTAACTCCTCGAACAAAATAAATGCTTATATTTTCCTCAATAGTCAAATTCTCAATATCGAAATAAAATTTTAATCACTTCTAAAATCTTTGTAGCCTTGACCATGTTTATTGAATCAATATTTAAAATCCTCAGAAATTTTAATGACACAATCTCAACTCCTCAATAATTCTCAAAGTTAAAATTCATTTCCACTCTTTTATTTATAAATCCACAAATATACATATAAGTGCTCACGGTCTCTAATACTCGAGGGCACTCCATACCTCTATTGTCTACAACTGTGTACTAAATTTTTGTACTGCCCGAATCACTTGCACTATTTCCTCCAATGATCAAAGTTATCATCACCTGTATTTTCTTCCATGATTTTCAATCTATATTAACTGATATGTCATCCAATTATCATCACGCAGAGTGCTTACTATTATTAGCGTCATTCCTGACTAATCCTCGATTTAGAACCATTAGCACTCGTGGTATTATATCACTAGCTTCATTAATGGATCATCTCATCAAGCTCATTATAACTCATGATTATATGCACTTTCTATAATGCCCATGCTTTACTTCAATCTCAAGGGCAGGCATATGGTTCTATATCTCGATTGATGTATAAGCATATCTCTTAATCCTTTTACAGCCTGTTAAACTAATTGTGATACACTTCACAACTTCCATTACTAATCCTGATATTTCTCTACTTATGACATCTCATTAAACCCTTTATGCATATACATTTCTTTACCTTTAATATTTCCGATATCAATCATCAAATTGGACATCATGCTCCATAAATCCTTAACAAAATTCCTGGATACTTAATCGTTTACATAGATCACTCAATTACATAATCATGATTATTCAGGACGGGTAATTGGCTCTGATACTAACTCTGAGAACTATCACTGATACTCTATACTCTCCTTAACTCTCAGTCTCTAATGACACTACTCCTAGAATCATTGGTACAAGGTACTATGCTAAGGGCTGACTCTAGATTAAAGCCTACTGCTCATATGTCCAACTAAGAAACACTTACAACTCACTAGCAACACAGTCAATACTAATACAAGACACAAACAAAATTACAAGTCACTAATTATCATACTTAACAAGGAATCCTCAAGGAATAGGAGCTCAAAGACTGAATTGAGGACAAAAGGTATCTTTACTGCTAGTAAAGAAAGAAGCGATGGAACAAAGTCCTGGAATAACAGAAATAGATAAGTCTTGAGATGATATTTTAAGAACCAATTTAAGATACAACCTGATAATCATACACGTCTATCCGAAATCATGACACTCAGAATTCTCGCCACGCTAGTAAGCATAGATGCGATAAACGACAGGTTCCGTAACTAAGGTATACAACCCTATAATCATGTCATCTAGAAGCCTCGCCACGCCAACCGGTATGGCTGCGAGAAACTCTAAATCTCATAACTAAAGTATGTACATCCAAGTTAGGTTCCTACGTTCTCGTCACGACAGCTAATATGGCTGCGATAAACTCTAGGTTCCATAACCAAAGTAGACGTTTTACCTTTCTCACTGTTCTCATCAATATATGTCATCAGATGATATCGTAAATTCTAGTCCGTAAAATTCATCTCAATTTGAAATCAACTCAACAACGATACCAAGAATTAAAGTTAACAACTGGTCAACAAGAATCAAACTCAACAATGATACCAAGAATTTAATTTAATAACTGCTCAACAAGAATCAAGTTCAGTAACAACAAGCGAGAGCGGACGGAAACAAGGAAAAAGATTTAAATTGGAAATTATAATAAGATTCTCAAGGGGTCGTCCCAGGAATCTCTCAAGAATTTGTGATTGAGTATCCTCCCTCATCCTAGTATCCTGTATCCTAGATCCTATCGCAGGCACGCAATAGTGTAACAAAGATGCCACACTACTACGACATCGCACAACTTGCGAAGTCTGACCTACATGGGCCACCACTAAAACTGGCCATGACCCACACCCAGTTTAGGGGCACGAGTGCGTGGGTACGTCCAGCCTACGCCGCAGCATCGGCGGTAGAACGCTGTCTAGGTCATGTAACTATCTAATCAAACTCACGTGAATACCCAACTACATAAGGAGACGTGGATATCACTATAAAATGAACAACATACTCAATCACAACTACAGCACGATAAGAATTTGAAGAAACAAAAGAATACAACACAAGTCTAATGACAAAATAATCATACCTACAATCAGTAACAACCAATCCCCAAGTGTCCGAAACAAGTCCACTAAGGTCACAGTCTGGAAAAATATTTTCCAGTCAGGAAGGAGCAAAGTACATCTCTAAATAGCAGTTCTATATAAATGACATAAACTATGTAGCAGTTCTAGATGGAAATATACCAGATGCATGTATAGGTACGAGAATTGTACAATAAAAGAAATACTGGAAAATACTGTAAGTAACTGCAGGAAAAGAAATAATATATCCATGAGCAAGAAACCTATGACTAAGTGTGTGAGTACTAGCTTTAACATGTGATCGGCTTGGGATCTTGATCAGGCTGGTTACATGTGATTAGCTATGATTCACGAAGGTCAGGCTAACCGTTGGTTAGCTATGATGCATGTAGAGGTCAGGCTAATCACACGTAACAGCTATGAGGCACGGAGATGGTCAGGCCGCACCCGCCGTGAGATGTGGGGTGAGCTATGATGCATGAAAAGGTTGGGTATGATCACATATCTACACTAAAATACTCCCCACCCCCGACTGGTATAGTAGATCCAATCATGGTAAGCTATGGCACAGGATTCCCTAGGAAGGTAGCAAATCTTCCCGGGAATCAGTATCTGTACATGCACAAGATAACAAGGAAAATAAGTCTTGTACAAGCTACACCATGAATAAGGAATAACATCTCATAACGAGATCCGTGTATACCAATCCGTGTAACCAACGTGTCAAGAACATGGATATTTACACTAGATACAGTGAACATAGGAGATATCATGAATTAGAAACTAATCAGAGAATGTACTCGCCTTGGGTCCTTAGCTGGTAAAACCAATGTCCTGTCCAAGAGTATCGTCTGGAGGAACCAACAGTCCTAAAAATATTTCAAATACAACATTTGTATCAGATGCTATACTACACACACAATCAAATACCTAACTCAGGGGCTATGCCAGGCATGGCTCTAGTCAACTAGGGTCATCTAGTACCCATATATATATATATATAACATATATAGACTACTAACATACATACATATTATTCATTTGGTATAAAAAAAATAGATGTGTATTTATTTTCTTTAAATAAAACTAATACTTGTATATATATATATATATATAAAGTAAGGATAATACTGTATGTTTAATTATATAAAATCCAATAGGACTTACTTTACACAAGATATATATATATACATATGAATATAACCCAAAATAGAATTTACTATATGGACTAAATTCAAAAAAATGCAAATTTACAATATATATATATTGCTATCATTATTATTATTAATATACTAAGACTAATACCAAACTAAATTTTATACTACATACATATATACAGATATACCAATAAAAATACAATACCATATACTTGCATATGAGTACATATAAATATACTAAATTAAAAATACAATACTAACATATATGAGGAATACATAAATACCAATTTATGAATTAAATTTGTACTAGTATATACTTTTTATTAAATAGATGTTATATATAAAATAACCAATATATATACTGAGAATATATATATATAGTATATACAAATATTTATATATCAAATTAAATATATATATACTAGAATACGTATTTATATATAAATCATACTTAAATATATATGTACATATACATATACATATACATGTTATCATTTATTATGCACATTAATTACATTTATATACTAAGTATATATATACTATATACCAATTAAATACGTATACCAGGAAAATATATATACATATACTTATACAATTAAATATAATAAAATAAATAATATACATACACATAGTCTAATTTAAAATATATTATATATACAATATGTATACATTAACACATACACTATACTATACATGAATCAATATATACAAATACCTATACATATATTAATATATACATAAATGTATATACTTATATAGTTATATATACACATATATATATATCTATACATATATACATTACACAGGAAGAAAGAAAAAAGGAAGAAGGAAGAGGGAAGCTTACTGCGGGGTTGGCCGGAGTTCGTGAGGGGCCGCTGGACGTGCACGCCGGAGATGCTGGAGCGGTCCGTCGGAGCAGTTGCAGCGGGCTGGAGGGGTGCTCGAGGAAGAACAGCAGCGGCGAGGGGAGGAATGGAGGGGCTGATGGATGGATGGAGAAGATGGAGGTGGTGGTGGTGATTGGTGATGTAGGTGGTGGTGATGATGAGTTGAAGGTGGTGGTGGTGATGATTGGCAGCGGGAAGGGATGGGCAGCGGGTCGCCGAGGTCGGGCTCGACGGGGGACTCGAACGCGGGGGAGCTCGTGAGGGGGCTGGCCGAGCAGCGGCCGGAGCTGCAGGCTCGGCCGGGGGAGTCGGCCTGGTCGGCTTGTAGGCCAGCGGGGACCGGAGGAGGATGCAGGGACGAGTCAGGGGGTCGATGGGGAAGGAGCCGGAGGGATCTCGAACGGGGATGTGAGCCGGCTGGGAAGTCGCAGAGGGAGATGGGGAAGAGCTGAGTAGCACAGGTGGAGGGAGGAAGAGCTTGCGGGTGGGAGGAGCAGCAGCCAGCGGGTTCGATGCTCGGGACAGGCCGGATGGCTGCCAACGGCCGCCGGACCGGAGGGGCAGTGCCGGGGAGTATGGAGAGCCGCCGGGTGAACAGTGACTGCGGGGGGTGAACAGTGTTCCCCCCCCTTTCTTCTCTTTTAAATTTCAAAATTTAAAGAAGAAAGGAAGAAGAAGAAGAAGGAGGAGAGAAGAAGAAAAGAAGAAAAGAGAAGAAGAAGAAGAAAAGAAAAAGAAATTGGAATGTAGCCTACGGTTGGTGTGAGGAATTGTGGAGGCTTGAGGAGGGTGGGATTTCCTAGGTTGTCTAGGGATTAGGGTTGATGTTACTTTAAATAGGGGGAGAGGGTTGTAAATGAAAGGTGGGGATTGACCCATTAAACTTGTGGTCCAGATTTGACATGGAGAGAAAATAATTCATGTGGGAATGAGGGTGAGAAATTTAATTAAATTATTAGGGCTCCCTCATTAGTTTTAAACAATGAGGTGTTGACACAAAATGCCAATTTGCAAATTAGCCCCCTCAAATTTGGGTATTTGCACAGACGCATGAGATAACAAAAATTTGGCGGGCGATTCGGTGTCCGGTGTTTTGTGGGGTCAGGGGGCGCTGTAAGATTTGTGTGGGCTCAAATAACAGGGCACTGGAATTAAAATTGGGATTTTAGAATCAGATAAAATAGTATCATCAATTTAAATAGAAATAAATGCAAGTTGTGTTCAACAATTAATCAGGAGTACATGGGGTCAAAATCGGGTCAGGTCATCAATACCAATATTGAAGAAGACTCAGAACAGGATATTACCCTAATTTGGGCCGCACGAAAAATAGGTCAAGATTGCCTCCAATTTCAATTGGAACACACAACGATACAAAATAGGAATTTATTAAATAACGTCCGCGACGGTTTTTGTGCGGCTAGAAATAATGCACAGAGAGCATAATTATGAGTTGCAAAAATAGCAGAATTGAAGGCGGACACGTCTAGGGCAAGATGGTGAAATTTGTTGGAAGACAAAAGTCAGGATACTGCTCCAAATATCGAAGCAAAGGCAATGTGCAATAATTAATTAAAATACGATAATTAATTATTACCTCCAAGAATTTAATTCTAAAATAAACAATTAAAATACCGAATCCCTCAATTCGGACAGGTGTTCATCTACTGGCTTCTAGGTCAAGTCTACCAGCACAAACACAAATGAACACTGTACATAATTACTATATTTAATTACACACCTCACAAATTTATTTAAATTAATATACCTATCACGCAATTACTAAATTGTAACTACAATAATATTGAATATTGTAAAAAAGTCGAAATTACCCCTGTTTTTGGAATATGGTAGTGACAATCGTGTCAAGTGTCGGTCGTAATTCATGACACAAAACAGAAAAAAATGACATTTTGTAGTTCAGAAACTGTCCCAAACACCTATGTTCATGTCTATTTTTCTTTCAACCTAATTAATATTTTCAAATTTTACTTGAACAATAATTTAGATAACATAAACAAGTTTTAATCTCTTCAATTAGTTTATTTTAATTCGTTGTATGCTGTAATTTATTCGCTGTTAAATTTGATCAAAAATTTGGTTTTCTAAACATGATTTTTTCCAAAATAGGGTACGTCCAGCTAAACGAGGCAACTTTGTCATATGCAAATTACAGCGAAAGGCGCGTATCGTCAACTCGGACGTGTGAGATTTCACAGAAGTTGATTTGGATGTGCGTGAACACCGGAATCAACGTGTATCCGTCAAAAAATTCCGTATCGGCATATTCTGACACTAGTCATAATTTTGTGTGTGCTTATTATTTTGCAATGAAATATACACCATCAGATTCGCAGCGTTACGTTGGTCCTATGACCCAAGTTTGATTCGATTCTGAGAACGTTGACGAAATCCTATTTTTATGGGCCCTACGGTTCCACTTGACGGACAATTTCATGACCGCTCATCGGAATCCAGTTATGGATGTTCCGTTGGGTTCGTATCATCGTTCTGGACTTATAGATACTAAGTTTAATAAATTTGGAAAAGTTTATCTCTGACACATTTTTTGTACGAATTGGGCCACATGTGGACCCCACTTTGACCAGAAACTGTCAATTCTGTCCCTGTGTCCAAATTGGACTTATGGGTAGCCAATTCTAGTTATTTCAAGTTATCTGAGAGCAATGGTGATATTTTTTTGGCATTCAGAGGCGTTCCGGGAGATTCCACTTATATCAGAGAACTAACGGAGCTCAGAACCCAAGCAAGTGTACATTGCCAACTTGCAGTAAATCTTGTGATATTAATTGCTTGTGTTCTTCCTTTTTACTTTTGTGATTACTTGTTCACCCTAAGACCATGAGACGTTACTTAGCGTTCGAACGAGATTCGGGCGTCGACACTATACGCGGAGTCGTGTAACGTCACTTAAAGAGTTGATACCACGATCCCATTTTTACGTGCTTGCACTACTAGCACGACAAACCATTGGACACCTGGCACTGATTACATGAGACAGAGTTTGTCTTGATGTATTTCTTGGTACCAGGATTCTTTGTAGGACTATAGGCTTCATGACGTTTACAGACATACTTTTATACTTGTACTTATGACTCGTGGTGATAGATAGAGGTCTTGGCCCTGTGTGTTACTATGTGATACGTGAGCTTCAAAATAGGTAGTTCTCCTCTTGGTCTTCCCAGGCTGACCATAGTAGGTTCTGGAGCCTTTATACGGAGCTTAACCACAAGAGGGGCAGGAGTGTTGCTGGTATGACTTTTAAGCCAGACACTTAGGGGTTCGTCTGGTATTTTATCGACTTATGCTTCATCATCGGTATCATCCTCTACTTCCTATAAGTGGGTTTGTTTATACAAGACCGAGTCAGAGTAGTAAGCCTTAATCCCTTTGAAATGATCTATGCCAACAAATTTTGTTCTGATGACTCCTTCGCTGTCGACGTATTTTAGGCATTGGTGCAGAGCTGAGGGCACGATCATATACTCGTATATCCAAGGACGTCCTAGTATGACGTTGAAGATGCGTCCACGTCGATGACATAGCATGTCACCTTCGTTCGAAGATCACCTATCTAACACTTTAGACAGAGCTTGTCCAGCGGGTAGCTTCTTTCAGAGTTGAAGCCATTGATGGTCGTATTGGTTACTGCTAACCGGTGCATCAGAATTCCCAAGGTCAGGAGCAGACTCTGTGGGATGATACTGAGAGATAAACCCGGGTCGATGTGCATCCGATCCACTTTAATGGCCCCGATATACCATGTGTAATATATAGCGCGGTCGTGCTTATTATTTTTCAGCAATATGTCCTTTTGCGAGAACGTGATGTTCGAAATTATTTTCATCATATTATTGCAGTGATGACATACCGTAGGGTTCTCGGCTGGCGTCTTGACTTATTCCAAGTAGGATTCGGTGTTCTGTAATACCTCGCTCAGCGCATTACGGGTCTCTTTGGAGAGACGAAGGAGCTCGAACAGTAACAACTTTGTTGGAGTATTGGCCAGCTGTGCCAATATGTCACAGTTGTAGGGCTTGTCCAGTCCTGGTGTTGTGTCTTTTCTAAAGGGTTTTTTGAAGCGAACCTCTTTTTGTTTTTGTCATAGGAGGCTGGGAAGGACCTGACTCGGGTGCCATTGGAGTTGCAGGTATAACGGTTGGAGGTACATTATCCTCGGGAACAATATTGTATTCACACAAATAGGTTTGCCCCGACCTGGTTGCTCCTGCGAGGGCCTCATTGGTAGAAGAAGAGACCATGTAACAGGGTTTAGGTCTCTTGCCTTTCGACTTATCGGCGGAAGGCGCCGCTTGCTGCATCAAGTCCTGGACGATGTCTGGGTAGACCCACACGACCTCGCCTCGTGGAGTGGTAAGAGGTATCAGACAACTACTTGATTATAAGCCTGAGGAAAATTAACAACCTCCAACGTTGCCTTTGGGATAGGGACCACACCATCTTGGGCTTCTGTCGCTGCGAAGTCACCAAACTAGAGAGATACCATGTTTTTGGCGACCGTCTAATCCTCGAAGTCTAAGTTGAGGGCATTGGAATCGATCAGCGACTGAATTTTTCTCTTCAATGCATAGCATTCTCATGTTGGATGGTGGACGTATCGATGGTATTGGCAGTACTTAGGGTCGTTAACCTTGTCTGTCTCATCGGGACGCTTGATGTCGGGCAACCAGAGCTTAATTTCCTTCATTAGTATATCAAAAATCTCTATGATATTTTCATTGAAGGAGTAGGTCTTTTTCGGCCTTGGTGCTTCAGTTAGCTTCTAAGTGGATGCAAAAGAGCCTTTGGACACATTGATGCTAAGGGCCTACTTTCCTTTATCGTCGCGACCACTGTTGTTACTGGTGTTGTTGTTGATGGAGCATTTTCCTTTTTCATCACCGATGGGGATCTGTATTCTCAATAGTCGAACATCCTTCACATTCTTCTCGGTGGCGACTACGCTTATGATGAACGTCGTCCAATCCTCGAACTGTCTAGATCCTGTCAAGAGTCTCACCATCAGTAAGAGGATCTTTCTGTACGTATCCATCAATATGGATTCAGGAATGCTAGGAGATTCCTTCTCCCTTTGAGTCATGCCCATCAGGAAGGACATATTCATGTCTATTTCTTCGTCAAACCGAGAGAGGAAAATAGCCTTGTGGTCTTCAGACGGCGAGATGCAATTGGTCGGGAGGCTGTAGAACCATTCGTAGGCTACCCCAGCCAAGGCTCCAACGAAGATCTTAGTGAGAAGGGTGTCATCCCGGGGTAGATGTCCAGTAATCGAATCAAAGTAATTCATGTATTGACGAGGAGACGTCTTCCCATCGAAAGTGATCATAGATTGTGGTTTGTACTTAGGCTGCTATACCACATTTTTCACTCGAAAGGATATTTTTGCTGTATCCTGAGTTTGCGAAGTGTCCCAGTTGCTCATCGAGTCAAGGCAAGCTCAAAGTTGTTGGACCTCCTGAATTGCTTCCTGGGCATCATCTAACGGCGAAAGAGCGGATGACAGTGGCAACGTGTGATTGCCACCCACGGAGGGAGCAGTTGCATTCGACTCCCAATTGATTCCTGGGTCTTAGCTTGCTTGCTCAAAGGCCCTTGGTAGTTGTGGGGCCATGTTGTACCTGAGCTCCAGGACCGTCTGGGTCAGAGTCTGCATCAAAGAGATCATGGTCTGCATCATAGTCTCGAGAGTCTTGAGGCATTGTCGATCACTGTTTCCCACGTTGTGCTCCACCGCCATGTAAACCATTATTACGTGGGGAGAGCATATTTCTCCTCAGACGAGGATGCCAGAAGAACAGGGACAACCTGTGCAGACGCATGACGTGCGTCTTGAACATCAAGTAGAGAGACATGGAGCGCATATTCCGCAATTGGGTGAGGCACACTAGCCTTCATAACCCAAGTCTTGTGGGTCTTCTTAGGCTTTGTCAGGCTTGGCGAAGGGCTTGCGTTGCCCTCGAAAAGCATCTTCTTAAAACTTTACTGGTCAAAGCGTACCACTAGCATCTTCTGGGTTGAACCCAGCTTTGACGCGTCGGACTGCATCACTATCTTTTCGTCGGTGGAAAATGATGTCCCTTGCAGAGTCGTCATTTCTTGTTCCGATACAAAAGTTCAGTTGTACTAAATTGGTTTTGTATATTGAAAGCAAAGAAATCATAAAGAGTCATTAAACAAGAAATCTAAGTACAGTTAAGATTGTGGAGAGTATGACGATGGAGATAGAGTACAACAGCTGACTCCTTTACTCCGTTGACAGTCCGAGGACGAAGAAACATGCTAGGTCTCTGGCTCACTGGCACGAAGGATAGCAACTGGTCTCTTGGGTATGCTTTCTCTATGTCTCCCCGTACGTCCTTCTGTGTGTGTCTGTGGGAATGCATCCCTTCTATTTATAGCCATCTACACTGGATGGCCTATGCATGTGCATATGCTATGCGCACATGTCCGGTTGCCGCATGTCTATCTTTAACATAACGTAGTCACAACCGCGAGTGCATGTCACGGTCAGGCTGCCACGCGGTCCTGGTTATGAGATATCGGCTTATAATCTGGGTTGTTTTTACCCATGGCGTGCGAGACTCGGTCAACTTGACACGTGGTCAGCATTGGTGGTGACAAGAAAATTCGGTTGCATGGAACCGCATGAAGATAGAACCGCGTAGTAGCTGGGCCTCATAGGAACCGAGCCGCATAGGGAATGGGCGTCATAGAGCCGCATAAGTGCTAGGCCGCATGGAGACGGGGTCGCATGCGAGTTTTGTCGTGCCCATGTGGAAGTGCACGCCTGCCAAGAGTCATTATTGTGTTGATGGTATTTTCTATCTCTTAGTGTGCCGTCTTTTCTCTCGGCTTTCGAAGTGTTTGAGACAATTAATGTCATGTTAGGACTTTATAGAAAGCCATTAATGCCATGTTAGGGCATTATGCGGCTGATGCTTCCATTGCAGTCTGGGCCGCATAAACGTCTCTTGAGGACTTAGCTCTGCCCAAGTCCCTGGGCCGCATAGCTGCCTTTGAGTCCCTGTGGTCCGAGTCCACTGAGTCTGGCTTTGAGTAGGTGGCTTCTGGGCGCATAGCTTTGGATTTTTCATGCTTCTACAGTCATGTACTATTGAACTCTCATTAGCTTACTTATTTAGTTGCTTACTTCATAATCATATGGTCTATATGGCGTTTAGGATATCTTACAACTTATTTATTATATGTGATTTCTTATTGGTTCTTGCTTATCACAATTGAGACATCGAACTTGATTGTTGGCATGTACCTAACTCTTGTGTTTGTTATAACCATAATTGTATCTCGAGATATTGACGTACTTTGTAAGCGTAGCCGGACTTCGTCCGTCCCGACTCTTCAATATTCTAGTTCTATGACAAAAAATTACTTGCACCAGGAGATGATATGAGTATGTTAGTATGCATTTATTATTAATGCTTTTTATCTTTTTTGGATTACACCTACTAGTGAAGAATACAAATAGTAGGACGGACGTAAATGTCATTTAGTTGTTGTCAAGAATACTTAAATAACGGAAACTAAAACCAATGAAAAACTAACACTAAGGAAGGTATTTGAAAGCATAAATGTAGAGAGAGTAGAAGTAGGTTGTAATATTTCAATACGAAGGAGATCGATTGGTAATAATAATAAACCCCAAAGGTAGGTGTACATAATTGCCCAACAAAATATGAACATCCAGATGAATAGCAGTTGAATCTATACTATTGTATAACAAAAAAAGTTCAGACTTCACCATAATATTTTTTTTTTTTACTTTAAATAGGCCCTTACCTATTTATACTAATTAAAATTATTTATTAAATTTAAATGGGTAAATAGATAATTACCTATAAAATAAATTAAGGGGGCTATCATTTGCTTTTTTCAAGTCTTATTAATAACCTCAATTATTCATGATTTTTACATCAATATAATATTTACATGTGGGAGTCTCTCATAAATTAGGTGGACAAAAAAATTTATTTTTATTTATTTCTTGTACGTAGAGTAAACTGATTAATTGCTAAAGAAATTGGTTATATAATAAGGAAGAAAGAAATCAAAAGCAACCACCTCTCTTCTTTATACAGAAAATTGCATATAGAGTATAGAAATTTTAAAAAATTGTATCAAGAGCATAAATTTTTTAAAATTGTGTATAAAGTATTGAAACGTCCTTAAAAAGGACGCTTTTGAATAAAAGTCCAAAAATGTCCTTTTTAAGGACGTTTTGGAACAAATTGTGTACTATAAAATTCGTTTTTTAATCCGTTTGTTAGAATGATAAAGTAATTAATAATAATATTTGAATCAAAACGTCCTTTTTAAAGGACAGTTTTAGACAATTGTTCAAAAACGTTCTTTTTAAGAAAAAGAACGTTTTATTGCTTCATCGAAAATTTTGAAAACTTCATTGTTCTGGATGAAATAAAACAAAATATTTATGATGCTGGATGAAATAAAACAAAAAAATTATGCTCTATGTGCAATTTTCTCGTCTATATATGTTCAACTGCTGGCACTCATCACATTACTAAGAATATATCACTACACAACTATGGCTTACCTTCTGCTTCTGCTCTTTATATTTCTACTATCTTCTCTTCTCTACCACCTCTTCTTGGAAAAGAAGAGGAGTCCTAAAAGTACCAAGACCAGTGGTGGCTCTCCGCTTCCGCCGGGACCGAAGGGCTGGCCGGTCCTCGGGAACCTTTTGCAGCTCGGCCGGAAACCGCACCAGACTCTCCACGCCCTCTCCAGGCACTACGGACCGCTTTTCCGACTCCGTTTCGGCTCCGTCGACGTGATCGTAGCCGCCTCGGGTGCGGTCGCTGCTCATTTCCTTCGCACACACGACGCGAACTTCAGCGATCGGCCACCCACCTCCGGTGCAGAGCACGTCGCTTATAATTACCAGGCAAAGTAACCAATGTCCTTCAATACTTATATTTTACCAACTTTTCATAAACAGTGTTCTTGATTCGTTGATGTTTGTATCTTAATTTTTAACTGCATGAATAGCTACATATCTCCCAATAGCGGTTTCAACACGTTAACTTGAACCTTTTTTTTTTTCTTTTTTGAAAAACCAATTTGAGTGAGAATTTTGGGCTTAGTTTTTATGAACAAAGCAGTTTACTCAAAATTTGGGTTTCGATGTTAAGAACAGAAACTCTGGATGAGTTTTCGGTTGGAGTCTGTCGAGAATATTTCCACTAGTCTGTCCCCAAGGGCGGAGCCAGGATTCTAGTTTACCCAGGGCTGAACTCAAAACATGCTAAAAAAATTTATTTTAACACAAATTATTTATCAGAATGTCATCATATTCCAAATGTGTGCTTCAAAATATCATTTTCGGACAAAAAAAAGTTATCAAATGACATAGGTTGAATTTCATAAGTAGACATGTTTCTTAAGATAATTAGAAAAATATCATCTTTATATATAAGATGAAAAATGGAAAAAAACATGGAGAATAAAGATGCAATATTCGACCAATCTGCTCTCTTTACTTCTGCCTTCAAAGAATCTCCTTAAACTTTTCTGCCTTCCAAAAATCTCCTTCAACTTCTTCTATCCACGAAAGAAAATCTATCACAAAATGAAGGCCAATCAAAGACAAATAAAGATAATGAAAGAGAATGATAGAATAATAAATACCAATATAGGACACTTACTAGCGAAATTGGACTCTTCGATCCTTCCAAGAAGCAAAAGCATCTATTATCGAATCTGTATCGATCATTTCTGTCTCTTTCGATATAGAGAACCATTGAATCGCTCAAGTACTCATCTTCCATCTTGTTACGAAGAGTACTTTTGATGTGTTTCATTGCTGAAAATGTACGCTCTGTAGTCGCCGTAGAAACAGAAAGTGTCAAGACAAGACGAATCAACCTATCGATCAAATTATAAGTCTCTGCTTTATTTGTTTCTATTAACCCACGACACAATTCTGAAATTGTTGACATATTCTGAAGCTTCTCGTGGTGAACCACATCAAGTCGATAATGATCTAACTGAAATTTCAAATGATGCATATCTTGTCCGCTAAAATCACCTGGATAAAACTTCTCGGCAAGTAAAAGAATACGATCAGGATCCAAAGCTTTGAAGTTGTCTCTAGGATCTAAAGCAGAGCTAAGCATAAGCAGTTCCATCGACTCTTCATTGAATCTAGCATATAACTCATCCAACTGATAATCAATCGTAGCATTAAATATGTCAATGTGATAGTGATGCTCAATTGTAATTTGATTATTCTGTTGGCAAGAACGTCGCGTAGCTTCTTTGTACCGAGTGCTCATATCGGGTATATCGACATCAAACTTCACACAGATTGATTTCACATGCCCAAGGAGATAATCAAAACCTTCTTCTCGTAGTGTTTGAAGTAATACTTTTGTCGATGATACTAAATTCAGTGCATTCAAAATATCTAAAGATTTATGTTGCAATGTTCGACAAAGAATATCTGTAATCCCCATAATCTTGTGCATAAGATGTAATATGAATATAAAATCAAAGGACTTCATTACCATTATAGAACCACCAGCTTCCCCACGAATTACATTTGTAGATCCTTCTTTAACCAAGGATTTCAGCACAATAATAGTTGCACCATACATATCTATCAAACTAAAAATGGAGTCAAAATATGAGCTCCAACGAGTAGTACCAGCTCGATGCAAACTACCCATCTAATTAGCCCCTCTACCTATCTCACACTCACCACTAGCAATGTCACATTCAATCTCAATAGCTTGTGCATATCGTAGCTCGATATGCCGCTTAGGAGAAGCACTAATCAAATTGACAATGCATGTCAACTTTGAAAAGAATAACCAAACTGGCATTTGATTTCCAACAACTGCAACTAATGCAAGTTGTAAACGATGAGCAAAACAATGAACATAATATGCATACTCACAATCACTGCAAAATAAAGCATGTAATCCATTCCATGCACCACGCATATTGCTCGCACCATCATATCCCTGACCTCGTAAATCTCGGATGTGCAAATTATGCCGAGTGAGAACTTTTGATATTTTCTTCTTGAGAGTCAAAGCACTGGTATCTTTAACATGTACAATCTCAAAGAACCGCTCTTTCAAGTTTTCGTGAATATCTACAAATCTAAGAACAATCGCCATCTGTTCTTTATTCGATGCATCCTTCGCTTCATCAACCAAAATACAAAACCTCGCATCTCCAACTTCTTCTCGAATTTTTTCTCTCACTTTCGTAGATAAAATATGCAAAACATCTTTTTGGATCATATGAGACGTATAAGTTGCATTTCCTGGAGCTTTCTCTAAGACAACATTATCAACCTCAACATTCAACTTTGCCATCAAACTAATCATCTCAATTAGATTACCACGATTCTTTGACTTTAAAGATTCATCATGACCTCTCAAAGCACATCCTTGTAAAGTAAGCCACCGAATACTATCAATGGTAGTCTTAAGACACAATAGATTTCTCTCAATATTTTCTGAACTTTGAACATTCATGACTTTATCGATATGCCGAGATGTATTCTTTAATGCCTCAATATTTCTCACAGCATTGTTATGTGGAGAAGTAGGACCTCCTATATGTGCCAAAAAGACACATTTGGCTCCATTGTTTACTCGCTTCCATCTATTGAAGCCTTCAAAGGTAAATGTAGGATGTCGAGGTTCACGATCTTGAAAAACAAAACATGGAAAGCAAAATACCGCATCCTTTGAAATAGAGTACTCTAACCATGAAAATTTTATAAACCAACTTTGTTGAAATCTTCGGTTTTGAACCCCGGTTTTAGTCCTCGGATACTCAGCCAAGATAGGTTGATTTGGTCCCCATTTGATATAAGAACGTCTAACTTCATCTTGATTATAAACCGAATACTTCCATATTGGAATACGTAGTGCAGGATCTCGTTCAAGTTCATTCTCATCAAATGTAATTTGTGGAATCTTTGTAGGATGCTGAGGTTCTGCAGTAATCATAGGAATATTGATACTCGTTGATGGTTCTACTTGAGTCGTAGGAGCAAGAGTAGATATTTGAAACCCGAAGATGCTCCAATTGTTGATGTTTCTTCTTCACCTTTCTTTCTAAAGAACGAAAAAATAGTTTTCGCTTTTTTTTGTTCTTGATTTTCTATCCTAATAAAATAGAAAGTAGTTATTGAAAATTCCTTAAGAACTAAAATTCCTTAAGATGACTCATAGAACTATTCCTTAAGAACTAAATAACAAAAGGTGCTACTAGAATGCACCAAGCAACGCAATATCAATATCCAAGCAATAACCCTTATTAGAGTACTAGAAGAACCGACAGAAGAAAAATGTACCACTAATATATGAGCCCATAAGTAGAGAATGAAATAGCTAGCAAGAGAATGAAATAGCTAGCAATAACCAGCACAATACTAACACCCATGAAATAGCTAGCAATAACCAGCACAATACTAACACCCATAAGTAGAGAATGAAATAGCTAGCAATACCTGTGGGCAAAATAGTCTATAAAGAGAAAGACAGAGAAATAGGTGTCTGTTCCAGTCTCCTTCTCCTCCTTGAGGACTAGGTGATCTTTATATAGAGAATTAGAGAGAGATGAGAGACTTCAGAGAAATAGGTTACCACAACACTGTCTGATCCAGTCTCCTTCTCCTTCTCCTCCTTGAGGACTAGCGGCGGGCTGCGGCGCCATAGCTGTCGTCGACAGCCTGTCGACCACGCCGATGCTGATGGGATTGCTAGAGCCTACATGGCTATATCCTAGGCTAGCTGTGCCTATGCGGCTGTGGCTGTGCTGAGCAGAGCAACCGATGGGAAATAGAAACGGTGGGCTGGTAGTGGTACTGGTAACTAGTTGAACTGTTGGAGAAAGTGGTTTTGGTTTTGTTAAAAATCAAAACCAAGTTGTTGGACTTGTTTACTTCTTCAGTCCACCAATAAAAAAAGTTGTTGAACTGTTGGAGAAAGTTGTTTTGGTTTTAGTTTTGGTCAGGGTGGACTGGACATTTGGTTGGGTGGGCTGAATGCTTTGACAACCCACTGGGCCACTGAACATATAAAAAAAAAAATCGGATTGGCTGGGTGGGCTGGAGCCTACCCCAGCCCACCAATAAATCCGCCCATGTCTGTCCCTAATGATAATGATCATGAATTACAGTATTTTGAATGAACAGAACTTTCATTATATTGAAAGGATTGGTAAACAAAGTTAAAAGTGGTAGGTATATTAATTTGAATTGAATTATGATTATTTTGGATATGCATTTGAATTATGTTCTTTTTTAGATATTAGTTTCCAAAGTCATCCATATTACTAATTGGCTAACCCAAATCACATTAATTTCCTAGAAGCCCCCCAAATCCCGTCCAATGTTACTTGAACAATAATTAAATTTAATACTTCATAAACAGTCAGGTCAAAAATATTTTAAATTCGATATCGTTGTCATGCAGACAATAATTAAATTTATTCAAAGATTCAAGGTCAGTTGTTTTCTAATAAATTTGCATACGACACTCAAGGAACAATATATATATATATATATATATATATATATATATATATGGTAAACGAGATATGAGTCATAGTGTTGATATTTTTACATGAGTCACGTACAAGTGGATCAATAGGAATATAGTATAATAATGCACATGAGTGCACATGGGATATAAGAGTCTATTGATATTGGTCCACACGTACATGACTCATGTAAAAATATGAGCATTATAACATTATAACTCATATTCTATTTACCCATATATATATATATATATATATATATATATATATATATATATATATATATATATATATATATATATATATATATATATATATATATATATGAAAAAAGGGATATGAGCCATAGGCTCATATTCCTACATGTGCCAATGCACATGTGGACAAATAGGAATGGAGTGTACTAGTGCACATATGGTGTAGGAATCTGTTCCTATTGATCCACATGTGCGTGGCTCATATAAGAATATGAACATATGGCTCACATTCCATTTACCGTATATATATATATATATATATATATATATATATATATATATATGATAAACGAGATATGAAACATACGTTCATATTTCTATATAATCCAATGCACATGTAAACCAATATGATTAGAATGTATTAATGTACATGGATTCACATAAAATGTAGGAGTCCATTACTATTGGCCCACATATAAATAATTTATGTAGAAATATAAGTCTATGACTTATATTTTGTTTAGGCTAATATTTCTACATGAGTCATATATATATATATATATATATATATATATATATATATATGGGTAAACAGAATATGAGCCGTAGCGCTCATATTCCTAAATGAATCATGCACATGTGGACTAATAGGAATAAAGTGTATTAGTGCACATGAGTCCACATGGGATGTAGGAGTCTAATCCTAATGGTCCAAATGTGCATGACTCATGTAGGAATATGAGCACTATAGCTCATATCCCGTATACCATATATATATATATATATATATATATATATATATATATATATATATATATATATATATATATATATATATATATATATATAGTTGTATTTGATTATTTTCTGTTGAGTTTGTTGTCTAAAATATCAAGATTTTTTCTTATGTTGAAGATTTCTTCTCATTCGAATCAGCTAGTAAAACTACGTAAAAAAAAATTTAACTGCACAATAAATACTGACCTTCCTTTATTTGGTTATAACAACAAAAATAAAAAAACTTTGGTCGCCATCTTTTTAGTGTAAATCTAAAAAATTTCTCATTTTTTTTCATTTTTTATTGAAACTAGAGCATTTTGTCACATATTTAGTATTTTTTTCCTACAACTCGATATGTGCGACGTACGAACTATCTTGGATTGCTAAGATAGGATTTGAATGTTAAAAACTTCACTATACTTGTGAGAGTCTATAACTTTTTGGGTGGTGAGAAACAAATGAGATCTCTTCCATTTAAAAAATTCTAAGGGCTTTACAAAAGATGGGTAAGATTGTGACATGTGCCCACCATATAACGGTAAAAAATTTCTAGAACGTAGATATTTATAATTCTTAACAATAAATATTTACATGATGCTAAAAGAACTCTAGAAACTTAGAGAAATCTCATGAGAGTTCATAGGGTCTCCACCATATTCTGAAAAATTCTAGAGTCTTCCAACTAAATCCCGTGGCTTGACATATTCTGCAATATTTTCTCAATGGGACAAAATATCTTATGCATGACATTCTTCCCCACTTGTTTCGTCGATGTCCTCAACGACTAGTGTACCAAGTCTCCGAGCAACTTCCACTACCGTAGTTATAGTCGCCGCATTTCGTTCCTTCTTTTTCTTTCTCATGTGGTCCTCCCTAGACTTGCCAATATTCTCCTAAAGATCGAAAGGAAATTATTTCACCATCACCTTTTCCCGTAGTTCCTATCCTTCTAAGCACATAAAGAGGCTTGAGCGGGCAATTAAGTCATTAGTATACCTTATCTCATGGGTGCACATATTTCTCCACACCTCCGTACATGCGAGTCATATTTCAACTATGTCGACCCGAATGTCCACCATGATCCTTGAGCAACTCCTTGTATGAGCCAATTCACTTTCTTATACATATTCTTGTCGCATATGCCTCCTTACAGTCTACAACATGCTTCTCTTTACCCGTATCCAGCTTGATATCATAATCCACCTTCCTTCACGAAGCATTTTTTTGGGAAACTCTTTCGCAACACCGTCGATCTCGTTTGGAAGATCTTCTCCTCTATGTCTTCCTCCATCTCGATCGCTACCAAGTAGGCCATTTCCTCTTTCCTACATTCTTCTAAATGAAGGGTAGAGATAGATTTTGCCTTTAATAGCGCATCTAATGAAACAATCATTATGCATGATGAGCCTTCCTCTATAAAGATAATGACTCCCAAGTGTGCAGAACCACCTTCGTCGCAGTTTATGAAAACCATGTCAAGTATCATCTTGAAATCCTCTAATGTGGCCATGAAATTAGGAAGAACTTACCAATGTCTCACCTCTACATAAAATCACTTGGCTGCCCCTTGTGGGGGCACAATTTCTGAATTAACTGCATTAATCTTTCTTGAAATATTTTCCAATGTTAGACCCAAGAAACGGATCTCCATGCTCGAGATAATGTTATGACTTGCTCCTTTATCGACCAATACACGTGTGCTCATGATATTGATAATCACAACAATATACACGAGCTCTATGTTCGGAGTCTTCGACAAAGGATTTTTTCCTAATGACATTGAGTAAGTGCAACACTCGCATGTTCACTTCTACTTTATACTCCTCGTCTTTCGCTTCGGATAGCATAAACATATTTATTACTATTTTGGCAATCCCAAGCATAGTGAAGGATTTATATAGAAGGATAAAATTATATGTTGACACTTATTATTTTCTCTAAGTGTAATTAAGTGTAAAAAAAAAGTTTAGAATATATTTAAGTGGAGGATAAAATGGTATAAGGCATTAATTAGACTGCAAAGACTTCATAATTTATGAAACATCAAAGCTACGTACATTGACATATGTACAACCTTACTATGTAAAAATTTATGCCTTCTACCTGCATTAATTTTACTATATAGAATTTTAACCAACATCAAAGCTGCATCCAACATTGAGATACGTAAATTATTAGGGTTTAACTCTCTAAGAACTTTAGTCCCACATTTCCTTGAACCCCAAGTATATTTTAATATAATGTTTCTCTTGTATTGACTTGTGCACATGGAATATTGTAGCTCATGTGGTTGGTGAGGTATTTTTCTAGAGAGTAAGGATCAAGACATCATGGAAACAATCTTTGTTTTGATCACTCATTCTCTTAGGAGCAAAGCCCTAAAGGGCATAGCGACTCCGACTCGGGCTCGGGCCTGAACAAAGGGTGTAAAGTGGCACTTTGATGGCACACTTTATACGTACGCATCGATCACAATATGACACTTGTGTGCATTATTGCGCTCGTGTCTCATTTTTGCGTAAGTGTGCGAGTTGTGCGGTACAGTTGTTTGTGTGGTTTGCATGGTTTGCATGGGTGCGTAGTTGTGCGGTTGTAGCGGTTGCACTTAGGCACCAGTCGCTTGCCGCTCTGCATGGACGTTGCGGGCAGAAGAAGCTTTATTTATGTGTGCATATTTGTGTGTGATGCATTTCTACGTGCAGATTGGCAGATTTTGTAGAATTCAGTTTAAACTACTCCTTATATTTTGGTATTTTGTTGAAACTGTTCCTTATCTTTCGGGATTTGGAGGGCGGCAACTGGTTAGGATTTGGATTTTGTCTCCCATATATATATATATTCGCGTACTACTCATTAGAGAGAGGGATATACTACAACGTGAGGATTTTTGAAGCAACTATCAGATCTACAAAAATTGTCATCTATTGAGGAGTTCGTCCGTTCGAGTTAATCACAAGGGTGACATGAGCGTTCCATTAGTTCAACACACTGAACTTACTGGTTCCTGCGAGCAGATAGTCAAAAAAGGACGAATTTTGCTTTGAGCAACAGTGATCTTCATCACCTAGCAAAAGTTCTTTGTTCCTACTTTTGTAATTTTTATTCCTGTTCTATCTCGTTGTAGCAATTGCGATTGCAAAGAGAAGAACATATTTCTATTTTCAGTATTTCATTGTTGCAAGTTTATGTTTCTTGAGTCAGTTTATAGAGCACCATTTTATGTTCTAGTTGTAGTCAGATCCAAAATTGTCATTTGATTGTATAAGACTAGAGAAACAACAATCATTTGTGATCTTCGATACTTCACAGTTTTGAGTCCATCTTTGTAATCCAGCAACAACAAAAACCTTAGTCGAAACTATATACAAAACATAGAAAAAAGAAAGATACCATATGCTTTAATGTGTTCACTCATATGTCTGTGTTTATGATCATAATGGCAGGACTTGTTGTTTGCCCCCTACGGTCTCCGCTGGCGGATGCTGAGGAAGCTCTGTGCAATGCACCTATTCTCTACAAAGGCCCTCGACGACCTTCGTCCGGTGCGCGAGGAGGAAGTCGCCATCTTTGCACGCAGTCTCAACGAGCAAGCGCTAATTGGGGGCACTGTGAACCTTGGAAAGGGCCTCAACATCTGTGTGACGAATGCGTTGGCGAGGGCGATGATAGGGAGGAGGGTCTTCTACAGCGCGGAGGATCAAGGAAAGGCAGACGAGTTCAAGGAGATGGTGGCCGAGTTGATGAGGGTCGCGGGAGTGTTCAACGTCGGAGATTTCGTCCTTTGGTTGAAGTGGATGGATCTGCAAGGGGTGGTGGGGAAGATGAAGAGGCTACATCGGAGGTTCGACGCATTTCTTAACGGGGTTATAGAGGAGCACGAGGTCAAGGATGGAGGAGGGGATCAAAAGGGGGAGAACAATTCGAGGGACTTGTTGAGTGTGCTCATTGGGTTGAAGAAGGATGCAGATGAAGATGGTTGTAGCTTTACCAACACTGATATAAAAGCATTGCTCCTGGTAAGAATCTCTCTTCGTACACAAATAGAAAAAATGCATATTAAGCATCAAATTTCTCTCAAATTTTACCAACAACACAAAGTTTAGGAGAATTGTAAACTGAGCTCCAATACGCGCTTCAATATTTTGTGTTTTGCATAAAATACACCCTTTTGAAGGGTGTATTTGTGCATGTGAATTTTTTCCCCATATAACAGTTTCCGAGAACATTCAAAATGTAAAAAAAAATTGTCAGTAAAAGTCCAATTTCGTTACTAACTTTCGTCATTAAAAGTTCAAATTTGTCATTACAAATCTAATTTCGTCGCTAAATTTTTTATCATCTAACCTCCACTCAAAAACAATAAATATAAATGCCAAAAATACGCCCTTTTGAAGGACTTGGAACTTAGTTTACAATTTTCCTAAACTTCTTACTTTATTGAAATTTGAGAGAAGTTTGATGCTTAATATGCAGTTTTCCCACCAACTCAGGCTTGGAAGCAGGGACGGTCCAAAAATCCGATTCAACTTGGTATTTTAGCTGATCTAACCAAGATTTTATATATATTGCTTGCAGAATTTGTTCACCGCCGGGACCGACACCTCTTCTAGCACAGTGGAGTGGGCGTTAGCCGAGCTGATCAAACATCCGGACATCCTAAAGAAAGCCCATGAAGAATTGGACTCGGTGGTGGGCCAAAACCGCCTGGTCTCGGAGTCGGACCTCCCGAACCTCCCCCTCCTCCATGCCATCGTCAAGGAGAACTTTCGTGTGCATCCGGCCACACCCCTCTCCATCCCCCGCCTGGCCTCGGAGGAGTGCATTGTCGACGGTCACCGCATACCGAAGAATGCAACGCTCCTGGTCAATGTCTGGGCCATCGCACGCGACCCGGACGTGTGGCCAGACCCGCTGGAGTTCAGGCCCGCCCGGTTCCTACCGGGAGGGGAAAACGAGCACGTCGACGTTAAGGGGAACAACTTTGAGCTCATACCGTTCGGCGCCGGGAGGAGGATTTGTGCCGGAATGAGCCTAGGTGTCAGGATGATCCAGTTCATGACAGCAACCCTGGTCCATGCATTCGACTGGACCCTACCTCAAGGCCTAGATGTGGAGAACTTGGACATGGAAGAAGCGTTTGGCATCACATTGCAGAGGGCTGTCCCGTTGGTGCTTCATCCTGTTCCTCGGTTGGCACCGCAGGCTTACAACAGGACGTGACTGACGTTCAACTAAAAAGGGAGCCCCATATGGAAGTAAAATAAAAGTCTTTACATCTTTGACTTGTGCAAATTAATGCTCAATTTTTTGAGTACTTGCGGTATTCAGTTTTTTTTTTATATGTCATTTTCATCGAATTAGGAACTAAGTTTTCAAGAAAAGATTTAAATCGTGTCCATCTCCACTGAAATCCTTCCATCGTAACCAACATGCCACGACCCCACGGATGCGATATTTAGTAGAATAGCTGTTTGGATATGTCAAGTTTAAATAATAACAATAAATCTAATTATTTTCATATGTCACTTAGTATGTGGCTTATTATTTGGGGCTGGTGAAGGTTATTGGAGAGTTCGTAGGTTGGAGTCCAAGTCTTATAAAAGAAGAAGAAGAAGAAGTAAAGTTGGGATAGTAAGAAGTGAGAAGGATGTGTGAGGGTTACGAGGCAGAAAGTCATTAGAGTTTTCTGTAATTTTTTGTACCGTTTCTTCCAAAATTTGTTGGCCAAATATGGATGGAAGTGAGAAAGTGGAGAGGTTTAATATAGTATATTTAAAAATGATTAATTATAAATTGTAAATTTTAATAATATAATTACGCAATCATAATATCTAAGCATTGTAGATTTATTCATTAACAATTAATTATCTTAATTATTTATTTGTTAGTACTAATTATTTGTAATAATATAAGTTAGTTAACTTAACAATAACTACAAGAAAGTCTTTATTCCAAAAAAATTTGGATCAACTTTGTCCTAAATTCTTAGGGTCAGTTGCTTGATTAGTGTCATATCCTATGTAAAGATAAGAAGAAACATAATTTTTATTTAACAATGCAAACCATGTTAGCCTAGACTTACATCTACTCCTAGTGACTCGACTAACAACTATATTATTGCTCATCCTTATATAGGCATTAGTGGGTCCACGGTTGCAAAAGTACAAACCATCTAAGTCATTTTTCTCATCTTTTTCTTAATTGGCGTCATCTCAAAGATTTTTATATATACATTTATTTTTTATACTATCCTTTAATGTTCCATGTTGGCAATAAAAAAATGGCCATGTTTTAGTCTCGCGATCTTCGAACCTCCCATGATATTGTTGGAGTTCTTGTCTTTAGACTAGTAAAGATAGTCTCACATTGGCTACAAATTCAAGTCGGTATCTCAATATAATAATTTTCTTGTGTTGAGGTGTGCACATAGGTTCTGGTAGGGCACATATGGGTGTCATGTGGGGGTATTTTCTATAAGGAATAAGGTTTAACTCCTCAAAGAAAGAATTTATGCTTTTTGTCACTCTTTTGGGAAAATTCCATTAGGATCTTAGCCCTAAAGGGGCTTAGACTCGGACTCGGGCCCAAGGGCGCAAAGTGACACTTTATTGGCGTACTTAGCATGTCAGCATCGTCCCATGGCGCTTGTACGCATTTATTGTGCTCGTGCGCTCATTTTATGTGCGGGCGCATGCGAGGGCTATATGCGCATCGTCCCATGGCGCTTGTAGGTTATGCGCGGCTATGCGTGTATGCGCATCTACGCACATGCACCACTGCATTGCAGTGCATATGCGCATGAGCCACTGCACTGCTGGATATATTCGTGTAGGAGCAGTTACAACTATGCTGCTACACACATATAAACATATAGCATAGTTGGCGCATGATCTCGCTAATTGCGGGATTTGAACGGTTATAGAAAGATTGAGTCATTAATTCAGATCCGATTTTTATGGGATTTAAATCGTTCTTATCTTTCCATAATTTGTTGACGGTCAGGATTAGGGTTAGGGTTTCCATCGTACTCTATAAATACTCTCTTCGTGGCCCTTTGAGAACTTACTTTGAATCGAGGGACAGAGAGAGTATCGTCATGCTGCCGCCATTGGAGTACATGAGTTCATGGAGTTCCAGAAGAGGTGACGGCGAGCGTTCCAGTAGTTCTATTCAGAACTTCTGGTTCATGGGAGCAGATCGTGTGGGGGCGAATCTTGCTTTGAGCAACGATGATCTTTATCACCCCAGCAAGCAGAGTTCTTCTGTCTTCTTCTTCTCCTTCCTCTTCTCTCATTGTAATTCGTTCTTTCTTAATTGCAACTGCAGTTGTAAAGAAGAAAGAAGTTTAATTTTTGATTATTGTAATCCAGTGTACAAATTATAATCAAAAGATTGTAATATTGTTCTTCGTTGGAATCAAGGATATCAGAGGGTAAACTTGTTTGCGCGAACTTCTGAGTCTCGACTACAACTTCAGGATCAAACAGAGGGTAGACTATAAATTTTGTATGAATCTCTGTTCCTGACATCTGTTCTACCATATTTTGATTATGCTTTGGGACAAACAATCTCAAAGCAAGATCCGAGTAAGATGGAGAACAATCGAGCAAACCTTTTTGACACAAGTTTTAACAAACTTAAGTTTGATGGGGAGCACTTCAATATCTGGAAGAGAAAGGTCAATCTCAATCTTCAACTTATGGATGTTGATTAGGGTTAACAGATCCTGAGCCTACTGTTCCAAATGGCAAAAATGCTCGGAGAACTGCTGAGACCATTACTTTGCAGACGAAGTAGAGAAGAGACAACAACCTCTGTAAATTGCTGATTTTGAACTCTATGAAAGACTCTGGTGGAATCATATAGGACTTTGAAGATGATTTCATCACTTATCATGTTAAAGCAGATTCACTTACCTATGATGATGCGATGAAGACAAGAGATGCTGTCTTCTGAAAGGCGGCCATCAATGATGAATTTGACTCAATAACCTCTAATAACACTTGGGTGTTGGTCGATATGCTGGAAGGAGCAAAATTATCTTATGTAAATGGATCTTCAAGAAGAAGGTGAAGGCCGGCAAAACTATTGACAAGGTCAAGGAAAGACTTGTTGCCAAGGGATTTTCTCAATAGCAGGGGATCGAGTACTTTAACACATATGCTCTAAGTACACATATGACAACTATCAGGATGTTAATTTCTCTGAGTGTAATTCATAATTTGTTGATACATCAAATGGATATAAAAATAGTATTCCTGAATGGAGATATGATCGAAGAGATTTACATGCAACAACCAGAAGGATTTGTTATCAAGGGACTTGAACAAAGTTTGTAAGTTGGTAAAATCACTATGCGATCTGAAGCAAACTCCCAAGATGTGGCATTAGAAGTTTGATAAAGCCATTAGATAAAACGACTAGAAGGATAGTGAGACGAACACGTGGGTTTATACTAAGTGTAGAAGCAAAAAAATTATACAGGCCGTTGTAGAAGCATGAAAAATACGCTAAATAGCTATACGCAACATTTTAGTGCTGGGAAGCGTAAAAAGATGACTTCAGAGCCATCAGCGTACAACAGAGCTTTTCCACTAAGAATAGCATAAAATATAAGTTCAAGGACTATTCGTGTAATGCAGTATGTCCAGGTTGCTTCAGCGTAAAAAGGGTGCTATATCGCCTTTATGGCGTAAAACTCATCCGCTTTTAATGCAGCATTAAAGTGTACGAGGAACGCTTCGTAATCCTCAAAATGAACCTGTCAAATCATACAGTGAACCTGACGTCTGACTCCTGAGAAAGAGTACTGCACGACTACCCAGACGATGGCTATAATGATGGCGCGACACAGCGACCCAGACTATCGTTTAGTGCCATTTCCTTGGCGTAAACTGCTTTTACGCATACAAGGGAATACGCTGTCTAGTTTTACACAGGCAAATGTGAGCTATTTACGCTCCGCAGAAGACAAACAGGCTGCCACGTCAAAAGCTGCTCTTCGTACAGGGCTCGAGGCACGTCTCTGCGTTTAATACGCAGAATGATGGCAGATCTTCAAGGCACGTCTCTGCATTTAATGCGCAGAATGGTGGCAGATCTTCAAGGCACACCTTTGCATTTAATGCGCAGGATGATGGCAGATCTCTGTATTTAATGCAAGAGATTTGATTATATCTCCAAGAGCCATAATTTTGGCCAAGACGTCCACATCATCACTTTTGCACGTTACGCCAACTCGGCTTCTATGCCCACTCGGCTTCTATGCCTGCTTGTCTTCTACTTCCACTCGGCTTCTACGCCCACTCGGCTTTTATGCCGGTTTGATAACTCTTTGGCTTCTACGCCATAGTGATAGTTATTAGCTTCTACGCCAACCTTTTCTACGCGAGGGATAACTACCTACGTGGCTTTTATGTCGTGATCTTCGCAGCAGTTATACGCGTTATCTCTTAATGGGACATGCGTCACACGCTCATTCAGGAGATCATTTATACGCGGGTAACGGTTATTGTAACCATCGCGTAAAAAGGTGCCATACTTTCCACTGCTCGGCTTCTACGCCGGATGGGTGGTCACTGTCACTAAAACTCTATAAATAGAGACCTCTATCGACAGAGGTCCAAGGTTAAAAAACTGAAGGTTAGAACCAAGGTCAAAGATTCCAAGATCAAGAGAGAAGGTCAAGGAACTAAGGGTCGAAGAGTCTTTGAGAGAGAAGAATCCAGAGCTCAGGCAAAGAGTAGTGATCGACGACTTTGGCATCGAGCATCCACTCTCTTTAGCAACCTTCGAAGCTGCTTTCGGTCTTCTATGGTACTTCTTCATCATCGTGTGGTCCAAGGGACAAAGTGATCGACTACAGATCAGACTCCTATAGCAATATTTATCCAGATTAAAAATTGTACTTTACATCGTCGTATAGGATTAATTGTACTTCTTGTTTGTAAACCTAAGAGCGGGTTTCGTATAAACCTCGTCTTATTTCTTTCGTTTATTATCAAACACAAGATGACGACTCTGCTGGGGACGTCTTTCTCTTCTGATGAGAAAGCAATTGCTCAACACGATGCGGTATCCGTATGATCCGTAAAGAAGACCCTGGTCATCCTGTACGACCAGGCTGCCTTCGAAGATATGCTTCGAACAGGGGGTAGCTCTCACTCTCTCTCTGTCCAAGACAACAGAAAGCTGCGTAAGGTCTTGATGCCCAAGACATCCCCTACCATTCCTGCCGACTCTCCGATCTCTCCGACCAACCAGGTTGTAGCTGCACAACCTTCGCGCTCTGCGCGTAAAACTCTGTCTTCCGTCCGTGACGTGGTAGACAAAACTTCTGATGATGCCTCAGCGCTAGTCCAGAAGTCTACTCCGCGCTCTGCGCGTAAAATTCAGTCTCCCGTCGATGACGTGGCAGACATAATTTCTGACAATGCCTTAGCGCCAAATCAGAAATTCCAAACGCGCTCCGCGCGTAAAAATGTATCTGCCCTCCGCGGAAAAGCAGAAGATCCCTGTAATCTACGCAAGGGAAAGCAAATGGCGGACTGCTCAACTTCTCGACCTTTATGCCAGTAAGGAAAGAATCTGCCCGCCCTCCGGATTATGCGGGAAGCTGATGGCCGACTGAGGACCGCCTTAGCTTTACGCCAACCTGAGCAGAGCTCCAAATTATGCCAGGTGAAGCCCCTCAGCGTAAAGAAGGCTCAGTTTGCGGAAAGATACACTCCTCGGGGATTATCCGCTACCCAGATGGCCAACCTATTGTATACGGGTGGCACAGAGAAAACTATGGTTCTCAACATTCGCATGCCCACTGAGGTAAACAGGAGGAACAAGTCATCTTCTTCTTCTTCTTCTGTAAATTCTCCTGACCTGCGTGAGTATCTGATCCAGAAACGCAAGGATAGGGGATCTTCCAGTATGTCTATTATGCCTCCTAGCGAGCACTATTGTAATAGTCATAAGATTGTAGTTAATTATTGCTGTTCTGAAGCAAAATGGTCGGTTTTCGACCGGTTGAGCTACTCTCCGTTTTTCCAGGAAGAAGAGCCCACACATGCATCAATGAACATGGCTTCACATATACTTAGAGGAAGATCGAGCTCAAGACGTCATCCCTCTAGAACTCCGAGCCGAAGGAGATTCAACAAGCTCCTTAGGAACACTGAAGCTGGGGTATTCCGAAACACCCATTTGAAGTTACGACAACCGGCTTCGTACTCTTCTGATTTCGATGCTGGGGGTCGCCAGTCTCCCGAATCAGATGCTGAAAGTATAGAGTCAACTTCTATAGAGACCTATACTAATCCTTCAATGACACCAAGGGAGATGGAAGTTTATGCCATTGGAGATGAACGCGAGGAAGCTTCTACGTCGGGGAGCGCTGAGCAATGCATTACTGTACTGGAGACATCTCTGAAAGAGATGCAATCCATGATGGAGAACATGCACCAGATGATGCTGACTCAACACACAGCTGCTATAGCTCAAGCATTGGTCCCTCCAACTCAGATACGTGTGAGGGTGGACTTACCACCATCCAACGTGATCCAAGAGCCTGCTCTAGATCAGGAGTCAGCAGTTCCTCCGCTTTCTCACTCAGAGAATGTATTACCTACCGTTGGAGTCGCGATGCAACCGATTCCCCACCACTCCGTGGTCCCGCTACCGGCTAAAAATCTGATGCAGGCAGTACGGTAGTTGAAAGCCCAATTTGATGCCTTGAAGCACAAAGATCAGATCAAGAAATTGGGAATCAACCAGCCTTACCCAGCTATCTGGAAAGAGGCCCCTTTCCCTCCTAAATACAAACCACAGACTATGGCTTTGTTCGAGGGAAAAATATCACCGAGTCAGTACATGAACTACTTTATTATGATGATGGTATTATTACAAGGGAATGATGCCCTCCTCACTCTGGTGTTCAAGGGCTGTCTTTCGGGAGTGGCTTATCAGTGGTACCGTAGCCTGGCGAATAACTGCATTACTTTCTTCGAAGACTTTAAGGCTTTATTCTTTGCACGGTTCTACGAGGGAGGGATGGACATGTCTATGTCCTCTCTCATCGAAGTGAAGCAGAAGGAAAAAGAGGACGTTCGTACCTTCATCGAACGTTTTTGTCAAGCTACTTTACAAATGTCTCCCGGAGTTCCAGACTCGGCGTTGGTGGACATTTGCAGGAAGAACCTTCTTCCCGTAATCTCGTTGTTCATAGGACCATATCAGTTCCATGATTGGCCCTCGTTCATCATCTCAGCGGTAGCCGCCGAGGACAACAGTCGGAAGGCGCGTGATAATGGCATCATGATCTCTGCCTCTGATAGAGGCAAGAGGTCATCCCCCAACAGCGACCATCCTCGTGGTTCCAAACAAAAAGAAGCTCTGGCAATCAATACATCTAGGCAAAAGACTGCGGCAACCACAAAGACGAAACCTGGGACTTCCAGGCCCATTGAAGTATACTCTTTCGACGACGACGATATTCCGAGCATATTCGAGTGTCTCGTCAAAAGCGACAAGATTACCCTTCCTGAGGAGAAGCGGCCTAATGAAGTCGACAGTACTAATAACCCCAAGTACTGCATCTTCCATAGATACATACACCACCCTACAAAAGCGTGTTATGTACTGAAGAGGAACATCCAGGAGCTGGCCGATGCTAAGGCCATCACTCTGTGCAACAGCGAAAAGACGGTCACAGCCAACATGATCTCTCTGTAATTTGGCAATCTGCCTCCCCGATAAGTCCCGGACGGTGTGACACCTATTTCCCGGACAACGATGAACATCGTTAATCTTCCTCCGGCTAGGGGTCAAAATTATGACCTGGTACCCTTAACTACCCAGCGGGACGAGATCATATGGGTTCATCCAGATCTGGTGTCAGAGTTCGAGAAAGAGACTCAAGCTGCTAAGGCTAAGTCTAAGAAGAACTTGAAGCAAAAACTGTGTCACATGATTATGTTACACTCGGCATCAGAAGACGAGGTCTTGGCTACTGGAACCCGTTCAGGGAAAGCTTACCTCAAGGACTATTGAGCAAGTCAGGAAGATGCACCCGCAGACGCTTCAGCTATCAAGCCTTCAGAACGCAACCCGCCATACCAGAGGCCGGTCCTTCGAGACCAACTTCGGCAGACAAAGGGAAGCAAAAAAAAGTGCGTTTCGATAAACCTTTGAAAAACATTCAAAACAAAGGTTTAGAGAAGCCATACAACTTCGACATTCTGGCCCAATTGGTTAATACACCAGCCAGGTTGTCCATCTTCGAACTACTCAGGCTCACTCAAGACACTCGTCAAGCCCTGAGTGAAGCATTAATGCAGGCGGATGCATACTTGACCCAGCTCAAGTCCCCTGACGAAGAACCTGTGGAATGTCCTCAATGCTACAGTGTGATGGAGGTGGTCCCGAATATCACTTTCACTCAAGATGACATGCTATTAAAGTATAACAGGCATGACAGACCCCTCTATTACACCGGGTACGTCGGTTCCATGGAGGTCGACCAGATTTACATAGATCCGGGATCATCAATTAGCATCATTCCTCATAATCTGCTCAGACCGCTGAGGATTCCTACCAGCGAATTGGCTTACACCACCACTATAATCGTGGGTTTCAACGCCAGGAAAAGTAAGCCATTGGGGAAAATTTGCCTGAGGATCCAGATTGGCGACCTCAGATCAGTGGCTACATGTTAAGTTATTGATTCAGAGGTATCCTACAACATTTTGCTGGGTTGACCTTGGATCCACGACCACAATATCGTTCCTTCGACTCTACATAAATGCTTTAAATATGTAGATGCCCAAGGAACAGTGTAAACGGAGTTTGCTGACCTAAACCCGTTTAAAGGAGTAGAATCCTACTACTCTGATGCCATGTTGTACTCTCAAGACTACATGGAAGAGGTGTCAGGCGAAGCAGAGAAGGAATCCCACCGGGAGCCAGAAGAACCCTCTACCGAGCAACCTTTGTCAATCAAGGTGAAAGGGCGAACTACTCGTCCAAAAGCTATAGAGCCTGTAGCTATCCACCTGAACAAAACCAGGTCAGGAAAATGAGGTGATCCTCTAGTGATCACTTTGAACCAAAAGCCTCCACCCTTGTTCATCAACCTTCGGTGCAATAGGCAGCCGATTGATATAAATGCAACCAGGAACGCAGTTTCAGATGGTAATAAAGATCCTCTTTTCCAGTATATTGACGCTCAAATTCCAAATCAGGAATCCTCTTCCCATGACGATATAGAACCCGTAGCACAAAAATTCTTGGAAGCTATAGATTTCTATCATCCGTATGTGTGGGAAGTAGCGTCATCATCCAATGTCATCACGACATATGGACCACATGAGGATTCTATCTTCATTGTCCCGCTTGCCTGCAGCAGTCAGCGTTCAATAGTCTTCGGCCGTATGCGCAATGAATCGACTGTACAAGAAGATTCTTTCGTTGACGATGCTGGTAAAATGCAAGTTCACAGATACAGCCCACAAGCTTTGAAGATCATGCAAAGTATGGGTTATGACTTGAAGCTGGAAACGGGTCTCAACTACGGGAAAGGCAAACGAATGCCGCTGCACGGCGATCCCTACTGTCAACGAACTCGTTTCAGGTTAGGGTATACCACCTCCCTTGCAACTTCTGAGTCAAACGAGAATATCCTTTCCTCCTTTCAAAATGGCTCATCGCCCTCTGACTCATCTCATGCTCTCGAACGAACATTATCAGTAAATACAGTAGTGGCAGATTCCTTCGAAGCAGACGAACAAGAATCTGAACTGTTTGAGAATGACGCTTGGGCTCAACAAATGGATACACAATGGGAATTCCGCTTCGAGCAGAGAGAACTTCCCACTGAAGATAAAGTTATCCAGATTGACGTTGAGGATGAACTTTCGCTAAAGCCGATATTTATCAGTAACAATCTTTCCGAAGAAGAAAGGGAAGAAGTTATCCAGCTGATAAAAGAATATATCAACGTCTTTGCGTAGAATTATGAGGACATGCCAGGTCTCGATCCAAAGGTGGCTACTCATAAACTCAATATATTGCTCGATTCGAAGCCCGTGAAGAAGCACCAACGTCGGTTCCGCCCGGATATGATGGACGCCATTGAAGCTGAAATCAAGAAGTTGATAGCCTGCGGTTTCATCCGGGAAGAACAACATCCCGACTGGGTCGCCAATGTTGTCCCGGTCATAAAGAAAAATGGAAAAGTACGTGTCTGCATCGATTACCGAGATCTGAATGCAGCCTGCCCCAAGGATGAGTTTCCTCTTCCCATTATGGACGCCATGATTGACAATACATGCAGTTTTGAACGTATGTCTTTCATGGACAAATTTTTAGGATACAACCAAATCAAGATGCATCCTGAAGACGAGAAGCATACTACCTTCCGGACACCATTGGGGGTATATTGCTATACGGTCATGCCCTTCGGATTGAAGAATGTCGGGGCTACGTACCAACGGGCTATGAGTAACATATTCCATGAGGATTTACGCAAAACAGTAGAATGTTACGTGGACGATGTAGCTGTCAAAAACTGCCTCAAGGATAATCACATCCAAGACTTGAAGACCGTATTCGAGTTGATGCACCAACATTAACTCAAAATAAATCCAACAAAGTCCTTTCTAGGTGTATCTAGTGGCAAATTCCTGGAATTTGTCATTACCGCTAAAGGCATTCAAGTGGACCCTGATAAAGTCAAGGCCATCTTAGAAATATGATCACCCCGTAATCTGAGAGAACTCAGGGGATTTCAAGGTCGTCTGGCTTATATCCGGAGATTCATATCCAACCTCTCTGGGAGATGTCAGCCTTTTTCTCGTCTTATGAAGAAATGTGTATCCTTCGTATGGGACGAAGCCTGTCAGCAAGCGTTTAATGATATCAAACGCTACCTCACTAACCCGCCAGTTCTGGTGCCTTCCGTCATAGGAAGACCATTCTTGCTGTATGTTTGAGCGATGGATCATTCTCTGGGAGCTCTTCTCGCACAGAAGAACGATGTGGGTCATGAATAGGCTATCTACTATCTAAGCAGGATGATGATCTGAGCTGAACACCGGTACAGTCCAGTGGAAAAAGAATGCTTGTCTCTGATGTTTGCTATTCAGAAATGCGACACTATGTCACAGGCCAGACTATTCATATCATCTCTAGGATCGATCCTCTTCGGGTACTGATGAACAAGCCAAGTGTTCTTAATTTCTGACTCGCGACTTGGGCGATGTTATTAACACCGTATGACATGGTGTACGTCCTTCAAAAGTCCATCAAAGGACAAGCATTGGCTGATTTCCTAGCTGTTCATCCGATCCCGGAGGCCTCCAAACTATACGAGGACATTCTCGACGAAGTTGCAGAATGTAATTCCGTAATGGAAAGTGAGGCATGGCAACTATTCTTCGATGGTGCCTCCAGGACTGGTCCCAGGGAAAACATGATTTTAGGAGTAGAAATTATCCTGGTTACTCCTGATAAACTCGTCATCTATCGATCATATTCTCTTAGCGAGCCCTGTTTTAATAATGTCGCGGAGTATAACGCTCTACTAATCGGGCTCCAAGTCGTTAAAGAATTGGGCGTCGAATCTCTGGAAGCTTTCGGTAATTCTCTGCTGATCGTCAATCAAGTCAGAGGGATATATGAAGTCCGGAATCCAGACCTTATCCCCTATCAACGAGCAACGGTCGAGATAGCCATGACATTCAAAGGGTTCTTCCTAGAGCATGTACCTCGATCTCAGAATCTGGAAGCTGATGCCCTAGACAGTCTAGCTGCAGATTTAGCTACTCCTATAAGTAGGCAGAATTCGGTGATCCTTCTTAACAGAGATTTATTCTGTGTGAAAAATAACTTTCACATAGAATGCAGCTACGTTGTGAACACCGATCCTCCCAAGAGAGACTGGAGAAGTCCCTTGATAGATTTTGTGGCATACAGAATCTTGCCGGAGGACCCTAAAGAAGCAGTATCCGTCAAAAGACGATCATTACGCTTCTATTTTGATGCGTCTTCACAGTGTCTATATCGCCGGACCTACAATGGACTGCTATTGAGATGTCTCTCCGATGACGAGGCACAGCGGGTTATCCGTGAAGCTCACGACGACATATGCGGAGCGCATCTACCCGGTCCTAAGCTACAGGATCGTATCAGGAGAATGGGCTATTACTGGCCTACTATGATCATAGATGCAATAAGGTATGCAAAACAATGCAAAGCCTGTCAGGTTCATGCAGACTTTATACATCAACCTTCTGAACATCTACATCCTACAGTTGCATCCTGACCTTTCGAAGCATGGGGTATAGATATCATTGGTCATATTCACCCGTTTTCTTCCAGAGGTCACTGGTTCATACTGGCCATCACGAATTATTTCTCCAAATGGGCAGAGGCGATCCCTCTTGCTGAGGTGAAGGCGTCTAATGTGATCAGCTTTATCAAGCATCATGTCATTTATCGCTTTGGGATACCTGTAAACCCCCTCACCCAAAATAGCTATTTTGGGTATATTTTATATTATTATATTTATTATAGATATTGAATTTCTTTAGAGTATTCTCTTAGTTAATTAGAAAATAATTTTTTTAGTATATTTACTTATATAAATATTTATTTAGAATTATTTTAGATTATTTTAGAATTTTGGAGATTTTCTAGAATTTTTGGTAATTAAAACTTAGAAAACATAAATTTTTAGGACTTCCATGATTTACTATGAGACCATACTTGAATGTTGTTACTACCAAACATTTATTTTAGAGTTAAAATATTTAAATATATTTTTCTGTAATTTATTTAGAATTTTAAGTAATTATTGGATTTTTGGAATTATTGAGGATTTATTTGGATATATAAAGTCTTAATATTAGATAGAGCTAATTTAGTATTAATAGATATTAATAAGATTATATATAAATTATTTTTATTATCTTTAATTATATTTAAGATTATAGATTATTGAGATGAACTCAAACTCTATTTTAAATTAATTCAAATCCTGAGCCTACTAGGAAAATAACTTCATGCATATCCTATCCTTATTTAAACTGATCCTAATCATATCCAAATTAGCCAATCCTAGTCTTATTCAATTAAACAATCTTTACCATTATAAATACATATTAGACTTATGGAATAAACTCATCTTTCATATTTTTTTATCCCCAAACTCCTCTATTTTTCGTCCAAAAATAGTCAAAATTCGTCATAAATTCAGCCTCATTTTCTATTAGTTATGACGACTTAAAAAGACGATATCTCGTAGCTCCGGACTCCAAACGCGCTCCAATTTTTTTTCTTAGAATCATATCAAGGTTAATTTTCTGAATATATAAATTATTTTAATAATTTAATAACCTATTTTTCCAAAAAATTCTAAAAGTGCCAGTTGTCCAAAATCAGACGCGTTTTGGTATTTTCGAGATTTTGGGAGATCCCGAACTCGGAATTATGAACCGTTTGAAGTTTCAAAAAGCTGACATGATGAACTTCCAGAAAAGTATTTTTCAAAATTTAAAATATAATTTTATTCTACTGTAAAATTTGTGCAACGTAGACGTAAATAGAAAACTACCGAAAACTATCATCTGTGCGCCCTTGTGGCCATAACTCTTTATCGACTTATGATTTTATGAAACTGTCGATTCTAACATTCATGTAGCATTAAAATATATAAGATTCCACACATAAATCCATAATTTGAGTTGGTAGACTTTTTGGTCAATGGATTGCCTCGATTTGCGTGCCACGGATCAAAAATCCGTGAAGTTGACCTTCTTTGGACCAAAAATAGAGTTTAACAATAAAATCATATTATAGTAAGATTAAAATACTATTTTAGGTTATTTATTCAGAAATAAGATTGATTAAAATAGAGGAACCTATTCACCCACTTTTGTAACCTAACTTGTTTAATTTATGTGACGGGTAGATCGGACGATGCCTTGAATTACGACTTCATCCTTTTTCAGAGCAGACAAGTATACCTTGCCATTGTACTGTTATTTATATTCCATATGTTGTATGCATCTTTATTTTCTGTCTTTACTTCATATATTTTAACTGTTATATAAAATGCAGCGACGGTGTCGTCGTCATATATTTTTATTTATGTATTTGTATTGACCTTGTTTATGAGACTACCCCATTATCATGTAGCATCATTAGGTTCATTGGCTGGGACACAGTTGTTACACGAGTGTGAGTCTCATATAGATCATGGACTGCGTGACAGGTCTGGCCTCCTGTACGTATGGGCCGTGCGTTAGGGATAACTACTGTTAGAAACTCTGTATGCTAGAAGACTTAGCAGTTATTAGAGGTCTATGGACATAGCCTATTATAGTACGGTGGTTCCATCCTTGTCCTTGTTTGGTCGCAGGATTGGGCTAGGGTACTAAGAATAGGCTATGAACCAAACTATGTCAAGGATGTGACATGCTTAGAGCATGGGGTGGGGAGAATAACAAGTACCGCATTTGAGCTACTTTATACTTTTTCCTTCTGTAACCCGGAAGCTCCGCTGAAGATACGGGTGGTGATGACCCCTATACTACTTGGCGGGCCTCCGTCGTTCAAAAGACGATGTGCCTTTGAGGCCCCTGATTCTCCGAGAGAGTCATGCTAATCCCAGTTTTCAGCCAAATAGCTCACTTGTGGAGAAAGTTGTTCTTAACTGCATTCACTTTAGACGGTTAGGCGACCTATTGGATATTTATTTCAGTACTTTATTGGCATACTTTTATGTATCTTGTTATGTCCCTCTGAGGACCTGGCCCTTCCAGGTGTATCTGTTCTTGAGTATTCGTAGGAGCGCAGATTCGGATGGTTACTTATATTTCGAGGATGTCTTCTCTTCGAGCCGTGATTGATAGCTGGTATTCTTATATTGTGTTAGTTGTGCTATACTTATATTATATTTACTTTTCTATTCGAGTTGGTAGTAGATTTGTTTCCACCCAACTATCATCCTTAGATACTTCTTATTGAGATCTAGTTTCATAGATGTTGGTTATTTAATTATATTTGATTTTGTGGATGAGATTTAGATTATACCCTGTGACTTGTGACATATGTTATACCACTTGTGGATTTGATATTCATATTACAGTGTACGTATGGGTTTGGTTTCCATATATTGGAGTTGCCATATCCATGCGGCTGGCATACTTACGTGTCCTAGTCCTACGTATTTTTGGGACTGGGGCGTGACATGTTTTTAGTGGTAGCCCATGCAGGTCGAGAGCATATTGACTCAGTTACGTTACTGTATCGAGCAAGCCTGCAAATATGATTAGAGTATAGAATCTCATCCACAATTGACTATGACTCGTATTTCTTCTAATCTATTCTATTTGAATAATTGTATCCTGTTTGATTCCTGTACTTCCCTAATAGTTCTTTGAGCATAGTCTTTTGCTAGAATATAGGAACCCCTGTTATTAGGATGATAATTAGGGTAGGACACCTATTAAGAATACAACAAGAATATAGACACACCACTAAGTTTAGAATATCTAGTGAACCCTAGAATTCCTTATCTCTAGAATTGGGTTACCATTACCCCCTGATGTATTATGAAGACTTGAGAGTAGTATAGACACTACTAGAGTTAGTTAGAAGTTTACCATAATGTTTGACCCTAGTATTGAGGAACCAATAGAAAACCAAAATTGAATATTAGGACTGAACCTAACCTTCGCAGTTAGATAAGTATTGGAGAACTATAAATTTAGATTCTTGTCTTGAGATAAGCAGACAGTACCTTAGAAAGCCAAGAGCAATGCATAGAATATTTTCCTAATCATGCCTCAAACATACAACTAGCATACCACTTCCCCTTAGAAAACCATGATGCTATCTAGAGCCCCCTATTTTAATTTCATATGTTGATCCTCTGCGACCTTAACGTTCGTTAATTGCGCGACAAATAAATTATCTTCTTCTTTTCTTCATCTTTCAACTTGTGCCACTTGACACCTCTAATTATAGACCAAGTGATTGTATTCTATGCTAGGATATATAGTTTGCTAAAGTTATAGTTGTAATCTTAAAATTTTGAAATTTTGTGATTGGTAATTAGAACTTGACAGTTTAAGTTATTATTGTAGATTATGACCTAATGATTACCTCTTAGCTTTAAGTCGCATAATTTGTACCCCCACCTCGATACAAGTTAGATCCTTTTCGCCTTGACGGCCAGTAACTCTTCTATCCTTACTATTGATACTAGCTCTATGAGCACTATGACTAAGACGTAAGATGACCATGACCTATGTAATGTAAGAGGATACCCTAATAAGTACCGAGACCCTTCCCCGTAGACCTTAACAGGAGCTTCTACGGTATCCTTAAAATAGTACAGTATTAGTTTATTATTATAAGTTGGATAGTATACCTCACAACTTAGTATCACATAGTTCTCTTGACCCATCGATGTAGTGTAACTGAATGACATTACCTGTATGCTAGCAAAAGATGACAGTGTTTATTCAGACGGTAGAATTTAGAGGCCCATACCCTATTTGGTCGATTAAAGACTTAGACAAGGAGTTGTATGACAACTGTAAAGATTGTACAGTCTTAACTTCTTGTGAACTTAAAATATGTTGTGACTTCTTTCATCATGATCTAGCGCATTTATATTTCATATACTACCTTCACTTATGCTGCTATTTTATAGCCTAGTTTTGCAAGCTTATTCTTTTATCGAGCTTGATCAGGAGATATGTATTATTAGGGACGCCTACTGATACAATTGTCTAATCAGAATCAGTATATTACGGCCTGATCAACCATAGTGCTCTTGATTCGCCTTTCACAATAATACTTTACGTGGATTGAGATATATAGTTGACTAGTAGACACCTGTACTTGCCCTCTAGATATGTCTGAGCGGATCATATCGGTTACATAACTGTACTAATACGAGCATGTGAATAGGAATTACTAAAATAGTGTTTCAATCCACAACTGCCTTGATAATTCCTATTTGAATTTTTTAAATGCCTTGATCCCGATACTTCTATTCTATTACCTCTCCCTTGAATTCTTTATTATTGATCTTCGTCTTTCCCTATTTTGGAAAGACGAATCTTGTGCTTGGTATGAGTTGATACACAGAGAGTACTAGATATACCCATAGGCCAATCACTTACTAGATAACTATCTTTTATAATTGATTAAGCGCATATCATCTGTGATATACTTGGTGTTAAAGTTTTGAGGATTGAATAACATGATTAAATAATTTGAGGAATATCTTTCTTAAACGTATAGCCTTATGTGATAGATGGGTAAATTCTAAGTTGGGTAGAAGTTGCATTGTCAACTTGAGAGGAATTTCTTTTAGATTGTGATCAAGTAAGATTAGATTGGGATATTCAAGTTATTTTAATTTTGAGAAATTTTAAAAGAAGGATTAAGATAATGAGGATTTAACGAATTTTAAAATCTTGCTATTGCGGACCAAATATTTATACTTTGAGCACATGATTTAAATTTTGAATATTGAAGGTTGAATCATCGATTTAAATTTTGAGGATAAATATAAAATTTTAGACTTGAACAATTGGTGAATTAGATTTAAATTTTATAATTTGATTATTTGAATTAAAAGTTCAATTTTAATTGTTGGGTCACCTATTTAAAGTATTGAGGATATAAATTGAGTTTAAAATTTGAAGAGTACGAAATTCATAAGTTGAAAATAGAAATAATATTTGATCTGAATTATTTTCTAGAGGGATTATGATAATTGGAGATTGCAATATAAGTTTTGATGTAGGATGTTCTATCGATTTGACTTAAAATTTGTATGTTGATTATTTAAAAATCGAGAATAGATTACGACTGGTTGAATTTTGATTTAAATAATGATTAATTTAATTTTGAAAGTGATTGCGATGGATTTGAATAGATTTTAAATTTTTGAAAGAATTTACGATTGACGTGCCTTATGTACGAATGTGAAGGATTTAACAAATTATGCCTTATTTTAATTTTGAGGACAAAATTATTTTAAGTTGGATAGATTGTAAACCCCCTCACCCAAAATAGCTATTTTGTGTGTATTTTATATTATTATATTTATTATAGAGATTGAATTTCTTTAGAGTATTCTCTTAGTTAATTAGAAATTATTTTTTTTAGTATATTTACTTATATAAATATTTATTTAGAATTATTTTAGGTTATTTTATATTTTTGGAGATTTTCTAGAATTTTTGGTAATTAAAACTTAGAAAACATAAATTTTTAGGACTTCCATAATTTACTATGAGACCATACTTGAATGTTGTTACTACCAAATATTTATTTTAGAGTTAAAATATTTAAATATATTTTTCTATAATTTATTTAGAATTTTAAGTAATTATTGGATTTGTGGAATTATTGAGGATTTATTTGGATATATAAAGTCTTAATATTAGATAGCGCTAATTTAGTATTAATAGATATTAATAAAATTATATATAAATTATTTGTATTATCTTTAATTCTATTTAAGATTATAGATTATTGAGATGAACTCAAACTCTATTTTAAATTAATTCAAATCCTGAGCCTAGTAGGAAAATAACTTCATGCATATCCTATCCTTATTTAAACTGATCCTAATCATATCCAAATTAGTCAATCCTAGTCTTATTCAATTAAACAATCTTCACCATTATAAATACATATTAGACTTATGGAATAAACTCATCTTTCATATTTTTTTATCCCCAAACTTCTCTCTTTTTCGTCCAAAAATAGTCAAAATTCGTCATAAATTCAGCCTCATTTTTTAGTAGTTTTGACGATTTAAAAAGACGATATCTCCTAGCTCCGGACTCCAAACGCGCTCCAATTTTTTTTGTTAAAATCATTTCAAGGTTAATTTTCTGAATATATAAATTATTTTAATAATTTAAAAACCTATTTTTCCAAAAAATTCTAAAAGTGCCAGTTGTCCGAAATCAGATATATTTTGGTATTTTCAAGATTTTGGGAGATCCCGAACTCGGAATTATGAACCGTTTAAAGTTTCGGAAAGCTGACATGATGAAATTCCAGAAAAGTATTTTTCCAAAATTTAAAATATAATTTTATTCTACTGTAAAATTCGTGCAACATAGACGTAAATAGGAAACCACCGAAAACTATCATCTGTGCGCCCTTGTGGCCATAACTCTTTACCGACTTATGATTTTATGAAACTGTTGATTCCAACATTCATGCAGCATTAAAATCAATAGGATTCCACACACAAATCTAGAATTTGAGTTGGTTGACTTTTCGGTTAACAGATTGCCTCGATTTGCGTGCCACGGATCACAAATCCGTGAAGTTGACCTTCTTTGGACCAAAAATAGAGTTTAACAATAAAATTAGATTATAGTAAGATTAAAATACTATTTTAGGTTATTTATTCAGAAATAAGATTGATTAAAATGGAAGATCCTATTCACCCACTTTTGTAACCTAACTTGTTTAATTTATGTGACGGGTAGATCGGACGACGCCTTGATTTACGACTTCATCCTTTTTCAGAGAAGGCAAGTATACCTTGTTATTATACTGTTATTTATATTCCATATGTTGCATGCATCTTTATTTTTTGTCTTTAGTTCATATATTTTAACTGTTATATAAAATGCAGCGACGGTGTCGTCGTGATATATTTTTATTTATGTATTTGTATTGACCTTGTTTATGAGACTACCCCATTATCATGTTGCATCATTAGGTTCATTGGCTGGAACACAGTTGTTACACGAGTGTGAGTCTCATATAGATCATGAACTGCATGACAGGTCTGGCCTCCTGTACGTATGGGCCGTGCGTTAGGGATAACTGCTGTTAGAAACTTTGTATGCTAGAAGACTTAGCAGTTATTAGAGGTCTATGGACATAGCCTATTGTAGTACGGTGGTTCCATCCTTGTTCTTGTTTGGTCGCAGGATTGGACTAGGGTACTAAGAATAGGCTATGAACCAAACCATGTCATGGATGTGACATGCTTAGAGCATGGGGTGGGGAGAATAACAAGTACCGCATTTGAGCTCCTTTACACTTTTTTCTTCTGTAACCCGGAAGCTCCGCTGGAGATACGGGCGGTGATAACCCCTATACTACTTGGCGGGCCTCCGTCGTTCAAAAGACGACGTGCCTTTGAGGCCCCTGATTCTCCGAGAGAGTCATGCCAATCCCAGTTTTCAGTCAGATAGCTCACTTGTGGGGAAAGTTGTTCTTAACTGCATTCACTTTAGACGGTCAGGCGACCTATTAAATATTTATTTTAGTACTTTATTGGCATACTTTTATGTATCTTGTTATGTCCCTCTGAGGACCTGGCCCTTCCAGGTGTATCTGTTCTTGAGTATTCGCAGGAGCGCAGATTCAGATGGTTACTTATGTTTCGAGGATGTCTTCTCTTCGAGCCGTGATCGATAGCTGGTATTCTTATATTGTGTTAGTTGTGTTGTACTTATATTATATTTACTTTTCTATTCGAGTTGATAGTGGATTTTTTTCCACCCAACTATCATCCTTAGAACTTCTTATTGAGATCTAGTTTCATAGATGATGGTTATTTAATTATATTTGATTTCGTGGATGAGATTTAGATTATACCCTGTGATTTGTGACATATGTTATACCACTTGTGGATTTGATATTCATATTACAGCGTACGTATAGGTTTGGTTTCCATATATTGGAGTTGCCATCTCCATGCGGCTGGCATGCTTACGTGTCCTAGTCCTATATATTTTTGGGACTGGGGCATGACAATACCCCGGAGGATAATTCATGACAATGGGCCTCAATTCATCAGCCAAGCGTTTCATCGATTTTGCGATAAAAATCGGATACAAAATGTGTCCTCTATGGCATATAATCCTGCTGCTAATGGTTTGGCGGAAGCTTTCAAGAAAACCATTATCAAGCTCTTAAAAAAGTTCGTCTCTTCGAACAAGAGAGAATGGAATGAGAAGCTGGAAGAATGTCTCTGTGCATACCGCACAACGGTACGAGCACCGACAGGTTGTACCCCATTCTCATTGGTTTACGGGAGGAAAGCAGTTCTCCCCATCGAAGTCCAAATTCTGTCACTCAGGATAGCAGTGGCTAATGAGTTGACTCAAAAAAAGAATGACCTGTTAAGACTTCAAGAGCTAGAAGGATTAGACGAGAAACGCCTCCAAGCTCAATAGCGTATTGCGTTCTACCAGGCACGTATTTCCAGATCTTTTAATCGAAAAGTGAAGGAAAGAGTGTTCAAAGTTGGCGAGCTAGTTTTAGCTATGAGAAGGCCAATGATTATTACTCACAAGAGTAAGGGTAAATTCCAGCCCAAATGGGAAGGCCCTTATGTGATCGAGACGACGTTCTCAAACGGCGCTTACAGGTTAGCCAAGCCTAATGGAGACTTGTTGATGGCTCCTATCAATGGCAAATTCCTGAAAAGGTACTACGCTTAACCTCCTTTTGCTCAAATGGAGTATGGTGAAGATCTCATTCTGACAATACTACTTCCAAAATAAAACTAGTTGGATCGTATTCTATCATGTCCATATAACCTCTGAATAGATATGTTTAACTAATTTGGAACCTCAAGACCTATCACGTCCATATTACCTCTGATAGTATTTTGTGTACAAACTTTAGTCGAAGCATATTCTATCACGTCCATATTACCTCTGAATAGATATGTCCTGCTGAAGCTTACCGAGAGTATATCATGTCCATATTACCTCTGATATCACTTTCACCAAAACCTGTCATTTATATTCCAAAATGATGGGTCCAAAAAGTCAGATAAAAGCCTCTTTATTATTCCCAAAAAGAGCAAAATTATATTAAAAAGCAAAAAAAGTACATCATTTGGGGGGAGCGGTCAGGTCGCGAATCTGCTGCGCCAGTGCGGCCATCTTCTCAGTCCTGGAGCTTAAAACGATAGCGCGGGCCCGCTCCAGCCGTGCCTCGTCATTGCTCAGGAGGGACAGTTCGGATCTAGCCCGAACAAAACCAGCACAGGCGACTCCTGCACGCGCCAAGTTCTGTTGAGCTATGCCCAGTCGACCATTCACCACATCTAGAGCTTCCGACGACTGAGAAGCCTACTCCTTTGCCTGAACGAGTTTTGCTTCCAGTCTGCGGACCCTCGCTACATTCCCTTCATGCTCGGCCTGGCACTTCGTTTGAAGAGGAATGACCTCCTCCAAGACAGCTTTTTCTTCATCCATCTCCTGCTGATGTGTCTGGATGGATTTATTTAGGCCTTCCATCTGTTCAGCAAGCTGCGCAGTCAAGGAGTCATATTCAGCCTGGACCAGGTCTTCAATGCTGCCTCGAGATAGCCGCAAATATTCGTTAATATGTTCCTCCATACCATTAACTATCTGCTCCAGTGTGTCAGTTATCCTAGTGTAGTTAAATTCTCTGATCGGCACTATCGCAAACTGAGAGAACCTCCTCAGAGCGTTGAAGCTTAGATTCTTCTCCAACACCATTGATATCAACATTTTTATAGTGGTGTAGAAGATACTGGTATACTGCTCAGTCAGCATGGCTAGATCCGAATGGACGCTGGGAGTTGCTGCAATATTGGCGAATCCCCCTCCAGGAATGACCGCAGACGATGTTGCCACAACTGTCATCTCAACAGATGGTGCGACGAAAGAAGATGCGCCAGCAACAGACGAAGTGACCGGCGTACTCAAAGGAGGCATTGTCGCAATGACAGGCTCATCCTCCTCTTGAGACATCGGAACCATTTCGGGCGAGCCGGCACCCGAAAATATTTTCTCTTCGAAGTCGGGCACCTCCATGTCGTCGCCAAGAGCTGAAACAGAGCCAAAAGGCGCGTCAACACTGCCCTCCCCGTAGATGTCTTCCCCTGAAAAGAAGACAAAAGAAAGTTAATATCAAAATAATGTTAATTTTTTTAAAAAGAGGCGTAAAGACGACATTTACCCATGGCCGATGGCATATATGTCGCGTCTGCAGCTAGTATAGCTAAATCATTTCTTAATGATGCTAAGCAAGCTGTCATACCTGGAGAAGGGGGTGTGCCAACTGACAGTGGCAGGTATTCTTCTGAGTCTTCACCTAGATCCAATCGAGGTTCGTCGGCTGGAATCTCGTTAGGTGCACCTACAGACACGGCAGGGGTTTCTCTCGATGCTGATATGGATAAAGATATTCTTATTTGGCTCGACCTGGTAGGCGATCTCGTACCACTACCTGAAGCGGTAGCAGCGACAGCAGCCTCAAGCAGGAATCCTCCGGCACCGCCAGCCAGAACTGTGGAGGTTCCCTCTCTAAAAGACGAGGAACATCTAATCGAAGAATCATCCCCGACGGGGGGAACAACAGGTTCACTAATAGGAGCCTCATGGCCGGGAATCCTAAGAGGACGACTAACCGTCTTGTTCTTCTTCTTGCGAGGGGAAGTCTCATTCGGAACATGAGCCCTTCGCTTTCCAGAGATGACCAGAGGCCCTGCAGGCGGAGGTATGTCACCCCTCGGTACCGCCAACAGAGGCTCATCTGGATTGACAGAATCTTCACCCTCGTCAGAGAAGATCGAGGGGACTTTGTCTTTTTCTACGGACTTGGAGGAGGGTATCCTAAACCTTCCAAGCATGTAAAAATCATGATGGAAGGTGTTAGTTGCCACATAAAACTGGGCATACGAGTGGAGGATGCGCAGCTCCGTGAAGAGTGAAATGACGGGCACGGTAAAGATTGCTTCAGTGCAATCCATGATAAAGTATCGCCATTCTCTCGCTCCATCAATGAGTCCACCCATGGACCTGAAGCTGGTGACGGCATTGCCCACATACAATTGGTCATACCCAAACTGCCTGGCAAACCGACTAGGCAGGTAGGGCTCCAAGAAGCATTGGTCTTCACTTCTGTACAGTAAATGGGAAGGTCTAATACAGACCAACCAATTAAAAGTTTTAGGAGAGAGAATGGTCTGCCCTTCACCTAAGTCCTGAAGTCTGTACCCCTGTTGATTGAGATGTACAGAGCGGACAGTACAGAAAAGCTTCAGCTGTGACTGAAATTCAGCGCCCGCCGACAGTCTAAAACTGTGGTCACGTTCCAGGAGAATTTCTTATAATTCAGCAAGAAACTACTCCCCGAACTACTGCCAGAGCCGAAAGACATCACCCTGGGGTTATGGAGAATTAACCATCCCATCAAATACAGGTATGGTAATTCTACCCTGGGAAAGCTATCACGCCGAGTTTCATCGGTAAGCAGCCCATCAGTAATGGCCCTCAGGCCAGGTTGTATGCGGCACACCATGGCAGGGAGCAAGCCCAGTCTTGCCTCGAACACCAGATGCACTGCAGGCCATAGCGTGTTGTGGTGAATGCGGTCCGTAGATGCAATGCCGGGTACCACCAATTGGCGCAGCCATATAGAGAGAAAGCCAGCCAGTTGAGCTTCCTTGGACAGGGGCCTGCAGTAATGCCTCAAATAACTGTAGGCCTTAGTGCCTGCAGGATATTTCCCTATCCCTTCGTCGAGAATCTGATCCGGAGCCCCAGCGTCTTCCATAAGATCGTCGACTACCTGAGCACTAAGCACTCTCAGAAAATTCAAGTGCTGATCCTTGCTATCCAAGACTTTCTCTGGCTTAGCAGCCCTGGCCCGATGAAAGAAGAGGTAGGACGCCCATTTATTGGTATGAGCCAAATCTGAAGGCTCATTATAAAAGGCAGTGCAAGCAAGGTAGTGGCACATCAGCTTCTGGTATACTGCCACTACCCGAGGGTCTGAATCCTCCAGCTCCCAGTTTGTGGGAACATACTCCTCATAAGGAGTATCCCCCATTGGCAGTCTCGAAATCTCTGCCCTCTCGTGGAGGGCCAATCCCAACTCCCCCAGTGGAGTGGCGAAAGTCTCGGTGAGCAAGATATATCGCTCCATCAAAGCCCGAAACAGGTTGGGATTGAGAGGTAACCCAACACTGGTGGCATTCACAACTTCGTACAGACCAATGCTCTCCAGCTCGGTCTGAAAATACTTCAGGGCCCAGTCAGCTAAGCGAGTCCATCGAAGATTTATTGGGGTAACCCACCCATTGGTCCGAGGATTAACCTTGGGGTATACTCCTCCATGCCCCAAGAAATCATTGCAGAAAGTCGGTAATTGGACCGGTTGGAGAGTAAACTGTCTTCACTAGGGACACTGCCCGGATACAATCCCCTGAACGACATCACAGAGCCGGAAGGGCGGCTGACAAATGACCCTAGGCCAGATCCTTTCTGGTAAAATATCTTTCCCGGCCGGCCGTGAAGATCGGGAGTCAGCGTCCACGACATCCTCCAGGGATGTGTGGCATGGAAGAATGCCGAGATGGGGTAGTCTCTCAGCATCTTGGGCAGATACATGACCAAGCCCCTGGCAGGAAAAACCCAGAGTTCTTTCTTGGGCTTCGTCTGGAACTGCTTGTCAATCATGTCCCCGAAGAGAAAAGTCGGCTTTATATATTGGGCCCCGTCTATGTACGTCAGGGGCTCTCCGTTGATCATGTTCAACAGCGTTCGCTCGCCTTGAGCCGATATCAAGATTCTCCTTCCTTCAGGATATTGGGGTCCGGAGATAGGAAATGTCACGTGGGACAAATCCTTCAGGTAGTTGGAATGCAGCATCCCGGCAGCAGAACCCATCACCTCAGCCAATGGAGACATATGCAAGTTAACTGCAAAGTGCAAAAAAAATACGTCAGTTTTTATACTAGACATTACAATCTTGCAGCATATGCCAAAAGTCAACAGTCTGTGCTTTACGCCAAGACTGTAAAAACTTGATCTTTTACGCTAGAATATTATTCCAAGGAGTAAAATTCAAGACTGGCAGTATACACAAAAAATCTGACAGTCTGTGTTTTACGCCAGACTGCCAAAGTTTGAGTTATTACGCCGGAATTTCCATCCAGAAGCGCAAAACTCAAATTTTATAGTATACGCCAAGTTTCGACATTCAAAGCTTTTACGCCAGACTACAAAAATATGAAGTTTTTACGCTGACACATTAGAAATGTGGGCGTAAAAGATGAAACATCTCTGTGCATCATCTTTCTCGAAGAGGCTATCAGCACAGAAGACGACCTAGTGCGTTCACGTTCAACGTGTGCGAAGGATTTTCGTCGTTCTTTTCGTCCCAAAAACTCTATCTTTAACTCCGGGTGCACAGCTCGTCGGCGGGACACTTCGTTCAGAATGAAGCACGCCTTGCCCGACGGAAGTCGCTCTCGCTTGGGCAGAAGAGCGAGAGGAAGAGTCAACCTTCTTTCCTTTAGATGAGGGGATTGGTTTCGGGGCCATTGCTGAAAACTCTGAATGCTCGGAGAGGAAACAAAGGAGAGAACTCGAAGAGTCTAAGGCTTTCTTTTGCAAAAGACAGATGAAAAGTTTTTTTCTCCGAAAGCCTTGGGGGTATATATAGAGTTCGGATGGACTCCTCGAATCCTGAACCAAATCCGATAATTAATATTCGATTATGATTGGGGACTACGTCATCCTATTACTCAGAGAAGGCGGACAGTCAGCGAATTCGAAAAGTTTTCGTGCAAAAAAGATTCGTGGTTCTACACCAATGAGCTTTCTACGCTCGGCAGCTACAAATCTATGGTTTTACGCTCAGAGGCTATAAGTATATGGTTTTATGTCCAGATACTTTTATGCTCGGTAGCTTTTACGCTAGAGAGGCTACAAACCTACGACTTCACGCTCAGGAGCTACAAATATATGATTTCACGCTCGGTGGCTTTTACACTCAGAGGCAACAGATCCACAACTTCACGCTCGGAAGATTTCCTTTTCAGAGGCTACAAATCTACAGTTTCTACGCCCGAATGCTTTTACGCTCAGCAGCTTTTACGCTCGAGAGGCTACGAACTTATGATTTTATGCTCATCCACATTTACAGATCTATGACTCTCCGCATATCTGAGAAATACGCAGGCCAGAGTACGCGGATATATATGAACAAATCCAAGACGGTCAATTGTAAGGGTTCACGCAGACGATACTCCTTCTTGGCCCCAAAATATCCCAAGTACCCAAAGCATACAGAGTTCAACATTAAAAATGACTCTTCTTCTTGGGTCAATTGGAAGTTCATCCAGAATCCAGTCTGAATATTTCATCTACAGTTCAAGATGGCGACTCAGTTTGACAGCCGTTTCTCGCCCTATTTTAAGGGATTTTTGGGAAATCGTTCTTGAAGATGATGGTCTGAACGAAAATTCTTCTTATCAGAAGTGACGGTTCAGAATTCTACGCGGCTTCCCATTCCTAATAGCAGGACAGTTCGAATACTCGACTTAAATGCTAAGCGGCTTTTTGCGCATCCTTAGTTATGCGTAAAAGACAGGACGGGACCTAATACTCTTTCTATCAGGGTCGGCGTAAGATTATCAGACGTGTCGAAGCTACACATATTCAGACTTCATCACAGCAAAATATATGGCAATATAATCATATGCACAGAAGAAGATAATTTTATTAAATCACGATTACATATGAGAGAAATTCGATCTATAAAGGGTTTTTTCTTCATTTTCATGATTACATATAAGGGAAATCCCGTTTACAAAGGATTTCCTCATCGTCATTGGAAGGCCACCCCCAGTATCTGTTCTGCCAGGTTCTCGTATTGGTAGAGATCTTCTTCTGTCTTCTTCAGCAGTTAGTCAGTTTCCACGATCGATTAATAAAAAAATAATAAATGGCGGGAGGATACAAAACTAGGCCTGCCTGAATTATTCAGAGCCCATCCTCCATACGCCATGATAGATTGAGTTGAGGTGTTTGACCCAACTCAATACTCGAGGACAGAGCTAGTCTTTCTGCTCTCGTCCACGAAAGACAGGAGAAAATACAGCTTGCAAGCTGTGTGGTCTAATGTGACCCTTCCTCTCTCCTGGATGAATCGCCATATGAAGTTGCTGATTATTTCGAGCAAAGGAAGCTATGATATCCTTCCATGATCCATCGTTGCAAAGGATATTTGCTCGAAGATGCCTTCTTTTTCGGCTCCTTATATGTTGGAAGAACATGGCCTTCTTCTTCCTCAAGTCGACCCGACGAACTCCGGCGATCATCTCTGTGTGGTAAAGGAAATGTGGGAAGAACAGGTTAAACTCTTCAGCCTTTATATAGGCAAAAGAGAAAACACCGAATCCCAACAAATCTTCAAGAATCCGCCAAGAAATCAGCCTTGAAGAACGAGTCAGACCTGACCGTTTCATGCTTCAATCAAAGCATTTCAAATTACGAGGAATTTGAAAACTTTGAAGGGGGTCTTGTAGAAGCATAAAAAATACGCTAAATAGTTATACGCAGCATTTTAGTGCTGGGAAGCGTAAAAAGATGACTTCAGAGCCATCAGCGTACAACAGAGCTTTTCCACTAAGAACAGCGTAAAATATAAGCTCAAGGACTATCCGCGTAATACAGTATGTCCAGGCTGCTTCAGCGTAAAAAGGGTGCTATATCGCCTTTATGGCGTAAAACTCATCCGATTTTAATGCAGCATTGAAGTGTACGAGGAACGCTTCATATTCCTCGAAATGAACCTGTCAAATCATACAGTGAACCTGACGTCTGACTCCTGACAAAGAGTACTGCACGACTACCCAGACGACGGCTATAATGATGGCGGGCACAGCGACCCAAACTGTCGTTTAATGCCATTTTTTTGGCGTAAATTGCTTTTACGCATACAAGGGAATACACTGTCTAGTTTTATACAGGCAGATGTGAGCTGTTTACGCTCTGCAGAAGATAAACAGGCTGCCACATCAAAAGCTGCTCTTTGTATAGGGCTCGAGGCACGTCTCTGCATTTAATGCGCAGAATGAGGACAGATCTTCAAGGCACGTCTCTACATTTAATGCGCAGAATGGTGGCAGATCTTCAAGACACGGCTCTGTATTTAATGCGCAGGATGATGGCAGATCTCTGTATTTAATGCAAGAGATTTGATTATATCTCCAAGAGCCGTAATTTCGGCCAAGACGTCCACATCATCACTTTTGCACGTTACGCCAACTCGGCTTCTATGCCTGCTCGGCTTCTACGCCCACTCGACTTCTATGCCTGCTCGGCTTCTATGCCCACTCGGCTTCTACGCCCACTCGGCTTCTATGCCCGCTCGGCTTCTATGCCGGTTTGATAACTCTTTGGCGTCTACGCCATAGTGACAGTTATTGGCTTCTACACCAACCTTTTCTACGCGAGGGATAACTACCTACGTGGTTTTTATGCCATGATCTTCGCAGCAGTTATACGCGTCATCTCTTAATGGGACACGCGTCACATGCTCATTCAGGAGATCATTTATATGCGGGCAACGGTTATTGTAACCATCACGTAAAAAGGTGCCATACTTTCCACTGCTCGGCTTCTACGCCGACTGGGTGGTCAATGTCACTAAAACTTTATAAATAGAGACCTCTATCGACAGAGGTCCAAGGTCAAAAAATTGAAGGTCAGAACCAAGGTCAAAGATTCCAAGATCAAGAGAGAAGGTCAAGGAACTAAGGGTCGAAGAGTCTTTGAGAGAGAAGAATCCAGAGCTCAGGCAAAGAGTAGTGATCAACGACTTTGGCATCGAGCATCCACTCTCTTTAGCAACCTTCGAAGCTGCTTTCTGTCTGTCATGCCCCAGTCCCAAAAATGCGTAGGACTAGGACACGTAAGCATGCCAGCCGCATGTATATGGCAACTCCAATATATGGAAACCATAACCCATACGTACGCTGTAATATGAATATCAAATCCACAAGTGGTATAAAATGTATCACAAGTCACAGGGTATAATCTAAATCTCATCCACAGAAAATCAAATATAAATAAATAATCAATATTTATGAAAATAGATCTCAATATAAGTATCTAAGGATGATAGTTGGATGGAAACAAATCTACTACCAACTCAAATGGAAAAGTAAATACAATATAAGTACAACACAACAACCACAATATAAGATACCGACTATCAATCACGACTCGAAGAGAAGACATCCACGAAGCTTATACAACCATCCAAATCTGCGCTCATACCAATACTCAAGAACAGGTACACCTGGCATCGGACCAGGTTCTCAGAGGGACATAACAAGATACTTAAACACATGCCAATAAAGTACTGAAATAAATATCCAATGGGGTCGCCTAACCATCTAAGTGAATGCAGTTAAGAATAACTTTTCCCACAAGTGAGATATCTGGCTGAAAACTGGGATTTGGCATGGTTCTCTATTGGAGATCCAGGGGCCTACAAAGGCACGACGACTTTCGAACGTCGGAGGCCCGCCTGATAATAATATAATATATAATGGTCATCACCGCCCGTATCTCCAGCGGAGAATCAGGCCGCACAATAGAAAAAGTACAAAGGAGCTCAAATGCGGTACTTGATGTTCTCCCCACCCCATGCTCTAAGCATGTCACATCCATGACACGATAACGCCTCTAATAACTGCCAAGTCTACTAGCATGCAAAGTTTCTAACAGCAGTTATTCCTAACGCACGACCCATACGTACAGGAGGCCAGACCTGTCACGCAGTTCGTGATCTACATGAGACTCACATTCGTGTAACAACTGTGTCACGGCCAATGAACCTAATAATGCTACATGATAATGGGGTAGTCTCATGAACAAGGTCAATACAAATAGATAAATAAAATATATCGCGACAACACCGTCGCGCGCATTTAATATAACAGTTAAAATATATAAAATAAAGACAGAAAATAAAGATGCATGCAACATATGGAATATGAATAATTGTATAATGGCAAGGTATACTTGCCTGGCAAGAAGGCTGTGATGTACCAATAACCTGCTCCAAAAGTCGCGCAGAATAAATCCAACATCCTATGTACACATAAATATAATACAATAGAATCATTTGTCTTTACACTAGCACATACCCAACCATATTTACACTGGACTCAGGGGGTATACTAGGGGTAACACTAGTCATCTAATGCGGTCAATTACGCGTTTAATTACGCGGGTGTCGTGTCTTCAAGTACTGTACGAAATCAGTCAGTCAACTGACAGGTGTCTATGCCAGTACGTTAATGTACGCAAGACGGACAAATTCACAAGTTCTTAGGATCAACATGGTCAAGGGCAAATACGGGATAGTCTACAGTGTCCTAGGGTCGCATAGTCTGAATATTTAATCATAATTATCAATTAGCACTTACTTACATATATATATATTCATATAACTATATAATAATATAACCATCAATTTATTTACATAATTATTGGAATACATATAGTAATTACGTACATAAATACATATACTAAACTGAATAATATTTGCGTACATGTAAATGTACGAACGCGCGTTGGGTTCTCCGACTCAGGGTCTGATGTAAACTAACCGTGGTGGCTAAATACTACGTCCTACTGGAACACTGTCAGAGAATGTACTCGCCTGGGGTCCTGCTGCTGGTATGAATCAGAGTCCAAGTCACAGTCCAAATAGCCTATGTATTATAAATTTATCACGTCAAAAGATAATTTATTTTAATTTATTTAATTCTGAAATAATTACTCTAAAATCCTATTTTAATTTTATTATTCTAATTTTTATGTTAATTCCTAAATTTTGTCTAAAGAACTGAATTTTATCAACTCGAGACTCATGGCACGCAAATCGAGGCGATCTGTTGACCGAAAAGTCAACCGACACAAACTCAACTTTCATGCATGATTTCCTATAGATTTCAGCATCAAAAACATGCTGGAATTTATGGCTCATCCGAATTCAAATTCGTTTGAAAATTATGGCACATACAAATTTTGTATTGTGCACCGATGGTTAAATTCTAACCTAGAAGTTCTACAGAATTAACAGTATATAAATACTTCGAATTAAATTCTGGGAAAAATATATGTCAATGATCTCGACATTAGATTTTCGAAACTTTAAACGGTTCATGATTCTGATTCCTGGTTCTCCAGAAATTGCGAAAATATTAAAACATATCTATTTTCGGACATGCTGTGCTCTACGAATTTTCCAGAATATAATACTCATAATTTCGTAAAATAAATTATATAATCAGAAAGCTAACCTCAATATCTTTCTAACGTAAGAAATTAGGCCTTGTTTGGAGTCCGAAGCTATGCACAATGGCTTGTGGAAGATGAAGGAACACTAGATGACAATTCTCCAAAATCTCTCTCTCAAAAATAATGGGATAATTAGGGTTATAATAATATATATATATATATATATAGGGATGTACCTGTGGCTTAAAGGATATTTATAGGCTGACACATGTCAGAATCTGATTGGATGGTTTTTGTTATATTATTTGTTTTTGATTTGCAGTCATTTTAAATCTAAATAACTCAAAATAAAAATTAAAAATAATCATAAAAATCTGGAAAAATTACAAAAAATATATTTTGAATTTAAAAACTCTAGAAAAATATTTGGGATAATTTTATATTCATAGATTTTCTACTATAATTAGGAGAAGCTCTAAACAATCGTTTTACCCATATAACTAAAAATAAATATTAAAATTATTCCAAAAATTCTGAAATAATTCCAGAAAATATATAATAATATTATAAACCCTAAAAAATAACGTGGGTCCATTCTATATTTTTGGGATTGCACAATAAATTCTACAAGTCCTAAAAATTAGTTATTAGCCTAAATAACTCCCAATAAATACTAAAATATTCAGAAAATTCCCAGAAAATTCTAGAAAATATATTTGACTATTTAGAACCTAAAATAAAATTTTGGAATATTTTTAGTTAAGTTTGAACATAAAATAAATTCTTTAAAATCCTAGAAAATTAGTGTTACTAGTTTTTAATTAACTAAAAATTATGGAAAAATTCCAATAATCTAAAATAGCCTAAAAATAATACTAAATAAATATTTATATAAGTAAATATACTAAAAATATATTTATTTTCTAATTAACTAAGAGAATACTCTAAATAAATTCAACATCTATAATAAATATAATAATATAAAATATACACAAAATATCTATTTTGGGTGAGGGAGTTTACAATCTACCCAACTTAAAATAATTTCGTCCTCGAAATTAAAATATGGCATAATTTGTTAAATCCTTCACATTCGTACATAAGGTACGTCAATCGCAATCTCTTCCAAAAATTTAAATAACAAAATCTATTTAAATCTATCGCGATCACTTCAAAATTAAGATAACCACTGTTTAAATCAAAATTCAACCTGTCGTAATCTCTTCTCGATTTTTAAATAATCAACATCCAAATCTAACTCAAGTCTATATGACATCCCACATCAAAATTTATATCACAATTTCCAACTATCATAATCTCCTCTAGACTTTGAACAATAAACAATTCTAATCAAATCTTATTCCTATTCTCAACTTAAGAATTTTGTACTCTTCAAGTATTTAAACTCAATTTACATCCTCAATATTTCAAATAGGTGACCCAACAATCAAAATTGAACTTTTAATTCAAATCATCAAATTATAAAATTTATCTAATTCACCAATTGTTCAAGTCTAAAATTTTATATTTATCCTCAAAATTTAAATCGATGATTCATCCTTCAATATTCAAAATTTAAATTATGTGCTCAAAGTATAAATATATTGGTCCACAATATCAAGATTTTAAAATTCGTTAAATCCTCATTATCTTAATCCTTCTTTTAAAAAATTTCAAAATTAAAATGACTTGAATCTACCAATCTAATCTTACTTGATCACAATCTAAAACAAATTCCTCTCAAGTTGACAATGCACTGCTACCCAACTTAGAATTTACCCATCTATCACAGAAGGCTATATACTTTAAGAAAAATATTCCTTAATTTATTTACTCATGTCATTCAATCCTCAAAACTTCAACGCCGATTATATCATATATGATATGTCCTTAATTACAAAAGAATAATCCTCAAGTATGTGATCGGCCTACGGGGTATATCTAGTACTCTCTGTGTATTAAACTTATACCAAGCACGAGGTTTCTTCTTTCTGAAATAAGGGAAGACGAAGACCAATAATAAAGAGTTCAAGGGCGAGGTAATAGAATAGAAATATCGGAATCAAGGCGTTTAAATAATTCAAATGGGAATTGTCAAAGCAGTTGTGGATTGAAATTCTATTTTGGTAGTTCCTATTCACATGCTCGTATCAGTACGGTTGTGTAACGGATCCGATGTGCTCAGATATATATAGAGGGCAAGTACATTCGTCTACTAATCACTATATATCTCAATCCACGTAAAATAGTTATATGAATGGCGAATCGAGCGCACTATGGTTGATCAGACCGTAGTACACTGGTTCTAAAATATATTAGTGTGCGCGCCCAATAATACATATATAGTGAACAAGCTTGATAAAGAATAAGCATACAAAAACTAGGCTATAATAGCAGCATGAGTCAAGATAGTACAACAAATATAACTACGCTGGATTATGATAAAAGAATGTGCAAATTAATTCAAGTTCACAAAACAAAATAACATAAGCAACAATAATAAAAAGACTCTACAATCTCTACAGTTATCATACAACCTTCTTGTCTAAGTCACTAGTCGACCAAATAGGGGCATGGACCTCTAAATTCTTTCGCTTGAATAAACACTGTCGTCTTATGCTATCATACAATTAATGTCATTCAGTTACACTACCTCGATGGGTCAAGTAGACTATATGATACTAGGTTATGAGGCATACTACCCAACTTAAAAGAATTAAACTAATACTGTGACAGTCTTAAGAGGATCCTATAAAATAATCTTGCACATGTAAATAAAACAGAAACTCTCATTAGGTTATATGAGGAAAGATCTTGGTACTTATTAGGGTCTCCTATTGCGTTATATAGGTAAGGGTCACCTTAAGTCTTACTTATAGTGCTCATAGAACATGTGTCAATAGCGAGAATAGAAGAGTTACTAGCCGTTAAGGGGAAAAGGGATCTAACCTGTATCGAGGTGGGGTATATGCTACGCAATTTAAAACTAAGGGATAACCATAAAATTATAATCTAGATGAATAATAAACTATCAAGTTCTAACTACAAGGCACGTAATTCAAAATCCAAGATCGCAACTATCACTTTAGCAAACCATTTGTCCTATCATAGAATACAATCACTTGGTCTATAATCAGAAGTGTCAGATTGGCATGAATTAAAAGATGAAGAAATGAAGGGAATAATTTATTCGTCGCACAATTAGCGAACGTTAAGGTTGTAGAGGAATAACATATAAAATTAAAATAGGGGGCTCTAGATAGCATCATGGTTTCTAAAGGGGAGTGGGGTGCTAGTTGCTATGTTCGAGGCATAATTAAGAAAAGGGTTAATTATATTCCTCTAGGCTTCCTAGGGTGCTGTCTACTAATAATAAGGCAATGATCTAAGTTTGTAGTTCTCCAATACTTATCTAACTGTGTAGGTTAGGTTCAGTCCTAATATTCAATATTGGTTCTCCATTGGTCCCTCAATACTAGGGTCAAACATTATGGTAAGACTTCTAACTATCTCTAGTAGTATCTATACTACTCTCAAGTCTTTTTAATACATCAAGGGGTAATGGTATACCAATCTAAAGATAAGGAATTCTAGGGTTCACTAGATATTCTAAACTTAGTGGTGTGTCTATATTCTCGTTGTATTCTTAATAGGTGTGCTACCCTAATTATCATTCTAATAACAGGGGCTCCTATATTCTAGCAGAAGGCTATACTTAAAGAACAATTAAGGAAGTACAGAAATCAAGCAGGATACAATTGTTCAAATAGAACAGATAGGAGGAAGTTGAATCATAGTCAATGTGGATGAGATCCTATACTCTAGTCCTAGGTGCAGGCTTGTTCGATACAGTAACGTAACCGAGACAATATGCTCTCGACCTGCATGGGCCACCACAAAAACATGTCACGCCCCAGTCCCAAAAATGCGTAGGACTAGGACACGTAAGCATGCTAGCCGCATGAATATGGCAACTCCAATATATGGAAACCATAACCCATACGTACGCTGTAATATGAATATCAAATCCACAAGTGGTATAAAATGTATCACAAGTCACAGGATATAATCTAAATCTCATCCACAGAAAATCAAATATAAATAAATAATCAATATCTAAGAAAATAGATCTCAATATAAGTATCTAAGGATGATAGTTGGGTGGAAACAAATCCACTACCAACTCGAATGAAAAAGTAAATACAATATAAGTACAACACAACACCCACAATATAAGATACCGGCTATCAATCACGACTCGAAGAGAAGACATCCACGAAGCATATACAACCATCCAAATCTGCGCTCCTGCCAATACTCAAGAACAGGTACACCTGGCAGCGGACTAGGTCCTCAGAGGGACATAACAAGATACTTAAACACATGCCAATAAAGTACTGAAATAAATATCCAATGGGGTCGCCTAACCATCTAAGTGAATGCAGTTAAGAACAACTTTCCCCACAAGTTAGCTATCTGGCTGAAAACTGGGATTTGGCATGGTTCTCTATTGGAGATCCAAGGGCCTACAAAGGCACGACGACTTTCGAACGCCAGAGGCCCGCCTGATAATAATATAATATATAGTGGTCATCACCGCCCATATCTCTAGCGGAGAATCCGGACTCATAATAGAAAAAGTACAAAGGAGCTCAAATGCGGTACTTGTTGTTCTCCCCGCCCCATGCTCTAAACATGTCACATCCATGACACGATAATGCCTCTAATAACTGCCAAGTATACTAGCATACAAAGTTTCTAACAGCAGTTATTCCTAACGCACGGCCCATACGTACAGGAGGCCAGACCTGTCACGCAGTCCGTGATCTACATGAGACTCACACTCGTGTAAAAACTGTGTCACGGCCAACGAACCTAATAATGCTACATGATAATGGGGTAGTCTCATGAACAAGGTCAATGCAAATACATAAATAAAACATATCGCGACGACACCATCGTGCGCATTTTATATAACAGTTAAAATATATAAAATAAAGACAGAAAATAAAGATGCATGCAACATATGGAATATGAATAACAGTACAATGGCAAGGTATACTTGCCTGGCAAGAAGGCTGCGATGTACCAATAACCTGCTCTAAAAGTCGCGCAGAATAAATCCAACATCCTATGTACACATAAATATAATACAATAGAATCATTAGTCTTTACACTAGCACATACCCAATCATATTTACACTAGACTCAGGGGGTATACTAGGGGTAACACTAGTCATCTAATATGGGTGTCATGTCTTCAAGTACTGTACGAAATCAGTCAGTCAACTGACAGGTGTCTATGCCGGTACGTTAATGTATGCAAGGCGGACAAATTTACAAGTTCTTAGGGTCAACATAGTCAAGGGCATATACGGGATAGTCTACGGTGTCCTAGGGTCGCATAGACTGAATATTTAGTCATAATTATTAATTAGCACTTACTTACATATATATATATTCATATAACTATATAATAATATAACCATCAATTTATTTACATAATTATTGGAATACATATAGTAATTACGTACATAAATATATATACCAAACTGAATAATATTTGCGTACATGTAAATGTACGAACGCGCATTGGGTTCTCCGACTCAGGGTCTGATGTAAACTAACCGTGGTGGCTAAATACTACGTCCTACTAGAATACTGTCAGAGAATGTACTCGCCTGGGGTCCTGCTGCTGGTATGAATCAGAGTCCAAGTCACAGTCCAAATAGCCTATGTATTATAAATTTATCACGTCAAAAGATAATTTATTTTAATTTACTTAATTCTGAAATAATTACTCTAAAATCCTATTTTAATCTTATTATCCTAATTTTTATGTTAATTACTAAATTTTGTCCAAAGAACTGAATTTTATCAACTCGAGACTCATGGCACACAAATCAAGGCAATTGTTGACCGAAAAGTCAACCGACACAAACTCAACTTTCATGCATGATTTCCTGTAGATTTCAGCATCAAAAACATGTTGGAATTTATGGCTCGTCCGAATTCAAATTCGTTTGGGAATTATGGCACATACAAATTTTGTATTGTGCACCGATGGTTAAATTCTAACCTAGAATTTCTACAGAATTAACAGTATATAAATACTTCGAAGTAATTCTATGAAAAATATATTTCAATGATCTCGACATTAGATTTCTGAAACTTTAAACGGTTCATGATTCTGATTCCTGGTTCTCCCGAAATGGCGAAAATATTGAAACACATCTATTTTTGGACATACTGTGCTCTACAAATTTTCCAAAATATAATACTCATAATTTCATAAAATAAATTATATAATCAGAAAGCTAACCTCAATATCTTTCTAACGCAAGAAACTAGGCCTCGTTTGGAGTCCTGAGCTATGCGCAATGGCTTGTGGAATATGAAGGAACCCTAGATGGCAATTCTCCAAAATCTCTCTCTCTAAAATAATTGAATAATTAGGGTTATAATAATATATATATATATAGGGATGTACCTGCGGCTTAAAGGATATTTATAGGCTGACACGTGTCAGAATCTGATTGGATGGTTTTTGTTATATTATTTATTTTTGATTTGCAGTCATTTTAAATCAAAATAACTCAAAATAAATATTAAAAATAATCATAAAAATCTGGAAAAATTACAAAAAATATATTTTGAATTTAAAAACTCTAGAAAAATATTTGAGATAATTTTATATTCATAGATTTTCTACTATAATTAGGAGAAGCTCTAAACATTAGTTTTACCCATATAACTAAAAATAAATACTAAAATTATTCCAAAAGTTCTGAAATAATTCCAAAAAATATATAATAATATTATAAACCCTAGAAAATAATGTGGGTCCATTCTATATTCCTGGGATTGCGCAATAAATTCTACAAGTCCTAAAAATTAGTTATTAGCCTAAATAACTCCCAATAAATACTAAAATATTCAGAAAATTTCCAGAAAATTCTAGAAAATATATTTGACTATTTATAACCTAAAATAAAATTTTGGGATATTTTTAGTTAAGTTTGAACATAAAATAAATTCTTCAAAGTCCTAGAAAATTAGTGTTACTAGTTTTTAATTAACTAAAAATTATGGAAAAATCCCAATAATCTAAAATAGCCTAAAAATAATACTAAATAAATATTTATATAAGTAAATATACTAAAAATATATTTATTTTCTAATTAACTAAGAGAATACTCTAAATAAATTCAACATCTATAATAAATATAATAATATAAAATATACACAAAATACCTATTTTGGGTGAGGGAGTTTACACTGTCTTCTACGACACTTCTTCATCATCGTGTGGTCCAAGGGACAAAATGATCGACTGCAGATCAGACTCCTATAGCAATATTTACCCAGATTAAAAATTGTGCTTGACATCCTCGTATAGGATTAATTGTACTTCTTGTTTGTAAACCTAAGAGCGGGTTTCGTATAAACCTCGTCTTATTTCTTCCATTTATTATCAAACAGCAGTATAAAGCTCATACCCCATCAAAGTGAAAGTAAGCCGCAGAGGGGCCATATAGAGCCCACGTGGTTCGAACAACCAAGGAGTTAGAAGCCGCATAATAAGAATCCATATGGCCTGAATAACCATGAAGGGGCCGCATAAGATTTCTCGATACGATATTCAAAGCCTGTTAGAAATCCTAACACACCACTCATCACCCAGAGCGCTTCGAGAATTGTGAGAGAGACGACGACTCATAAAAAGATGAAAAGTCACATAAGTGCATTAATGACTTCGTCAGATGTGCCATGTTGTCACGCCCCAGTCCCAAAATATCGAGGGACTAGACACGTGGCAATGGCCAGCAGTACACACCGATGGACATCCCAATTTAATGGATCCATCGGGCATACTTAAGCTGTAATATAGGTATACAATAATAAGTCAAAAACTAATCTCATCCACACACAGAATAATAAGAACATCAGCAAATAAAGAAAGTACATCAAAGTCCAGTCTCAGCAGAGTATGTCGGGGAACAACCCGATAAAAGACTAAAAATACTGGTTCATCAGACCAGAACAAAGGAGTCCAAAAATGAGTACAAATATCATAAGCTCAAGTAAAGTCTTTAGCCATCACCTCTGCTTCTATGTTTGGTTCTCCTTCAGCAATAGCTCCTGGTACAGCTTCAGCTCCTGTCCCGTAAACCTCGGGATAATGTTCTTCTGCTAAACCTGGGGACATCATCCATTCCAGGTCCTCAGGGGACATAGCAAGGTACAAATAATACAAGACAAAAATAGATGCAGTGAAATAAAAAATGAAATAAGCAGGGTAACTACATAACCATCTATGTAAAAATGCAACTGAGCGCAACACTAGTACTCAGGCTGAGACTGCTACAAGCTCTGTGTCGGGGAGCCGGGTAGCAGCAATATCTAGTAATGGTCTAGCTCTGCTCGAGAGTCTACAACCTCACAATAGTAGTATATTTATATAGAATAGCCTGTAGCCTGTGTGTCTCTCCCCACCCAATGTAACCACACGTCTCATGTCCATGTCACGTGAGATCAGAGCTAATGCAACAGTCATAATCTAAGAATATAATAACTATGTCCATCCTGTATCCTATACAGAATCACATTGAATATCTCAGGAAGATTCTGTCTCATGAAGGTGTCAAGTGTCCTAGGTTATATTTGTACTTGTTAAACAAGCACGAGAATGTAAAGGGTCTCGAATGTCCAACACTAAATGACATACACAACTCCGCGTACGGGTTGGCACCCGACTGTAATCGGACGCTAAGTATGTTATACGGTCCTAGGTTATATCATGTACACTAGTCACAGAAAATAGAGCAAGAGAACAAAATAAACTAATAAACTGCAATTTATGGCAAGGTACACTTGCCTGGAATTGGAATACCAGTAGCGGTCCTTGTAACAGTGGGTTCAACAAATACTCCTCCAAAAGCTGAAATGAATATTACCAACAGTCTCAGAACATAGGAAATAGCTAGAAACGCCTGTACTTAAGTCCTGTTTGGACACAAGGACAAAAATTGACACTTCTGGGCTAAAGCGGGTCCATATGTGGGCCGCTTTGCACCGAAAACCGGGTCAGGGTCAAAGGTCTCCAAATCAGTCCAACTTAGTGTCAACAAGTCAGGAACGTCGATACGAACCCAACGGAACTTCCAGAATTGGATTCCGATGAGCCGTTCTCAAAATCGCCCGTTAGGCTGGAGCCCTGTGGGGCCCACGACATGCGATTTTCTAACTTTCTCAGAATCGAACCAAACTTGACCCACAGGACCAGCGTATTGCTACGAGTCCGATGGCGTAAGTTTCGTCTCGATCCGATGTGTATACACTAAGTTATAGTAAAATACAGAAAAGTCGGATACGGGGTATTGTCCGCGGATACGTACTGATTCCGGTGTGCACGCACATCCGAATCAGCCTCTGCGAAATCCCGCACGTCCGTATCAACGACCCGCACGTTTCGGTGAAGACCATACGTGACCAAGTCGTCCCGTTTGGCGGGGCGTACTCGATTCCGGGGTAAAACAGGGCTAAGTTTTACTGTTTTTGGATCGCTTTTCGCGATCACCACAGGTCGCGATGCCCGAGCGGTTGTACGGGCACCGAGGGGGTCATACAGGCTACGCGATAAAATTTCGAACATGAAACAGAGCTACGAGTCAAAAGTTATGGGTACCTGAACAGGGTCTGAAAAACTCGAGTTTTCTCGTGTCAGACTCGTGTCCGATACGCCTAGGGTTAGGGTTTACTGTTCTGGGGCTATGTCAGGTTGTCCTCTACTGTATCCGACTGACACTGCTCTGTGTCGGGTCCGAGGCTCGCCGGAGTTGACTGGGAGCGGCTCTGCAGAGGGAGGCGAGGAGGACGGCGAGGCGCAAGGCGGTGTCGAGGCGAAGCTGGGGGAGGACGAAGCCGGCCGGCTAGGGTTCAGGGAGGGCCTCAGCGGCTTGTCTCGGGCGGAGGTCGATAGGGGAGTCGGAGCTGCGGGGTGGCGCTCCAGGCGGCTGGAGGAGAGGAGGAGAGGATACTGCGAGGTCGACCGGCGTTGCGGGATGCTGCGGGAGGCGGCCGCTGGTGACGGAGACGGGCGGTGATCGTCGGAGAAGAGGGGAAAGGTGGTGAAGGAGGCTGAGGCTGCGGGTTCTTATAGGCGACTGAGGAGAGGGAGCGCCGGCGGGTTGAGGGAAGAAGAAGGGAGGCGGTCCGGCCGTTTGGGGGGAGAGGAAGGGAGTGGTCGGCGGTTAGAGGGAGGCCAAGCGGCGGCGTTACACGGCGGAGGGGAGGAGATCCGGCGTAGGAAACGGTCGGGGAAGGGGAGAAGTCTTGGCGGGTCGGGTTGAAACGGGTCGGGTCGGGTTTAGTGGATCCGGCCCGATCCACAAAGATTGGAAACGGGTCGGGTCAAAACGGTTTTTGGATCACGGGTTAGACCCGGATCGACCCACTAGTTTAAGTTGGGTTCGACTTGGTTGGACCGGCCGGTTTGGTTCAACATAATGGTTTGGTTTATTAATATTTGATTAATTAATCAGTTAAATTTTACAATAGTTTTTAATGCTTTAAAATTTTATCCGGGATCCAATAAATTCCTGGAAAAATACCCCATGCTCGGTTTTTAATTTTACACTAGAAATATAATTTTTATCACATTTTAATATTATTTAATCTTATTTAAAAATACATTTTAAATTAGACTGCTTTAATTTATAGGTTTAAAATTCACAGAAATTGCTAATTAATTCCAGAAAATTTAAATGTAAAAATTCTTAAAATTTCAGGTGATTACAATCTACCTCCCTTAAGAAATTGCGTCTTCGCAATTTAAAGATTAAACTACTAATAGAACAGAACTACAGTAATTACAAAAATTTACTTAAGATATACCTGCATCCTCGAATAAGTGGGGGTATTTCTGTCTCATGATATCTTCCCTCTCCCAAGTAGATTCACCAGGAGAGTGTTGCTTCCAAGCCACACGAACCAGTTTAATTATCTGCCCTCGCAGTGTCTTCTCGCTGGTGCCAAGTATACTCACTGGTTGTTCTTCATATCTCAGGCTTGGGCCTACTGCGATCTCAGAATGATCAACTATGTGACTTGGGTCAGTCACATACCTTCTCAACTGTGAGACATGGAATACATCATGCACTCCCTCTAAAGATGGAGGTAATGCAAGACGATAGGCCACCTCACCAATGCGCTCCAGAATATCAAAGGGCCCAATGTACCTTGGACTCAACTTGCCTCTGCTCCCAAAGCGAATGGTTCCTCGAGTAGGTGAAATCCTCAAGAATACATGTTCTTCTTCCTTGAATTCCAGGGGACGTCAGTGTGTATCAGCCCAATGCTTCTGTCTGTTCTGAGCTGCCCGAAGATGATTCTGGAATTGTTTCACCTTCTCCCCTGTTTGCATCACCAACTCTGGTCCCAAGATTTGACGCTCTCCAACGTCACTCCAGCATATTGGCGATCTGCACTTCCTACCGTATAACGCCTCGAAAGGTGCCATCTTGATGCTTGCCTGGTAGCTGTTGTTGTATGAGAACTCTACCAAATACAAATGATCTTTCCAAGACCCTCCAAAGTCTAACATACAGGATCGCAGCATATCCTCCAAGATCTGGATTGTACGTTCTGATTAACCATCTGTCTGGGGATGATAGGCAGTGCTGAATTTTAGTCTGGTGCCAAGACTCTCCTGCATGCTTCGCCAGAAATGAGCGGTAAATCTCGAATCTCGATCTGATACAATACTAACCGGCACTCCATGCAATCTTACAATTTGTCTCATATACATGTCGGCTAGTATCTCTGTGGACTGTCCAACTCTAAATGGCAAAAAGTGTACCGATTTAGTGAGTCGGTCCACGATAATCCATACCGCATCTTTTCCACTGGGGCTCCTTGGGAATCCTGTGACGAAGTCCATGGTGATATGTTCCCACTTCCATTCTGGTATGGGAAGCAGCTGCAATATTCCTGCAGTCCTCTGATGCTCGGCTTTCACTTGTTGGCAGACTAAGCATTTAGCTACAAATCTAGCAATCTCTCTCTTTATTCCATGCCACCAATAATACTGCCTTAGATCTCGATACATCTTTGTTCCTCCTGGATGAACAGAGTATATAGAGCTATGGGCTTCAGTCATTAGCTCATGTCTCAATTCTCCATTTGGAACATATAGACGATCTCCGTACCTTAATGTACCATCCTCATGTATGCGAAGTCTCGTCTGCATGCCTGCTTCTGTCTTCTTTTTGAGTCTTCGAAATCTTGCATCAGTAGGCAAAGCTTCTTTAATCCTTTCCACGAGCGATGACTTTACTTCCAGATTAGCCAGCAAACCACTCTATCTTGGTAGAATAACCTCTATCTGGAGCTTCTGTAGATCTTTTAATAGCTCAGGCTGCACCGTCAAAAAATAAGCCGTAGGCTTCCTGCTGAGTGCGTCTGCTACTACATTTGCTTTCCCTGGGTGGTACTACAGATCTATATCAAAGTCCACCATCAACTCCAGCCAGCGTCTTTGCCTCATTGTAAGCTCTTTCTGAGTATATACATACTTCAGACTTTTGTGGTCAGTGAAGATTTCCACCTTCTCTCCATAAAGATAATGCCTCCAAATCTTCAGTGCAAATATTATAGCAGCTAGCTCCAGATCATGCGTTGGGTAATTCTTCTCATGGACCTTCAATTGTCTCGATGCATAAGCAATAACTTTGCCGTGTTGCATCAAAACACATCCTAGGCCACTACCTGACGCATCGCTATAAACAACAAAACCGCCTGACCCTGAAGGAAGAGTCAAGACTGGTGCTGTTGTTAGACGCCTCTTCAGTTCTTCAAAGGCCCTCTGACATTCTTCTGTCCATGCAAAGTCCTGATCTTTCCGTGTCAACTTCGTCATTGGCTCTGCAATCCTTGAGAAATTTTCTACGAACCTTCTGTAATATCCAGCAAGTCCAAGAAAACTCCTCACCTCAGCAACTGATGTCGGTGTAGGCCAAGACTCAATGGCAGCAACCTTCTCTTGATCAACTGACAATCCTTCTCCTGAGATAATATGCCCTAAGAATGGTACCTTATCCATGCAAAACTCACATTTACTGAGCTTAGCATAAAGCTTCTCCTGCCTCAACGTCTCTAGTACGATTCTGAGATGCTCCTCGTGCTCTTCGTGGCTTTTGGAATATACCAAAATATCATCAATAAACACAACCACAAATTTATCCAAGTATTGATGGAAGACTCGGTTCATCAAGCTCATGAGCACAGCAGGCGCGTTGGTTAAACCAAACGGCATTACTAGGAACTCATAGTGTCCATACTTGGTTCTAAAGGCTGTCTTCGGGATATCTTCCTTCCTCACCCTAATCTGGTGATAACCGGATCTAAGGTCAATCTTCGAAAGTACCCTAACTCCACTCAATTGATCAAATAAGTCATCAATGCGTGGCAAGGGATACCAGTTCTTAATGGTCACAGCGTTTAATGCCATGTAATCAATGCACAGGCGAACTGTTCCATCCTTCTTTGGTACAAAAAGTATAGGTGCTCCCCAAGGTGAAACACTGGGTCGGATGAAACCTTTCTCCAGAAGTTCATCAACTTGCTTCTTCAACTCTACTAACTCCTTAGGCGCTAGTCTATAAACCGTTGAAGTGATAGGTTCTGCTCCTGGAGTTAAGTTTATTGTGAATTCTATTTCCCGATCAGGTGGTAGACCTGGAAGATCATCGAAAAATACATCCACAAACTCTGATATAACTCTTGGGTATTCTGACTCCCCTTCTACAGATAATGCCCTAAGAGTTGGCTGAACACCTTGTTCTATAGCTCCTCGAAGAAATTCAAACTCTGAGTGTCCAGGTGGTCTGAATATAACTTTTTCAAGCCGACAATCAAGAGTAGCATGATACTGACTTAACCAGTCCATACCAAGTACAATATCATAGTCAGGCATAGAAAAGATCAGAAATTGGGCTCGCATCTCTCTTCCACAGACTACTACTGAACATGATCTACAAATATCACTAACAGGTATAATTCCACCTCCCGTAAGAATTCTCTTAGTCTTCGGAAGGGGTGCAGTAGCTACTCTATGGGTGGCTACGAAGCTAGCAGCTATAAATGAGTGCGATGCCCCAGAATCAAATAAAGCTACAGTAGGTAATAAAGCTACTAAAATGGTACCTGCTATAACTTCTCCAGCAGTAGCTTCTTCCTGAACAGCCAATGCAAAAGCCTGACCTCGTCCCTGAGCTGGACCCCTCTGTTGACGAGCCTGTTGGAATAGTGCTGCTTGAGGTGGTAATGGTGGTCTCGGCTGATATCCTCCTGGAGCTGGTGGTCTGACTCCTCCAACTCCTGTCTGCTGTGCTCCCACTGCTGGATAATCTGTCCTTGGTGCAGGTAGAGCTAGTCGTGGTGCTCCCTCTCGGCATTCTGTGCAGTCTCTGGATAGATGCTGGTTGGATCCGCAAACCAGGCACAGTCCCAATTTGCGTCTGCACTCCTTTTCAATGTGACCCAACTTACCGCAGAAATGACAAGTAGATAGGGTTCTTGGTGCTGCTCTCTGCGGTAGATTCCTCTGGAGTCGCTTTATAGAATCTCCTTGTGCAGCCTTGGATGGTACTGAGGTAAATGGCCGCTTCAGACTTGACTCCCTCCTGGTGACGCGCTCTATGCGTCGTGCTGCAGCAAGGACATCGTTGTACGATGTAGGGGCAACAAATCCAATCAACCTCTGAAGCTCGAACCTGAGTCCGTCAAAGAATTTCTCCGCCTTCTCTTCTTCGGTAGGAATTAGAGAAGGGGCGAAATGACTCAGGCGAATGAATTCTGCATTATACTCCTCCACCGTCATGTTGCCCTGTATGAGGCGGTTGAACTTATCTCGGAGTTCTGATCTAGCAACGGCTGGGATATACATCTCTTGGAAGAGTCTGGAGAACTCCTCCCAAGTGACTCGGTCATGTCCGATCTTCCTCTCTTCAGCTAGCCACCAGTGGTGTGCATTGTCCGTCAGTTGCATTCGGACAGCAGTCATCCATCTCTCCCGCGGAAGTTCAGCTGCTTCCAACTGATGTTGTGTATTGTGAGCCACTCATGCACTTCAGTTGGTCCTTCCTTGCCCGAAAAGGTACGGGGCTTGAGTTGACGGAAATCAGTGATAGATCCCGTCACTGGTCGCCTAGCTTGCGGGTTTGCCTGCTCCAATGCATTTACTAGGCTGTTTCTCAGGTTCTCTGCCTCCTGACGCTGCGCCTCCTGTTGAACTTGTTGTTGAGCTTGCATCATGGCATAAAACATCTGGAATATTTGCTGCCCATCCATTGCTTGCCCTAGTGGGAAGGCAGGCATCTATGGAGTGAACTGCGGCGGTGGTGGGATATCATCGCACCTGAACCTTGAGTTATACTGCTCATCTTGTCTATTTTGAGAGGATTGACCTCTGTTCTCTGATGTAACTCCATCACCATAGGTAACCACAGCGTCTTGTGGTGTAAAAGGAATTTTATCTCTATTTCTTGGATCCATCTTTCTCTCTGCACCCAAAAATTAAACTTTATGAGAACGTTTAGTAGAGTCAAGCAGGATGCAAGTCAAGTACTCAATTCGATTACGATATTGAGTTTCAAAAATGATTCAACAAATAAGGATGAGATCCTATAACCTATCCTATCCTTTTACAGGTTTGTTCGGTTCCTAAGTTGAAACCAAACAATTTGTCGTAGACCTGCATGGGCCACCACAAAAACCATGTCACGTCCCAGTCCCAAAATATCGAGGGACTAGACACGTGGCAATGGCCAGCAGTACACACCGATGGACATCCCAATTTAATGGATCCATCGGGCATACTTAAGCTGTAATATAGGTCTACAACAATAAGTCAAAATCTAATCTCATCCACACACAGAATAATAAGAACATCAGCAAATAAAGAAAGTACATCAAAGTCCAGTCTCAGCAGAGTATGTCGGGGAACAACCCGATAAAAGTCTAAAAATACTGGTTCATCCGACCAGAACAAAGGAGTCCAAAAATGAGTACAAATATCATAAGCTCAAGTAAAGTCTTCAGCCATCACCTCTGCTTCTATGTTAGGTTCTCCTTCAGCAATAGCTCCTGGTACAGCTTCAGCTCATGTCCCGTAAACCTCGGGATAATGTTCTTCTGCTAAACCTGGGGACATCATCCATTCCAGGTCCTCAGGGGACATAGCAAGGTACAAATAATACAAGCCAAAAATAGATGCAGTGAAATAGAAAATAAAATAAGCAGGGTAACTACATAACCATCTATGTGAAAATGCAACTGAGAGCAACACTAGTACTCAGGCTGAGACTGCTACAAGCTTTGTGTCGGGGAGCCGGTAGCAGCAATATCTAGTAATGGTTTAGCTCTGCTCGAGAGTCTACAACCTCACAATAGTAGTATATATATATAGAACAGCCTGTAGCCTGTGTGTCTCTTCCCACCCAATGTAACCACACGTCTCATGTCCATGTCACGCGAGATCAGAGCTAATGCAACAGTCATAATCTAAGAATATAATAACTATGTCCATCCTGTATCCTACACAGAATCACCTTGAATATCTCAGGAAGATTCTGTCTCATAAAGGTGTCAAGTGTCCTAGGTTACATTGTACTTGTTAAACAAGCACGAGAATGTAAAGGGTCTCGATTGTCCATCACTAAATGACATACACAACTCCGCGTACGGGGTTGGCACCCGACTGTAATCGGACGCTAAGTATGTCATATGGTCCTAGGTTATATCATGTACACTAGTCACAGAAAATAGAGCAAGAGAACAAAATAAACTAATAAACTGCAATTTATGGCAAGGTACACTTGCCTGGAATTGGAATACCAGTAGCGGTCCCTGTAACAGTGGATTCAATAAATACTCCTCCAAAAGCTGAAATGAATATTATCAACAGTCTCAGAACATAGGAAATAGCTAGAAATGCCTGTCCTTAAGTCCAGTTTGGACACAAGGACAAAAATGACACTTTTGGGCCAAAGCGGGTCTATATGTGGGCCGCTTTGCACCGAAAACCGGGTCAGGGTCAAATATCTCCAAATCAGTCCAACTTAGTGTCAACAAGTCAGGAACGTCGATACGAACCCAACGGAACTTCCAGAATTGGATTCCGATGAGCCGTTCTCAAAATCGCCCGTCAGGTGGAGCCTGTGGGGCCCATGATACATAATTTTCCAACGTTCTCAGAATCGAACCAAACTTGACCCACAGGACCAGCTTATTGCTACGAGTCTGATGGTATAAGTTTTGTCTCGATCCGATGTGTATACACTAAGTTACAGCAAAATACAGAAAAGTCGGATACGGGGTGTTGTCCGCGGATACGCACTGATTTCGGTGTGCACGCACATCCGAATCAGCTTCTGCGAAATCCCGCACGTCCGTATCAATGACCCGCACGTTTCGGTGAAGACCGTACGTGACCAAGTCGTCCCGTTTGGCCGGGTGTACTCGATTCTGGGGTGACACAGGGCTAAGTTTTTCCTTTTTTTGGATCGCTGTTCGCGATCACCACAGGTCGCGATGCCCCGAGCGGGTTGCACGGGCACCGAGGGGGTCATACAGGCTACGCGATAAAATTTACGGAACATGAAACAGAGCTACGAGTCAAAAGTTATGGGTACCTAAACAGGGTCTGAAAAACCCGAGTTTCCTCGTGTCAGACTCGTGTCCGATACGCCTAGGGTTAGGGTTTACTGTTTTGGGGCTGTGTCCGGTTGTCCTTTGCTGTGTCCGACTGACACTGCTCTGTGTCGGGTCCGAGGCTCACCGGAGTTGGCTGGGAGCGGCTCTGCAGAGGGAGGCGAGGAGGACGGCGAGGCGGCATGGCGGTGTCGAGGCAAAGCTGGGGAGGACGAAGCCGGCCGGCTAGGGTTCAGGGAGGGCCTCAGCGGCTTGTCTCGGGCGAAGGTCGATAGGGGAGTCGGAGCTGCGGGGTGGCACTCCAGGCGGTTGGAGGAGAGGAGGAGAGGATACTGCGAGGTCGGCCGGCGTTGCGGGATGCTGCGGGAGGCGGCCGCTGGTGACGGAGACGGGCGGTGATCGTCGGAGAAGAGGGGAAAGGTGGTGAAGGAGGCTGAGGCACGGGTTCTTATAGGCGACTGGGGAGAGGGAGCGCCGGCGGGTTGAGGGAAGAAGAAGGGAGGCGGTCCGGCCGTTTGGGGGAAGAGGAAGGGAGTGGTCGACGGTTAGAGGGAGGCCAAGCGGCGGCGTTACACGGCGGAGGGGGGGAGATCCGGCGTCGGAACGGTCGGGGAAGGGGAGAAGTCTTGGCGGGTCGGGTCAGGTTTAGTGGATCCGGCCCGATCCACAAAGATTGGAAACGGGTCGGGTCGAAACAGTTTTCGGTTCACGGGTTAGACCCGGATCTGACCCACTAGTTTAAGTTGGGTTCGACTTGGTTGGACCGGCCGGTTTGGTTCAACATAATGGTTTGGTTTATTAATATTTGATTAATTAATCAGTTAAATTTTACAATAGTTTTTAATGCTTTAAAAATTCATCCGGGATCCAATAAATTTCCGAAAAAATACCCCATGCTGGTTTTTAATTTTACACTAGAAAATATAATTTTTATCACATTTTAATATTATTTAATCTTATTTAAAAATATATTTTAAATTAAACTGCTTTAATTTATAGGTTTAAAATTCACAGAAATTGCTAATTAATTCCAGAAAATTTATATATAAAAATTCTTAAAATTTCAGGTGATTACACATGTCACGTGTTCCCTCATATGCGGCTATGGCCCTATGCGGCCTCATCATCATGTGGCCAATGTATCCATCCAATCAAGGCCAGACGAGAGCTCGCATGCGACCATAATACCATACTGCCAAAGTGTCCATAAGACCAACGCTAAAGGAGAGCACATATGCGTCCAAGATATTATGGGGCTAAGATGTTATGCAAAATCTTTCCGTTGCAACCGAAGGGATCCTTACAAAATCAGTGTAGACCATGTATCCAGCTAACCGAGTCACGCACACAACGGAGTTAAAAATGATCCCGAGATCTTATCAATAACATATCCTAACTAAGGCCACATGGCAGCATGTTTGTTGTATGCGACTACAGTTGCAACAATATTCTGGTGAAGGAGCCCTATCGGCCACCAAACAGAGGCATATATGGCACCTATAGCCCGTCAGCAAGATGGCTATAAATAGTAAGGGTAGCATACCCCACAAGCCTGACTAGCCACATACGTGCACACAGGCTCAAGAGAAAGAGAATAGAGCATCCTTATTTCCTTATCAGATCGTCAATGGAGTAAAAGAGTCACTGTAGTACTCAATCTCCATCGTCATATTTTCTAGATCAAAAATATTGTACTTAGATTTTCTGTCTAGGATTTCTTTGGACCTTTTGTTTGTTGTTAAAAAAAGTTTTCCAAACTTATACATTAATGGCGAATAAGATGGCGACTCTACTGGGGACATCCTTCTCCTCTGATGAGAAGGTCATGATGCAGTCCAACGCGTCGAAGCTGGATTCGACCCAGAAGATGCTTGTTGTACGCTTCGACCAGCAATCCTTTGAGAAAATGCTCTCTGAGGGCAGCGCTTCACCGAGGGTGGTAAAGTCTAAAAAGACCTACAGGACTTGGGTGACCGTATCTCGGGGTATAAAGTACTCTGATATGCGTAGCTGGCTTTGTCTGCCTCCGCTCTCCAGTATTCTGGTTCCGGGATGTGACAAGTATACCTCCATGGTAGCAAATTATTACTAAATTTTGATCCATAGTCACAAACTTTCGAACAGAATGAGGCTTAGAAAGGGATGTCAGGAAATAGCTTAGGAGAAGATGGTGGCCGGTAATCTTGAAGTAGAATCTGGCTGCAAAAATTTGGCTTCTAAGTTGAATTCAATTCACCTTCGGTCTGTCTTCTAATAAGAATGGTGTAAAAGTGAATATTGTGACAAAAATGATTGTGAATAAGAGTAAGGAAACAAATGTGATATATATATAGAAGTAAAAAAATTAACCGTTAAAAACTAAATGTTACAAATTTAATGTTAGCTATTTTAGCTAGTGTACTATCCTACATGAATTGAATGTTAGCTATTCTACCTAGTGCACTATCCTATACAAATGAGAGAGAGAGAAAGAGGGATATTCTACCTAGTGGAATGTCCTATACAAATGAGATAGAGAGAGAGAGAGAGAGAGAGAGGTGACAGGAAGAGAACAGACAGAGATAGAGAGTGGACAGATAGAGATAGGGTTGAGAGAGAGAGAGAGAGAGAGAGAGAGAGAGAGAGAGAGAGGTGAGAGGTGAGAGGTGAGATAGAGAGATGAAAGAGAGGAAAGAGAGATGAGCGGGATTGAAGAAGAGACGGAGAGAAAGAGACGAGATGAGAGGTGAGAGGTGAGAGGTGAGAGGGTAAAAAAATGTCCTTTGAAAGCGTGTTTTCTCCTTGAGAAACATCCTTCCAAGGTGCATTTTCTTTTTTTATTATTTTTTGCGTGAGCTTTTTTATGACGGAATGAGTAGAGATAGGTAACGACATCATTTTTAATTAACAAAACGTGGATCAAAAGGAAGTTTTTTTATTTTTTAAGACGAGAATGCGCATCCAAAGAACATTCTTGTGCTTTTTATGCAATTTTATGAAACATTGTGCTTTAAGCTTTAATACTCTGTACAAATTATATATATATATATATATATATATATATATATATATATATATATATATATATATATATATATTGAATCATGTGATTATAAACGAGACTTTAGAAAATATTTTATAATCACATGATTCAATATATATATATATATATATATATGTGTGTGTGTGTGTGTGTGTGTGTGTGTGTGTGTTGTGGTTACGATGGGAGGCTTCCGTGGAGATGTGCATGGTTCGAATCCTCCCTTAAAAACTTAGTTCAGGTAAAATATATATATTATATATATATATATATATATATATATATATATATATATATATATATATATTATATATATATATAGTCCACGGAGTTCCGTTCGAGTCCCGTCCTCCCCTCGTCAATCGGGTCGGGGGGCCCGCGCGAGCGCCCACGTGGGGACCGCTCGATTCAACAGTCGGGAGCGACAGGGCTTCCGCGGGGCTCCGCGGACCGGACTTCCGATTCGCTCCCTCTATATATATATATATATATATATATATATATATATATATATATATATATATATATATATATGGTGGCGGATCAAAAGACCTGCCTCCCGATTCCCGCTCGAGCCGTGTCCTCCCCTCGTTCGTCGAATCAGGGGGGCCAGTGCGCGCGTCCGCGTGGTGCCTGATCGATCCATCGGTCGGAAGCGTCGGGACTCCCGCGGGTTTTCAATCCGTTCCATATATATATATATATATATATATATTCTTATTCTCAATATGAGTCCTTAAATGTTAGGAATCAAAAGTAGATGAGCTAACTCATCATCAGCAGAGTAGGAGTAATCGTTGTCTCCCAGTATATCGGTCTCAATCTCCACCCCACTAGACTAATATCTTGTAACTAGTTGACAATGAAATTTTGACTTATTTAGGTCATTGGTTGCAGGCCTGCATGTGCGTCCGAATTTAAATTATTAACAAACAAAAATGAAGAGTTTTTTTGTTAATGTGAGTGTTAAACGGTAGAAATCTAATGACGTGAGCTAACTCAACATCAGCAGAATAGGAGATCGATGTCTCCCAGTATATGGGTCTCAATCTCTACCTCACGACGATATTTAGTAAGTAGGTGACAATAATTTTTGGCTAAATTGCAACTTCATACAGTCAACTATTCAAAAAAAATTAACTTACGGCTTCTATGGCTGCTCGGCTTCTACGCCCACTCGGCTTCTACGCCCGCTCGACTTTTATGCCGGTTTGATAACTCTTTGGCTTCTACGCCATAGTGACAGTTATTGGCTTCTACGCCAACCTTTTCTACGCGAGGGATAACTACCTACGTGGCTTTTATGCCGTGATCTTCGCAGCAGTTATACGCGTTATCTCTTAATGGGACACGCGTCACACGCTCATTCAGGAGATCATTTATACGCGGGCAACGGTTATTGTAATCATCGCGTAAAAAGGTGCCATACTTTCCACTGCTCGGCTTCTACGCCGACTGGGTGGTCACTGTCACTAAAACTCTATAAATAGAGACCTCTATCGACAGAGGTCCAAGGTCAAAAAACTGAAGGTCAGAACCAAGGTCAAAGATTGCAAGATCAAGAGAGAAGGTGTCACGCCCCAGTCCCAAAATACCGAGGGACCGGACGCGTGATAATGGCCAGCAGCACACACCGATGGACAAACCCAATTTAATGGATCCATTGGGGCATGCTTAAGCTGTAATATAAGAATAAGTAGGTCCAATAATACGAGTCACAGTCTATGCTAATCTCATCCACAACAGATAATCACAGATCAAATGCCAGAATAAAATAAATAAAATAACTAACAAGTCTCAATAAAAGTGTCTTGGAGAACAATCCGAGAATAAGTCTGGTACATCAATGAAATAAACTGGAAATAAAATAACTATAAACTGAAATAAATAAGTATCTCAAGCCAATACTCAAGAGAAGTCCTCTGGTACAATCTCGTCCTCAGATCCTGATTTTGCTCCAATGAAGGCACCTGCTCCTGCTAATGCTAATGCTCCAGTCCCGTATACCTCGGGATAGATCTCGTCAACTAACTCTGGGGACAAAATTCGGATCCAGGTCCTCAGGGGACATAGCAAGGTACAAGAAAGCTCATGCCAAAATAAATGCAGTGCAGCAATAAATGAAATAATAGGGTAAATAAATAACCAGCTAAATGATATGCAAGTGAGAGTGTTAGTCATACTCGGGCTGAGACTACTACAGGATCAGTGTCGGAGAAACCCATAGCAGTATTTTTTCGAAGGGCCAGAACTGGTGCCATAGCTCTGTTTCAGAGACTAAGACACATCCAGATGTCAATATATAATATAATCAGCCTTTGATATGGTAATACTCTTCCCACCCAATGAAATCTCACGTCCCATGTCCATGACACGCAGGATCAAAACTAATGCAACAAGTCAGGATATAGTCTAAGCATGTAAACTGTGTATGTCATAAACCTGTATCCTATACAGAATTACCATGAATATCTCAGGAAGATTCTGTCTCATGAATAGTATCCAGTGTCCTGGGTATAATATACTTGATAAGACAAGTACGAGAATGTAAAGTGTCACGAATGTCCATCTCTAGATGACAATACACAACACCGCGTACGATGTTGGCACCCGACTAATAATCGGACGCTGAGTAAGTCATACGGTCCTTGGTCAAGCATGCACAATAATGTAAAAGAATTAAGGAAAATATGTAACAAGACAGCAAAGTTTGGCAAGGTACACTTGCCTGGGGTCCTGGCTCCAACTGTAGCTCTGGTCTCAGTGTGATCTGCGGGTACTACTCGGGTTGCTGAAATAAACATCACCATTAGATTCAGAAAATATCAAATAGCTAGAAACGCTTGTCCTTACGTCCAATTTGAATACAGGGGCAAAAATGATATTTTCGGGTCAAAGCGGGGTCCACCTGTGGGCCACTTTGCACCGAAAAATGTGTCAGGATCAAAGGTCTCCAAATTCGCCAAACTTCGTGTCAACAAGTCAGGAACGATGTTACGAACCCAACGAAACTTCCAAAATTGGATTCCGATGAGCCGATCACAAAATCGTTCGTCAAGTGGAGCTTGTGGGGCCCACAATACGCGATTTTGTCAACGTTCTCAGAATCGAACTAAACTTGGGTCACAGGACCAACGTATCGCTACGAGTCCGATGGCGTAAGTTTTGTTTCGATCCGACGTGTGTACACAAAGTTACAGCGTGTTCCAGAATAGACGGATACGGGACGTTGTCGGCGGATACGCGTTGATTCCGGTGTGCACGCACATCCAAATTGACTTCTGTGAAATCCCACACATCCGTATCAACGACGCACATATTTCGGTAAAGATCGCGTGCGACCAAGTCATCCCGTTTGGCGGGGCGTAGTCAGTTCCGGGATGAAATAGGGCATTGATTTTCCTATTTTTGGATCGCGGTGTGCGATCACCACAGGACGCGATGCACCGAGAGGGTTACACGGGCACCGAGAGGGTTATACAGTCTATGCGACGCAACTGACGGAATCGAAAACTGAATTACGAGGAGGAAGAAAACGGTACCTATAAAGGGCTCGAAAAACCTGAATTCTTCGTGTCCGAGTCGTGTCCGGGTGCTGCGACCTAGGGTTAGGGTTTCGAGCTACTGTGCGACGGCCGGAGGCGGGCTAGAGGGTGGCAGGCGAGGGCCAAAGGTGGTCGAGGAAGGCGGCGCAGGGCTCGGCTGAGCGGCCGGAGGCGGCGGCGCGCGTGAGGCGGCGCAGAGGGCTGAGCCGGCTGCTGTTGCGGCTGAGGCTTGCTGTCGCGCGGGGGAGGAGGAAGGAAGAGTTGAGGGGAGATGGGGGCAGTGCGGTGAGGCGGGATGCGGAGGAGGTAGTCAAGGGGTAAAGGGGCCGGAGTCGTCGAAGGGTGGCGCTCGGCTGAGCGGAGTCGTCGACTGGGCGGGAGACGAAGAAAGGGAAGTCGGGCTGGGCGGCTTGAGGGGAGTCGCTTGTCGGGGAGCAGACTACGTCGGGGTGTCCGTAGTGTGGCGACGACGGCGAGATGAGAGGGAGAGAGGGGTCTGGCGGCGGGGTCGACACGGAAGTCAAGGAGTATATGTAGGCCGCTACAGGGAATCCGGCATCTAGGGTTTGGTCATTTCGGGTTTGGATTTGGGTAAGGTTTCAAGGATCCGACCCGACCGACCCGTTAAGCTGGGTTGGTTCAGTAGAGCGATTTGGTTCACTGTGGTTTGGTTTATTTTGGTTCAAATGAACCGGATTCAGTCAGGTTTAAATTGGTTTAATTTTTTATAATAGTTTTTAAGGCTTTAAACGGGTTTTCGGAGTCCAATAAATTCACCAAAAATTACCCTATGTCCGGTTTTCCATTTTACACAATAAAATATTATTTTCATAATATTTTAATACTATTTAATAGTAATTAAAAATCATTTAATTTCCAAAAGCCCAGGTTTTAATTACAGAAAATTCCTAATCCCGAAAATTGTAAAAAATCTAAATTAAAAATTCTTGAAAAATCAGAGGGTTTACAGAAGGTCAAGAAACTAAGGATCGAAGAGTCTTTGAGAGAGAAGAATCCAGAGCTCAGGCAAAGAGTAGTGATCGACGACTTTGGCATCGAGCATCCACTCTCTTTAGCAACCTTCGAAGCTGCTTTCTGTCTTCTACGGCACTTCTTCATCATCGTGTGGTCCAAGGGACAAAGTAATCGACTGCAGATCAGACTCCTATAGCAATATTTACCCAGATTAAAAATTGTGCTTGACATCCTCGTATAGGATTAATTGTACTTCTTGTTTGTAAACCTAAGAGTGGGTTTCGTATAAACCTCATATTATTTCTTCCGTTTATTATCAAACAGCCGTATAGAGCTCATACCCCATCAAAGTGAAAGTAAGCCGCAGAGGGGCCATATAGAGCCTACGTGGTTCGAACAACCAAGGAGTTGAAAGCCGCATAATAAGAATCCATATGGCCTGAATAACCATGAAGGGGCCGCATAAGATTTCCCTATACGATATTCAAAGACTGTTAGAAATCCTAACACACCATTCATTACCTAGAGCGCTTCAAGAATTGTGAGAGAGACGACGACTCATAAAAAGATAAAAAGTTACATCAGTACATTAATGACTTCGTCAGATGTGCCATGTCACGTGTTCCCTCATATGCGGCTATGGCCCTATGCGGCCTCATCATCATGTGGCCAAAGTATCCATCCAATCAAGGCCAGACGAGAGCTCACATGTGACCATAATACCATGCTGCCAAAGTGACCATAAGACCAACGCTAAAGGAGAGCACATATGCGTCCAAGACATTATGGGGCCAAAATGTTATGCAAAATCTTTCCGTTGCAACCGAAGGGATGCTTACAAAATCAGTGTAGACCATGTATCCAGCTAACCGAGTCACGCATACAACGGAGTTAAAAATGATCCTGAGATCTTATCAACAACATATCCTAAGTAAGGCCACATGGCAGCATGTCTGTTGTATGCGGCTACACTTGCAACCATATTCTGTTGAAGGAGCCCTATGCGGCCACCAAACAGAGGCATATGTGGCACCTATAGCCCGTCAACAAGCAAGGGTAGCATACCCCACAAGTCCGACTAGCCACATACGTGCACACAGGCTCAAAAGAAAGAGAATAGAGCATCCTCATTTCCTTATAAGACCGTCTATGGAGTAAAAGAGTCACTGTAGTACTCAATCTCCATCGTCACATTTTCTAGATCAAAAATATTGTACTTAGACTTTCTGTCTAGGATTTCTTTGGACCTTTTGTTTGTTGTTAAAAAAAGTTTTCCAAACTTATACATTAATGGCGAACAAGATGGCGACTCTGCTGGGGACATCCTTCTCCTCTGATGAGAAGGTCATGATGCAGTCCAACGCGTCGAAGCTGGATTCGACCCAGAAGATGCTTGTTGTACGCTTCGACCAGCAAGCCTTTGAGAAAATGCTCTCTGAGGGCAGCGCTTCACCGAGGGTGGTAAAGCCTAAAAAGACCTACAGGACTTGGGTGACCGTATCTCGGGGTATAAAGTACTCTGGTATGCGTAGCTGGCTTTGTCTGCCTCCGCTCTCCAGTATTCTGGTTCCGGGGTGTGACAAGTATACCTCCATAGTAGCAAATTATTACTAAATTTTGATCCATAGTCACAAACATTCGAACAGAATGAGGCTTAGAAAGGGATGTCAGGAAATAACTTAGGAGAAGATGGTGGCCGATAATCTTGAAGTAGAATCTGGCTGCAAAAAATTGGCTTATGAGTTGAATTCAATTCACCTTCGGTCTATCTTCTAATAAGAATGGTGTAAAAGTGAATATTGTGACAAAAATGAGTGTGACTAAGAGTAAGGAAACAAATGTGATATATATATAGAATTAAAAAAATTAACCGTTAAAAACTAAACGTTACAAATTTAATGTTAGTAATTTTAGCTAGTGTACTATCCTACATGAATTGAATGTTAGCTATTCTACCTAGTGCACTATCCTATAAAAATGAGAGAGAGAGAAAGAGGGATATTCTACCTAGTGGACTGTCCTATACAAATGAGAGAGAGAGAGAGAGAGAGAGAGAGGTGACAGGAAGAGAACTGACAGAAATAGAGAGTGGACAAATAGAGATAGGGTTGAGAGAGAGAAATGTGATAGATATAGAGAGTTGAGAGAGAGAGAGAGAGAGAGAGAGAGAGAGAGAGAGAGGTGAGAGGTGAGAGGTGAGATAGAGAGACGAAAGAGAGGAAAGAGAGATGAGCGGGATTGAAGAAAAGACAGAGAGAAAGAGACGAAATGAGAGGTGAGAGGTGAGAGTAGAGAGGGTAAAAAAATGTCCTTTGGAAGCGTGTTTTTTCCTTGAGAAACATCATTCCAAGGTGCATTTTCTTTTTTTATTATTTTTTGCGTGCGCTTTTTTATGACGGAGTGAGTAGAGATAGGTAATGACATCATTTTTAATTAACAAAACGTGTTTCAAAAGGAAGTTTTTTTATTTTTTAAGACGAGAACGCGAATCCAAAGGACATTCTTGTGCTTTTTATGCAATTTTATGAAACATTGTGCTTTAAGCTTTAATACTCTGTACAAATTATATATATATATATATATATATATATATATATATATATATATATATTGAATTATGTGATTATAAACGAGACTTTAGAAGATATTTTATAATCACATGATTCAATATATATATATATATATATATATATATATATATATATATGTGTGTGTGTGTGTGTGTGTGTGTGTGTGTGTTGTGGTTACGATGGGAGGCTTCCGTGGAGATGTGCATGGTTCGAATCCTCCCTTAAAAACTTAGTTCAGGTAAAAAAAAAATATATATATATATATATATATATAAGCACTAGCGTAGCTAGCTTTCAATCTTCCGGGGCCAGATTCATGATCTGGGTGCTGAGGTTTGGGACCTTGACATAGCCGTTGTATCCACAGCCTGCCCAGGGCCACCCTTAGCGCCTTCTCCTGCCACATACCTCTACGCGCCTCTCAACACCAGCAAAAATTCTACGCGCCTCCTCTGCCACCACCACGGCCCCTCTTGCCTCTCCCGCAGCAGTTAGCTCTTTTCCCTGAGCGGAGGGTATGGAAGAACTTGGAGTTGCCGCTCTTCCGTTCGAGTCCCATCCTCCCCTCGTCAGTCGGGTCGGGGGGCCCGCGCGAGCGCCCACGTGAGGACCGCTCGATCCAACAGTCGGGAGCGACAGGGCTCCCGCGGGGTTCCGCGGACGGGACTTCCGATTCGCTCCCTCTCTCTCTCTCTCTCTATATATATATATATATATATATATATATATATATGGTGGCGGATCAAAAGACCCGTCTTCCGAGTCCCGTTCGAGCCCTGTCCTCCCCTCGTCCGTCGAATCAGGGGGGCCAGTGCGCGCGTCCGCGTGGTGCCTGATCGATCCATCGGTCGGAAGCGTCGGGAGTCCCGCGGGTTTTCAATCAACTCCATATATATATATATATATATATATATATATATATATATATATATATTCTTATTCTCAATATGAGTCCTTAAATGTTAGGAATCAAAAGTTGATGAGCTAACTCATCATCAGCAGAGTAGGAGTAATCGTTGTCTCCCAGTATATCGGTCTCAATCTCCACCCCACTAGACTAATATCTTGTAGCTAGTTGACAATGAAATTTTGACTTATTTAGGTCATTGGTTGCAGGCCTGCATGTGCGTCCGAATTATAGATTAATTGCATTAAAAAAAGAAAATTATTAACAAACAAAAATGAAGAGTTTTTTTGTTAATGTGATTGTTAAACGGTAGAAATCTAATGACGTGAGCTAACTCAACATCAGCAGAATAGGAGATCGATGTCTCCCAGTATATGGGTCTCAATCTCCACCTCACGACGATATTTAGTAAGTTGGTGACAATAATTTTTGGCTAAATTACAACTCCATACAGTCAACTATTCAAAAAAAATTTAACTTAATATCATTGGCTTTGATAGGTTACTAATTTAATATTTTTTCTCAACTAATATTTTTAACTAGATACCATATGTCACTCATCATTAGATTTTTTTGTTTAAAAAAATGGACTAAAATGTTCCCACTCTTTCCCACAACCCCGCCCACACACATCATAGCATTCCCCCCTCCCCTTCCCCCACCACCGCTGTCCTCTTACTCTGTGACCAGGCAACCCCACATATCCCCCCCCCATTCTCGACCAGGTAGCCCCACCAGCGTCGGTAGCCCCCCACCCCTCCCGGCTCACCCCCCCTCCCTTGTTGCTGTGACCATGCTCGAACACTGCCACTGATGATACTGTAACAACCTGTTTTTTTAAGTTAAAAAAAAAATTCTGGATTTTTTCGATAATTTTTAATTAATTATTAAAAGATCCTTCTGGAATTAATATTTTTATGTATTAAATTAATTATTAAAATATTATAAAATTTATATTTTTTGGTGTATATTTAATTATGGTTGTTGTGTAATTTTTCTGAAATTTAGTGGGCTCAAAAACTATTTTTAAATAGCTAAAAATCAATATTTTAATTAAACCAGCTTGAATCGGATTAAACCCAACCCGAACCGAACCCATCTAAATCCTATTGAACCAAACCCGTCCTAACGGGTCGGGTCCTACCCAACCCGACCCGACCCAATATCAAAATCCCTCTCCCCCACGATCCCCACGACCCCGACTCCTCCGTCGGCTGCACGACCCCGTCCCGCTCGCGACCGACCACCCCATGACACGACGACCCCCCCGACAACCCCGACGACCTCTCTCCCCGATCCGGCCTCCCTTTTCCCTATTTAAACCCCACACCACCGCCATCACCAACCACGACCACCTCTCCACGCGACTCCGGCCACCGCCCTCCACGCCGACAGACCCCGAGCTCCCCACGACCTCCGGCGACTCCTCCGGCGACCTCTCCGACCCACCACAACCACCCCGAGCAATCCAGCAGCCGCCGCAGCCATAGCAAATCGACGCTGCCACCGCCGTGCCCTGCCGCCATGCCACGTCGCACCTCCCACTTCACGAACAGCAGTAAGGTACCCCTCTTCTAGCTTTCGTATCGCCCTGTACGTAGATCCAATTTCTGTTCTGTCAAATCCTGTGCGTAGACCTCGTGACCCTCTCGAACCCCGTGTAAATAGTCCGAGGGATTGCGTCCTGTGTCGGTCGCAAAGCACGATGCAAAAATAGAAAAAATAACCCAATTTTTAAAATTCAGAAATCGTCCCGAACTCACAAGTTTATGGCAATTTTACTCCCAACCTGTTTAATATTTTTAAATTCTGTTTAGATAATTAATTAGATAACAAAATCGAGTTTAAACCCTATTTTTAGTTTATTTTATTAAGTAGTAGATTGTAATTATTTTGCGGGTGAAAATGACCAAAAACTTGGTTATTTAAAATCCTGAATTTTTTCGGAACTGGTTGCGCCTCGCTAAACGAGATGACTTGGTCGTGTGCAAATTTTACCGGAAGGTGCGCAACGTCAATACGGACGTGTAAAATTTGCGAAAGTTGATTTGGATGTGCGTGCACAACGAAATTAACTTGTATCCGTCGACAACGTCCCATATCGACCATATTCTGAAACTCGTTATAACTTCGAGTGTGCTCGTCGTTTCGAAATGAAACTTACGCCATCGGACTCGTAGCGATACGCTGGTCCTGTGACCCAAATTTGGTTTGATTTTAAGAACGTTGAGAAAATCTTGTATTGTAGGTCCTACGGCTCCACTTGACGGGCGATTTTGTGATCGGCTAATCGGAATCCAGTTCTGGATATTCTATTGGGTTCATATCATTTTTTTGGACTTGTAGACACTAAGTTTGACGAATTTGGAGAAGCTTGTCTCTGGTACATTTTTTGGTGCGAAGTGGGCCACATGTAGACCCCATTTTGACCAGAAATAGTCAATTTTGTCCCTGTATCCAAATTGAACTTATGTACAGGCAATTCTAGCTATTTAATATCTTCTGAATATGATGGTAATATTTATTTCAGCAACCGAAGGAGTAATTGAAGATCCCTCGGATATCGGAGCAGCAGTTGGAAACCAAACCCCAAGCAAGTGTACCTTGCCATACTTGCAGCATTTGTATTATATTATTCCCTTGATCTATTTATATGATGTATCTGTTCGACCTAAGACCGTGTGACATTGATTAACATCCGAATAATATTCAGGTGTCAATGCCGTACGCGAAGTTGTGTAACGTCACCTAGAGATGGATATCCCAACCCTATACATTTTTATGCTTGCATTATCAAGTACGTCATACCATAGGACACCTGACACTATTCATGAGTGTCACTACCACATTTTAGGAAAAAGGGTATTTTAGTAATTTCCTATTTAAATAAATATTGTGCATGGTAAATAATTTTTGTTGTATTATTTAATTGTTGTTGGATGTTATTTAATTATTTTGGACTTATTTTAGTAGACCCAACTAGTGTAGTTTGGACCCATGGACCAACATGAATTAAATAGTTAGACTTGGCCCATTTAGAAAGTCCATAGTTAAGGAGATGGATTAAATTAATTAAGTGATTAGACTAGAAGCTTCCTTCCTTAATTATTTCTTCATGAGAGGCCCCAAGGGGTACATTGGACAATTTACAATTGCTTGGGGAGGGGGGCATGGCCGGCCTATATTAGGAGGGGGAATTTCTCTCTCCTCTCATTCTCATTCCAAATCTAGATCTAGAAATTCCCACTCCCAAATTTCCTCCATTCCCATTCCAATTCTCCACCAAATTCATCCCAAATTCTTCCCAATTCACCATTAGAAAGTTGAGAAGTAAGGATCTAGAAGGAGGAAGCAAGGATCTACAAAGAGGAGCAAGGATCTATAATTTGGAAGCAAGTTCATCTCAATTGGAGATTTCATTGGGAATCCATCTCCCAATAGGTATAATTCAGTTTTTTCCATTAAAATAGCTTCTAAATCTGAGATTTAATCATGTAAAATCAACCCATATGTATGTACTACCCATAGGACTTTGTTTTGTGTTCATAGGAGACCCATGGAGAAAGTTATGGTGCTTTTTGTGTCAATTTTGTTGGAATTCCGAATTTATATTTTGTTGTGTGTGTCAATTGATCCTATAGATCAATTGGACATGTGCTTATGTGTTTGGGGCTTGTGTCATGTCCATATTTGGGTACATGTGGTTCGTATCCCAACTATTTGGTGATACGTATCATTTTGGGGGTTTTCTCCGACACGGGGCTTTGAACATGTCGTATTTTAACACGGACACATAGATCTACTTTTGACACTTTGATTTATTCATAAATATTATTTGCGACATGTTTGTGTCCTTCGGGGTGCAATTGGTTGTGTGTTGGTCTCGTGTCACATGCGTATCCTAGATCTAGTGGGATACAGTATGATACTCTCCAATTTGGTGTATTTATATGTAGATCGTATTATTTATGCTTTAAATTCTTCATTTATAATTAGTAAATATATATAGATATTATATATTATTTTAGTGTATTTATTATGGTATTTATTATAGTATAGATCTATAGATATTTCTATGTATTCTAAAGTGGTGTATAAATATATGTATGTAGCTTTCTTGCATACAATTATATATGTTACTACTTGTTAATAAAATAAATTATACATAAATATTTTATAAAATATATTTATGTGTTTAAATGTGTAATTATATTAAATATAATTATTATATAATTATTTAGATTTAATGAATGTATTTTTGTGTGTGCTTCTAGCCATGTTAAAATATGTACATTAATATGTGCAATGTGTTTTGTAACTATTAGTATTTGATTGTGTAAGTTTATGTGTATATAAATATAAGTGTATATATTTATATTAATTATTTTATATATATATAGATATTGTTTTATATATTTATGTTTTTATATATATATATTTATATATATATATATTTATAGTTTACTTTTGGTAACAGTGGGTTTAATGATAGTTGAAAACTATCATTATTCGGTCGGATACAGCAGCCGATGTAGCTTTTGGGCATTTAATGACAGTTCAGTCATTAAATGCAGCGGCGGAAAACCGCAGCGATTTTTCATGATAGTTTTCTGCGACAGTTAACTGTCAGCAAATCCGAGGCAGCAGTGGTTTATTATTCGGCTTTTCTGTGACAGTTCTTCTGTGACAGTCAGACTGTCACTATAAGTCTATTTTATATATTTGTATTTCAGTTCACTGTTTCAGTGATAAATTGGCAGATTTAAATTATATTTTATATATTATAATTGTATATATATATATGTATATATATGTGCTTTTGTGTAGTATAATACTAGTAGTGATATATTATTTTATTTGTATAAATATTGGTTTGTATATACATTATTTAGAGTGTGCATTAATTGTATTATTAGTATACTTTGTATGGGTACCAATTGGGATCTAATTTTGATTCCTAAATTGTTGTATTTTATTTCTATATTATTTATATAGATTTCTTGTGAGGTTGACCTTGGTTTGACCATGTTTGACTTTAGTTGACTTTAGAGTTGACCATAGTTGACTTTTGACTTAGAATTTATTTATTGACCTAGAAGTTGACTACTTTGACTTGTTCTCTTTCTGGGACCTTGTATTAATGTGGTATTCCATATCTAGGTCTTCGAGGTACCGAGTCAGATATCTGTGAGACTGTTCTTTGGACTTCAGGCGAGTACATTCTCTGATAGTTTCTCATTTATGATATCCTCTATGTTCGTTGTATCTAGTGTAGGTATACATGTTTCTCTTGACACTACGGTTACACGGATTGGTATATCCGGATCTCGTCATGAGATGTTATCCCTTGGTATATGGTGTATATGGTGCAAGTATTGTTCATTGGTTATCTTGTACATGTACAGACACCGATTTTTGGGAGGAGTCGCTCTCTTCTTGGGGAATCTAGTGCCATAGCATACCGTGGTTGGATCTATTATACCAGTTGGGGGTAGAGAGTATTAGTATAGATATGTGATCAAATCCCTATTGAATAAAGTATTGGTAAGCGAATAGTGTTGATCATGCACCACACGTATGATTAGCCAGGCCGCATTGTATCTTGCCCAAGCCGATCACATGTTAAGCTAGTACTCACATACTTAGTCATTAGTATTATTGTTTCATTGGCATATTGTTCATTATTGTATTTCTTTCCAGTATTTCCTTATTGTCTATATATCTCTTGTATCTATTTTGTACATCTTGTTTATCCACATCTATTTACTGTTACATAGTTTTTATCATGGATTAGAACTGCTGTTAGAGATGTACTCTGCTCCTTTCCTGACTGGATATATTTTTCCAGATGACACTGAGGAGTACCCTACCTGTTATGGACCCCAGGATGTTATGGATTTAGATTCGGAGACCCTGGCTCAAGAGGGACTTATCCCAACTGAGACAGTTGACCCTGGAGTGTAGCTTGTAGTGTGATAGTATTCTTTTGTACTGGATTTGTCTCTAGCTTATTTTTGTTACTTTTCAGACTCATTGATGTATTATTTTAAACTCATGAGTTGTATGATGACTATTCTATTCTTATCTGATTCGTGCTCATTCTATCTTAGTTCTGTGATTGAGTATTCTATCATTATTGGTGGTTTATTACATTAGATAGACTATCTAGACAGCGTTCTACCGCCGATTCTGCGGCATAGGATGGGCATTGTTTCCGACTAGTATCCTTACACCGGGTACGGGTCGTGACACATTTTTGGTGGTGGCCCATGCAGGTCAAGCTTCACAAGTATGTGATATCGTGGTAGTGCGACAATTTAGTTGTACTACTGCGAGCCTGCGATAGGATATAGGATATAGGCTGAGATACTCAATCACATCTAGGAAAATTCTTTTGATTCAACTATTCTCCTTTGACATTGATACTTGATCCCTTAAACTGTCCTTTCCTTGATATCTTACATCTTGTGCCATATTGATTTTCATTCCGTATTTTTATGAGACATACTCGGAGATACTTGCGGAGGCACGCAAGGTTGAGCGGGATCTGGGTTTGAAGACCAAGAGAGACCGTGATTCTTTTCTGGGGGCCAACGGCAGTGCAGTATCTGCCAAACGTCCTCATTTCCAGTCCAGACCTTTCCAGCAGCCACAGCAGAACCAGACTCTAGCTAGAGCGCCTTTTCATCAGGCACCTCAGCAGCAGAGACAGTTATAGCAAGCTCCATGCAACTTTTGCAAGAAGCTCGGCCATATCTGGGAAGTTTGCAGGAGGAGGCTAGGAGTTTGTTTGTATTATGGTACTGAAGGGCATCAATCAAGGGAGTGTCCTCGTCGTGCAGTTCAGGGAGCAGCTCCAGCTCCGAGGACACAGACGAGACCACCTGTAGCACAGCCGAGGGGACCGCTTCCGACACTGCAGCAGCGTTTTATCCAGCATCAACAGCAGGAAGGTGCTCGACAGGGACGAACGTTTGCTATGACCGTCGAAGAGGAGGAACCCACCGGAGATGTCATCGCAGGTTCTATTCTTCTTGATTCCATTCCAGCTTTAGCTTTGTTTGATAGTGGTGCTTCCCATAGTTTTTTATCTGTTTCTTTTGCTCTGAAACATGGTTTGGTAGCTGAGTCTTTGCTTAGGACTTGCAAGATCATGACCGGGGGAGGCATTATCCTGGTTAATGATATTTGCAAAGATCGGAGAGTTACTCTGGGAGGCCGGGAGTTGAGTGCATGTCTACTTGTAATGCCACTTCCGAGCTACGACATTGTACTTGGGATGGATTGGTTGAGTAGGCACCGTGCTAGCATAGACTGTAGAGGAGGTAGAGTTTTGTTTGGTTTGCCAGGAGAGCCAGAGTTCGAGTTTGCTAGAGGAGCTGTGGAGCAGGGGGAAGGCATTATTTGTGGAGCTATGGTGGAAGACAAGGAGTTGCCGCATCCATTGATAGTAGAATTCTTGGATGTGTTTCCTGAGGAATTGCCAAGATTGCCACCAGATCGAGATGTTGAATTTTCTATAGACTTGGTGCCAGGTGCAGAACCAATTTCACAGCATATCTATAGAGTAAACAACAGCGAGCTGGTCGAGTTGAAGAAGCAGGTGGACGAATTGCAGGATAAGGGGTTTATCAGATCGAGTTCTTCACCATGGGGAGCCCCGATATTGTTTGTACCGAAGAAGGATGGATCGGTACGTATGTGCATTGATTACAGGGCTTTGAATAATCTCACTATCAAGAATAAGTATCCTTTGCCACGGATTGATGATCTGTTTGATCAGTTGAGTGGTGCGAAGGTATTTTCTAAGATAGATTTGAGATCAGGCTACCATCAGGTGAAGGTGAAGCCGGAGGACATATCGAAGACTGCTTTTAGAACTCGGTATGGTCAGTTCGAGTTTATGGTGATGCCGTTTGGTTTGACTAATGCACCAGCGGTATTTATGAACTTGATGAACAAGGTGTTCCACCAGTACCTTGACAAGTTCGTGGTGGTGTTCATCGACGACATACTCATATACTCGAGGACACCGGAGGAGCATGAAGAGCATTTGAGGATTGTGTTGGATGTGCTGAGGAAGGAGAAGTTGTATGGGAAGTTGTCCAAATGTGAGTTTTTCCTGGACAAGGTAGAATTTTTGGGGCATGTTGTGACTGGTGATGGTATTTCAGTGGATCCGAAGAAGATTTCAGCAGTAGAATCTTGGAAGACTCCGTGTTTGGTAGCAGAGATCAGAAGTTTCTTGAGATTGGCAGGCTACTACAGAAAGTTTGTGCAAGATTTTTCGAGGATTGTCGAGCCGATGACCAGACTCACAAGGAAGGATGTGGAGTTTGTTTGGACGGAATATTGCCAGGTTGCTTTTGAGGAGTTGAATAAGAGGTTGACGTCTGCTCCTATTTTGACGTTGCTATCAGGGTCCGGAGGTTTCACTATTTATAGTGATGCATCGGGAAAGGGTTTAGGTTGTGTTCTTCAGCAGCATAGAAAAGTGATTGCCTATGCATCCAGGCAATTGCGTCCTCATGAAAAGAACTATCCTATCCATGATTTGGAGTTTGCAACTGTCATATTCATCCTAAAGTTGTGGAAACATTATTTGTACGGAGAGCGTGTGGAGATCTTCACAGACCACAAAAGCTTGAAGTACGTTTTCACGCAAAAGGAGTTGAACATGAGGCAGCGTCGGTGGTTGGAACTGATGAAGGATTTTGATATCTCTTTACAATATCATCCTGGGAAAGCCAATGTAGTTGCTGATGCTTTGAGCAGGTATCCGGTAGCTATGTTCTTGACGCAGGATCGATATTTATTGGAGGACTTGGAGAGCTTGGGCATTGAGGTGATTGTTCCTGGGTGTGCTATGCAGATATGGGGATTGCAGATACAATCAGATTTGATGGACAGGATTAAGGCAGCACAGTATGATGATGTATCTTTGAGGAGTATCAGAGCTCAGGTGAGAGCAGGATTGGAGGATGATTTCACTATTTCAGAGGATGGATCTTTGAGGCATGGAGTTAGATTGTGTGTGCCTAGTGGAGAGTTGTACGAGAAGGTGTTGCAGGAAGCGCATCGCTCTCAGTATTTCATACATCTAGGTGCTAACAAGATGTATCGGGATATGCGAGAGAGTGTGTGGTGGTATGGCATGAAGAGGGAAGTGGCACAGTTTGTATCCAGATGCTTAGTGTGCCAGCAGGTGAAAGCCGAGAGGCAGAGGCCAGGAGGTTTACTTCAGCCATTACCCATTCCAGAGTGGAAGTGGGAATACATTACTATGGATTTTGTGTCCGGACTTCCACGATCTCCAGGAGGGAAAGACGCGATTTGGGTCATTGTTGATAGGTTGACCAAGTCGGCCCACTTTTTGCCTTTCAAGGTGGGTTTGTCTACGGAGAAGCTGGCAGAGATGTATGTGAGGCAGATCGTTAGGATACATGGAGTTCCCGTCAGTATAGTCTCAGATCGGGATAGTCGTTTTACTTCTCATTTCTGGAGGAGTTTGCAGGAGAGTATGGGCACTCAGCTCAAGTTCAGTACTGCATATCATCCCCAGACAGATGGGCAGTCAGAGAGGACTATCCAGACTCTCGAGGATATGTTACACACTTGTGTACTAGATTTTGGAGGTTCTTGGGAGGACCATCTCCATTTGGTAGAGTTTGCTTACAACAACAGTTACCAGGCCAGTATAGAGATGTCACCTTTTGAAGCTCTATATGGTCGGAGGTGTCGTACTCCTTTGTCTTGGGATGATGTTGGAGAGAGAGTTTTGCTTGGGCCAGAGATGGTTGTGGATGCAGCGGAGAAGGTTCAGTTGATCAGAGACAGACTTCGAGTGGCGCAGGACAGACAGCGGCATTGGGCCGATAGCCATCGGAGACCTTTGGAGTTCGAGGTATAGTTTAGATTTTGTTTGTACTTGTTCTTGTTTGTTATAGAATAAGTTCTTAAGATGGTATTTTGTTCTAGGTGGGTGGTTTGGTGTTTCTGAGGATTTCTCCGACACGAGGCACGATTCGCTTCGGTGGAGGAGGAAAGCTTAGTCCACGATTCATCGAACCTTTCACTATTCTAGAGAGGGTCGGTGCAGTTGCTTATAGACTAGACTTGCCACATGTATTGGAGGGAGTGCAGAATGTGTTTCATGTGTCACAGTTGAGATGATACGTGGCAGATCCTAGTCATGTATTGGATCACTCAGAGATAGAGGTGGGCCCTACTCTTAGCTATCCAGAGCAGCCAGTTGAGATTCTGGATCGAAGAGAGAAGGTGCTGAGGAACCAGACTATTCCTTTGGTACGCGTCGCATGGAGGCATCACTCTCCGGGGGAGTCTACCTGGAAGAGAGAGGATGACATGCGAGAGCGTTATCCATATTTGTTTGTACCTTGAGGTATGTTAATTCTCTAGCTATGTTCTGTTCATTGTTATGTTTTGTTCATTAGTTAGTTGTGATTCTTTAGTTCTGTTCTGTTATTTTCTGGGGGTAGTTTTCATCTTTAAATTTCGAAGACGAAATTATTTTAAGGAGGGTAGACTTGTCACTACCACATTTTAGGAAAAAGGATATTTTAGTAATTTCCTATTTAAATAAATATTGTGCATGGTAAATAATTTTTGTTGTATTATTTAATTGTTGTTGGATGTTATTTAATTATTTTGGACTTATTTTAGTAGACCCAACTAGTGTAGTTTGGACCCATGGACCAAAATGAATTAAATAGTTAGACTTGGCCCATTTAGAAAGCCCATAGTTAAGGAGATGGATTAAATTAATTAAGTGATTAGACTAGAAGCTTCCTTCCTTAATTATTTCTTCATGAGAGGCCCCAAGGGGTACATTGGACAATTTACAATTGCTTGGGGAGGGGGGCATGGCCGGCCTATATTAGGAGGGGGGAATTTCTCTCTCCTCTCATTCTCATTCCAAATCTAGATCTAGAAATTTTTACTCCCAAATTTCCTCCATTCCCATTCCAATTCTCCACCAAATTCATCCCAAATTCTTCCCAATTTACCATTAGAAAGTTGAGAAGCAAGGATCTAGAAGGAGGAAGCAAGGATCTACAAAGAGGAGCAAGGATCTATAATTTGGAAGCAAGTTCATCTCAATTGGAGGTTTCATTGAGAATCCATCTCCCAATAGGTATAATTCAGTTTTTTCCATTAAAATAGCTTCTAAATCTGAGATTTAATCATGTAAAATCAATCCATATGTATGTACTACCCATAGGACTTTGTTTTGTGTTCATAGGAGACCCATGGAGAAAGTTATGGTGCTTTTTGTGTCAATTTTGTTGGAATTCCGAATTTACATTTTGTTGTGTGTGTCAATTGATCCTATAGATCAATTGGACATGTGCTTATGTGTTTGGGGCTTGTGTCGTGTCCATATTTGGGTACATGTGGTTCGTATCCCAACTATTTGGTGATACGTGTCATTTTGGGGGTTTTCTCCGACACGGGGCTTTGAACATGTCGTATTTTGACACGGACACGTAGATCTACTTTTGACACTTTAATTTGTTCATAAATATTATTTGCGACCTGTTTGTGTCCTTCGGGGTGCAATTGGTTGTGTGTTGGTCTCGTGTCACATGCGTATCCTAGATCTAGTGGGATACAATGTGATACTCTTCAATTTGGTGTGTTTATATGTAGATCTAATTATTTATGCTTTAAATTCTTCATTTATAATTAGTAAATATATATAGATATTATATATTATTTTAGTGTATTTATTATGGTATTTATTGTAGTATAGATCTATAGATATTTCTATGTGTTCTAAAGTGGTGTATAAATATATGTATGTAGCTTTCTTGCATACAATTATATATGTTACTACTTGTTAATAAAATAAATTATACATAAATATTTTATAAAATATATTTATGTGTTTAAATGTGTAATTATATTAAATATAATTATTATGTAATTATTTGGATTTAATGAATGTATTTTTGTGTGTGCTTCTAGCCATGTTAAAATATGTACATTAATATGTGCAATGTGTTTTGTAACTATTAGTATTTGATTGTGTAAGTTTATGTGTATATAAATATAAGTGTATATATTTATATTAATTGTTTTATATATATATAGATATTGTTTTATATATTTATATTTTTATATATATATATTTATATATATATATATATATTTATATATATATATATATATATATAGTTTACTTTTGGTAACAGTGGGTTTAATGATAGTTGAAAACTGTCATTATTCGGTCGGATACAGCAGCCGATGTAGCTTTTGGGCATTTAATGACAGTTCTGTCATTAAATGCAGCGGCGGAAAACCGCAGCGATTTTTCGTGACAGTTTTCTGCGACAGTTAACTGTCAGCAAATCCGAGGCAGCAGTGGTTTATTATTCGGCTTTTCTGTGACAGTTCTTCTGTGACAGTCAGACTGTTACTATAAGTCTATTTTATATATTTGTATTTTAGTTCACTGTTTCAGTGATAAATTGGCAGATTTAAATTATATTTTATATATTATAATTGTATATATATATATGTATATATATGTTCTTTTGTGTAGTATAATACTAGTAGTGATATATTATTTTATTTGTATAAATATTGGTTTGTATATACATTATTTAGAGTGTGCATTAATTATATTATTAGTATACTTTGTGTGGGTACCAATTGGGATCTAATTTTGATTCCTAAATTGTTGTATTTTATTTCTATATTATTTATATAGATTTTTTGTGAGGTTGACCTTGGTTTGACCATGTTTGACTTTAGTTGACTTTAGAGTTGACCATAGTTGACTTTTGACTTAGAATTTATTTATTGACCTAGAAGTTGACTAGTTTGACTTGTTCTCTTTCCGGGACCTTGTATTAATGTGGTATTCCATATCTAGGTCTTCGAGGTACCGAGTCAGACATTTGTGAGACTGTTCTTTGGACTTCAGGCGAGTACATTCTCTGATAGTTTCTTATTTATGATATCCTCTATGTTCGTTGTATCTAGTGTAGATATACATGTTTCTCTTGACACTATGGTTACACGGATTGGTATATCCGGATCTCGTCATGAGATGTTATTCCTTGGTATATGGTGTATATGGTGCAAGTATTGTTCATTGGTTATCTTGTACATGTACAGACACCGATTTTCGGGAGGAGTCGCTCTCTTCTTAGGGAATCTAGTGCCATAGCATACCGTGGTTGGATCTATTATACCAGTTGGGGGTGGGGAGTATTAGTATAGATATGTGATCAAATCCCTATTGAATAAAGTATTAGTAAGCGAATAGTGTTGATCATGCACCGCACGTATGATTAGCCAGGCCGCATTGTATCTTGCCCAAGCCGATCACATGTTAAGCTAGTACTCACACACTTAGTCATTAGTATTATTGTTTCATCGGCATATTGTTCATTATTGTATTTCTTTCCAGTATTTGCTTATTGTCTATATATCTCTTGTATCTATTTTGTGCATCTTGTTTATCCACAGCTATTTACTGTTACATAGTTTTTATCATGGATTAGAACTGCTGTTAGAGATGTACTCTGCTCCTTTCCTGACTGGATATATTTTTCCAGATGACACTGAGGAGTACCCTACCTATTATGTACCCCAGGATGTTATGGGTTTAGATTCGGAGACCCTGGCCCAAGAGGGACTTATCCCAACTGAGACAGTTGACCCTGGAGTGTAGCTTGTAGTGTGATAGTATTCTTTTGTACTGGATTTGTCTCTAGCTTATTTTTGTTACTCTTCAGACTCATTGATGTATTATTTTAAACTCATGAGTTGTATGATGACTATTCTATTCTTATCTGATTCGTGCTCATTCTATCTTTGTTCTGTGATTGAGTATTCTATCATTATTGGTGGTTCATTACATTAGATAGACTATCTAGACAGCGTTCTACCGCCGATTCTGCGGCGTAGGCTGGGCGTTGTTTTCGACTAGTATCCTTATACCGGGTACGGGTCGTGACAATAAGACAGAATCTTCTTGAGTCATTCATGGTGATTTTGTATAGGCTACATGATTCGTGACATAGACTTTATATATATGCATAGCTATCATTATGACTTGCTGTATCAGTTAGAGGTCATGATCTTGCGTGACATGGACATGAGACATCGTGGACATAAGATGTGTGATTACATTGGATGGGGAGAGACACACAGGCTACAGGTTGATTGTATATTATTACGGGGCCGTAGCCACGCAGAGCTAGGCCACTGCATGATATAACTGCTATCGGCTCCCCGACACAGAGCTTGTAGTAGTCTCAGCCTGAGTTCTAGTGATGCTCTCATTTTGCATATCACTTAGTTGGTTATATAGTTTGCTCTATTGATTCTTTTCATATACTGCATTTATTTGGCTTGATTTATTCTTGTACCTTGCTATGTCCCCTGAGAACCTGGAATCCGGATTATGTCCCCAGGTTTAGTAGAGGAGATCTATCCCGAGGTATACGGGACAGGAGTAGACATTGGAGCAGTACCAGAACTAGAGGACGAGGTGATCGTCATGGATTTCTCTTGAGTATTTGCTTTATATACTCAGTTATTTCTGTTTCTAGTTTCTCTATTTCCTGTCTCTTGGATTATTGTACCAAACTCATTATCGGGTGGTCCCCGAGATATTTTATTGAGACTTGTTGTTAGATTATATTTTATTTTGATTATTCTAACATTTGATCTGTGATTACCTTCTGTGGATGAGATTAGAATTAGACTGTGATATATTTCGTAGACCTTTATTGTTGTTTTATAGCTTAAGTATACCCTAATGGGTCCATTAAATTGGGTTTGTCCATTGGTGTGTGCTGCTGGCCATTGCCACGTGTCTAGTCCCTCGGTATTTTGGGACTAGGCGTGACATGATTTTTGTGGTGGCCCATGTAGGTTAACGACTAAATTATTTTGGTTTCAACTAAGGGACCGAGCAAGCCTGCGATAAGGATAGGATAAGTTATAGGATCTCATCCACTTGCTTGAATCATTCTTGATCTCTATTTTGGATTCAAATTAATTACTTGACTTGCATTCTGCCTTGATTCCTCTGTGCGCCTCTTATAGTTTATTTTGGATGCAGAGTAATGGATCCACCAGCAAGAGACGAGACTCCTGCAGGAACACCACAAGGTGTTATGGTTACCCACGAAGAAGAAATAACACCAGTGGGTGGAGGTCAAATAACACAACAAAGCAGTCAAGCAAATCAGCATGCTTCTAAATTTTGACGAGATGAAATTCCACCTCCGCCGTAGTTTACTCATCCAATGCCCGTATTTCTACAAGGGCGGGCTATGGACGAACAACAGATGTTTCAAATGTTCTATGCAATGATGCAAGTCCAACAACAGGTTCAACAAGAGGCTCTGCGTCACGAGGTGGAGAACTTGAGGAACAGCCTAGTACTCGCACTGGAGCAGGCGAATCTACCAGCACGACGGCCATCGATAGGCTCTATCACCGATTTTTGCCAACGAAAGCCCGCACCTTTTCTGGTAAGGAGGAGCCCACTGAAGTTCTTGAGTGGCTCACAAACACTCAACACCAGTTGGAAGCAGCTGAACTTTCGAGGGAACGATGGATGACTGCCGTCAGGATGCAGTTGACGGATAATGCGCATCACTGGTGGCTATCTGAGGAGACACGACTCGGACCAGACCGAGTCACTTGGAAAGAGTTCTCTAGACTCTTTCAGTAGATGTACATTCCATCTATTGCTCGATCAGAACTTCGGGACAAGTTCAATCGTCTCACTCAAGACATTATGAAAGTGAAAGAATACAATGCAGAGTTTATCCGTCTGAGTCGCTTCGCCCCTTCCTAGATTCCGACAAAAGAAGAGAAGGCTGAAAAGTTCTTCGACGGACTAAACTTTGAGCTATATAGAATGATTGGCTTTGTTGCACCTACTTCTTACTCGGACGTCCTTGCTGCAGTACGACGCATGGAGCGCATCACCAGGAGAGAGTCTAGCCTGAAGCGGCCTTTCACATCAGCACCAGCCAGAGCACCACATGAAGAAGCTGCAAAAAGATCTCACATGCACCAACCACCCAGAGCATCTCCGCAGGCACTGCCTATCTGTCAATATTGTGGCAAGCGTGGCCATATTGAGAACGAGTGTAGACGCAAAATAAGATTATGTTTAATTTGTGGATCCAACCAATATTTAGCCAAGGAATGCCCTGAGCGTCGAGAGGAAGCAACAATGGTAAACCGACAAGCTTTACCAGCACCGAGGCCAGCCTATCCAGCATTGGAAGCACCACAGACGGGAGTTGAAGGAGTCATACCACAAACTCCAGGAGGGTATCAGCCGAGGCCACCTTTGGCAACCCAGGCAGCACTTTTTCAGCAAGCCCAGCAACAGCAGAGGACACCACCACAAGGACGCAAACAGGCTTTTGCAATGACAATGGAGGACACACAGACTCGAGGATTAGCGAATACGCATAAGATTTAAATTATTCATTGCTATCTATTCCTAGTAATGCCATAGCACATGCCTGTTAATTCTTTCCTTAGCCTTAAACCTAGTATTTTGAACTTGTTAGTCTAGATTAGTAACTGGTACCCAAGTTTTCATAAGCTGTAGTTGATATTCGTTCTAATCAGGTTTCTTTACTCTTGAGTTACTTATCTCTTCTTGCCTAGGGAAATATTATTATTCCTTTCCTATGTGTTCTTCTTGAACGAATCCCTCACCCTTCCACTCGATCTTTCCTTGTTCATGATACCTTATTCCTTGTATCGTACTTCAACAAACATGTCTTACAACCGCGTCATCTCTTTTGATCGGTTATATTTTGTTTTATAATTGCGAGGACGCAATTCTTTTAAGGTGGATAGATTGTAACAACCTACTTTTTTTATTTGAAAAAATTCTGGATTTTTTGGTAATTTTTACTTAATTATTAAAATGTCCTTCTGGGATTAATATTTTTATGTATTAAACTAATTATTAAAATATTACAAAAAATATATTTTTGGGTGTATAATTAATTATTGGTTGTTGTGTAATTTTTCTAGAATTTATTGGGCTAAAAAACTATTTTTAAATAGCTAAAAACCAATGTTTTAATTAAACCAGCTTGAACCGGATTAAGCCCAACCCGGACCGAACCCATCTAAACCTGATTGAACCGAACCCGTCCTAACGGGTCGGGTCCTACCCAACCCGACCTGACCCGATCCGACCCGACCCAATATCAAAACCCCTCTCCCCCACGATCCCCATGACCCTGATTCCTCCGCCGGCCGCACGATCCTGCCCCGGTCGCGGCCGACCACCCCACGACCCCACGACCCCCCCAACAACTCCGACGACCCCTCTCCCCGCTCCGGCCTCCCTTTCCCCTATTTAAATACCACACCACCGCCACCGCCATCACCAACCACCACCACCTCTCCACGCGACTCCGGCCAACGCCCTCCACGCCGACCGACCCCGAGCTCCCCACGACCTCCGGCGACCTCCCCGACCCACCACAACCACCCCGAACAGCCCAGCAGCCGCCGCAGCCACAGCATATCGCCACCGCCACCACCGTGCCACGCCTCCCAGTTCACGAACAGCAGTAAGGTACCCCTCTTCTAGCTCTCGTATATCCCTGTACGTAGATCCAATTTTTGTTCTGTCAAATTCTGTGCGTAGACCTCGTGACCCTCTCGAACTCTGTATAAATAGTTTGGGGTATCGCGTCCTGTGTCGGTCGTAAAGCGTGACGCAAAAACTGGAAAAATAACCAAATTTCTAAAATTTAGAAACCGTCCCGAATTCACAAGTTCATGGCCATTTTACTCCCAACCTGTTTAATATTTTTGAATTCTGTTTGAACAGTTAATTAGACAACATAACCGAGTTTTAAATCCTATGTTTAATTTATTTTATTGAGCTGTAGATTATAATTATTTCGTGGGTGAAAATGACCAAAAACTTGGTTATTTAAAACCCTGAATTTTCTCGGTACTGGGTGCGCTACGCTAAACAAGATGACTTGGTCGTGTACGAATTTTGTCGGAAGGTGCGCACCGTTAATACAGACGTGTAGGATTTCGCAGAAGTTGATTTGGATGTGCGTGCACAACGGAATCAACTCGTATTCGTTGACAACGTCCCGTATCGGCCATATTCTGAAACTCATTGTAACTTCGTGTGTGCTCGTCGTTTTGAAATGCTGGTCCTGTGACCCAAGTTTGGTTCAATTCTGAGAATGTTGACAAAATCCCGTATCGTGGGCCCTACGGCTCTATTTGACGGGCGATTTTGTGATCGGCTCAATATTTTATTGGGTTCGTATCGTCGTTCTGGACTTATAGACACTAATTTTGATAAATTTAGAGAACCTTGTCTTTGGCACATTTTTTGGTGTGAAGTGGGCCACATGTGGATCCCGCTTTGACCAGAAACTATCAATTTTGCCTCTGTGTCCAAATTGGACTTATGTACAGGCAATTCTAGCTATTTTATATCTTCTGAATATGATGGTAATATTTATTTCAGCAACCGGAGGAGTACTTGAAGATCCCTCGGATATCGGAGCAGTAGTTGGAAACCAAATCCCAGGTAAGTGTACCTTGCCATACTTGCAACATTTGTATTATATTATTCCCTTGATCTATTTATATGATGTATCTGTTCGACCTAGAACCGTGTAACATTACTTAACGTCCGAATAATATTCGGGTGTCAACACTGTACGTGGAGTTGTGTAACGTCATCTAGAGATGGATAACGCAACCCTATATATTTTCGTGCTTGCATTATCAAGTACGTCATACCATGGGACACCTGATACTGTTCATGAGACAGAATATTCCTGAGTCATTCATTGTGATTTTGTATAGGCTACAGGATTCGTGACATAGACTTTATATATATATGCATAGCTATCATTATGACTTGCTGCATCAGTTATAGGTCATGATCTTGCGTGACATGGACATGAGACATCGTGGACATGAGATATGTGATTACATTGGGTGAGAAGAGACACACAGGCTACAGGTTGATTCTATATTATTACGGGGCCGTAGCCACGCAAAGCTAGGCCACTGCATGATATAACTGCTACCGGCTCCCCGACACAGAGCTTGTAGTAGTCTCAGCCTGAGTTCTAGTGATGCTCTCATTTTGCATATCACTTAGCTGGTTATATAGTTTGCCCTATTGATTCTTTTCATATACTGCATTTATTTGGCTTGAGTTATTCTTGTACCTTGTTATGTCCCCTGAGGACCTGGAATCCGGATTATGTCCCCAAGTTTAGCAGAGGAGATCTATCCCGAGGTATACGGGACAGGAGCAGACATTGGAGCAGTACCAGAACCAGAGGACGAGGTGATCGCCGAGGATTTCTCCTGAGTATTTGCTTTATATACTCAGTTATTTCTGTTTCTAGTTTCTCTATTCCCTATCTCTTGGATTATTGTACCAAACTCATTATCGGGTGGTTTCCCGAGATATTTTATTGAGACTTGTTGTTAGATTATATTTTACATCGATTATTCTGATATTTGATCTGTGATTACCTTCTGTGGATGAGATTAGGATTAGACTATGACATATTTTATAGACCTTTATTGTTGTTTTACAGCTTAAGTACACCATAATGGGTCCATTAAATTGGGTTTGTCCATTGGTGTGTGTTGCTGGCCATTGCCACGTGTCTAGTCCCTCGGTATTTTGGGACTGGGACGTGACAGATACTCCGTGCGCTGCTCTGTCGCTGCTGCTCCTGCGCCTCGCCCAACTGCAGAGATGCACTCCTCGTCTCTCTCCCTACCGTAGGAAATATACACCATGCGTCTACATGAGCCGTCCCAACTCATGAGACAACCACTTTTGACAACGGAAGTGCTCAGCACTTGAGCTCTGGCAGAGGAAAATAAAATAATGCCAGGAGTTCGAGTACTACAACAAAGGCCGCATAAGAAGGATCATGTGGTATCAGGCTCTAACCGCATGCAAAAGGCTATATGCGGTCTCGACGGCAATGTAAGTTCAGTCTTCAACTGAATCTCTTATGGTGATGGTTCTGTAGGCCATGCTGAGAGAGGAGAAGTTGTAAACTTGGACTCTTCATACTATGCACCGGTGAGTGCTAGAATGAGAAAGTATAGGGGAGTATGAGCACGCCAAGCTCAAGCAACTGCTCATCCGATATACCGTCAGTAGGCACCGCTGACAGTTATGCGTGCCCCAAATGGAAAGCTGTACAAAATTGACCCATGTGTCCAGCCAATAGCGGTAAAAGGGCAGGGTTGGTCTCGAAAGTTGTCACTCCCCGTTTCCGATATACGTATTTGGAACATATTTTTATTTTAACTTGGTTGCATGCGCATGAAGACTAGACCCATTATTTGGTTTAACCTGGTTCATAGTTTATTTTGAGGGTTGGTTTAACTCAAGAGAGTCTTTGGTTCAACCATCAAACCCTAGCTTATATAAACCAACATTTATTCTCTCTCTTCTCTAATTTATTTCTTCCTTTTTCTTTAGTTTTCTCTCCCCATTTCATAGAAAAGTACACCTTGCATGAGAAATGGAGAAACCCTCCACATTATTATTTTATTATATTTATTATGTGTTTCTAAATACTTTTAGTTCTTGGAGTTTTTTGTTTTGATGGATGGATTAGTATAGATCTATATTTCTAACTTAGGTTTTTATTGGGTTTTATGAGTTTTTCTTGGTTTTGATCTATTAAACTTATTTTTTTGAAACCAATTTTTGTTACATGTTAGATATTTTGATTTAGAGCATTTTGGATTTTGGTTCACCTGATTTGGACTTAAAATGAGGTTTTTATGAAGAAAATAAAATTTCAGTTTTTAGGAGTTTTCGCTATGGCCGAACTTGCTGTTGGAGAAGACGAAGTCTTCATGCGGCCAACGAGCTATGCGGCTGAGAGTGCTATACGGCCCGAGAGGGTTATGCGGCTGAACTCTTGCCACATACTGACATCATGCGTCCATTTTGTTGGACGCTTGACTGTTGATCTACACAAGTATCCTTGAACACATTGTGCATTCACTCGCTGAGCGAATAAGATTTTTGCTAGTCCAAAAGATACTCCATGCAACATAGAACTTATGTGGCAAGCAGAGCATGCGACCACCTTCCCTTGGATGCATGATTCTGAGTTTTGGCGCATCCTTGGCACGTCTTTCTATGGTTTTGTCTTTTCTTTCTGACATACTTTGTCATATCACACTTTATGTCACATCAATGGCACTTTATTTATTTTCTGTCGTTTTATCACTTATCCCGAGGAGTAGATCTTAGCCATGACTCTATGCGGCATAACTCTATGATGTATGACTCCATGCGGCATGACTCTATGCAATATGATCTTATGCGGCCAGGATTGTCATGCGGCCTGACTTCTCATGTGTCCAGGATTGTCATACGGCCTGACTTCTCATGCGGCTAGGATTGTTATGCGACCTAAAGACCTAAGCGACTCTGCTTGTTCGATTGAATATTTTCTTGATTCATGTGACCTAATGTATAATTGGTAATTGGACTCGAATACTGTATTCGTGTTATTACTACTATTGCTTGATAATTATTCATGTTTTCATGTGCGTTGAGGTATGACACATTGTATCATGTGTTAAGTGATTATATTTAGGTTGTGCATCGAGAATGCCTCCAAATTCTTGAACGCGTGATATTATAAGTATGAACACTGTTTCCCCAGCACATGCATAATAAGAGAGTCGAACTACCAAATTGTGGCTATGTTTGTTGATTGTATGAATTTTGCATACACGCTCGGGTGAATCCAGATTTGACTTCCATGGATTCGTATCTAGCGTGCCTGTACCTTATACGATATATTAAGGGAAATCTACTTGTGACCACACCTTGGTATTTCAAATATAACCTAGGGCTAATTAGGTAAGAAAAGTGGTAGTAATAATGGAGGGAATGATATCCCGAGATTATGCCGACGAACCTTCCCACAGAGATTCATTCGAAGTACGTTGTGGATTGGCCACCACAGATACTGTATATCATCTGCCTTAGTGGAGTGCAGTATCTGACTTATTATTTTGCCGAGCCATTGTTTAAATATAGGAACAATGGAATTGCTAATACCGTATTTTTAGCGCAGTGGCCCTGGGGGGACTAGTGCATCTTCCAAGTGCTTATTTTATTATATTGGTTCGGTTAGCTCATGTTCGGCACTGGCGTAATCTGATGATACTTATTATGCATTATTCTGAGATAATCTCAGACTCCATAAAATAGCAAGCCGTACCAATGATTGGCCAATATAAGAAATGTAATTATTTATGATTGTATTATTTTAGCTAGTAGCCTAGGAAAAGGGACTATCATAGTGTGAGGGTTCAACCCTTGTCCTTGTTTGGTTGTAGGGTTGAGCCTTAGCGCTAGGATATGCCATGGACCTAAGTTACGACAATAAAACTAAATAATATTATATTATTTCCTTGGGTGTTGTTTCTCTATTTCGTGCTTCCTTTGTGGTACTTGTTATTTAGGGTCTAACCCCACTAGTTTTGTATGGCCAGGTCTCGAGCTAGCACCTGAGGATCTAGCGTTCTTTCCTCCAACTCATGGCGATGGTCGCAGGGGATAGCGAGTGGGGTTTTCTTCTTCCCTGCTCGTCTTGCACATTTACTTCTTCTTGGCGCTCAGCCACCGGCACCTGTTAGCCGGCTCGTCTGGATATTAGTTTTCCTTACATGATTGTATTAATTCAGACTACAGCTGAATCATTGTCATGTACTATTGCTACTTTTCCAGCTTCTTATTTTTGCACATCTGGACTCCAGAATATTTTAAGAAAGTATTTGGGACGCCTTATTGCTTATCATATATGCTCTATGCTTACTGTTTCTTGTTTGAATAATTGAGACATAGAAGTTCTTGACCATAGAAGACTTGATTGTATCATCCACCCCTTGTCTTATATAGCCGTGATCACCGTACGATGTATAGTACCTTGTACGAGGTAGCTAGCCATGTCCGTCTTTGTATTCCGTTACTGGGGCATGAAAAGATTTTAGTGGTGGCCCATGCAGGTTCGTTCTTGAGACTTATGGGGTGTCAGGGTCATAGGAGTCTCAATCAAATATGATCCTTCTTGAAACTCTAAATTCGTACTCTTCAATACTTAGCTTGGATTTTCCTAAATTTGGCTATTTTCTTGTTTCTTCTTGTCCTGTGCTTATTGGTTCTTATGCTCTTATTTATGGCTTCTTCTTCCCCCGATGTTGCAACAACAGGAGAGGCAGCATTGCCATTGAAACGAGATCCTGTGGAACCTCGACCAAGGATTCGAGTTGAACCCACGATGAATGTGACCGAGCAGTAGGCTCCAGGTATTCCCGTACACCACGTAGTGTTGGAAGCACTGAATACCCCAGCCTTACTAGAGATTATTCATGAATTGTTGGCTCACAACAATACTAGATGGTAGTACAACAACAACAACAACAACAACAACAACATTAGCAACAACAACACCAGCAGCAGGATCAGAATGTCCCGTTGAACCAAGGGTTACAAACAGTCCTAGAACGAGGCAAGAGAACATACTCTGGGACATCTGTTAGATTTTGCAGAATGAACCCCAGATACTTCGATGACATGGAGGACGCAATCACGGTAGATGATTCGACCAAGGAACAAGTTGAGACCATTCTGACATCGGCTAAAGTTTTGACCAAGGAACAAGTTGACTTGGTTTGCCTACAACTCCAAGATCTAGCAAGAGATTAGTGGGCTACGATAGAGGTAGGACTGAGGTATCCTATTTAGTTAGAGGATTTTAGGACCCGGTTCAGGGAAAAGTACTTTGGGATTGTGGCTCGGTGTGAGTTGTACCAGAGGTTCAATAACCTCAAGTAAGCTGGAAGGATAGTAGATGGCTATGCGGCAGAGTTTTACTGACTTAGTAGATTTGCTCCAAATATGGTGGCAACGAAGTTGTAGAGAGGAATGAGGTTCCAGCAGGGACTTCACTTGGAGATCTTTCACATGGTAGAGGTGTACGACTACCAGACCTTCGAGGAGGTATTGATAGCAGCCAAGAGGGCCGATCTTACTTCTCAAAGGATGGCATCAAGAAGAGTGGATTGGAAGAGACCTCATAGATAGAACAATAAGGGATGACCGGTAATCCGAACGTCAGCACCATCACCTGGCGTTCGTATACATGATTCAGTACCGCAGAGGGCGCAGTACCAACAGTTATAGAACCAACTCGACAACAACGCCGACAGGTTGTACCTACTGTGGCAAGGGAGGGCATACCCGGGATGTTTGTCGGGCAGCTAACAGACTATGTTTGAGATGTGGGAGCCCTGATCAAAAGATTGCCTCATACCTATTGATGTAGAGGCCAGGAGAGCCAGTACAATAGTTTCTTGCATTGCCACCTCCAAGGGCAGTACAACAAGGAGGACCAGCAGTAGCAGCATGACCTCTGGCTCAACATTTATTTTCGACGCAGGATCAGCTTTATAGGCAGCAACAACAGAATCAACAAGGACAACAACCATGACATCAAGAAAGATAGCAGCGAGGATCTTTATTAGGCCAAGGACATGCACTAACCTTGTCTTTGGAGAAAGCAATGGCGTCAGGCGACGTAGTGGCAAGTAATATTTCTGTTATAAACTTTCTTGCCATAGCTTTATTTGATTCTAGAGCTTCGCACTCATTTATATATGCGTAATATGCGACACGTATTGGATTAAAGTTTGAGGCATTGCCAGCGAGGCTGAATATACTCATTGGCAATGGGATCATAGAAGTTAGTAAGGTGTCCCTAGCATGTCCAATCATAGTATGTGGGCATCTATTACTTACAAAGTTGATCGAGTTCCTTATGGGTAACTTTGACGTTATCTTAGGCATGGACTGGTTGAGAGACAGTCATGCAATGATAGACTATCATGAGGTTAGAGTATTATTTAGAATTCCTGGTTTAGAAAAGTTTGTCCATAGCAGAATAACAAGAGACTAGCACAAGGGAGGAGTCGCAACTATAGCAAAATAAGCAAACCCGTAGCCCAAGATAGTTAAAGAGTTCATGGATGTCTTTTCCAATGATCTTCCCGGATTACCCCTAGTTAAGGCAGTAGAGTTCTGTATAGAGTTGATGCCAAGAGCAGAACCAGTATCCCAGAAGGTGTACCCAATGTCACCATTAGAGCTTGATCAGTTATATTGGCACATGGAAGAACTGAAAGCTAAGAAGTTTATTCAGACCAGTGTATCACCGTAGAGAGCACCACCGGTATTGGTAACGAAGAAATATGGATCAATTCGGTTGTATATGGATTATAGGCGGCTCATTGTAGTGACCGTAAACAACAAGTACCCATTACCAAGGATTGATGATTTATTTGACCAATTAAGTGGAGCAAGAGTCTTCTCCAAGATAGATTTATGATCAGAATATCCTCAGGTGCGAGTCTGGAAGCAGGATATACCAAAGACAATATTTAGGTCACGATATGGGCATTATAAATTCTTAGTTATGCCATTCGGACTGACAAATGCTCCAGCGATATTCATGGGCTTCATGAACCATATTTTATTCCTTACTTAGACCAATTTATGGTAGTATTCATCGATGACATCCAGGTATATTATCGTAATAAGGAGGAGCATTAAGAACATCTCAGGATAGTGTTGTAAACTTTGAGGGAGCCCAGTTATATGAAAAGCTAAGTAAGTATGAGTTTTGGCTGGATCGTATATCCTTTTTTGGACACATTATTTCTGGGACAGGAGTGTCAGTTGATCCCAAAAAGGTAGAGGCAGTAGAGAACTGGCCAATCTCAAAGACGGTAGCAGAAGTGCGTAGTTTCCTGGACTTGGCAGGATACTATAGAAGATTTATGTCAGTTTTTTCTAAGATCTCGGTACCTTTGACTCGGTTGACGTGCAAAAAAGTTAAATTTGTCTGGTTAGCAGAATGTCAGATAGCCTTTGAAGAGTTGAAGAAGAAGTAAATCACTACCCCAATCCTTACTCTTCCAGCAGGCTCCTGAGGATTCATAGTGTACTATGATGCATCTGGAAAAGGACTTGGATGTGTTTTGATGCAACAAGGGAGAGTGATAGCATATGATTTTCGGCAAATCTGTCACGCCCCAGTCCTAAAATACGTAGGACTAGGACACGTAAGCATGCCAACCGTATGAATATGGCACTCCAATATATGGAAACCATAGCATATATACGCTGTAATATGAATAACAATTCACAAGTGGTAAAACTATCACAAGTCACAGGGTATAATCTAAATCTCATACATAGAATCAAATATAAATAAATAACCAGTATCTATGAAACTAGATCTCAATATAAAGTATCTAATGATGGTAGTCGAATGAAAACAAATCCACTACCGAACCGGAATATAGATAAACAAGATAAATGCAATATAAGAATATCAACTAACAATTACGGGCTCGAAAAAAAGACTCCTCGGAACGTACGCAACCAGTCCGGATCTATGCTCCTGCGAATACTCATGAACAATACACCTGGAAAGGGCCAGGTCCTCAGAGGGACATAACAAGATACATAAAAGCATGCCATAAAGTAAATACTATAAAAACTCAAGGGTGACCTAACCATCTAAGTGAAATGCAACTTGAGGACAACTTGAGTGTATGGGAAAGTGTAGGCTAGACATATGCTTACGTAATTCACCAATCGTGTCAACTGGCTAGTATATGCCACATATGCCCCCATACCTGGGCACTGTAATATAATAACGTCTATACCGTTCCGAAGAACGGGGAATCTGTATAGTATAACGTCCATACCGCTCCGAAGAACGGGGAATCTAAATAATATAACGTCCATACCGCTCCAAAGAACGGGGAATCTGCAAGTATATAACGTCCATACCGTTCTGTCGAACGAGGAATCTGAATAAAGGAAGTGGGTGTCCCATACGCCTACTAGTTGTCCTCCCTGCCCAATGATCTATGTATGTTGTATCCACAACACGCTTCAGCTACTACACCGGGACGTCGTAACTCTGGCTCATAGTCTACCGTTAGAACAATAGCCCAACCTTACAACCAGACAAGGACAAGAATTGGGCCATCGTACCGTGATAGTCAATGCTCTTCCTACTAATAACTGCTAAGTCTTCTAACATGCATCACTATTAGCAGTTATTCCCTATCCGTTGCACGGCTACACGTACAGGTGGCCAACCACATACGCAAGTTTGTGCCCTACATGAGACTCACAATACGTGTAAAAAATGTGTCAAGGCCTGGGGAGTCATATCGATAACTCCATAACTTTAGGTGGGTCTACTAGACACTAGGCCAGACACAAGTCCTATCGTCAACGCATTCGTTGACTGCACCCGAGTCACTCTCGGATGCGCACAGTTATAATAGCTAAACCAATAAACAGACAGCTAAATAATAACTGAAATTTAAACAGTACAACAAAGGCAAGGTATACTTGCCTGGCAAGCGGCTATGTAGTCCCAATAACCTACTCCTGAAGTCGCAGAAAATAATCCAATTATCCTCGGGGTCAACGTGCACATGCACGGGAATCGGGGGTGTCTGCTGTGGGTTGTCTGGCAAGAGTGACGGGTCCATGATGAACACGAGGACGAGGGTAATGACAATGTGATGATTAGGTTATGGTTAAGGTGATAATTATGGTAACGACGACGAAAATGATGATATTGGTGGTGATGTAGATGATGACTGGGACGATGGTGATGACGATGATGCTAATGATGATGATGACGACAATGATGAAATGATGATGATGACAATGATGATATGATAATGACGACAATGATGAGATGATGATGATTACATGGATGAGGAGGATAGGGATGATGATAATATTGATGATCATGATGATGGGGATGATGATGATGTCGGCGACGATGGCGATGGTGATGATGATGATAACGACGATGACTATGGAGGTGATAATGACGACAAGGACGATGACATGGACAATGGTGATGACAAGGCCGATGATGATGATGACTAGGATGATGATGACGAGGACGACATTGACGAGGATGAGATGGTGATGATGATGGGAGGATGATGATAATGGTGATGAGATGGGAGGATGATGGTAATGGTGATGAGATTGGAGGATGATGGTAATGGTGGTTGTGACGAACTCCGGCCAGGGGAGGTCCGGCCAAGGAGGAGCAGGGAGGAGCTCATGGAGGAGGAGGGGGTTCAAGGAGTCGTGGTGCAGGAGGGGGTGGTCGAGGAGGAGAGCAGGGAGAGGAGAGGTGGCCCGGTGCTGCTCCGGCCATGCTCAGGCAGCCGTGGCAAAGTCGAGCAGGGAGGAAGGAGGTCGAGGGTAGGAGAGGTGAACTATGGTGATGTTGCTGGTGGTCGAGCTCACCGGGGAAGACGAGTCGAGACCGAAGATAGAGGTCCGGCGTGGCGACGTGCAGGCGGCCGGGGTCGGGTTGCAGAGGGAGGTCAGGTCGAGATGAGAGTAGGGAGGAAGTGGAAGAGGTGGTGGTGGTGCAGTGGCGGTTGGCCGGAGGAGAATTGGGGTCGAGGGGGTTCGGGACTCCGGCGGACTTCTTGGTGCAGCGGGGAGATGAAGGCGGAGGCGAGGTCGAGTCGTGGAGGGGACGACGGGGAAGTAGTGGGCTGTGAGGAGTCAGGTGCTGGGTGGCCAGCGGCTCGGTCTCCGGCGAGTCAGCGGCCTCCGGCGACGGCTGGCAGCGGGGGAGGGGATGAACCAGGAAATAGGGATGCTTGGGTCGGCTAGGTTAGAGATTTGGTTTGGGGTTTTGTGTTTACAAGAAAATAAAGAAAAGTTATTTATTTATACATTTGTAAGGGGTTGGTTTAACCTAGAAACCTTTGGCTTGTTCAACACTCCTTGGCTTGGGCCTTGGGCTCACATGGGGATGTTTCGGAGGGCTATAAATGCATTATTTTAATGCAGGGATAGGTTAAAAATAAATGGGGCGATGTTGTGCGTTGCACATTCTGAAAAATTATGAGAAAATTTCCTATCAAGGAAAAAGTTGGATTTCTTCATGTATTGTCTAATGGTGGGGATACCTCAATGCATTTTTGCATAAATGCTCCCAACAATTGGAAAATTGCACAAAGACGGAAATTAGATTTAAATTAATTAAAATTAGTGCGCATTATGTTCTGGAATTAATTAGAAGTACATGGAAATAAAATTAGGTGGACACAAGTATCATGGACACAGAGGATTCAGTGCAGAATATTAATAAAATTTGGGTTACATAAAACAGTCAAGATTGTGTCTCCAATTTCGATTGGAACGCATAAAGGTACAAAGTCGTATTTTATCTAGAATAATTGCAAACGTCTGCGATGGATGTTGTGCGACTAAAATGTAGCACAAAAAAACATATTTATAAGTTACACAAAGGTCAGAATAGTAGACGGGCCTGTCTAGGACAAGGTTTTAAAATTTGTAGGAAGGCATTGGCTGGTGTAGTGCTCCAATTATCGAAGCAACGGTAAGGCACGCTAAGTGATATAAATATTGTGCAATTAAATAAAATACCGTGTTCTCTTTCTAGTTGGATTCTAATTAGACCTAATTTCACTATCTAAGCCAAGTAGGCCTAATTTTGGGTGTAGAGATTTACAATCTACCCAACTTAAAATAATTTTGTCCTCGAAATTAAAATAAGACATAATTAAGTTTAAATCCTTCACATGTGTACATCAGGCAAATCAATCGCGATCTCTTCTAATTTTTTTTTAAAATTTATTCAAATCCATCGCAATCACTTCAGAAGTAAGACTATCACCGTTCAAATCAAAATTTAACCTATTGTAATCTTTTCTCGATTTTCAAACCATCAACATCTAATCTAAGTTAATCCATATAACATCTTTGCATATCAAATTTTATATCATGATCTTCAACTATCATAATCTTCTTTAGAATACAATTATAATCAAATATTATTTCTATTTTCAACTTATGAATTCCGTACTCTTCAGATTTTTCTTTCAATTTACATCCTCAATATTTCAAATAGGTGATCCAACACTCAAAAATTTAATTCTTAATTCAAATCATCGAATTTGGAATTCAATCCGACCATGTTCATATTTAGAGTTCTATTTTATTTTCCTCCAGATTTAAATCGATGATTCAACCTTCAATACCCCAAATTTAAGTCAAGTGCTCAAAGTATATAAATATTTGGTTCGGCATATCCCATTTTTTTGAAATTCATTGATCCTCACCATCTTACTCATTCTTCCAAAATACTAAAATTTAAAATAACTTGAACTTCTCAATCTAATTTTGCTCGATCACAATCTAAAAGAAATTCCTCTCAAGTTGACAATACAACTGCTACCCAACTTAGAATTTACTCATCTATCACATAAGGCTCTTACATTTAAGAAATCTTATTCCTTGATTTACTAAATCATGTTACTCAGTCCTTAAAAATTTAAACACCAAATATATCACCTATGATATACCCTTAATCAGCTAAAAAAAGCAGTCATCTAGTAATATGATTGGCCTTTGGTGTATATCCAGTACTCTCTGTATATCAAACTTATACTAAGCACGAGATTTCGTCTTTCCGAAATAAGGGAAGACGGAGAACAATAATAAAGAATTCAAGGGGATGGTAATATAATACAAGTACGAGGTTCAAGGAGGTTAAAGAATTCAAAAAGGAGAGTTGTCAGGACAGTTGTAGATTAAAATCCTATTTTGGTAAATTCTTATTCACACGTTCATATTGGAACAGTTATGTACCCGATACGATATGCTCAGACATGTCTAGAGGTAGGTATATTCCGTTACTAGTCAACTATATATCTCAATCCACGTAAAGTAGTCATGCGAAGAGCGAACCAAGCACACTAAGGTTGTCCAGACCCTAATACACTGATTCTGATTTGGACAATGTATTAGTAGGCGTCCCCAATAACACATATGTCATGAACAAGCTCGCTAAAAGAATAAACTTGCAAAACTAGGCTATAAAATAGCAGCATAAATCACGGTAGTTTAGAATATATAAATACGCTGGATTATGATGAAAGGAGGTACAACATAATTCAAGTTCACAAAAATAAAATAAAACAAACAACAAGTAAGACTCTACAATCTCTACAGTTGTCATACTAACTCATTGTCTAAGTCTCTTAGTCGACAAAATAGGGGTATGGGCCTCTAAGTTCTACAGTCTGAATAAACATTATCTTCTTATGCAAGTCTACAGTTAATGTCATTCCATTACACTACATTAACGAGTCAAGAGGACTATGTGTTACTAGGTTGTGAGGCATACTACCCAACTTAAAATATTAACTAATATTGTGATAGTCTTTAGGAGATCCCGTAAAATAATAAGGTATAAACTCTTATTGGAGTATATACGGAAAAGAACTTGGTACTTATTAGGGTCTCTTGTTGCATTGTATAGGTAATGACCATATTAAGTCTTAATCATGGTGCTTATAGAACAAGTGTCAATAGTATGAATAGAAAAGTTGCTGGCCTTCAAGGGGAAAGGGGATATAATCTATATTGAGGCAGGGTATATGTTACGTGATTCAAATTAAAGAATAATCATCAAGTCATATTCTACAGGAATAACTCGAAACTATCAAGTTCTAATTACCAAGCACAAAAATTTAAAATTCCAGATTAACAAACTATAATCCTAGCAATCTATATATCTATCATCAAAGAATACACTTGGCCTTCAGTCAAAAGTGTTAGGTGGCACGTCTTGAAAGATGAAGAATAGAAGAACATAATTAGTCGTCGCACAATTATAGCGAGCGCTAAGTTTACAAAGGAACAAGATATGCAATTAAAATAGAGGGACTCAAGATAATATCATAGTTTCCTAAGGGGAAGGTGGCGAACAAATCTCTGTGTTTGAGGTATGATCAAGGGGAATGTCATATTCGTTCCTATAGGCTTCCTAAGGTACTGTCTGCTATTATCAAGACAATGATCTATATTTATAGTTCCCTAATACTATCTCACTATGCAAATTAGGTTCAGTCCTAACATTCGATCTCGGATTGCTATTGGTTCCTCAATACTAGGGTCAAACATTAGGGTCAAATCTCTAACTAGCTCTAATAGTATTTATATTACTCTCAATCAATCATAAACATATCGAGGGATAATGGTAAATTATTCTATAGGTACGGGACGCTAGGGTTCATTAAGTATTCTAACTTAGTGATGTATCATTATCCTAGTTATACTCTTAATAGGAAGGTTACCCTACATTTTCATCTAGCAACAAGGACTTCTATATTCTAGGAGAAGGCTATACTCAGGGAACTATTAGGGAAGAACATGAATCAAGCATGATGCAGCTATAAATAGAACAGATTAAAAGAGAGGTGAATCATAGTCAAATGTGGATGAGATTCTATACTCTAATCCTAGGTGCAGGCTTGCTCGATACAGTAACGTAACCGAGACAATATGCTCTCGACCTGCATGGGCCACCACTAAAAATATGTCATGTCCCAGTCCCAAAATACGTAGGACTAGGATACGTAAGCATGCCAGCCGTATGAATATGCCACTCCAATTTATGGAAACCATAACACACGTACGCTGCAATATGAATAATAATTCATAAGTGGTAAAACTATCATAAGTCACAGGGTATAATCTAAATCTCATCCATAGAATCAAATATAAATAAATGACCAGTATCTATGAAACTAGATCTCAATATAAAGTATCTAATGATGGTAGTCGGATGGAAATATAAATCTACTACCGAACCAGAATATAGATAAACAAGATAAATAAAATATAAGAATATCAACTAACAATCATGGGCTTAAAGAGAGGACTCCTCAGAACGTACGCAACCAGTCTGGATCTGTGCTCCTGCGAATACTCATAAACAATACACCTGGAAAGGGCCAGGTCCTCAGAGGGACATAACAAGATACATAAAAGCATGCCATAATGTAAATACTGTAAAAAATCAAGGGTGACCTAACCATCTAAGTGAAATACAACTTGAGGATAACTTGAGTGTATGGGAAAGTGTAGGCTAGACATATGCTGACGTAATTCACCAATCGTGTCAACTGGCTAGTATATGCCACATATGCCCCCATACCTGGGCACTGTAATATAATAACGTCTATACCGCTCCGAAGAACAGGAATCTGTATAGTATAATGTCCATACCGCTCCGATGAACGGGGAATCTGAATAATATAACGTCCATACCGCTCCGAAGAACGAGAAATCTGCAAGTATATAACGTCCATGCCGTTCCGTCGAACGAGGAATCTGAATAAAGAAAGTGGGTGTCCCATGCGCCTACTAGTTGTCCTTCCCGCCCAATGATCTATGCATGTTGTATCCACAATACGCTTCAGCTACAACACCGCGGCGTCGTAACTCTGGCTCATAGTCTACCACTAGAACAATAGTCCAAACTTACAGCCAGACAAGGACAAGAATTGGGCCATCGTACCGCGATAGTCTATGCTCCGCCTACTAATAACTGCTAAGTCTTCTAACATGCATCACTATTAGCAGTTATTCCCTATCCGTTGCACTCCTACACGTACAGGTGGCCAACCACATACGCAAGTTCGTGCCCTACATGAGACTCACATCACGTGTAAAAAATGTGTCAAGGCCTGGGGAGTCATACCGATAACTCCACAAATTTAGGTGGATCTACTAGACACTAGGTCAGACACAAGTCCTATTGTTAACGTATTAGTTGATTGTACTCAATTTTCTCTCGGACGCGCACAGTTATAATAGCTAAAATAATAAACAGGCAGCTAAATAATAACTGAGATTTAAACAGTACAACAAAGGCAAGGTATACTTGCCTGGCAAGTGGCTATATAGTCCCAATAACCTGCTCCTGAAGTCGTACAGAACGATCCAATGGTCCTCGGGGTCAACGTACACATGCACGGGAATCGGGGGTGTCTGCTGCGGGTTGTCTGGCAAGAGTGATGGGTCCATGATAAACATAAAGACGAGGGAAATGACGGTGTGATGATTAGGTTATGGTTAAGGTGATGAGTATGGTAATGATGACGGAAATGATGATAATGGTGGTGATGTGGATGATGACTGGGATGATGGTGATGATGTAGATGATGACCGGGATGATGGTGATGACGATGATGCTAATGATGATGATGACGACAATGATGAGATAATGATGATGACAATATTGAGATGATGATAACGACAATGATGAGATGTTAATGATTACATGGATGAGGATGATAGGGATGATGATAATATTGATGATCATGATGATGGGGATGATGACGATGTCGACGACGATGGCGATGGTGATGATGATGATAACGACAATGACTATGGAGGTGATGATGACGACGAGGACGATGACGTGGACAATGGGGATGACAAGGCCAATGATGATGATGACTAGGATGATGATGACGAGGACGAGGACGTTGACGAGGATGAGATGGTGATGATGATGAGAGGATGATGGTAATGGTGATGAGATGGGAGGATGATGGTAATAGTGGTGGTAATGGTGGTTTTGACAAACTCCGTCCAGGGAAGGTCCGGCCAAAGAGGAGCAAGCAGGAGCTCGTAGAAGAGGAGGGCGTTCAGGGAGTCGTGGTACAGGAGGGGGTAGTCGAGGAGGAGAGCAGGGAGAGGAGAGGTGGTCCGGCGCTGCTCCGGCCATGCTCAGGAAGCCGTGGCTAAGTCAAGCAGAGAGGAAGGAGGTCGAGGGGAGGAGAGGTAAACAATGGTGATGTTGCTGGTGGTTGATCTCACCGGGGAAGACGAGTCGAGACCGGTGGGTCGAGAGCAGCGGGGTCGTAGTAGGTGGTATTGGTGACATTGGTAAGAAGAGATGGAGGTCCGGCGTGGCGACGTGCAAGTGGCCTAGGTCTGGTTGAAGAGGGAGGTCGGGTCAAGATGAGAGCAAGGAGGAAGAGGAGGAGGTGGTGGTGGTGCAGTGGCGGTTGGCCAGAGGAGAATCGGGGTCGAGGGGGTTTGGGACTCGGGCGGACTTCTTGGTACAGCGGGGAGATGAAGGCGGAGGCGAGGTCGAGTCATGGAGGGGACGATGGGGAAGTAGTGGACTGTGAGGAATCAGGTGTTGGGTGGCCGGCGGCTCTGTCTTTGGCGAGTCAGCTGCCTCCGGCGACGGCTGGCAGCGGGGGAGGGGATGAACAGGGAAATAGGGATGCTTGGGTCGGCTAGGTTAGAGATTTGGTTTGGGGTTTTGTGTTTACAAGAAAATAAAGAAAGGTTATTTATTTATACATTTGTAAGGGGTTGGTTTGACCTAGAAACCTTGGGCTTGGTCAACACTCCTTGGGTTGGGCCTTGGGCTCACATGGGGATGTTTGGGAGGGCTATAAATGTATTATTTTAATGCGAGGATAGGTTTAAAATAAATGGGGCGATGTTGTGCGTTGCACATTCCAAAAAATTATGGAAAAAATTTCTATGAAGGAATAAGTTGGATTTTTTCATGTATTGCCCAATGGTGGGGCCACCTTAATGCGCTTTTGCATAAAAGCACCCAATAATTAGAAAATTGCACAAAGACGGAAATTGGATTTAAATTAATTAAAATTAGTGCGCATGATGTTCTGTAATTAATTAGAAATACACGGGAATAAAATTAGGTGGGACACAAGTGTCATGGACATAGAAGATTCAGTGCAAAATATTAATAAAATTCGGGTTGCATAAAATGGTCAAGATTGTGTCTCTAATTTCGATTGGAACGCACAAGGGTACAAAGTCATATTTTATTTAGAATAATTACAAACGTCTGCGATGAATATTGTATGACTAAAATGTAGCACAAGAAAGTATATTTATAAATTACACAAAAGTCAGAATAGTAGGCGGGCCTGTCTAGGATAAGGTTTTGAAATTTGTAGGAAGGCATTGGCTGGTGTAGTGCTCCAATTATCGAAGCAACGGTAAGGCACGCTAAGTAATATAAATATCGTGCAATTAAATAAAATATCGTGTTCTCTATCTAGTTGGATTCTAATTAGACCTAATTTCACTATCTAAGCCAAGTAGGCCTAATTTTGGGTGTGGGGTTTACAAAATCATAGATCACGAGAAGAACTATCCAACTTACGATTTGGGGTTAGCTGTAGTAGTGCTTGCACTTAAACTATGGAGGCATTACTTGTATGGTAATCGAGTAGAAATATTCATGGATCATAAGAGTCTGAGTATGTGTTCACACAGAAGGACCTGAACATGAGGCAGAGAAGATGTCTAGAGTTGCTGAAGGATTATGACGTGTAACTTCAGTACCATCCAGGCAAGGCTAATATAGTAGTTGATGCACTTAGCAGAAGAGGTGGAGCATTTAAGTTGACTACACAGAAGCTTATTATAGAAGACTTAAGAGAGATGGGTATCAAGATAGTACTTCCACAGAGTACAGGTGTTCAGGCTAGCCTACAGATTCAGTCAACTTTAATAGATATAATCAAGCTAGCTCAGGCAGAGGACCCGAAGATTCAAAAGCTCTGAGAAGAATGTAAGTCAGGTCTTCGAAAGGAGTTGATAATACATGTGGATGGAATACTAAGGTTTGGGAATCATCTATGCATACCAAGCAGGGATATTCGACAAGAAGTTATGAATGAAGCACACAGTTCCCAGTATTTTATTCATCTGGGAGGTACGAAGATGTACCAAGATATCAAGCAACACTTTTGGTGAAACGGAATGAAGAAAAAAATAGCACGCTTTATATCGCGATGTCTGATATATCAACAAGTGAAGGCAGAACAATAGAGACTGACATAATTATTATAACCGCTTCCTAATCTAGAGTGGAAGTAGAAATACATCATGATGGAATTTATGACTGGTTTACCTAGATTGCCGACTGGTAGAAATATAGTTTGGGTGATAGTAGATCATCGCACTAAAGTAGCTCACTTTCTTCCATTTCGAGTAGGACAGTCTACAGAACAATTGGATAAAATATATATGGGATAAATAGTGAGACAACACGGCAGTAAGTATCGTGTCAGATCGAGACACGATTTATTTCTCAGTTTTGGAAAAGTTTACACCAGAGCTTGGGCACCAAGTTAAGATTCAACATAACTTACCACCCTCAGACAAACAGGCAATCAGAAAGAACCATCCAAATATTGAAAGATATGCTATGAGCCTGTACCTTAGATCTTGGTGGATCTTGAGAGAATCACCTTCACTTGGTGGAATCCTCGTACAATAATAGTTATCAGGCTAGTATTGAGATGGAACCTTTTGAAGCACTGTACGACAGGAAGTGTAGGTCACCGTTGGCCTGGGACGGCATTAGTGAGTTAAAGATGTTAGGCCCTGAAATGATCACGCAGACAGTAGAGGTTGTCAAGCAGATTAGAGAGCGACTTTGGGTTTCATAATATAGGCATCATCATTGGAAATATCAGCATCGTCGACCTTTAGAGTTTTGTGTCGACAATCACGTATTTTTACGAATTTTGCCTACCCGTGGAGTCATTAGATTCGGGGTTCGCGGAAAGCTTAGTCCCAGATATATAGGTCCGTTTGATGTTCTCGAGAGGGTAGACAATGTTGCTTATCGTCTTGCCCTTTCGCCTTTACTACGTGAGGTACACGATATATTTCATGTGTCTCGGTTGCGTAGGTATTTTACGGATCTGAGTCATATCCTCGATCACTCTGAATTAGTCGTTAGTACCGATTTATCTTATGAGGAGCAACCTGTATCTATTCTGGATCAAAGAGAGAAAGTACTCAAGAACCAGACTATTTCTCTTGTCCGAGTGGCCTGGGGACATCACACTCTTGGAGAATCGACGTGGGAGTGCGAGAATGATATCCAGTCTCAGTACCCTCACCTGTTCGATTCGGAAGGTATATTCTATCTTATGCTTTCATATCTCAGATTCTGTAATTAGGTAATCATATAGGTGTTGTGATGATATTGCTTGCATGAGTAGTTGCTAGTAGGTTTATATCGTGCTTATCCCGACTTTTCTAACTATTGCTTGGATTCGAATTCCGAGGACATAATTTTTCTAAGGTGGATAGAGATGTCACCCCCCGTTCCCGATATACGTATTTGGAATATATTTTTATTTTAGCATGGTTGTATGTGCATGAAGACTAGACCCATTCTTTGGTTTAACCCGGTTCATGGTTTATTTTTAGGGTTGGTTCAACTCAAGAGAGTCTTTGATTCAACCCTCAAACCCTAGCTTATATAAACCAATATTTTACTCTTACTTTTTTCTTCTTTATTTCTTTATTTCTTTCTTTTTCTTCATTTTTCTCTCCCGATTTCATAGGTAAGTACACATTACATGAGAAATAGAGAAACCCTCCATATTATTATTCTATTATGTTTATTATGTGTTTCGAAGCACTTTTATTTCTTGGAATTTTCTGTTTTGATGGATGGATTAGTATAGATCTATATTTCTAACTTAGTTTTTTATTGGATTTTATAACTTTTTCTTAATTTTGATCTATTAAACTCATATCTTTGAAAACTAGTTTTTTCTACATTTTAGATATTTTGATTTAGAGTATTTTGGATTTTGGTTCACCTGATTTGGACTTAAAATAAGGTTTTTATGTAGAAAATAAGATTTTAGTTTTTGAAAGTTTTTGCCATGGCTGAACCTGCTGTTGGAGAAGACGAAGTCTTCATGCGGCCCGCGAGCTATACTGTTGAAAGTGATATATGGCCCATGAGGGTTATGCGGCTGAACTCTTGTCGCATGCTGACAACATATGTCCATCTTGTTGGACACTTGACTACTGATCTACACAAGTGTCCTTGAGCACTTTATACAATCACTCGCTGAACGAATGATATATTCACTAGTCCAAAAGACACTTTATGCGACATGGAACTTATGCAGCAAGCAGAGCTTGCCGCCACCTTCCTTTGGACATATGATTATGAGCTTTGGCGATCCTTGGCGCATCTTTCTATGCTTTTATCTTTTCTTCTTGACGTACTTTATATCACATCATTGGCACTTTATTTATTTTTTATCGTTTTATCACTTATCCTGAGGAGTAGACCTTATCCCTGAATCCATGCGACATGACTCCATGCGGCATGACTCCATTTGGCATGATCTTATACGGCCAGGATTGTCATGCGACCTGACTTCTAATGCGGCCATGATAGTCATGCGGCCTGACTTCCCATGCGGCCAGTATTGTTATGCGGCCTAGAGACCCAAGCAGCCCTGCTTGTTTGATCGAATATTTTCTTGATTCATGTGACCCAATGTATAATTGATGATTAGACTCAAACACTGTATCCGTGTTGATACTACTATTTTCTGATAATTATTCATGATTTTATATGCGCCAAGGTACGACACATCATGTCACGTATTAAGTAATTATATTTGGGTTGTGTATCAAGAAAGCCACCAAATTCCTGAATGCATTATATTATAAATATGGATATTGTTTCCCCAACACGGGCATAATAAAAGAGTCAAACTACCAAAGCGCGACTAGGATTATTGATTGTATGAATGTTGCATACACGCTCGGGTGAATCTAAATTTGACTTCCAAGGATTCATATCTAGTGTACCCGTACCTTGTACAACATCTTAAGGGAAATCCTCATTTGACCAGAGATTTCAAATACAACCTAGGACTAATTAGTTAATAAAAAGTGGTAGTAAAATTGGAGGAAACAATACCCCGAGATAATGCCAACGAACCTTCTCACAGAGATTCATTCGAAGTACGTTATAGGTTGGCTACCATAGATATTGTATATCATCTGCCTTAGTGGAGTGTAATATCTAACTTATTATTATGCCGAGCCATTATTTCAATATAGGAACACTGGAACCGCTAATACCGTATTTTTAGCACAGTGGCCTGACGGGAGACTGGTGCATCTTACAAGTGCTTATTTTATTATATTGGTTTGGTTAGCTCATGTTCGGCACTAGCGCAATTTGAGGATACTTATTATGCATTATTCTGAGATAACCTCAGACTCTACAAAATGGCAAGCCGTACAAATGATTGGCCGATATAAGAAATAGAACTGGTTATGATTGTATTATTTCAGCTAGTAGCCTAGGGAAAGGGACTATCATAGTGTTAGGGTTCAACCCTTGTCCATGTTTGGTTATAGGGTTAAGCCTTAATGCTAGAATATGCCATGGACCTAAGTTACGACACTAAACCTATATAATATTATATTGTTTCCTTGGGTGTTGTTTCTCTATTTCGTACTTTCTTTGTGGTACTTGCTATTTGGGGTCTAACCCCACTAGTTTTGTATGGCCAGGTCTCAAGCCAGCACCTGAGGATCCAGTGTTCTTTTCCCCAACTCATGACGCACACCAGGAATATGGACGCAGGGGATAGCATGTGGGTTTTTCTTCTTCCCTGCTCGTCTTGCACATTTACTTCTTCTGGGAGTTTAACCACTGGCACCTATTAGCCGGTTCATCTGGACATTAGTTTTTCTTACATGATTGTATTAATTTAGACTGTAGCTAAATCACTGTCATGTACTATTGTTACTTTTCCAGCATCTTATTTTTGCACAGCTGGACCCCAGAATATTTTGAGAAAGCATTTGGATTGCCTTATTGCATATCATATATTCTCTATGCTTACTATTTTGTTTGAATAATTGAGACATAGAAGTTCTTGACCATATAAGACTTGATTGTAGCATGCACCCCCGTGTCTTATATAGCTGTGATCATCGTACGACATATAGTACCTTTTACGGGTTAGTTGGCGATGTTCGTCTTCGTATTTTGGTACTGGGGCATGACAAAAGTCTTCCATTAACAACCCGAAGAACGTTCTTGTACGAAACCTAGGTCAGGAAGCAAAGGCAACGCCTACTCACCCATGTGCTTATTCTACCCGTACTCATAATAAGGGTGTAAAGGTGAAGCACCCCTCGGTTGACTTGCGTAACATGATCAATCATAAGCCTAAAATAAGGAAAATAACTATGACATGTTAGGTATTCTCTCCAGGGCATCACTGTGCCAACATTATCATCAACTGTTGCTGTGACAAGGTAGCAGTACCTATAAACATGAAATCGATATTCCAACAACTACAACCAAGAGCACCCGTCTGGCAGCATCCCGGAGAGCAGGTGCGAACACTAGATGAGGAAGAGCTTTACTTCATTTCATGTTACTCTGCTTGGAAATCCTCCTCCATAAGGGGAGGTCAAAAGTCTAGCACATCAAATCTTTTACTCTCAACCAGTACATCTAGGAATCGAACGCAAGTAGCAATGCCCACAGAAGGAGTATTCCTGGGTACCCGCTCAAAAAAGAAATTATCAGCTGCTGGGGGTAGCCCTTCCTTGAGACCCCAGACGACTTTGCAAGCTGGGGTTAGTGATCCCCCAGAATCCTACAACAATCTAATATTCAGAGGAGATAGAGATTCTCAATGAACCATCGCTGAGATTCCTGGGGATAGCCACCCTCATCGAAAAGATATAACTTCCTATGAATCCGAAGAGAATGCATCACTGCCAATGTTTCTTGAGGACTATTCACTGGATGAGTTCGAGGCAAAAAGTATAACGTCCATCGCCCCGTCTATTTCTTCTCATGTAAGAACGATATATATGGCGGGGGATAATCATGAGGGCCCCAGCGATCGATAGTGCCTCGAGACCCTCGAGGTCATGATGCACACCATGAGCGCGTTAATGCAAGCCTTGACCCAGGCAAACATGGCCTCACAGCCACCGAGTGCTTCAGGTCAGGCAAGCCTGGATCCCTGGACTAATGAGGACTCAAATACAACCACTCCACCCGCTGGAGGCAATCATGCCTTGCCCATTCATCTGCTCCTTCTGTAGTAAATAAAGCCCAGGAAGCAATAAGAGAAGTACGAGAACTTCGTGCTTGCCTTGACTCTATGGACAATCGGGACACGTTGCGTGAACTAGGGATACAACAACCATATCTTCTCGAATGGAGAGACATGCCATACCAGCCCAAATATAAGCCCTTCAATATCACTCTGTCTGATTGGAAGATATCTTCCTGTCAATACTTGAGTTACTTGGAGACCGCGATGGGACATCTTCCCCGCAATGAAGCTCTCCTCACCAAGCTCTTTGTCGACGCATTGTCTAGAGTAGCGTTCGACTGGTTCACCAGTATCTAAGACAATTATATCTCGTCATTTAACAACCTCAAAAGCCTTTTCCTGACCAGATTTTATGACGTAGGAAATGACATAATAATGTCATCTCTGATGGATATTATTAAAAAGGAAAATGATCCTGTACGGGAATACATCGAACGATATAGGAAGCGATGCTAAAATTACCCCTCGAAAATCCTGAGTCCACACTGATGGACACATGGCCGAGGAATCTACTACCAACAGTCAGACTCTGGATAGGCAATACTCAATTTAAAGACTGGACGATGTTAATCATAAATGTTGTTGGCGCTGAAAAAAGGTAAAGGATGCCCGACTATTGGGAATACGGATCCCCGTCATCGATAATATGGAAAAACATTCGTACAACAATAACAACAATAATAACAACCATAATAATAGCAATAATATTCGTTATGGTAAGGGCAAGCAGGTCCCTGTCGCCAATCTAGCTAAGAAGCCCGAATAGAAGCCTTTAGAGGCTTCAAAACTGAATAAAACTTACTCTTTCGAAGATGATGACATCATAGAAATCATTGATGTGCTAATGAAGGAAAACAAGCTTTGGCTCTCCGATGTCAAGTGCCTTGATGAGATAATCGATGTAAATAATCCGAAGTACTGCCACTACCAACGATAAGTCCACCATGAGAAGCGAGATTGCTACACACTGAAGTGGTATATCCAGCATCTGCTCAACACAAAGGCCCTTACCTTGGACTTTGATGACAAAACAGTTACAGCCAATATGGTATATCTTCAGTTCGGTACCTTCCCGACATCGAAAGTTCTAGACGGAGTAATCCAGATCCCATTGCAATAATGGAGGTTGTCAATCTTACACCAGCTCGTGACAAAATATCTGGGCTGATACCTCTCACCACATTATGGAACGAGGTAATGTGGATTCATCCAAATATTGCTCCAGACTTGATGCAGCAAGATTTACCTTCCACCACCAAGTCCAAGTATAATAAGTCCAGGTCCTGTCATAACCCGCACCTGGTGTAAGGATACAAGTCGGAAACAATGCCCAACCTACACCACAAAATTGGCGGTAGAACGCTGTCTACATAATCTATCTAACAATATAATGAACCACCAATAATAATAATATACTCAATCACAGAACTAAGATGGAAAGCACAAATCAGATAAATAATAGAATAGTCACAATACAACTCATGAGTCTAAAATAATACATCAATGAGTCTGAAGAAATAACAGAATAAGCTAGAGACAAATCCAGTACAAAAGAATACTACGAAGCTACAACTCCTGGGTCAACTGTCTCAGCTGGGATAAGTCCCTCCTGAGCCAGGGTCTCAGAATCTAAACCCACAATATCCTGGGGTCCATAATAGGTAGGGTGCCACTCCTCAGTGTCATCTGGAAAAATATATCCAGTCAAGAAAGGAGCAGAGTACATCTCTAACAGCAGTTCTAATCAATGATAAAAACTATGTAACAGTAAATAGCTGTGGATAAATAAGATGCACAATAGATACAAGAGATATATATACAATAAGAAAATACTGGAAATAAATACAATAATGAACAATATGCCAATGAAATAAGATACTAATGACTAAGTGTGTGAGTACTAGTTTAACATATGATCGACTTGGGCAAGATACAATGCGGCCTGGCTAATCATATATGTAGTGTATGATCAACACTATTCAATAATTAGTACTTGATACAATAGGGATATTGATCACATATCTATACTAATACTCCCCACCCTCGACTGGTATAATAGATCCAACCACGGTATGCTATGGCACAAGATTCTCCAAGAAAATAGTGACTCTTTCCGAGAATCAGTGTCTGTACATGTACAAGATAACCAATAAAATAATACTTGTACCATATACAACCTATACCAAGGAATAATATCTCATGACGAGATCCGGATATACCAATCCGTGTAACCATAGTGTAAAGAGAACATGGATATCTACACTAGATACAATGAACATAGAGGATATCATAAATAAAAAACTATCAGAGAATATAATCGCCTGAAGTCCAATGAATAGTCTCACAGATGTCTGACTCGATGCCTCGAATACCTAGATATGGAATACAATATCAATACAAGGTTCCGAAAAGAGAATAAGTTAATTTAGTCAACTTCTAGGTCAATAAGTCAATTCTAAGTCAAAAGTCAACTATGGTCAACTCTAAGTCAACTATGGTCAACTATGGTCAAACCAAGGTCAACTATCTATTTCTAGGTTGCACAAGTCTAACATAAAAATCTTGAGTCAAGATATTAAATCTAAGTCATAAAAACCACATCTTAAAATATTAGGATACCGTATCTCCGGATACGTAAATTCCAAGGTAAACATCATAATACATATATATCGAACAATTATGTATAATAATATAGAATATTAATTTACACATTAAATAGGTACCATGGTTTTGAGCTAATTTGGTATCTCAACAAAATCACAATCTTGATACCCAAACCCCGTATCTTGAGTATCCCACTTTCCTTGGTTTCTACAAGGTAATACTCAATACCTTGATATAATAATTACCCTCATATATAATATATAAATATATACTAATATTATACAATTAAGGGATATAGCAATAATAGTATATTATCTCAACATCAATACATATATATATACATATATATAAATATAAGTATATAAACACATATACATAAATCTGCCTAACCGTTGTTGAAAACAGTGTTGAAAAATACTGATACACTAATACCAGGCCTTTAGTGACAGTTCTGGCTGTCACTGAAGCCGCCGTCGCTGCTGCTGTTTGGAAATCTGCACTGCTGCTGCTGCTTTGGTGACGGTTTGCAACCGTCACCACTCCCACAGTCGCCACTGCTGCTATTTCTCGCCGCTGCTGCCTCTCATTAATGACAGCGGCTGCTGTCATTAATGGCACAGCCTCTAGCTACATCGGCTGCTGCTATTTTGTGACAGTGGCTGCTGTCGCCAATACTCCGTCATTGAAACCTGAAAATATATATATATATATATATATATATATATATATATATATATATATAACATGTATATATATATATATATATATATATATATAACATGTATATATATATATATATCACAAATATATATTACCAAAAATAAATATAACTATATATATAATAACTATACATACCCTCTCCTATTATTATGTACATATATAATATAGCAACAATACATATACAACATATATAATAAATATACATCTATACATATATATAAATAGTCATATAATAACTAAAAATAATCTAATTACTTAATTAAATATACACATATTTTTTTATAAAAACATATTCATATATTTATATCCCTAACATATATTATAACATATATACTAAAGCATGTAGAAGAAAGCTACATAATATATATATTCTATTAGTACATATATAATACATAGATCTATGATACAATAAACACTATAATAAATACACCATAATACATATATAATATATATATATATATATATATATATATATATATATATACAATTATAATTCAAGAATTAAAAGCACAATAATTAGATCTACACATAAATACGCAACAAATGGAGAGTATCACACCGTATCCCACTAGATCTAGGATACGCATGCGACACGAGTCCACCACACATCTAATTGCACCCCGAAGGACACAAGCAAGTCACATATAATATTTATGAACAATACGAAGTGTCAAATATAAATCTAAGTGTCCATGTCAAAATACGACATGTACAAAGTCCCGTATCGGAGAGAAAACCCCCAAAACAACACGTATCACTAAATTATTGGGATACGACCTACATGTACCCAATTGTGGATATAACACTAGCCCCAAACACATAAACACATGCCAAATTGATCTATAGGATCAATTGACACACACAACATTTGTCATTCTCGGAATTCTCCCAAAATTGACACAAAAAGTACCATAACTTTCTCAATAGGCCTCCTATGAACACAAAACCAAATCCTATGGGTAGTACATGCATATGAGTTAATTTTTCATGATTAAATCTCAGATTTAGAAGCTATTTTAAGGGAAAAAACTGAATTGTACCTATTGGGAGATGGATTCCTAATGAAACCTCCAATTGAGATGAAATTGCTTCCAAATTATAGATCCTTGCTCCTCTTTGTAGATCCTTGCTTCTTCCTTCTAGATCTTGCTTCTCAAGTCTCTAATAGTGATTTAGGAAGGAATTGGAATGAATTTGGTAGGGAAATAAAATGGGAATGAAGGAAATTTGGTAGTGGGAAATTCTAGATCTAGATTTGGAATAAAAAAGAGGAGAGAGAATTTCCCCCCTCTACTTATATAGGCCAGCCCCTATTCCTCTCCCTCAAGTAATCATGTAATGTCCATTATACCCCTTGGGGCCTCTCATGAAGAAATAATTAAGGAATGAAGCTTCTAGTCTAAAGATTTAATTAATTTAATCCATCTCTTTAACAATGGACTTTCTAAATGGGCTAAGTCTAACTAATTAATTCACGTTGGTCCATGGGTCCAAACTAAACTAGTTAGGTCCACTAATACAAGTCCAAATTAAATAACCAACATCTAACAATAATTAAATAATACAATAAATAATTATTTATCAAGCACAATAATTAATTAAATAGAAAATTACTAAAATACCCTTTCTTAGAAAATATGGTAGTGACAGGTCCTGCAACACGATTTCTTAGAAAATATCTGATCCGGATCTATCCCAGCCCCTGGCAGCGGACAAGTCCAAACAGAAAGAATCTCGCTTTGACAAACCACTATACAAAGATACAGCTAAGGGGCTAGAGAAGCCCTACAACTTCGATATTTTGGCATAATTGGCCAATACTCCATCAAAGTTTTCACTATTCGAACTTCTTCGACTCTCCAAAGACACTTAAGTTGCTCTAAGTTGTCACTACCACATTCCGAAAATAGGAATATTTTTGACTTTTTATAATTATTAATATCGTGGTAGTTACAATTAAATAATTTCATGATGTGTATAAATAAAAATTAAATAAATTCGTGAGATGTGTAATTAAATATATTATTATTTACAGTGTTCATTAATGTTTGAGCTGGTAGACTCGACCTAGAAGCCATTAGACGAACACCTATCCAAATTATAGGATTACGTGTTAATTTCATTATTTAGGATTTAATTATTGAGATAGTAATTAATTACCGTAATTTAATTAATTGTTGTGCCCTGCCCTTGCTTCGATATTTGGAGCGCTACCCTAGCTTTTGCCTTCCAACAAATTTCACAACATTGTCCTAGACATGCCCGCCTTCCATTCTGTTATTTTTGTAACTCATAATTATGCTCTCTGTACCTCATTTTTAGCCGCACAAAAATTATCGCGGACGTTTATTTAATTCCTAAATAAATTCCTATTTTGTATCATTGTGCGTTCCAATCGAAATTGGAGACAATCTTGACCTATTTTTTGTGCGGCCCAAATTAGGATAATATTCTGTTCTGAGTCTTCTTTATTAATGATATTGATGACCTGACCTAATTTTGGCCCCATGTACTCCTAATTAATTTTTGAACACAGCTTGTATTTATTCCTAATTAAATTAAGGATACCATTTTATCTGATTCCGTTAAACCCGTTTAATTCCAGTACCCTGCTAATTAAGCCCATACCGAACACACAACGCCCCCTCACCCTACAAAATGTCGAACACCGAATCGCCCGCAAAATTTTTATCATTTTATGCATCTGTGCAAATACCCAAAATTAAGGGGGGTTATTTGTAAATTTTTATTTGGTGTCAATACCCCATTGGTTCAACTAAATGGAGAAGCCCAACATTGACTAGTCAACACCCTTATTCCCACATGAAGAATTCATTCATGTCTAATCTTGGCCATTCATTAAATGGGTCAATCCTCACCCTTCATTCACACACCCTCTCTCCCTATTTAATGTCCTATCACCTAGTCCTAATCCCCAAAAATCTAGGGAATCTCCCACCTCCTCACAAGCCTCGACCGTAGCCTCTTTCCTCCTTCATTCTAATTTTTTTCCATTCTTCTTCTTCTCTTCTTCTTCGCTTTTCTTCTTCTTCTTCTTCCTTCTCCTCCTTCTTTTTGTGTTTTTGAACTTACAAAAAGGGGGGGGGGGGAACCTTCACAATCACCCACTGTTCAATATACTCCGGCCATCCGGCCACGTGGTCGAGCCCCTACCCCGTTCTTCATCACCAGCCTACTCCCCTCCGTCCCGCTGCACATCCCTCCGGCGCGGCTCCGCGACTTCCCCGACCAACTCCTAGCTCCTTCCTTCGCTACCACGGCTCACCTCAGTCGAGCTCCCTCCCACAGCAACGACTCCCTGCTCCGACCACCCACCAGCTCTTCCTTGCTCAGCTCCGGTCTCCACCCTGCGTCCCCGACCACCACTGTTCGGCTCCGGCTCCACAGTCGATCCCCCGTCGACCGGTGCATCTACTCCGGCGGCCTCCCTATCGAGCTACACCCCGACCCGAACTCCTCCATTGATCCGACCTCACAGCTCCTCCATATCCCCGCGATGAGCCACCCCGACAGCCCCTCCACGCCGACGACAGCTCCGACCCGAGCTCCTCCCTTCTCCAGTACCCACTGCTCCGGCCGGCCACCCCATCGACTCCCAACAACTCCGACACCCGGCATCCGATTCTCCTCCGGCAGCCTCGACCCGGCTTCCTGCTGCGACCCAGGCATCAAGCCCACATCCTCCCCGACCAACTCCCAACTCCGGCACCACCACCACTATGAGGCTCCCCCTCTTCCCTCTTCTTTATGTATATACTTGTATATATACATACGTATATACATATATGCATATACTAATATATATATGGATATATGTAAATTATGTATTTAGTTAATGGTTAATATGAATGTGTATATATATGTATTTGATAATGTACATGTATGTATTTTAATTATGTATCAAATAGTGTGTTTAATATGTATATATATATATATATTTAATTAATGTATATATATATGTATATGTATATATTTAATGAAATTAGTATACATGTATGTATATGTATGTATTTAATACAATTATATATATGTATATATATATATATAATTTGTATATACTTAATAGATTTTTTCAATATATAAAAATTGGTATATGTATATATGTATTGTATATACACCTAGTATATTTTTAAATTGGTATATATGGTACACAGATATTGTTTAACTAATATATATTATACATGAAATTAAATGATATATATATATATATATATATATATATATATATATATATATATATATATATATATTGTATATGTATTTAATGTGATGTATTAGTATTAGTATATATTTTAATAATAACATTGACAATATATATATATATATATATATATATATATATATATATATATATATATATTTTAAAAGGTATTTTTGGCATATATGAGTATACATATATATTGTTCAACTAGTATAAATTAGATATGTATTTAAATTGGTGCATATATATATATATTGTAAGTACTAATGTTAGTTAAAAATAGGTATATGTGTGTTAGATGTCTATCTACTAGATAACCCTAGTTGACCAGTATCATACCTGGCATAGCCCTGAGTTATGTTTTGTGTTGTGTTATTGTAGCACCTGATACAAATGTTGTATTTGATATGTCTTTAGGACTGTTGGTTCCTCCAGGCGATACTCTGGAACAGGACCTCGGTATTCACCAGCTAAGGACCCAAGGCGAGTACATTCTCTGATTAGCTTCTTGTTTTTGATATCCTCTATGTTTATCGTATCTAGTATAAATATCCACATTCTCGACACACTGGTTACACGGATTGGTATACACAGATCTCGTCATGAGATGTTATTCCTTATTCATGGTGTAGCTTGTACAAGATTATTTTCTTGTTATCTTGTGCATGTACAGACATTGATTTTCGGGGAGATTTGCTACCTCCCTAGGGGAATCCCGTGCCATAGTGTACCATGATTGGATCTACTATACCAGTCGGGGGTGGGGAGTATTTTAGTATAGATATGTGATCATACCCAACTATACATGCATCATAGCTCACCCACGCCTCACGTCGGTGTAGCCTTACCATTACATGCCTCATCACTGTTACATATGGTTAGCCTGACTATTACTCGCATCATAGCTATTCTTACGGATTAGCCTGACCTCAAGAATGATCGCTAACCAATGTAATGAGTTTACTAGTCCCAAGCCGATCACATGTGAAAGCTAGTACTCACACACTTAGTCATAGGATTCTTGCTCATTGACATATTGGTTCCTTTCCTGCATTTATTTCTAGTATTTCCTTATTGTACATTTCCCGTACATATACATGCATCTTGTATATTTCCATCTATATACTGCTACATAGTTTATATCATTGATATAGAACTGCTATTTAGAAATATACTTTGCTCCTTCCTGACTGGAAAACATTTTCCAGACTATGCCTAGGGGACTGGTATTCGACACTTGTGGACCAACAGGGTGAGTAGCTGCAGTCTTGGACTTAGTAGTGCAGTCGTGATTCCGGGAGGTTTAGCCGGAATCACTAGTTATCTAGTTAGTTCTTTTAGCATATTATTTTGGTACCAGATTTGTCTCCGGCATTTTGTTGAGACTTGGATTTATGTTGAGTTAGATTTTTACATTAGACTGGTGTTGTATTTTATCTTATTTCTTCGATTTCTTATCGTGCTATAGTTATGTGATTGAGTATGTTATTCATTTATTTTGTGTCATCCGTGCCTCCTTATAGAGATTGGATGCTCGTGTGAGATTGCTTAGTTAGTATCATGACCTAGACAGCGTTCTACCGCCGATGATGCAGCGTAGGCTGGACGTACCCGCGTACTCGTATCCCTAAAACGGGTGTGGGTCATGACACATTTTATTGGTGGCCCATGCAGGTCAGACTTCGCAAGTTGTGCGATGTCGTGGTAGTGCGACGTCATAGTTGTACTACTGCGTACCTGCTATAGAATATAGGACATAGGATACTAGGATGAGAGAGGATACTCAATCACAAATTTTTGAGAGATTCCTGGGACGACCCCTTGAGAATCTTATTATAATTTCTAATTTTAAATCCTTCGCCTTATTTTCGTCCATCCTAACTCGTTGATATTGAGTTTAATTCCTGTTGATCAGTTATTAAATTAGGATCTTGGTTTCATTGTAGAGTTTGATTTCATGCCGAGATGAATTTTACGGACTAAATTTTACGATATCATCTGATGACATATATTGATGAGAACAATGAGAAAGGTGAAACGTCTGCTTTGGTTATGGAACCTAGAGTTTATCGCAGCCGTACCGGTTGGCGTGACGAAGATTCTAGATGACATGATTATAGGATTGCTTGCTTAAGTTACGAAACTTGTCGTTTATCGCACCTTTGCTTACTGGCATGGTGAGGATTCTCAGCGTCATGATTTCTGACCGACGTGTATGATTATCAGGTTGTGTCTTAAAATTTGTTCTTAAAGTATCATCTCAACACTTATCTATTTCTGTTATGCAGGACTTTTTCCATCGTTTCTTTTTGTCGCTAGCAGTAGAAATACCTTTAGTCCTCAACCCAGTTTCTTTAAAGCTTCTATTCTTTGAGGATTCCTTGTTAAGTATGATAATTAGTGACTTGTAATTATGTCTGTGTCTTGAGTATTAGTATTGACTAAGTGTTGCTAGTAAGTTATAAGTATTTCCTAGTTGGACATGTGAGCAGTAGGCATTAATCTAAAGTAACCCATAGCATAGTGCCTTGTAGCAATAGCTCTATGATAGGTGTAATATAGTTAGTATTGGAACTATAGATAGAGGAGAAGGAATATCAGTGATGATGATTATTTGGAAGTAATAGTACAAATAATTCGGGCAGTACAATTTAAGTACACGGTTGAGGTTGTAAATAATTAGTATATTAATGTGCACCTTGAGTATTAGAGACTGTGGGTATTTATATGTATACTTGAGGATTCAATTTTATCGTTTGAAGAATGGGAATGAATTATAAAATTTTTAAATTTTAAGGAGTTGAGATTTTTATGTTATTTAAATGTTTGAGGACTAAATTTGATTCAATAAACATGGTCAAGGCTATAAAGATTTTTAGAAGTAATTACATTTTTATTTCGATATTGAGTATTTGATTTTTGAGGAAGTAAATGCATTTTTATTTTAAAGGGATTAAAACTTTGATGATCTTATTTTGAGGATTAATTTTTCGGTGGGTAAGAAATGTATATTAATATATGGGTGGATGAAGTATATACGTAAGGATCCGTTGACTTGGGCATGATTGAGATGGCACTGCAAACGGACTTGGGTGTCCATCTAGAGTTGTATTAGGGAGAACAGTACTTAGTATGGTGTGTTGCACTTGGTGTGCACTTGAGTGATAAAGAATAACTAGTATGAACAATTTTAGTAGGTAAGGAAGCTAGCAGTGAGTGTGCTTGTAGTAGAACTGTGGTACCTAAAGGGATAGAGGTATCAAACCTTGGATGCATCGTTGACCTGTGCAATCACAACTAGGAATATCTCCATCTAATTATCTTGAATGTTGCTTCTTTAGAACTTTACTTTCCTTCCTTGATGATATCGCATCTATTGCCTTAATTGATTCTTTTGGATCTGTCTTCAGGATGTCGCCGAGGACACGATCTATGAGAGTGGGAGCACCAGCTTTAGAGGGGTCTGCCACCTCTCCACCTGATGGACAGACAGCCATAGTTTCTCCTATATTTCCGATGCATGTAGGAGTATCTGCGCTTTTCGGGGGTCTTCCTCCCCCACCTGTTCAGAGGATAGCCGCAGCTGTGACGGACAACCAGCCTACTCCGATTTCCGGAGGTGTGCCCATTGACGGGGCACAGATTTTTACCTTGATCCAGGGCATGGTAGATGCCCAGAAAGTGATGCCAGATGCTCAGCGAGTTCAAGCTGAGGCTCTGAGGGTGCAAGCAGAAGCACAACAGGCGCAGACTGAACTAATGAGAGAGAGAGCATGAAGAACGCTCACCAGATGGCACTACAGGCAGTTGAAAGAGTTGCCCAACAGTATCCTGGCCAGCAACAGCCGAGGGCGTTTCAGTATCAACAACAGTACCAGGCACCAGTTCGTGTTCAGCATGATCAGACTTGTCTTTACTGTAAGAAGCCAGGTTATCTTAGGAAGAGCTGTAGAGCGAGGCTAGGACTTTGTTTGTGCGGTGGCTATGCAGGACACCGAATGAGGGATTGCCCTATAGTTCAGCGTGCAGCTCCAAATTATAGAGATCCAGTTAGGCTACCTGTGGAACCGTATATTGCTCAGCACCCGCGTAGGGAACCACCCCAGCAGGGCGGTGCATTTGCGATGACGGTCGAGGAGACCGATACTGCAGGTAACGTGTTAGTATGTTTTGTTCTTTCCTTCCTTCTGTTCCTTTCTATTAATCGATTGACTGATTTTTCCCTAGTACTGTAGTTCGTATACATGATTTTTCTTGTTAGGATATAGTTAGTAGTACACCCTGACAGAGAATGCAATACCATGATAAGACATACCATAACCATGCATGTTTCCTCTAAGTTGTATGTTGTATGACTGTAGGTAAAAATTTTCTTAGACCATGATCATTGGAGTTTTGACCATAACAAAGATCTATGAAGAGGTTATGACTTGACAAAAGGGACAAGATGATTAAAAATTTAAGGATAAGCATTCATTTAAATAAAGAGTTAAGGAGTTAATATAACAGAATTGATGGATCATTAATTTTACGAAGATTGAGGATGATTAAAACTCGAGGATAAACATTGACTTGAATGGAGAGTTAAAATTTACCATGGCAGAATTAAGGATTTATTAATTTTAGAAAGGTTATGATATGATAGAATTGGTGATTAAAAATTGAGAAAATTTAGGAGATTGTCATTATATTTATTTGATCGCAAGTTATGAATTTTTAAAATTTTATATTGTGGACGTTGCATTGGAAGGATCTCTAAGTGTCACACTGTTGAGTATTTTGAGGAAAAAGAAAACTGAAGAATCAGATCATTGATGTCATGCCCCGATCTCCCGCAGGCTATTTCAGCCGTTTCCGCTAGGCCGGAATCACCCTCGCCAGCGCTCCCGTGGAACTATCGCTTTGACCCATCCGGGCGTGATGCCGCACAAGCGTGATCCACGCCCGTGCAAGGCCATGGTACATTGGCTGGCGGCACGAGTTCTAAGCCACAGAGTCGCACAGATTATCCGAGTGCAGTGGAGTCATGAACGCATAGCAATTCGGTAACAAGTTCTCTGAGTTGACAAATATAGCGGAAGCATTGAAACACAAGTTGAAGTAAAGCAAGCTCTTTTATTAATATGAACATGTGTTACAGGTGACGTATAGCCGAGATTACAAGTCGTTCAAGCCTCTCTCTGAAACAGTAAAAGCGTGCCAAGTGGCTACAATTGTGGAATGATTGTACAGGCGATGATCAGGCGATGTTCTCAACATTATGTCTTGTATATGTGCTTCAGTTCCGGATGCACCGTTGCTTCGGAGTGATGTCCACGCCTTTGCACGCACGTTGGAGACATCCGCACCGAACGAGGTTCTCCCGCACTCTGCACACAAACTGGTGGATTATCAGTACATTGAATGCATTGGTGGGGAAGCTACTCGCCCTCTCGACAAATCCAAACACGTAATACAGGTTTCGTGCCAACTATTAAGTTGTCTTTCTAATTGCCTTAGGATCAGTTTCATGCAAATATTGAATAGCCTAACTCGTGTGGCAGGGTGCCGTGCGACATAAGAGGAAACACGGCAAGACTTACCAACTTACCATTTTTTCTTCCCTGTCCAAGGCAAATATTGTTAATTCATGCACGGGCAAGTATAAACATTCAGGAGCATAGCATATGCAAACATGAGGGTCGTTATTGTCAGATCGTTCAGGTGTTTAGTTCATTGATGCTATGCAATGACTCGCACGCGGATAGCCGCTAAGCGAGGATGACTTATCTATATGACGAAAGTCGCTGGCATAGCCATTATGGACGGGTTATGGTCTCAGGACTAAGAGCGATAGCAACGCAGGTGGCGAGCCCCGCTACATAACACTCCGTCCGTGACTAACGACCATACAAACTCTTCCGCCCGGATTGGATCGGTCCCAGTGTCCCGGTGACCGTCCGCGGAAGCCAAAAATCCTTGTGCACAGGTTGTCCGCGACATGCAGGTCAGGGTCTATCCAAATCCAAAGCTTGACATGATAATCATGGAACACACAAACTTATTCTGAACGAGCACATTGCTCCACGAGCTGGGATTCGAATAGTACAAACACGATCCTCGTTCAGATCCAAACATGGCATGATTATCATTCAAGTGTGTTTCATATTCAAATATCTATTCTTGCTTGATGCATTCCCCTGGTTCGGAGATTTGCCTTGGGTGACCTAACGGTCCCGGTTACTTGCAGGTTCAAATGCACAGAAGGACTATTTGATAGTCTCCTGGCTAAACAAGAATGCATGCACAATACAATAACGCTAGACGTTCGTAAGCAGACAAGCATGCATTTCTAAGGAACATAAGAAGGCACGTTTGCTCGGACCCGAAGGTAAGCCGAGAGATAAAACCGTTAAGGGACTTAGCATGCGAGGGTCTGAGTATAAGCAGTATTTCATTTCCATGTTCTAGCAAGCAATATAGTTGGGATTATTCCATTAGCTAGGTGCGTTGGATTTATTAGCATGCCGGGGGTGAATCACCTAGCGACTAGCATAAAACATTCCAGATTTTATGTGTGCTGGCTAAGCAGAGACAAGTTCACCGTAGCCACCCACCTTAGCGATGATTCACTTCGGTAGAGCGATACGCCTGAGCGAGCCTCTGAAAGCCGAAGCCGAATTCCTGTAGGGACAAGTTTGGATATCCTTTGCTTCTCGTTTGAGGCAAAGCGGGTCTGGACAGTTGCACTATTGCCATTTGAGACGGCAGTCCGCTTGAGCGAAACAGGGTATTACATCCTACCCAACTCAGAAAAAGTCTCGTCCTCGAGACTTACTGAGGACAAGCAGTGATCTAGGGTTGAGGCAATCCTAGACAAGTCGTTGTACTTGTTCATTTGGATATTCACTTGCACAAGCTTCGAAATTAGCATATCGCTTAGACTGGATCGTGCGCACTTTCGAAGGGCCCCTCTAGCGTGAACACGTCAACCAGCTTAGTGATAGCGAAGTCTCAGCACTCAAGTTTCACCTTTTCTTAAGTCTTGGATGGCGCACTAGTTCAAGGCGTCCCTCGAATAGAAGCATTCAACCAAACTTAGGGTTAGTAAAAATCGGACAAGCTACTAGCGATACTCTCAAGGGTTCGCACAGGTTGGCACAAAGGCCACTCGTAGCATACAACCAGACAAGCAATTATATCATTCAAAACGCATTTTGAAAGTATTTAGACTTATTGTTGGAACATCCCATCGAGGCATTGAGAGAGAGCGTGCACATAACCTATGAACGAGCTTTCGAAATAGAGATATCGAATCGAAGTCCAAAGGCGTAGAAGCTAGGCTCTGATACCAATATGTCACGCCCCGATCTCCCGCAGGCTATTTCAGCCGTTCCCGCTAGGCGGGAATCACCCTCGCCAGCGCTCCCGCGGAACGATCGCTTTGACCCATCCGGGCGTGATGCCACACGAGCGTGATCCACGCCCGTGCAAGGCCATGGTTCATTGGCTGGCGGCACGAGTTCTAAGCCACAGAGTCGCACAGATTATCCGAGTGCAGCGGAGTCATGAACGCATAGCGATTCGGTAACAAGTTCTCTGAGTTGACAAATATAGCGGAAGCATTGAAACACAAGTTAAAGTAAAGCAAGCTCTTTTATTAATATGAACATGTGTTACAGGCGGCGTATAGCCGAGATTATAAGTCGTTCAAGCCTCTCTCTGAAACAGTAAAAGCGTGCCAAGTGGCTACAATTATGGAATGATTGTACAGGCGATGATCAGGTGATGTTCTCAATATTATGTCTTGTATATGTGCTTTAGTTTCGGACGTACCGTTGCTTCGGAGTGATGTCCATGCCTTAGCACGCACGTTGGAGGCATCCGCACTGAATGAGGTTCTCCCGCACTCTGCACACAAACTGGTGGATTATCAGTACATTGAATGCACTAGTGGGGAAGCTACTCGTCCGCTCGACAAATCCAAACACGTAATACAGGTTTCGTGCACAAACTATTAAGTTATCTTTCTAATTGCCTTAGGATCAGTTTCATGCAAATATTGAATAGCCTAACTCGTGTGGCAGGGCGCCGTACGACATAAGAGGAAACACGGTGAGACTTACCAACTTACCATTTGTCCTTCCCTGTCCAAGGCAAATATTGTTAATTCATGTACGGGCAAGTATAAACATTCAGGAGCATAGCATATGCAAATATGAGGGTCGTTATTGTCAGATCGTTCAGGTGTTCAGTTCATTGATGCTATGCAATAACTCGCACGCGGATAGCCGCTAAGCGAGGATGACTTATCTCTATGACGAAAGTCGCTGGCATAGCCATTATGGACGGGTTATGGTCTCTGGACTAAGAGCGATAGCAATGCAGGTGGCGAGCACCGCTACATAACACTCCGTCCGTTACTAACGACCATACAAACTCTTCTGCCAGGATCGGATCGGTCCCAGTGCCCCGGTGACCGTCCGCGGAAGCCAAAAATCCTTGTGCACAGGTTGTCCGCGACATGCAGGTCAGGGTCTATCCAAATCCAAAGCTTGACATGATAATCATGGAACACACAAACTTATTATGAACAAGCACATTGCTCCACGAGCTGGGATTCGAACAGTACAAACACAATCCTCGTTCAGATCCAAACATGGCATGATTATCATTCAAGTGTGTTTCATATTCAAATATCCATTCTTGCTTGATGCATTCCCCTAGTTCGGGGATTTGCCTTGGGTGACCTAACGGTCCCGGATACTTACAGGTTCAAATGCACAGAAGGACTATTTGATAGTCTACTGGCTAAACAAGAATGCATGCACAATACAATAATGCTAGACGTTCGTAAGCAGACAAGCATGCATTTCTAAGGAACATAAGAAGGCACGTTTGCTCGGACCCGAAGGTAAGCCGAGTGATGAAACCGTTAAGGGACTTAGCATGCGAGGGTCTGAGTATAAGCAGTATTTCATTTCCATGTTCTAGCAAGCAATATAGTTGGGATTATTCCCTTAGCTAGGTACGTTGAATTTATTAGCATGCAGGGGGTGAATCACCTAGCGACTAGCATAAAACATTTTAGATTTTATGTGTGCTGGCTAAGCAGAGACAAGTTCACCGTAGCCACCCACCTTAGCGATGATTCGCCTCGGTAGAGCGATACGCCTGAGCGAGCCTCTGAAAGTCGAAGCCGAATTCCTGTAGGAACAAGTCTGGATATCCTTTGCTTCTCGTTTGAGACAAAGCGGGTCGGGACAGTTGCACTATTGCCGTTTGAGACGGCAGTCCGCTTGAGCGGAACGGGGTATTACAATTGATGGATTATTGTTTGGATTCAGACTTTTTGGGACAAGATTCAATACATTGATTGAAATTAAATTTGAGGAACATATATCAAAATTTTGAGTATTTAATTAACTTACAAATTTGGAGGAAATTATGAGAAAAATGGAGACTGATTTTATTTCGAGGATTTTTCAGGAATACAATAAATTCAGAATTTTTTTTAAAATTTGTGAAATGACAAGGTGGATTGTTTCAGGATTTTGTGGGTTGTATTAATTAACTATTGATGGAAAATAAAATAATTTATAAACACTACTATGAGGATTTTAAATTTTGAGAACGAAATTCTTTTAAGGAGGGTAGACTTGTCACTACCACATTCCGAAAATAGGGATATTTTTGACTTTTTATAATTATTAATATCGTGGTAGTTACAATTAAATAATTTCATGATGTATATAAATAAAAATTAAATTAATTCGTGAGATGTGTAATTAAATATATTATTATTTACAGTGTTCATTAATATTTGAGCTGGTAGACTCGACCTAGAAGCCATTAGACAAACACCTATCCGAATTATAGGATTACGTGTTAATTTCATTATTTAGGATTTAATTATTGAGATAGTAATTAATTACCGTAATTTAATTAATTGTTGCGCCCTGCCCTTGCTTCGATATTTGGAGCGCTACCCTAGCTTTTGCCTTCCAACAAATTTCACAACATTGTCCTAGACATGCTTGCCTTCCATTCTGCTATTTTTGTAACTCATAATTATGCTCTCTGTACCTCATTTTTAGCCGCACAAAAATCATCGCGGACGTTTATTTAATTCCTAAATAAATTCCTATTTTGTATCGTTGTGCGTTCCAATCGAAATTGGAGGCAATCTGGACCTATTTTTCGTGCGGCCCAAATTAGGGTAATATTCTGTTCTGAGTCTTCTTCATTAATGATATTGATGACCCGACCTAATTTTGGTCCCATGTACTCCTAATTAATTTTTGAACACAGCTTGTATTTATTCCTAATTAAATTGATGATACCATTTTATCTGATTCCGCTAAACCCGTTTAATTCCAGTACCCTACAAATTAAGCCCATTTCGAACACACAACGCCCCCTCAACCTACAAAACGTCGAACACCGAATCGCCCGCCAAATTTTTATTATTTTATGCATCTGTGCAAATACACAAAATTAAGGTGGATAATTTGCAAATTTGCATTTGGTGTCAATACCCTATTGGTTCAACTAAATGGAGAAGCCCAACATTGACTAGTCAACACCCTCATTCCCACATGAAGAATTCATTCATGTCGAATCTTGGCCATTCATTAAATGGGTCAATCCTCACCCTTCATTCACACACCCTCTCTCCCTATTTAATGTCCTATCACCTAGCCCTAATCCCCAAAAATCTAGGGAATCCCCCACCTCCTCACAAGCCTCAACCGTAGCCTCTTTCCTCCTTCATTTTAATTTTTTCCATTCTTCTTCTTCTTCTTCTCTTCTTCTTCTCTTTTCTTCTTCTTCTTCCTTCTCCTCCTTCTTTTTGTGTTTTTGAACTTATAAAAAAAGGGGGGGAAACCTTCACAATCACCCACTGTTCAATATACTCCGGCCATCCGGCCACCTGGCCGAGCCCCGACCCCGTTCTTCATCACCAGCCTACTCCCCTCCGTCCCGCTGCACATCCCTCCGGCACGGCTCCGCGACTTCCCCCACCAACTCCTAGCTCCTTCCTCCCCTACCACGGCTCACCTCAGCCGAACTCCCTCCCACAGCCACGACTCCCTGATCCGGCCACTTCCCTCCATCTTCCCCTGCATCTCTCCGACCACCCACCAGCTCTTCCTTGCTCAGCTCCGGTCTCCACCCTGCGTCCCCGACCACCACTGTTCGGCTCCGGCTCCACAGTCGATCCCCCGCCGACCTGTGCATCTACTCCTGCGGCCTCCCTACCGAGCTACACCCTGACCCGAACTCCTCCATTGATCCGTCCTCACAGCTCCTCCATATCCCCGCGATGAGCCACCCCGACGGCCCCTCCACGCCGGTGCCAACTCCGACCCGAGCTCCTCCCTTCTCCAGTACCCACTGCTCCGACCGGCCACCCCATCGACTCCCTGCAACTCCGACACCCGACATCCGAGTCTCCACTCCGTCCCACTGCATCCCTCCGGCAGCCTCGACCCGGCTCCCTGCTGCGACCCCGACGTCAAGCCCACATCCTCCCCGACCAACTCCCAACTCTGGCACCACCACCACTATGAGGCTCCCCCTCTTCCCTCTTCTTTATGTATATACTTCTATATATACATACGTATATATATATATGCATATACTAATATATATATGGATATATATAAATTATGTATTTAATTAATGGTTAATATGAATGTGTATATATATGTATTTGATAATGTACATGTATGTATTTTAATTATGTATCAAATAGTGTGTTTAATATGTATATATATATATTTAATTAATGTATATGTATATGTATTTATTTAATGAAACTAGTATACATGTATGTATATGTATGTATTTAATACAATTGTATATATGTATATATATATATATAGATATTGTATATACTTAATATATTTTTTCAATATATAAAAATTGGTATATGTATATATGTATTGTATATACACCTAGTATGTTTTTAAATTGGTATATATGGTACACAGATATTGTTTAACTAATATATATTATACATGAAATTAAATGATATATATATATATATATATATATATATATATATATATATATGTATTGTATATGTATTTAATGTGATGTATTAGTATTAGTATATATTTTAATAATAACATTGACAATATATATATATATATATATATATATATATATATATATATATATTTTAAAAGGTATTTTTGGCATATATGAGTATACATATATATTGTTCAACTAGTATAAATTAGATATGTATTTAAATTGGTGCATATATATATATATATATATATATATATATATATATATTGTAAGTACTAATGTTAGTTAAAATAGGTATATGTGTGTTAGATGTCTATCTACTAGATAACCCTAATTGACTAGTATCATACCTGGCATAGCCCTGAGTTATGTTTTGTGTTGTGTTAGTGTAGCACCTGATGCAAATGTTGTATTTGATATGTCTTTAGGACTGTTGGTTCCTCAAGGCGATACTCTGGAACAGGACCTCAGTATTCACCAGCTAAGGACCCAAGGCGAGTACATTCTCTGATTAGCTTATTGTTTATGATATCCCCTATGTTCATCGTATCTAGTGTAAATATCCACATTCTCGACACGCTGGTTACACGGATTGGTATACACGGATCTCTTCATGAGATGTTATTCCTTATTCATGGTGTAGCTTGTACAAGACTTATTTTCTTGTTATCTTGTGCATGTACAGACACTGATTCCCGGGGAGATTTGCTACCTCCCTAGGGGAATCCCGTACCATAGCGTACCATGATTGGATCTACTATACCAGTCAGGGGTGGGGAGTATTTTAGTGTAGATATATGATCATACCCAACTATATATGAATCATAGCTCACCCACGCCTCACGTCGGTGCAGCCTTACCATTACATGCCTCATCACTATTACATATGGTTAGCCTGACTATTACTCGCATCATAGCTATTCTTACGGATTAGCCTGACCTCAAGAATGATCGCTAACCAATGTAATAAGTTTACTAGTCCCAAGCCGATCACATGTTAAAGCTAGTACTCACACACTTAGTCATAGGATTCTTGCTCATTGACATATTGGTTCCTTTCCTGCATTTATTTCTAGTATTTCCTTATTGTATATTTCCCGTACATATATATGCATCTTGTATATTTCCATTTATATACTGCTAAATGGTTTATATCATTGATATAGAACTACTATTTAGAAATGTACTTTGCTCCTTCCTGACTGGAAAATATTTTCCAGACTATGCCTAGGGGACTGGTATCCGACACTTGTGGACCATCAGGGTGAGTAGCTGCAGTCTTGGACTTAGTAGTGCAGTCGTGATTCTGGGAGGTTTAGTCGAAATCACTAGTTATCTAGTTAGTTCTTTTAGCATATTATTTTGGTACCGGATTTGTCTCCGGCATTTTGTTGAGACTTGGATTTATGTTGAGTTAGATTTTTACATTAGACTGGTGTTGTATTTTATCTTATTTCTTCAATTTTTTATCGTGCTGTAGTTATGTGATTGAGTATGTTATTCATTTATTTTGTGTCATCCGTGCCTCCTTATGGAGATTGGATGCTCGTGTGAGATTGCTTAGTTAGTATCATGACCTAGACAGCGTTCTACCGCCGATGCTGTGGCGTAGGATGGACGTACCCGCGTACTCGTGCCCCTAAAATGGGTGCGGGTCGTGACATAAGTGAGGCATTACAGAATGCCGACACCTACCGGGCACTGGTCAAACCGCCAGGTGAGAATCCTGCCGTATGCCCCACTGCAATAATATTATGAAGGCAATACCCAATATCATATTCTCGCAACAAGATATGTTGCTAAAGATCAATAGGCACAATCGTCTTATATATTACATAGGGTATATTATTGCCATCAAGGTGGACTAGATGCATGTCAACCCCGGTTCGTCAATCAGCATCATCCTGCGGAGTTTGCTTCAGACCTTGGACATCTCCATGCATCGCCTGGCAGCAACTAATACTGCCATCAATGGCTTCAAAGTAGGGGGGAGTTATCCTCTGGACAGGATTCGCCTTAAATTCCAGATTGGTGACTTAAAAATAGTGGTCACTTGCTACGTCATAAACATAGATGTATCATATAACATCTTGCTGGGATACTCTTGGATACATGAGTACATGATTGTGTTGTCGACTCTGTACCAGTGCCTAAAGTACGTTAACAAACACGATATTATCAAAATAGAGTTTGTTGATGTCGATCTGTTCAAAGGGGTCGAGGCCTATTACTCTGACTCGATCCTCTACAAGCAAGTTCACCAAGATGAAGGTGGCAATGATGCTAAAAATAAGGCAGAGACTGGGACAACATCAGACGAACACTTGAGAGTCTATCTTAAAGAATGCACTTCCGACACAGCCCCTCCCCTCGTGGTGAAAATGCACAGGAAGGCACCTGAACCTCTGGTCGTTCGCCTTCGTAGACCGAGTCGACCACCGAAGGAAGATCCGGCACCTACTACGACTTTCGAACCTCTAGTGGTAAAGTTGCATAGGAGACCTCTGAAGCCGTCGCTCGCACTGGGGGTACATCTTGGGAAGGACGAACTAGAGGAGTACAAAGCCGGTCATACTAACATCAATTCTCTTGACGATGTAATTCTTGAGGATAAACTATCTTATTTTATGAATAAAGGGTTATCTTTGAATACTCTGATGTTGCACATCTAAGCATATTGCATTCCACTGAGCATGGTCTAGGCCTGCACCTGCATACAAAGGTGACTACCTCCTATGCAGTGAACCAAATTCTCTCCAGTCAAAACTCCTACTTCATAGTTCCAACATGGAAGAGGAAAGACAAAATAACTATTTTTGACAGAGTGGAAAGTCCCCAACCCTTTGCCCCAAAGGAACTAGAGTTAGAACCCGATACTGGTAAAATACCACTTCACCTGTGCAGCTATCAAACCAAGCAACTTATCCAGAAGTTATGCTACCATCTGAAAGCCGCTAGGGGCTTAAACTTTAGAAAAGGCCGACGGCTGCCTCTACGTCTGCACGCTCCCTCAGAGAAGTTCGAGGATTACTATCATAAGACCAAGCATGGCTTAGGGTACGTCACGCCTTCCAAAACCTCCAAAGGTTCAGATGAAGAATAGTTATACTCTCACTCTTTAGAATCTTCCGCTTGGTAGTCCGATATCAGTCTCGTGGAGATGCTCATATAAGTGTTGTCTGCCAACATGGTGTCAGCTAACCCTAAGGAAGACGAAAATGATCCACATGAACTATTTAAAGTTGAACCATGGGCCCAATGCCTAGACTTACAATGGGAGATGCTGTTCAAGCAACGGGAACCTCCAACTGAGGACGAAGTCATACAAATTGATCTGGGCGATGAAACCTTCCCTAAACCTATTTTTATTATCAAAAATCTGTCCGATGAGTATCGGGAATCCCTACTACAGCTCATCAGGGAGTACATCAATGTCTTTGTCTTGAGTTACGAAGACATACCGAAAGTGGACCCCCAAATCGTGGTCCATAAGCTAAACATCTTTCCAAACGCTAAGCCGGTCAAGAAATAGCAATGACGGTTCCGTCCGGACATCAAAATGCTATTAAAGCTGAAGTCAAAAAGCTGATAGCTAGTGGCTTCATCCATGAGGAATAACATCCAGATTGGGTAGCCAACATCATGTTCGTCATAAAAAAGAACAGGAAGATTCGAATCTGCATTGACTTTCATGATCTAAACATGACATGCCCTAAGGACGAGTTTTTCCTTCCGATTATATATATAATGATCGACAATACTTGTGGCTTCGAGCACATATCCTTTATGGACGAATTCTCAGGCTATAATCAAATTAAGATATTTTTCGACGATTAGAAGCATACGTCATTCCATACGCCGATTGTAGTATACTTCTACACAGTCATGCCCTTTGGTTTGAAAAAATATGTGCCATATACCAATGAGGTATGAGCACCTTCTTCCGTGAATATCTGCACAAGAAAGGGGAGTTTTACCTTGATGATATCGCTGTCAAGAGTCGCTCTAAAGATAATCACCTACAAGACTCGCGGATTGTGTTTGACCTGATGCGTGCGTACCAGCTCAAGATGAATCCTACCAAATCCTTCCTAAGAGTCTCCAGTGGTAAATATCTAGGTTTTGGATTTTGTTATAACTTCTAAGGGTATCCATATAGACCTTGACAAGACTAAAGCAATCCTTGAAATGCATCCACCGAAGAACCTCAGGAAACTTCGTGGCCTTCAAGGAAGACTGACATACATTAGGAGGTTCATATCAAAACTCTCTGGACATTGTCAGCCCTTCAGTTAGCTAATTAAGAAGGGAGTCTCCTTATCTGGAATAAAGAATGCTAGCGCGCCTTTGACGACATCAAGGAGTATCTCATGAACCCTCCAGTATTAGTGGACCCGATAGTAAGAAAGCCCTTCTTGCTCTATATACGTGCGATGGATCACTCTCTCGATATTCTGTTAGCCCAGAAGAGTGATACAGGTCACGAGCAGACCATCTACTATCTCAGCAGAATGATGGTTGGCGCATAGCACAAATACAACCCTATTGAGAAGGAATATCTTGCGCTAGTCTTTGCTATCCATAAGACTCGATATTACGTGACTGGGCAAACAATCCATGTGATCTCACAATTTAAACCTCTCAGGGTCCTCATTGTTTGCCATGTAAATTGAGTTTAGGAAAACTTTTATTTAACAACAAACAAAAAGGGTAGAAAGAGATCCTAGACAAAAAATCTAAGTATAATATTTTTTATGTGGGTAATATGACGATGAAGATCGAGTACTACAACGACTCTTTTACTCCGTTGACGGTCCAACAAGTGAATATGGGATGCTCTCTTCTCCTTTCTCTCTCTTGAGCTTATGTGCACGAACGTAGCTCGCTTGGAGTGGTATAGTCTCCGAAGCAGAAAAAGCCAGCCAGCCCTTGGAACGTCTAAGTTGCTCATATTTATAGCTTGGAGTGGTTCTCACCTATTGTTTATGTGACTTTGTCAGCTTGACACGTGGTCCGTATTTAGTTGGAGAGAATTACTTCAGTCACAACAGAGAGATTTTGTCTCAGGAAACCCTACCACGTTGGACGCATAGGACTAGTGACATTTGAAATGCATAAAGTTTGGAATGCATGGGGCCAAAGATGCATGGAATATATGGAGTTTTGACGCATAGGGCCATAGTCACATGGAACACATAGAGTCTAAAACGTATGAGGCCAGAGTCGCATGGAACACATAGAGTCTGGAACGCATGGAGCCAGAGATGCATGAAACATATAGAGTCTAGGACGCATATGGCTTTATACACGTGGCACTGTGCGCCTGTTAGAAGTCATTATTAGTCTGACAAGAGCTTCTTGTTGCTTAGTGATCTCAGATCTTTTGAGGCATTCAGAAAATCTGTTTTGGCAGGATTCTGTGTCAGACATAATCTTCATGTCAGGCCTTTATGCGGCCAATATTTGGGGTGTATGGATGCTATTTTTTCTTGGCCGTATGGTCATTCTGCAGCTTTATTTATTCTTAGTCAATCTTGGGGCACATGGTTGTTGGACGCATAGATCCAGATTTTCCATACTTCTACAAGACCCCTTTCAAAGTTTTCAAACTTATAAATATGGAATACTTTAAATAAGAAGCATGGAGGAAAGATCTTTGAGCCGCACGGATGGCGGGTCGCATGGACGAGTCTTTGCCAGGCTGTCAAATCTCTATTTAATGCAGGATTTGGCTAGATCTCAAAGTGAATTATTAAATATTTTGAGCCAACGACAGTTGTCGAGGAGATAAATATGGATAACGCAAATCGAGATATCAGGTTCATCGTCATAACTTCCTGGTTTATCGCCTCGATCTTCTCACGCGATCCAAGAGCCTATAAATAGGCGAGCTATAGAGAAGAAAGGACTTTTTTCTATCGTCTTCACCATATTTTTGTGAAAGAAGATGTTAAGGGCTGCTGTTTATCTTGCCGAGGGGTTTGTTAGGAGCGACGTCGATCCGTGGCTACCTGATGCCGGTATTATTTTTGGAGCTAGGGGTGTGTCATGGTAGCAGAAACACAGAGACACAATTATACGGCCTCGCATCGTGGATGAAAAATTATCTAGAACATGTGCAGCCCCCCTCCCCAAAAAAAAATTCTGCCGTATAGATGAGCCATCCTCTACAACATACACGCAGACCCTATCTGTGGCTTGGCCACCAGGATAGGTAGTCGATCCATCTGTAGTATGCATGCAGAGCCTGTCAGTGGCTTGACTTCCAGGATGGAGACTTTTTCCCTCTATAGCATGCGCGCAGAGCCTATCTGTGGCTTGGTTGCATGGACGAGGCCTTTTTCTTGCTCATGCATGCCCTGAAAATGGCATGCGGCTGCTGTATAATTTTGCAATCTTTGTTTGAGGCGGATATGTGTTCTCCTTATGCAGGTTTAACCATCTTTTGCGGTGTCCAAGATTGAGCATGGAAGGATATCATAGAACCCATTATTCGAAGAGAATGTCTACCTTACACGACCATTTTTCACCAAGAATTGATCCAGGAGACAAGGATGAACATCCTGCATTATGCATGGAGCTGTCCATGTTTATGCAGTGTGCTAGCTATATTTTTACCCTTTATACAGCTTGCTACCAGCCGGGGGCCTACGACGTTGATAACAGGATTTGGATTAATTGCCATAACTGTCTTCGGTCTTCCCGTATGGTTGTAGAGCGGCTACTCCTGCTCCTTTCTTGCTATCCATCAGCATGGATTCTTTTCCATATACTGAGGTTTGCATTGTGAAGGGATGATCCAGAAAGTATTGAGCTCTGCTGCTGGCTCTACTTGTGATGGTTGTCACAACAACACAGAAGGGCGCTTCTAATGGAAAAGGTTCATGTCAACGAGACTTCATGAAAACCCTTAAAAATAAGATTCCATCATATGTACTCATAATCTTGAATACTAATAAAAAACAGATTTTTATTATATATACTCATGAACTTGAATATTAATAAATAAAGTCGCTCATTTTCCAGAATTTTCTCTTTGTATTTATCTTTTTACATGTTGTGGACTTTGGATATTATACTAGAGGTAATATGGACGTAGCACAATACCGTAGTCTGTTAAGAACGTCCCACTGGGGTCTTTGGTGGACCAATTACTTTTTGAGCGCTTGGAGTGTATGTAATAATTTTGGAGCGAAAAACCCTATCAGAGGTGATATGAATGTGATAGGTTTCATAGACTTAACACCACTGGTGTACTTAGAGTTAAATACGGGTAATAAGTTTAGGTAACGACCGATATCAGAGGTATTATGGACGTGACAATCGATAGGCATATAGAGAGGTTTGTTTAGAGGTAAGAAGGATATTGTAAACCCTACTGGGGAGGATGTGAGGTTGATAGATCAAAGGTAACTTGGATGTGATCTAATCGATAGTCATACCGAAAGGTTAGGTACAATCATGGTATTTTTGTAAAAGAAAAATAAATGAGCCATAGGTAATATGGATATGGTTATTTTTTTTGGATGAGGAACATGCACAGCTCAAAGTTCAGAGGTAATATGAACGTGAACCGTTTGATTTTGTTGAGGACATCTCACTGGGGGATCTCTGGTAGACCTATTACTTCTTGCGCACTAGAGTGTAACTAATAAGTTCAAAACGGAACCCTATTAGAGGTGATATGGATGTGATTGGTTTTGTGGATCTATTATTCTCGCGCACCTGAGTGCAATTCTCTATAATTTCTATTATAATGAGTCATAATAGTTGTATATTTTTGCAATTGGTATGTGGGATAAATTATTATAGAGAATTGGAGTTTTTGGCTCATTGTTTGGATGCGTATCATAGGTATCCTAAGCTTGCACTCTAGTTGTTTGTGTTAATATCTTATATATATATATGTATTATAAAATTATGTATATGATTAATCAATGGATATATGTGTATGTATATATATATATATAGGCTTACTTGTATATGAGTTGGTGGTTGTTATGTCGAGTGTAGGAGGCTGAATGAGCATCTGGGGTTGTATATTAGTAGATTTCTATACACTTATTGTTTGAGCTCGGGCAGCAGTCCAAAGCATGTTGCAGGTGCTCTTGGATTTGTTTTTAGTTATAGAATGCTCAAGGTAGAGTGGTGCAAGGCTATGGGTGGCAGGAAGAAGGAGGAGAGTGGTAGATATGAGTGTTGGTGGAAAAGACTGATATATGAGGGATGGTGGTTCAAGTGCAGTTTGCAGGCAACTTCACTGAGGCAGTCTGATGCAACTCATACTTGAGTTAGTGAGCTATTGGATTGACCCATGTGGGTATGTCTGTAGTTGAGAGGAGGGTGTTAGAGAGTGTTAACCTGAGAGCAAAAGTATAAGTGGAGTAACAGGGTTGAGTATAGGAGAAAAAGGGAAGTAAGAAGTGCACTTGTTGCAAGAGGATGGAGTTACAAGTATGCATATAAATATGTTAACAATTGAACATAAGGTAGGGTGCAGGAATCCTTTGATGCATGCATGTGTTTGGTTATACTAAATAGGGACTGCATCCAATACAGTCGAGTAGGATGGCAACATAAGCAACAAAGGAACAGCTTCACTAGTTACCAGCATGTTACCTACTGTAGGTAGTAGTAGGGTGGCATTGCCATATTGGTTTATATTTGTACGCATTAGCTATGTTTAGCGGTGCAGAGGGTGCAAGGTTGGTGCAATGAGGTACAAAAGCATTGGTATCGGTATGTACAGTCATTTCTGAGTGGAAATCGGGTGTCCAGAGCAAGGGTAGTATCAGGGGTACACATGTGAAGGTTGTGTATCCAGATACCATAAGGATAGGAGGATAATTAGTGTGTGTATGTTAGTTTCTTCTAAAAATAGAGTGAGGTTGAGGTTTAGAGTTTGAGTTAGTATATATATGAGGGTATCCTTGAGTTCAGTTGGAGTGATTTGTGAGGTTGTGTGTGTTATGAGTTAGAATTAGATAGATGTTAGTGTTAGCCAGGTATCAGATATGTCAGTTATTAGTTAGAATATTATGTTAGTATAAATTCAAAGTTAGTTAATTAATTATATACTAGTTAGCATATATATATATATATATATATATATATATATATATATAATATGGTTTAGCTAGTACTAGTTAGTTAGTGACCTATATAGACCAATTGACGTAGTATGGTCCTAGTTTGGTCTGGTATAGTTGGTGCGACTTAGAAATTAACCTAGAAGCATGCATTAGTATATTTTAACCATTTTCCCATTTATACACAATTTAACTTAATATTTCCTAAATAGGACTGTGTTACACCAGTTTGGGCATCGAGAGACACACCTTGCTCAGGACTGGTAGCGAGTACATTTCTCTGTTAATTTTTATTTCATGATAGCGTATATATCACATGTTCTTGAACTATATACTTGATTCTGACACAGTGGTTTCACGGACTGATACTATATAGATCCTGTCAGGAGATGTTATCCCTTACCGTGTTCAGCGGGTACTCCTTCACATGTATTTTATCGTGTGTATCGGGTATTAATTTTAGTGTACTTCGTGTTCACACTGCTTGTGTTCAGTGTGCCCATATTCGTGTTCGTAACGTGTCGTGATTGGATCCATTGGTATTGGTTAGGGATAGGGTAGTAGGAGTTGGTTATGTGATTAAGCCCAAGTGTATTCGTGTACATGTCAATTACATATCACACGTTTAATCGAGTTACCATATTGTATTCGTGTTCAACCCAAACCGATCACATAATAAACTTGTATTCCAGGACACATTTGCTAGTTTCATCTATTTTCTTTTATTTACAGTTATTCTATTGTCTATTTTTTATTCCAGTACATTACCTGTTCACTCTAGTTTATTCCATTTCTTATGATTAGTTATTCTGTATTCTTTTCTATTATTTGTTATATATGCTCGATTATGTATTTGAAACTGTTTTCAGAGGTATATACTTCGCTGTAATCCTGACTGAATATATTTTTCAGATGATTGGTTGGTGGACTAGTGTCCCACCTACTACTGGCCGCAGGACGATGTACCGTTAGATAATACTCCATTAGAGCAGGAGGACCTAGTACCAGATACCAAGGAGGCTTAAATTTATTGCTTAAGACTTGTATTAGTCTCTATTGAGGTTTATGGCATGTATATATTATTTCAGACTTGTGGATGTATTGTGACTCTTTTCCTTCGTATTCCATCTTGTGCTTATTCTTCCTTAGTTTGCTATATGATTGAGTAAAATTTACCAATATCAGATACTATACTGCTCCTCTGTTTGGAGTTCAGATGATTGGCAGGTACCATGTGTATATATTATATAAGATATTTTGACAGTTGAAATGACCCAGACAATGTTATACCGCCGATGTTGTGGCATAAGCTGGGCATTGCTCACTACTCGTGCCCTTATTCCGGGTGTGGATCATGACACATTTTTAGTGATGGCCCATGCAGGTCTAAAGAGTCGTATTTAGAGCGATATCATAGTAGTGCTCACCTAGAGTACTGTTACGAGCCTACTTTAGGATATAGGATATAGGCTGAGAGTATACTCAATCACAATTAGGAACTATTTTCAAATATTTATTTTGCTATCCTTATCTATTAAATGTTTGCTTTACCTTGAATAATTTTGTCTTTCTTTGATGATATCGTATCTTACTCAATATTGATTCCTTTGTTTCAATATATCTTCAGGATATCGCCGACAACTCGTTCCCAACACTCATGCACAATATCAGCGAGGTTAGTCACTTTGTCGCCTATGAGGGTAGCACCAGCAGACGCTATTCCAGCAGCTATATTCCAGAGGTCTACTTTACCGATCCAGGTGGGCATTTTTGCATCAATTTTTAGGGGTGCTCCACCTCCGGTACAGAGGGAAACACCGACAGCTTCAAGGGATCTTCCACCCCCACCATCCGTAGTTGATCAGACACAGATGTTAGCGCTCTTTCAGCAGATGATGGAGGCATAGCATCGACAATCATAGGTTATGAGGCAGGTCATTGAGAATGCTCACCAGATTGGTCTCGCAGTAGTCGAAAGAGTCGCCTTAGTCTATCCATAGCAGCCAAAGCCATGGACTATCAAAGATTTTAAGAGGATGAGGCCTAAGGACTTTAAAAGCACGGAAGAGATTATTCATGCTGATGATTGGATAGAAGACATTGAGAGGAACCTACGACTGGCGCATATTCCAGAGAGGTTGCAGGTAGAGGCCTTATGAAGCATGATGTTTGACATTGTACTGACTTGGTTCAGGACGGACCCCAGTATCTCATTATCGGGACTTACTTGGGAAGCTTTCAAGGAGCTCTTTAAGGAAAAGTTCTTTCCAGATGTGGCTATGACGTCTCTAGAGAACCAGTTTCAGTACCTCATTTAGGGAGGTATAACGGTAGATGAGTATGCGGCAGAGTATTGCAGATTAGGTCACTTTATGGAGGGATAGAATCCCAGAGGAAGGACCAAGAATTTCAAGAAGGGCCTGAACAAGGAGATCAAATCACATACGAATAGAGACCCCACCGTTACTTTTGAGAAAATTCTGAGGCATGCACAGCCGGAAGAGGATGATCTAGAGCTTGGCTCCAAGAGGTCGAGGGACATAGGAGGATCCAGTACTACCACAGGACTAATGAAGCTGCCTCACTTTCAGCAGCAGCATCAGAGGCACTTCCAGCAGCCGAGGCAGTATTATCATTAACTAGCTAGAGCGCTAGTATAACAGATGCACCAGACCCAGAGGCCAGCTATTTCTTGCCTATTCTGTAAGAAGCAGGAACATGGATGGGATGCGTGCAGGATGAGATTGGGCCAGTTCTTATTCTACGGATCAGGAGATCATCAGTTGAGGGCTTGTCCTAGAGCTCCAGCTCTTCCAGCTTAGGATGGAGCTCAGGCACAAAGAGAACCCGTGAGACCACCAGCGGGACAGCAGAGAGGACCTCCGTTGCCACTACAACATCAGTAGTTCGTGCAGCACCAGCAGCAGCAGAGAGGTACCCAGTGACAGGGACAAGATTTTGCTTTGACCGTCGAGGAGGAGGAGCCAGTCGGTGATGTTATTTCAGGTTCAGTCTATCTTGATTCTTTTCCAGCTCATGTTTATATGATTTCAGTGCTTCACATAGTTTTGTATCTGTATCTTTTGCTCTGAAACATCACCTTGGGATTAAACCATTGGCGAGTACTTGCAAGATCACGATTGAGGATGGTATTACCCTGGTTAGTGATATTTGCAAGCATCAAAGGATTTCTTTGGGAGGCCGAGAGTTGAGCATGTTTCTACTCGTAATACCACTTCCGAGCTATGATAAAGTACTCAGAATAGATTGGTTGAGTAGACACCATGCGAGTATTGATTATCGTATAAATATAGTTTTATTTCAGATACCAGGAGAGCCAGAGTTTGAGTTTGTCAAAGGAGCAGCAGAGTAGAGTGAAGGAGATTTCTGTGGACCTTTGGTTATAAAATAGGAGCCGCCACATCCATTGATTGTAGAGTATATAGACGTCTTTTCGGAGGAGTTGCCAGGGTTGCCACCAAACGAAGATGTGGAGTCCTCTATAAACTTGGTGCCAGGTATAGAGCTGATATCATAACACGTCTATAGAGTGAATAATAGTGAACTGGTAGAGTTAAAGAAGCAGGTGGATGAGTCACAGGACAAGGGCTTCATCTGCTCTAGTTCGTCACCGTGAGGTGCTTCGATATTATTTGTACCGAAGAAGGATGGATCAGTACGCATATGTATCGACTGTAGGACACTCAACAATCTCACTATCAAGAATAAATACCCGTTATCGCGAATTAATGATTTATTTGACAGTTAAGAGGAGCGAAGGTATTCTCGAAGATAAACTTGAGGTTGGGATACCACCAGGTGAAAGTGAAGAAGAAAGATATTCCGAAGATAGCTTTCAGGACTCGACATAGGCAGTTCAAGTTCTTAGTGATGGCGTTTAGGTTGACCAATGCCCCAACGGTATTCATGAACTTGATGAATAAGGTATTTCATCAGTACTTGGATCAGTTTGTGCTAGTATTCATTAATGATATATTAATTTATTTGAAGACCCCAAAGGTGCATGAGAAACACCTGAGGATAGTTCTGGAGACGCTCAGGAATGAGAAGTTTTATGGCAAGCTTTCGAATATGAGTTCTTCTTTGATAAGTTTGAATTCCTCGGGCATATGATTATATAAGACATGATCTCAGTAGACTCAAAGAAGATTTTAGCAGTTGAGTCATGGTCTACCCCAAGTTCAGTGGCGAAGATTAGGAGTTTTTTGGATTGGCAGACTATTATCGGAGATTTATTCAGGATTTTTCTAGGATTACGGAGCCGATGACTAAACTAACCAAGAAGGACGGGGACTTTGTATTGACTGAGGATAATTAGGCTGCTTTTGAAGAGCTAAAGAAGAGGTTAACTATAGCTCTAGTGCTGACATTGCCGTCAGGGACATGAGGATTTTCTATATATAGTGATGCATAGGGTAAGGGTTTGGGTTGTGTGTTGTAGCAGAACGGGAGGGTGATTGCCTATGCTTCTAGGCAATTATGCCCGTATGAAAAGAATTATCCGACCCATGACTTGGAGTTGGTAACAATTATTTTTATTCTTAAGATGTGGAAATACTACTTGTATGGAGAGCGGGTAGAGATATTTACAGATCACAAGAGCTTAAAGTATGTATTCAAACAAAAAGAACTCAACATGAGATAGCGACGATGGTTGGAGTTGATGAAGAACTTTAACATTTCTTTGTTGTACCATAGGCCAACGTAGTTGCTGATACCTTGAGCAGGTATCCAATGGCTATGTACTTGATGAGGGATATGTACTTGTTGGCGGATCTTGATAGCTTAGGTATTGAGGTGTTAGTTCCTGGAGTTACAACACAGAAGTGGGGACTCCAAGTACAGTCAGAGTTGATAGACCGGATCAGAGCTGCACAGTTCAAGGATGAGTCTCTGAGGAGCATCAGAGTGCAAGTCCGTATGGAATTAACAGAGGATTTCAGTATTATAGAGGATGGTTCATTGCGGTATAGTACCAGATTATGTCTGTCGAGTGGAGCATTGCGCGAGGAGGTTCTTCAGATGGCACATCGATCTTAGTACACTATGCATCCAGGTGCCAACAAGATGTATAGGGACATGAGAGAGCATGTTTGGTGGTATGGTATGAAGCGAGAGGTGGCTAGCTTCGTATCCAGATGTTTGGTATGCCAGCAAGTAAAGGTAGAGAGACAGAGGCTAGGTAGATTACTTCAGCCTTTACCCATTCCAGAGTGGAGGGCATGTGATAATGGATTTTGTTTTGGTGCTTTCGCGTTCTTTAGGAGGTAAAAATATGATTTGGGTCATCGTAGACAAGTTGACCAAATCATCCCACTTTATTTCATTCAAAGTGGGTACGTCTACGGAGAAACTCGCGGAGATGTATGTGCATCAGATAGTCAGATTGTATGGAGTTCCTGTGAGCATAGTCTCGGATCGGGATAGTCACTTTATGTTATATTTTTGGAGGAGTTTGCAGGCTAGCTTGGGCACTCAGCTCCAGTTTAGTACCACATATCATCCTCAGACAGATGGACAGCCGGAGAGGACTATCCAGACTCTCGAGGATATGCTATGCACTTGTGTTTTAGATTTTGGAAGCTCATGGGAGGATTACCTTCACTTGTAGAGTTTGCCTACAACAACAGCTACCAAGCCAGTATAGAGATATCATCGTTTGAGGCATTGTATGGACGGAGATGTTGTACTCCGTTATTATGGGATGATATTGGTGAGAGAGCCTTATTGGGACCAGAGATGATCGTGGATGCTGCTGAGAAGGTGAAGCTCATCAGGGATAGACTTCAAGTTACGCAGGACAGACAAAGGCATTAGATCGATAGCCATCGGAGACCATTGAAGTTTGAGGTATAGATTTTGTTTGTATTGCTTATGATTGATTATTTTATTAGAGTGTTGAGGCTGTGTTTCGTGCTAGGTTTGCAATTTGGTATTTTTGAGGATTCCTCCGATACGGGACACGATTGGCTTTGGTGGAGGCAAAAAATTTACTCCACGGTATATTGAACCCTTCGATGTTCTAGAGAGGGTCGGTGCAGTGGCCTACAGACTAGACTTATCACCTGCATTAGAGGGAGTGCATAACATGTTTCAGGCGTCACAGCTGAGATGGTACATAGAAGATTTTAGCCATGTACTAGATCACTAAGAGATCGAGGTTGGTCCGACTCTCAACTACCCAGAGCAGCCCGTAGAGATTCTGGATCGCAGGGAGAAGGTACTGTGAAACTAAAAAATTTCTTTGGTGCGTGTCGTGTGGAGGCATCACTCGCCAGGAGAGAGTACTTGGGAGCGAGAGGCCGAGATGCGTGAGCGATATCCTTATTTGTTTTAGCCGTGAGGTATAATTCTTTCTTACTTGTATTGATTGCTTTCGGTAGTTACTTTCTTCCTGAATTTTGAGGACAAATTTTTTCTAAGGTGGGTAGGATTGTCACCCTCACTTTTCCAGATAGGAATAGTTTGATAATTTGGCATAGATATTTAATTTTAGGAATAAATATTAATATTTGTGTACTATAATATTATTATGGTGCTTGTATTATTTATTTATTAATATAGTACTATTTATTTAGTGATTGATATTAATTTATTTATAGTTAGGGACTAGCCCAATAGTTAGACTTGACACTTGTAGGCTGACTAGAATTGTCATGACAACATGAGCCCAATAGACCCATTTTCCATTAATTAATTAGGTGTATTAGAGCTAATTTAGATTAGTTAGAACCCTTCCTAATATACCCTCCTTAACTACTATTTATAATGAACCATTAGAGGGCATATTGGATAATTGACAATGACTTAGAGAAGAGGGAAAAGGGGGCCGGCCTAAGAGCCTCTCTTCTCTCTCTTCTCTTATTTGTTCATTCATTTTGGATTCCCAATTTGATAGATCCCTAATTACTTTTTCCCTCCACCAATTTACCTCCATTTCTTTCTTAAATTCTTCACTCTTGGAGCTTAAAAGATTGGAGAAGCAAGGAGCACAAGGAGGAGAAGTTTTGGAGCTAGAGATCGTGTCCGGATCGTGCCCAATTGTATTTTCATTGGAAATCTATCTTCCAATTGGTAATTCCTAAATTTTCCATTTATTATAGCTTCTTAATCATACATTTGACCATTAGGAAAAACCCTATTGCGTAGGGCTACCTATTAGAACAAGTTCTACGCTAATTAGCTATGTATTGTGAGTTCTATATGGTATTTTGTATGCATATTAAGGAATTACGAGATTGACACATCAATTATGTGTCATGAGACCAATTAGATATAATTAGACTTAGATCGGGGTTATGGGACTAGGTACGTGTCCATAAATGGATACGTGTAGGCCGTATCATGGTATTTTGCGATACAGAGTAATACATAGCTTATTTTGAGTGATTTTGTACAAATCTCTATAATTTCTATTGTAATTAGTCATAATAGATGTATATTTATGCAATTGGTATGTGGGAAGAATTATTGTGGAGAATTAGAGTTTTTGGCTCATTATTTGGATGCGTATCATAGGTATCCTAAGCTTGCACTCTATGTCTTTATGTTAATGTCTTATATATATACGTATCATAAAGTTATGTATATGATTAATCAATGGATATATGTATATGTGTATATATAGGCTTATTTGTGTATGAGTTGATGGTTGTTGTGTCGAGTGTTGGAGGGTGAGGGTGCCTCTGGGGTTGTACACTAGCAGATTTATGTACACTCATTATTTGAGCTCGGACAACAGTCCAAAGCATATTGCAGGTGCTCTTGGATTTGTTTTTAGTTGTAGGATAATCAAGGTAGAGTGGTGCATGGCTATGGGTGGCAGAAAGAAAGAGGAGAGCGGCAGATAGGAGTGTTGGTGGGAAAGATTGATACATGAGGGACAGTTGTTCAAGTGCAGTTTACAGGCAACTGTAATGAGGCAGTCTGATGCAACTCTGTAAACCCCCTCGACCAAAATTTGAGTTTACTTAGCTTAGGTAGAGAGATTAGGGTTAATTTGGGGAAAATTAGAATTTATACACAGAGTTTTATTTATTGTACAATATTTATATTACTTAGTGCACCTTACCGTTGCTTCGATATTTATAGCACTACACTAGCTATTACCCTCAAACAAATTTTATACACATTTCCTAGACATGCCAGCCTACTATTCTGACCCTTGTGTAACTCACAAATATTCTATCTTGTGCTTTATTTTAGTCGCACAAAAATCGTTACAAACGTTCGTGCTTAAATTCAATTAATTCCAACTTTGCATTCTTTGTTCGTTCCAATCGAAATTGGGACACAACATCAACCCGTTTTGTCCAACCCAAATTATGACATTATTCTATTCTATGTCTACTACGTCCATGATACTTGTGTTCTACCCAATTTTGACCCCATGTATTTCCAATTAATTAAAGAACACCTTGTGCATTAATTTTAATTAAATTAATGTAATGACCCAATCTCACTCAAACTAGACCCAACTCCAACCCAAATCCACACTCACACTCTCAAGACCCATACAAAATACCACACACCATTTTAGCCTACTATATAACACCAAACATGGTATTTTGCCACATCCAATCCTAAATTCTAATTATTGTGCAATTTCCCAATTATTCAGGAACTTTTATGCAAATAAGCCATGAGGTGTCCCCCTCTCATTGGTCCAACCACATGAAGAATGAAACCCCCCCTCCTACGACCGGTCCACTTTGGGTTTCCCTCCATTTTGTTGTATTCTACACAACTTTATGTAACAACATCTCAACCATACATTTTAAACCCCTTAAATCCTAGCCACATGTTCATCATGTGGAGGCTTCCTTCAAACCTTGGAAACTACCCCAGCCTGCCCTAATCCCAAGGAGCAACCCCGCTCTCTCTCCTACAAATGCTACCTATATCCTCGATCTAAAACCCACACCAAAAACCAACTACACACGGAAAAAAACCTAGACAATACTAACACCAACACCACCCTCACCACTACCCCTCACCACCCGACCCGTCCCTTCGGCTCACCACCGCCACCTCCGCCTCCGACCACCCCGGACCCCACTCCCCCTCTGACCTCCCTCCTCACCATCAACCCTTGTCGCCACCACCCGCCGCTGTTCCGCCGCCAGCAGCCACCCTCACCCCCAACACCACCATCAACAACACCTCCACCACTACCCGACCCCCCGACTTCCCCCACCGTAGCCACCACTGCCACAGTCCACCACCGCCCTCACCGAGGCCAACCCCAGCCTCTCCACCACCGTCCCCCGTTGTCGACCCCCCTTGGCCACCGCCCCAGCCGCCGTGCAGCCGCTGCAACCGCTACAACTGCTGCTGCTGCAACCTCTGCTGCTGTCGTATTCCCCCCTCGCCGGAGCTCCGCCCCCCCTCGCCGGCGACGACGCGTACGGCGGATACCCCCCACCCCCCTGGACACGACCGAGGTACACTCACCTCGTATTATATGAGTATTTATACATGTATATACATGTATATCAATGTATATCAATGTATAGTAGTTATATTTATATATAGTATATATATGCTATATATTATAAGTATATGTATTTAACTATATTGTATTGTATATGTTATTAATGTATATACGATTTTAATTGGTTATGTGTATATACTATATAATGTATTATGTATATATATACGTACTATATTGTGTTTATGTATATATATACATATGTATATTTAAAACGTATACTTTATGTATATACATATTTATGTATGTATTTATATACATATGTTGTTATTCTATATATATATATATATGTATATGTAAAGGTATACGTATTTTATTATTATGTATATACATATGTTTATTTAAAATAAATATATACGTATTACACTTTATATATATATTTATGTACACATGTTGTTATTCTATATATATATATATATATATGTATATGTAAAGGTATATGTATTTTATTATTATGTATATACATATGCTTATTTAAAATATATATATATATATATATATATATATATATATATATATATATATACGTATTATACTTTATATATATATATATTTATGTACACATGTTGTTATTCTATATATATATATATATATATATATATATATATATATATATATATATATATATATATATATGTATATGTAAAGGTATATGTATTTTATTATTATGTATATACATATGCTTATTTAAAATATATATATATACATATTACACTTTATGTTCATACCTATTTATGTATATAGTTATGTACATATGTTGTTATTTTATGTGTATACGTATAGGCATTTGTGTTATATTATTATGTAAATATGTATATATTTATTTAAATATATATAAAGGTACATACATATTTTATTTATGTAATTATGATTATTATGTATTTATGTACATATATATGTATATATGTTATATATGTATATATGTACTATGTTATCCTAGTCAATTAAACAATAAAAGCGAATTACGTACTCTTGTATTAAATGCTATTGTAGTGTAATCTCATAAATGTTAGGAACTGTGCTTGGTGTACACGGAACTCGAGGAACGACACATGTACGTTTAGCTACGTGCACACGTGATCCAACTAGATGGACAGTCGTGACCCTGGGTCAGTTCGTTACTGCAACGTAGTGTGTCATGATCGTACTATTGTAATAACTGATGATGATATTATTACATAGGGTTGCTAGACCGTACAGGCGAGACTTTAGGATCAGGATATTGGCACTCACAGCTAGAGGACTCAGGCAAGTATACCTTGCTTGATTTACTATTTAATTTGAATCATAAACTGCTGTATGATATCTTGCTGCAATATACATATAACTGTGCGCGTCCGAGATTGACTCGGGTGCAGTCGACGAATGCGTCGATGAGTAGTGTACTTGACCTAGTTGCTAGCAGACTCACCTACTATTGCGAGTATATTCTGATATCTTCCTAGATCGTGACACTTGTACACGCATCACGATGACAAACTCATGTTGGGATACGGGTCCGTGTACCCGACTAGCTAGCGGTATGTATGACAAGCATCACGATTTAGTACGTAATTAGGGTAATCTAGTTAGATGAGACTTGGCATATAGTTACAGGGTACGCACGTCATGTATTCGACTTGTATATCTGTATTGGGCGGGGAGGACAACTGATAGGCGTATGGGATACACACATTGGACTCTGTAGTATCCAGAGGAGCCACGGATCCAATGACTACCTTTATTCAGATACCGCGTTCTTCGGAGCGATACGGACGTATATATACTTACAGATACCTCATTCTTCGGAATGATGGATGTTACATGGACAGATACCATGCTCTTCGGAGTGTGGACGTTATGCCTACACCTATCCATACGTACCCAAGTTGTCCTCACATTGTATTCACTTAGATGGTTAGCACACCCCCTTTATTTTATTCAGTATTATATATGGCATATATTTTTATATCTTGTTACGTCCCTCTGAGGACCTGGTTCCCTTCCAGATGTGGAGTGGCATATTATCCTACTGTGTACGAACCTGGATTGGAGACGAGGTACGCTTCCGAGGAGGAGCTAGAGGTGCTACTGTTAGAGTTTTCTTGATCACCTGGTAGGCCTTTCGCCTAGGATTGGAGCCTCCTTATCTAGATAGCTGATGCTCTAGTCGTACTCTCTTTATTCTGTCTTCAGTACTCTTATTCATCATTTGTAGTGGGTTTATTCCCATCGGACATATCTGGTTTGTACTATGACATTTTAAACTCTGCACTTATTTCTCAGTATTTATTTCAGTATTTCTTATTGTATTGTGGATGAGATTAGACAATGCCTGTTGTATGATAGTATTAGGCTTGTTAGTTTTAGGACAGCGTAGCACGCTTCACTAGGATCCATTAAATTAGGATATCCTCGGAGACGTGTCAACTGGCCAATGCTACGTGGTCTGGTCTCGTGTATTTTGGGACTGGGGAGTAACATGGTTTTAGTGGTGGCCCATGCAGGTCATATTTATCGCTTGTGGCATGGTAACATGTCCAGCGAGCCTGCAATAGGACAAAAATTATTAGATCTCATCCACCTTGATCATCGCCTTTGAACCATTTTCGTATCTAATTGTTTGAATATCTGCATCATGTTTGATTTCGTACTCTTTTAATGTAGTTCCATCTCTTGCAGCGAGATGAACTTGCTCAGTGGATGCGAGGCATACGGAGCCATGGTGCCATCCGCCACCACACCGATAGAGAAGACATCCGAGGGGCCACCCGGAGAACAACCACCCCCACAGGCCCCGGTGATCCTACAAGCTCCGCTGATATATTGGCATCAGACTTCTTCTGATGACCCGACGCAGCAGCACGAGAGCAGACTTCTCAAACTATCCTGATGCAGCACTTCGAGGGCCAGACTTCGAGGGCTACGCCGATGCCGCAAACCGAGAGGCCGACATCTCAGGAGACACCTACAGCACAACCAAAGGATTCACCTCCACCCTTTCCACCCCAGATGCCACATCCAGAGGGACAGTCGTAGATGTTCTATTTCTTCCAGACTATGATGCAGGCGCAATGGCATCAGATCGAGACTTTGAGACAGAGCTTGATGGCAGATCTAGAGAATGCCAGAAGATTCTATCATGGTCTGACGTATGAGCTACAGAGGTACACTACCACCCAGGCGAGGATCTCTTACGAGAAGGTTCTATCAGAGGCTAGGATCCAAGAGGCTATTAGCAGAGGATCGAGGCATTCCATATAGCTGCACCAGCTCAAGCACAATCGGGAGCAGGAGGACCGATCCGACATCCAGGAGTGCAGACGCAACATAGGATTGTGCCGTATCCGCATAGAGAGCTGCCAACATGTCATTATTATAGAAATAAGGGACATGTTCAAAAAAATTGTAGAAGAAGGTTAGGACAGTGTTTAAGGTGTGGATCAAACCAATATCAGGCTCAGAAGTATTCCCAGTACGTCAATAGAGCCAAACAGATAGTGCAAGGCCAGCTCCACCGGTCCTAGGTATGTTCGTTGCATTGCTTGATAATTTATAGATTATTATGTGTCTATTTTAATTTTGAGGATGAAATTCTTATAAGTTGGGTAGATTGTAAACTCCTTCGACCAAAATTTGAGTTTACTTAGCTTAGATAGAGAGATTAGGGTTAATTTGGTACATATTAGAATTTATACACAATATTTTATTTATTGTGCAATATTTATATTACTTAGTGCACCTTACCGTTGCTTCGATATTTAGAGCACTACACTAGCTATTACCCTCAAACAAATTTTATACACTTTTCCTAGACATGCCAGTCTACTATTCTGATCTTATGTAACTCACAAATACTCTATCTTGTGCTTCATTTAAGTCACACAAAAATTGTTACAAACGTCCGTGCTTAAATTCAATTAATTCCAACTTTGCATTCTTTGTCCGTTCCAATCGAAATTGGGACACAACATCAACCCATTTTGTCCAGCCCAAATTATGATATTATTCTATTCTCAGTCTACTACGCCCATGACGCTTGTGTTCTACCCAATTTTGACCCCATATATTTCTAATTAATTAAAGAACACCTTGTGCATTAATTTTAATTAAATTAATGTAATAACCCAACCTTACTCAAACTAGACCCAACTCTAACCCAAATCCACACTCACACCCTCAAGCCTCATACTAAACACCACACACCATTCTAGCCCACTACATAACACCAAACATGATGTTTTGCCACATCCAATCCCAAATTTCAATTATTGTGTAATTTTCTAATTGTTCAGGGACTTTTACGCAAATAAGCCATGAGGTGTCCCCCTCTCATTGGTCCAACCAGATGAAGAATGAACCCCCCTCCCTTGACTGATATACTTTCAGTTTCGCTCCATTTTGTTGTACTCTACACAACTTTATGTAACAATATCTCAACCCTACATTTTAAACCCCTTAAATCCTAGCCACATGTTCATCATGTGGAGGCTTCACTCAAACCTAGGAAACTATCCCAGCCGGCCCTAATCCCAAGGAGCACCCCCTCTCTCTCCTACAAATACTACCTATATTCTCTCTCTAAAACCCACACTAAAAACCAACTACACAAGGAAAAAAACCTAGAAAATACTAACACCAACACCACCCTCACCACTCCCCCTCACCACCCGACCCGTCCCCTCGGCTCACCACCGCAACCTCCGCCTCCAGCCACCCCGGACCCCATTCCCCCTCCGACCTCCCTCCTCACCATCACCACCAGCCGCCACCACCCGCCGCTGCTCCGCCACCAGCAGCCACCCTCACCCCCAACACCACCATCAACAACACCTCCACCACTACCCGACCCCCGACTCCTTCCACCATAGCCACCACTGCCACAGTCCACCACCGCCCTCACCGACACCACCCCCAGCCTCTCCACCACCGTCCTCCGCCATCGACCCCCCTTGGCCACCGCCCCAGCCGTCGTGCAGCCGCTGCAACCGTTGCAACTGCTGCTGCTGCAACCTCTGCTGCTGTCGTGTTTCACCGGCGACGACGCGTACGACGGACACCCCCCACCCCCCTGGACACGACCGAGGTACACTCACCTCGTATTATACGAGTATTTATACATGTATATCAATGTATAGTAGTTATATTTATATATAGTATGTATATGCTATATATTATATGTATATGTATTTAACTATATTGTATTGTATATGTTATTAATGTATATATGATTTTAATTGGTTTTGTGTATATACTATATAATGTATTATGTATTTATATACGTACTATATTATGCTTATGTATATATATATACATATGTATATTTAAAACATATACTTTATGTATATACATATTTATGTATGTATTTATATACATATGTTGTTATTCTATATATATATATATATATATATATATATATATATATATATATATATATATATATATATATATATATATATATATATATATATATATGTTTATGTAAAGGTATATGTATTTTATTATTATATATATACATATGCTTATTTAAAATATATTTATACGTATTACACTTTATATATATATTTATGTACACATGTTGTTATTCTATATATATATATATATATATATATATATGTATATGTAAAGGTATATGTATTTTATTATTATGTATATACATATGCTTATTTAAAAAATATATATATATACGTATTACACTTTATATATATATTTATGTACACATGTTGTTATTCTATATATATATATGTATATGTAAAGGTATATGTATTTTATTATTATGTATATACATATGCTTATTTAAATTATATATATACGTATTACACTTTATGTTCATACCTATTTATGTATATAGTTATGTACATATGTTGTTATTTTATGTCTTATATGTGTACGTGTAGGCATTTGTGTTATATTATTATGTAAATATGTATATGTTTATTTAAAAATATATAAATGTACATACAGATTTTATTTATGTAATTATGATTATTATATATTTATGTACATATATATGTATATATGTTATATATATATATATATGTACTATGTTATCCTAGTCAATTAAACAATAAAAGCGAATTACGTACTCTTGTATTAAATGCTATTGTAGCATATTCTCATAACATATTAGGAACTGTGTTTGGTGTACACGAAACTCGAGGAACGACACATGTATGTTTAGCTACGTGTACACGTGATCCAACTAAATGGACAGTCGTGACCCTGCATCAGTTCGTTACTGCAACGTAGTGTGTCATGATCATACTATTATTCTGACTGATGATGATATTATTACATAGGGTCGCTGGACCGTACAGGTGAGACATCCGGAGCAGGATATTGGCACTCGTAGCTAGAGGACTCAGGCAAGTATACATTGCTTGATTTACTATTTAATTTAAATCATAAACTGTTGTATGATATCTTCTTGCAATATACATATAACTGTGCGCGTTCGAGATTGACTCGGGTGAAGTCGATGAATACGTCAATGAGTAGTGAACTTGACCTAGTTGCTAACAGACTCACCTACTATTGCAAGAATATTCTGATATCTTCCTAGACCATGATACTTGTACACGCATCAGGATGACAAACTCATGTTGGGATGCGGGTCCACGTACCCTACTAGCTATCGGTGCGTATGACATGCATTACGGTTTAGTACGTAATTAGAGTGCTCTAGTTAGATGAGACTTGGCATATAGTTACGGGGTACGCACGTCATTTATTCGACTTGTATATCCGCATTGGGCGGGGAGGATAACTGATAGGCATATGGGATACACACATTGGACCCTATAGTATCCAGAGGAGCCACGGATCCAATGACTACCTTTATTCAGATACCGCGTTCTTCGGAGCGATACAGACGTATATATACTTGCAGATACCTCATTCTTCGGAATGATGGACGTTACATGGACAGATACCATGCTCTTCAGAGTGTGGACGTTATGCCTACACCTACCCATACGTAACTAGGTTGTCCTCACATTGTATTCACTTAGATGGTTAGCACACACCCTTTATTTTATTCAGTATTATATATGGTGTCACCCCCATATTTCATATTAGGGGTATTTTCGTCTTTTTATAAATTAATGTATAAATAGTTGAATAATATTTAATTATATTTAAATTATTGTGATTTTATTTAATTGTTGTGCCTTACAGTTGCTTCGATACCAACAAATTTTATAGTCTTCTCCTAGACATGCCTGCCTTCTTTTTTGACCTTTGTGTAACTTATAATTATGTTCTCTTGTGCTTCATTTTAGCCGCATAATATTTATCGCGAACGTTTATTTTAAATTCGAATAAATTCAATTTTGTATCCTTGTGCGTTCCAATCAAAATTGGAGACACAATCTCGACCCATTTTGAGCAACCTAAATTAGGACAATATTCTATTCTGAGTCTTCTTTATTTATGACACTTGTGTCCCGCTTAATTTTGACCCCATGTACTTCTAATTAATTTTAGAACATCGAATGCATTTATTTTTAATTAATTAAACCTTAAATTCAACTTTGTGTATTTTTTCAATTGTTGGGCACTTTTGTGCAAAAGTGCATTGAGGTATCCATCCCGTTGGACACGTCACTTAAATAAACCCATTTCCCTTTTATGTATATTTTTCCATTATTTTTAGGAGTGTGTAATTCAACACCAAGCTCCTTAAGACCCTGGCCCAGCAAATCTTGAACCAATGCATCATAGCCTTTTATTTTGAACCCATTTCAATCATGGCCCTTGAAATCCTACATGAGAGGCCCAATCCCAAGAGGGGTTGACCAGTCAACTAATTCTAGGTCAAACCAAAACACCATATGTATATAAATATCCCTTTCATTACTTTTCCTTTATTTTCCTATTCCTAAACCCAAGTTCAGCCGTATTCCCCATCCCCTTTCCTGTTCACGGATCATCCCCAACCTTCCCACCGGAGACTCCTCCACCAGAGATGCCTCACCTCGATCTCGACCATGCCTGAATGACCTCCCCGCAGGGACAGTCCACCCCATTCCCGCTGCCACCATTCGTGTCAACCACGACGTCGCCTGACTTCATCCCCTCCACGATGCCGGAGCAGCAGCTCCAACGACTCCGTTGACCCACCATCCTCCACGGATAACCAGACCCCTACCCCCTTCAACTCGCCCCGCTTGTCGACCTCTTCGACAGCACACGACCGGATCGCGCTTGACTTCCCTGTTTACCCTGACTCACTTGCCGGAGTTCATCGACCCACTGCCAGTCAATCGCTCGTCGCCGTCTCCTTTGTACAACATTTGTAGACGCGACACCCGTGCAATTGACGCACACTTGACCTTAGTTGACCAGAGTCATACCTAGCGTAGCCCCTGAGTTCAGTGTATTTTTTTATTGTGTGTTAGAGTAATGTCTGATGTAATATTGTATTAAATGCTGTCTTTAGGACTGTTGGATTTTCGGACAAGATTCAGAAACTGATATTGTTATTGGCAGCAGCAGGACCCCAGACGAGTACATTCTTTGACAATTTCTATTATGTTGATTATCTCTATAACTCTTATTGTATAGCGTACATGACTCTGACACTGTTATTTACATGAGTTGGCATCATTGAGACCTGTCACTAGGAGTCGTGATTGGAATCCATCGTGCTAGCTGAGGAAAAATAGGGAAATATTAGTAGCTTATGTGATCATACCCAACTTTACATGCATTATAGCTCACCCAAACCTCACGTCGGTGCAGCCTAACCATTACATGCCTCATCGCTGTTATTTGTGGTTAGCTTGACTTTACAAGGATGATCGCTAATCAATGTAATGAGTCTTATCAGTCCCAAGCCGATCACATAATATGCTGATGTTTCACACACTTAGTTAGATGATTCTTGATATGTATCTCTAGTATATTGTTCTAGCATCTCCATATATTCTAGTTATTGTTCTTGTACACACTTACATACCAGTTCATTGTTCTTGCATGTACTTGTATTTCTATTCATTGTTAGATGTATAGTGATGATGATGTTCCAGTATTTCTTTATTCCAGTATTTCCTTATTTCCAGTATTTCTTATTGCCAGTATTCCTATCTGTCTTGTATTTCTTTACACTGTATTATAGTTTTTGTCAATATATATGGAACTACTGTTACTGCTTGTACTTTGTTCCAATCCTGACTGGATATTTTTTCCAGACTGTGACATAGAGGACTTATTCCGACATACTTGGAGATTTGGACGTTATTGATTGCAGGTTAGACTATTTATTTTGTTTAGATTTGTCTTGTATTTTATTGTTTGCTTCGATATCTTATCATGCTTTAGCTTATGTGATTGAGCATATTCCATATTATTTTGTGATATCTGCATCTCCTCATGGAGTTGTATATTCATGTGAGAGTGATTAGCTAGTATTGTGACCTAGACAATGTTCTACCGCCGATGCTGCGGCGTAGGCTGGACGTACCCACGCTCTCGTGCCCTATACCCGGTGCGGGTCGTGACACATTTTTAGTGGTGGCCCATACAGGTCAGACTTCGTAAGTTGTACGATGTTATGGTAGTGCGACGTCTTAGTTGTACTACTGCGTGCCTGCGACAAGATATAGGACATAGGATACTAGGATGAGAGAGAATACTCAATCATAAATTATTTGAGAGATTCCTGGGACAACCCTTGAGAATCTTATTATAATTTCTAATTTAAATCTTTTTTCTTGTTTTCGTCCGCTCTCGCTTGTTGTTATTGAACTTGATTCTTATTGATCAGTTATTAAATTAAAATCTTGGTATCATTGTTGAGTTTGATTCTTGTTGACCAGTTGTTAAATTAATTCTTGGTGTCGTCGTTGAGTTTTGATTTCATATCGAGATGAATTTTATAGACTAAACTTTACGGTATCATCTGATAACATATATTGATGAGGACAGTGAGAAAGGTAAAACGTCTACTTTGGTTATGGAGCCTAGAGTTTATCGTAGCCACATTAGCTGTCATGCCGGAAACGTAGGTACCTGACCTTGGATGTACATATCTTAGCTATAAAATTTAGAGTCTCTCGCAGCCATACAGGTTGGCGTGGCAAAGATTCTAGATGGCGTGATTATAGAATTGCATACCTTAGTTATGGAACCTATCGTTTATCGTAGCTATGCTTACTGGCGTGGCGATGATTCTGAGTGTCATGATTTCGGAAAGACGTGTATGATTATCAGGTTGTATCTTAAATTGGTTCTTAAAGTCTCATCTCAATACTTATCTATTTTCGTTATTACATGACTTTGTTCCATCGCTTCTTTACTAGCAGTAGAAATACCTTCAGTCCTTAATCCAGTTCCTTTTTGAGCTTCTTTTCTTTGAGGATTCCTTGTTAGTATGATAATTGGTGACTTACAGTTATGTCTGCGTCTTGTATTAGTGTTGACTGAGTGTGACTTGTTAGTTTGTAAGTATTTCTTAGTTGGATATGTGAGCAGTAGGCCTTAATCTAGAGATACCCATAGCATAGTGCCTTTTAGCAATGGTTCTTTGATAATGTGTCATTATTATTAGTATTGGTATTATAGGTAGAAGGAGTAAAGAGTATCAGTGATGTTTCCAAGAGTAAGTATCAGAGTCAGCATGCCAGTTCTGGGTAGTCTTTAATTTATGTAATTGGATGATCTATGTAAACAATTAAGTATCGAGGAAATTGTATTAAATTTTTTTTTAATGGAGCATGATATTCAATTTGATGATTGATTACTTGGGTGTGTCAAGAGTAAAGGAATGTATACGCATAAAAAGGGTATTAATGAGTGTGCCATGGGTTGAGAAATATCAAGATTGGTAATAAAAGTTATAAAGTGTATCACAGACTAGTGTAACAGGTTGTAAAAGATTAAAGGAAAATACGTATACATCAATCAAGATATGAAACCATATGCCTTCCTTTGAGAGTGAAGTGAGGCATGTATATTATATAAGTTATAAAAAGTGTAAATGATCGTGAGTTCTAATAAGTGTGATGAGGTGATCTAATAATGAAGCTAGTGTTACAATAGCAATAGTGCTAGTGATTCTATATCAAGGATTTGTTGAGCAAGGTGCTAATAATAGTAAGTACTTTGTGTGCTAATATTAGATTGGTGTATCAGTTAATATGGATAAAAAATTATTGGAAGCAATAGTGCAAGTAATTCGGACAGTGCAAATTTTAGTACACAGTTGAGGAGTACAGACAATCGGTATATCTGTGTGTACCTTGAAGTATTAGAGACTGTGGATTTAAATTTATAATTTGAAGAGTGGAAATAAATTTTTATTTTCAAGAATTTTGAGGAGTTAAGATTTTATATTTTTAAAATTTTTGAGGATTCAAATTCAATTCAATAAACATAGTCAAAGCTATAAAGATTTTGGAAGTGATTAAAAATTTTATTTTGATATTTGAGTATTTGACTTTTGAGGAAAGTATATGCATTTTATTTTAAATTGTTCAAGAAGTTAAATTTTTGAAGATAAAATTTTATGGTGGGTAAGAAATGTATAACAATATAGGAGTAGATGAAGTGCATGTGTAAGGATCTATTGGCTTGAGAATGCTTGGGATGGCACTGTAAACAGACTTGGGTGTCCATCTAGAGTTGTATTAGAATGAGTAGTACTTAGTATGGTGTGTTGCACTTGGTGTGCACTTGAGTGATAAGAACAACTAGTATAAACAATTGCAATAGGTAGGAGAGCTAGCAGTGAGTGTGCTTGTAGTAGAAACAGTAGTACCAAGGGATACAAGTATCAAACTTATGATGCATCATTGACCTTTGGTTATGTTAGAGATTCTTGTTATCAGATCTAGGTATCAATAGACAGGTGTATGCAATGAGGATGTATTCATGGATGTTGTGGACTAATGATTAGTTGATATGGGTACCAGTGTACAAGGATAGAAATTAGTTAGTGAATGTGCCAGAGTTAAGTGTATGTTAGAGATAGAAGATACTGCAGGTAATGTGTTAGCAGGTTCCTTCTTTTCTTTCCTCATGTTCCTTTTTTTATCTTTTCATTGATTGATTGATTGATTCCTTAGTACCATAGCTTGTATCAATGATTTTCTTGCTAGAATATAGTTAGTAGTAAACCCCGACAGAGACTGCAATACTATGACAAAAGTGACCATGACCATGCATGTTTTCTCTAGATTGTATGTTGTATGACTGTAGGTAGGAATTTCCTTAGACTTTGATTGTTGGGAGTTGACCGTAGTGAAAGAGTTAATGAAGAGATTTTGATTTGACAAAGAGAGACAATGTGCCTTAAATTTCGAGGATAAACATTGATTTAAATAAAGAGTTAAGAATTTAATATGGTGGAATTGACGATTTATTTAAATCATTAAATTTTATGAAGATTATGAAATGATTAAATTTGTCCTTAAATTTTGAGAAAATTTAAGAAGGTTATCATTATATTTATTGGACTGCAAGTTATGAACTTATATTTCGAATATTATATTTGAAGATTTGGCGAGTAATATATTATTTGATTATTGTGTGGAAAAAGAAATAGAGGAATAAGATCATTAATGGATTAGTGTTTGAATTTAAATTTTTGGGATGAGGATTTAAATTTTATAAATACGCATCGATTGGACTTAAATTTGAGGAGTAAGATGATTAATGGATTAGTATGTGAAATTCAAACTTTTCGGATGAGATTTCTTAATTTTATAAATATACATTGAGTGGATTTAAAATTAGAGGATTGGATATTAAGTTTTGTATTTAGTGATTAGCTTAAATTTTTTGAGAAGATTGTGATAAGAATGGAACTTGATTTTATAAACTTGAAGATCTTCAGGAATATGATATTATAGAATTTTGAGAGTTTTGTGAAATAACAATATGGATTGCTTCATGATTTTATGGTTTTATGAATTTAAATTTTGATAGAAAATAATATAATAAATACGACTGTTGAGGATCTTAAATTTTGAGGACAAAATTCTTTTAAGGAGGGTAGACTTGTCACCCCCATATTTCAGATTAGGGATATTTTCATCTTTTCATAAATTAATGTATAAATGATTGTATAATATTTAATTATATTTAAATTATCGTGATTTTATTTTATTGTAGCGCCTTACCATTGCTTCGATATTTGGAGCGCTACCCTAGCCATTGCCTTCCAACAAATTCCACAGTCTTGTCCTAGACATGCCTGCCTTCTTTTCTGACCTTTGTGTAACTTATAATTATGTTCTCTTGTGCTTCATTTTAGCCACACAATATTCATCGCGGACATTTATTTTAAATCCAAATAAATTTAATTTTGTATCCTTGTGCGTTCCAATCGAAATTGGAGACACAATCTTGACCCATTTTGAGCAACCAAAATTAGGACAATATTCTATTACGAGTCTTCTTCATTCATGATACTTATGTCCCACTTAAGTTTGACCCCATGTACTTCTAATTAATTTTAGAACACCTATTGCATTTATTTTTAATTAATTAAATCGTAAATTCAACTTTGTGCATTTTTTTTTATTGTTGGGCACTTTTGTGCAAAATTGTATTGAGGTATCCATCTCGTTGGATACGACACTTAAATAAACCCGTTTCCCTTTCATGTGTATTTTTCTATAATTTTTAGGATTGTGTAATTTAACACCAAGCTCCTTAAGACCCTGGCCCTCCAAACCTTGAACCAATGCATCATAGCCTTTCATTTTGAACCCATTTCAATCGTGGCCCTTGAAATCCTACATGAGAGGCCCAATCCCTAGAGGGGTTGACCAGTCAACTAATTCTAGGTCAAACCAAAACACCATGTGTATATAAATATCCCTTTCATTACTTTTCCTTTATTTTCTTATTCCTAAACCCAAGTTCAGCCGTATTCCCCATCCCCTTTCCTGTTCACCGATCATCCCCAACCTTTCCACCGAAGACTCCTCGACCAGAGACGCCTCGCCACGATCCCGACCATGCCTGAATGACCTCCCCGCCGAGATAGTCCACCCCATTCCTGCAGCCACCATTCGTGTCAACCACGACGCCGCCCGACTTCATCCCCTCCACGATGCCGGAGCAGCAACTCCAACGACTCTGTCGACCTACCGTCCTCCACGGATCACCAGACCCCTACCCCCTTTAACTCGCCCCGTCTGTCGACCTCTTCGACAGCACACGACCGGACCGTGCTCGACTTCCCTGTTCACCCCGACTTACTCGCCTGAGTTCATCGACCCACTGCCAGTCACTCGCTCGTCGCCGTCTCCTCCGAGCAGTCCCCACCGGAGGAGCACCCCGCCACTCATCTCCTCATCCTCGACACCACGGAGAAGCCGCTGTACCCCGAGCTCCACACGACCTCCTCCTCTCCCTCTGATCAGCTTCCTCTCCCAGTACGGCCACGGCTACACCCTACTGTCCTCCTCGCCAAGCCCCTCCAACTTCGACAGCCCTGCCTCCTCCTTTGCGATCATCACTATCATCATCAATGACCCCACCTCGACGAACTCTATAACCACCATCATCATCATCATCTTTACTATGATCATAACCATCATCATCATAACCACCTCCTGACCATGATCATCACCATTCACCATCGTCATCGTCGTCATTATTATCATCAATACCATCGCCAACGTCGTCGTCATCGCCGATCTCGTGCACGTGCACGCCGAAGCCAAGGTGAGGAGCATTTCTCATGATTGTTGTCTACGCGTATACGCGTATTGTATATTGATAGAATGGTGTATATCTATTAGTATATATATAGTATATAATTGGTATGTATGTATATGTATACATATATATAGTATAAATTCAATTAGTGTGTTAGTATTAGTATATGTTAATATTAATGTTGGTATATATATATATATATATATATATATATATATATATATATATATATATATATATAGTATATGTTTAGTATGTATATAATTGATATATATATATTGTAGGTATATTGTAAGTACTAATGTATATGATAGTTAAGATAATATGTATGTATGTATGTATGTATGTATGTGTACTAGGTGACCCTAATGTAATTACAGATACCCCATAGTTACATTGACCTGTGACCATGTAACATGTTAGCTGATTGCCATATGTACAACGGCGTACTGGCAAGACCCGTATCATTGCCTGTCTGTTTTGCACAGCATTTGCAGACGCGACACCCATGCAATTGACGCACACTTGACCTTAGTTGACCAGAGTCATACCTAGCGTAGCCCCTGAGTTCAGTATATTTTTTTTATTGTGTGTTAGAGTAATGTCTGATGCAATATTGTATTAAATACTGTCTTTAGGACTATTGGATTTTTGGACAAGATTCGGAAATAGACATTGTTATTGCCAGTAGCAGGACCCCAGACGAGTACATTCTCTGACAGTTTCCATTATGTTGATTATCTCTAGAACTCTTGTTATATAGCATACATGACTCTGACACTGTTATTTACACGAGTTGGCATCATTGAGACCTGTCACGAGGAGTCGTGATTAGAATCCATCGTGCTAGCTGAGGAAAAATGGGGAAATATTAGTAGGTTATGTGATCATACCTAACTTTACATGCATCATAGCTTATCCACACCTCATGTCGGTGCAGCTTGATCATTACATGCCTCATCTCTGTTATATGTGGTTAGCCTGACTTTACAAGAATGATCGCTAATCAATGTAATGAGTCTTATCAGTCCCAAGCCAATCACATGATATACTGATGTTTTACACACTTAGTTAGGTGATTCTTGACATGTATCTCTAGTATATTGATCTAGCATCTCCACATGTTCTAGTTATTGTTCTTGTACACACTTATATACTAGTTCATTATTCTTGCGTGTACTTGTATTTCTATTCATTGCTAGATGTATATTGATGATGATGTTCCAGTATTTTTTTATTCCAGAATTTCCTTATTTTCAGTATTTCTTATTGCCAGTATTCCTATCTGTCTTGTATTTCTTTACACTGTGTTATAGTTTTTGTCAATTTATGTGGAACTATTGTTAGTGCTTCTACTTTGTTCCAATCCTGACTGAATATTTTTTTCCAGACAGTGACATAGAGGACTTATTCCGACATACTTGGAGATTTGGACGTTATTGATTGCAGGTTAGACTATTTATTGTGTTTAGACTTGTCTTGTATTTTTTTGTTTGCTTCGATATCTCATCGTGCTTTAGCTTATGTGATTGAGTATATTCCATATTATTTTTGTGATATCTGCGTCTCCTTATGGAGTTGGATATTCATGTGAGAGTGATTAGCTAGTATTGTGACCTAGACAACGTTCTACCGCCGATGCTGCGACGTAGGCTGGACGTACCCACGCTCTCGTGCCCTATACCGGGTGTTGGTCATGACATATGGCATACATTTTTATATTTTGTTACGTCCCTCTGTGGACCTGGTTTTCTTCCAGATTTGGATGAGACATATTATCCTACTGTGTACGGACCTGGATTGGAGATGAGGTACGCTTTCGAGGAGGAGCTAGAGGTGCTATCGTCAGAGTTTTCTAGATCACCTGGTAGGCCTTCCGCCTAGGACTGGAGCCTCCTTATCTAGATAGCTGATGCTCTAGTCGTACTCTCTTTATTCTGTCTTCAGTACTCTTATTCATCATTTGTAGTGGGTTTGTTCCCATCGGACATATCTGGTTTGTACTATGATATTTTAAACTCTGCACTTATTTTCCAGTATTTATTTCAGTATTTCTTGTTGTATTGTGGATGAGATTAGACACTGCCTGTTGTATGATAGTATTAGGCTTGTTAGTTTTAGGATAGCGTATCACACTTCGCTAGGATCCATTAAATTATGATATCCTCAAAGACGTGTCAGCTGGCCAATGCCACGTGCCTGGTCCCGTGTATTTTGGGACTAGGGCGTGACAAACTCATACCTGAGTTAGTGAGGTATTGGTGTGACCCATGTGGGTATGTCTGTGGATGAGAGGAGGGTGTTAGAGAGTGTTAACCTTAGAGCAAAATTATTAGTGGAGTAACATGGTCGAGTGTAGGAGGAAAAGGGAAGTAAAAAAGTGCACTTGCTGTAGGAGGATGGAGTTACAAGTATGCATATGAATGTGTTAATAATTGAACATAAGGTAGGGTGCAAGAATCCTTTGATGCATGCCTTGATTTAGGTTGTACTAAATGGGGACTGCATCCAATGCATTCGAGTAGGATGGCAACATAAGCAACAAAGGAACAACTGCACTGGTGACCAGCATGTTACCTACTTTAGGTAGTAGTAGGGTGGCATTGCCACAGTGGTTTATATGTGTATGTATTAGCTATGTTTAGCGGTGCAAGGTTGGTGCACTGAAGTGCATAAGCATTGGTATCGATATGTACATTCATTTCTGTAGTGGAAGTGGGGTATCCAGAGCAAGGGTAGTATCAGGATTACACATGTTAAGGTTATGTGTATCCAGATACCATGAGCATAGGATGACTGTTAGTGTGTGTATTTTAGTTTCTTTTAAGAACAGAGTGAGGTTGATGTTCAAAGTTTAAGTTAATGTATATATGATGGTATCCTTGAGTTCAGTTGGAGTGATTTATGAGGTTGTGTGTGTTATGAGTTAGAATTAGATAGATGTTAGTGTTATCTAGGTATCAGATATGTTAGTTATCAGTTAGTGTATTATGTTAGTATTATGTTAGTATAAATTCTAAGTTAGTTAATTAATTATATACTAGTTTGCATATATGGATACATTGAGTGTATATATATATATATATATATATATATATTATGGTTTAGCTAGTACTAGTTAGTTAGTGACCCATATAGACCAATTGACGTAGTATGGACCTAGTTTGGTCTAGTATAGTTAGTGTGACTTAGAAATTAACCTAAAAAGCATGCATTAGTATATTTTAACCATTTTTCCATTTATACACAATTTAACTTAATATTCAATAAATATGATTGTGTGACACTAGCTTGGGCATCGAGAGACACACCTTGCTCAGGATGAGAGGCAAGTACATTTCTCTTTTAGTTTTTATTTTATGATAGTATAAATATTACATGTTCTAGAACTGTATACTTGATTCTAACATAGTAGTTTCACGGACTGGTACTATATGGGTCCTGTCAGAAGATGTTATCGCTTACCGTGTTCAGCGGGTACTCCTTTACGTGAATTTCATCGTGTGTATCGGGTATTGATTTTAGAGTGCTTCATGTTCACACACTGCTTGTGTTCAGTGTGCCCATATTCGTGTTCGTAACGTGTCGTGATTGGATCCATTAGTATTGGTTGGGGATGGGGTAGTAGAAGTTGGTTATGTGATCAAGCTAAAGTGTATTCGTGTACATGTCGATTATATATCACACGTTTAATCGAGTTACCATATTGTATTCGTATTCAACCCAAACCGATCACATAATAAACTTGTATTCCATGGCACATTAGCTAGTTTTATCTATTTTATTTTATTTATAGTTATTCTATTGCATGTTCTTCATTCCAGTATATTACCTGTTCACTCTAGTTCATTCTATTTCTTATTATTAGTTATCTTGTATTCATTTCTATTATATGTTATATATGCTCGATTATGTATTTGAAACTGCTTTCAGAGGTATTACTTCGCTCCAATCTGGACTGGATATATTTTTTAGATGATTGGCTGGTGGACCAGTGTCCCACCTACTACGGGCCGTAGGATGGTGTACCATTAGAGGATACTCTTTTAGAGCAGGAGGACCTAGTACCAGAGGCTGAGGAGGCTTAGACTTATTGCTTAGACTTGTATTAGTCTCTATTGAGGTTTTTGGCATGTATATATTATTTTGGACTTGTGGATGTATTGTGACTCTTTTCCTTCGTATTTTATCTCGTGCTCATTCTTTCTTAGTTTACTATGTGATTGAGTATAATTTACCATTATCAGATACCATATTGCTCTTCATTTGGAGTTCAGATGATTGACATGTACCATATGTATATATTTTATGAGATATTTAGATAGTAGAATTGACCCAGACAACGTTCTACTGCCGATGCTGGGCATAGGTTGGGCGTTGCTCACTACTCATGCCCTTATTCCGAGTGCGATTCATGATAATACCCAATACCTTAAGTCATACCTTGGTACCTAACCCATTATCCAAGCTCGACACTACCCTTACCATGGTATCCTAATCCAATACCTAATATTATAACCTTACCTTAGTATCCTAGTATTACCTCAAACTAGTTCAAATTTTTTAGTATCTTGGTATTTTAAATACCTTGAAATATTCTAGGATACCACACGCTAATTTACCCACACATATCCCACTTGTTTATACTTGGTACCATGGTACCATATTAAGTATCATATGATACCAACCCCAAGATATTAACCCATGACCATAACCTTTACTTACCTGACATCAAAGATACTCACCCTACTCTTAGCACTTAACATCTTTATATTATCCATTACCTAGTTCTAATAAGCAATATCGTAGTATCTTGACCAATAACTTATCCTCGTAGATACTTACCCAACTAACTCTAATACTAATACTTGATACCAAATATGATACCTTACTCAAGCTCCAATACTCACTTACCCTCACTCATGATACTTGAGTATCATGATACCAATATCCTTACTAGTAACTTGTCCCAAACTCTAATACCTTGACATATAACTTACATATACTTGGATCACTTGATAACCACTTGTATCAATACTAACACACATACACACTAACTAACACCTATTACCTAACACATACACATACACACACACACACACACACACACACACACACACACACACACACACATATATATATATATATATATATATATGCTTGACAACCTATGATACCTATACTCTCTTGAAATTCGTACTACCTAGGCTCATAGGATACACAAAAAGCCTATATCGTATAGTCAGTACTCTACTTGTAACCAATAATGCACCTATTATACATATTCAATAAATTCTAGGGTTAAATTATGTCTTAGCCCTTCGTATCAGCTTTTCAAAACTTTAAACGGATCGTATTTTCATGTCTGGAAGCTCCTGGAGTAGAGAAAACACCGAAACACGTTCATCTTTCGGACATCTGACACTCAAACAGTTTTATAGAAATTTTCAGAATGAATTTGGCCTATTAATATATATTTATTTGGAAAGCTAACATTGATACGGTTCTTTTAAAAAATAAAAGATTAATTGGAGTCCTGAGTTAGGAGTTATGATATTTTTAAGTTGCTATGCCTGATAAAAATGAGGATGAATACTATGACAAATTTGGACTATTTTGGACAAAAGAACACATGTACACCTAATCTACCAAATTTAACTATACTTATCATTGCATATCATGATACAGACTCTACGTGTCCAAATTTAGACACAAAAATACCTTCACACCATCAAATAAACATCAATAGCCTCATTAGGACACAATACACACTCAATGGACACAATTGGAGTTTTTCCCAAATTGAGCCCCAAAATTATGATACCAACTTATATCTACCAAATTGAGGGTTCCTATTGCCTATATACTATTAGAAAGTCAAATCTAACTATAAAAAGTTTCCTACATGACCAAGGGGTATTCATAACCCTAAATTTGATAAAATTGAAAGAATTACCTAGTGTTTTGGTGGCCTCCTTGGAAAATTCTGAATTTGGATATGGAAGAGATGAGTCGGATACAATCTCCTAGCAAGCTTCTTTCCTATGGATCTCCTTGTGCTCTCCAATGCTCTAGGCCTTCATGGTGGTGAGAATGAGTAGAATTTGAAGTTGACTGAGTACAATTGGTAGGGAATTGGATTTGCTTGGAAAGGAAGAAGCTTTAGAAAAATAAGGCTAATGAGTGAAATAAAATAAATGGATGAGCCCTAAATTGAACTTACCTCTTATAATGAGGTTTGGTCATCCCAAAATATCAAGTTTGTCCATCTTTATTTATCATGAATATAATCTAATTAACTAAAGGAATGAATCTCTACAAGTAAGAGGATTATTCTCTTCATGAGAACTCAACTTAATTAATTCTAATTACTAAAGTCATGACTAACAATAATTCGCACTAGCTAACACTTATAAATTCTAATTGACTAGCCACTAACTAACACTAATATAATTCTAGGCAATCACTAATAAAATAATATATAAAAAAATCTAACAACGTACAAAATTGCCAAAATATCCTTATGGTGGAAAGTGGTAGTTACAATTACTTGGGCTTCTTGTTATATTGGCAAAAAGATCCTGCTTCCCCTTGTCATCCCGGGCGATATTGCCGCTGTTGTTGTTGTAAGAGCATTTTTCCTATCATCAGCAACGACGATCTATATTACTAAGAGACGGGAGTCATTTACTTTCTTCTCAGCCCCAACAACATTTATGATGAACATTGTCCAGTCTTTAAACTGAGAGTCGCCCATCCAGAGTCTGACTGTGGGGAGGAGATTTCTCTGACATGTGTCCATCAGTGTGGACTCAGGGTTATGGGGGATAACTTTAGCGCTACTTGCCTGTACCGCTCAATGTATTCCCATACAGACTCTTTCTCCCTTTGTATGATGTCCATTAAAGAGGACATCGTCATGTCATTTCCCCTGTCATAGAACCGAGCAAGAAAAAGATATATAAGATCATCGATCGACGAAATACAGTTGTCCTGGAGGTTGCAGAACCAATCAAAGGCTATTCCAGACAATGCCCCAACAAAGAGCTTGGTTAATAAGGTATCGTTGCGAGGGAGATATCCCGTCGCCATCTCGAAGTAACTCATGAATTGACGGAGAGATGTCTTTCAATCAAACAGAATCAAGTTAAAGGGCTTGTAATTGGGCGGGTACGGTACATCTCTCCATTCGAGGGGATACGGTTGTCGAATTTTGAGCTCGTATTGTGAGTCCCGATTGCCCATTGAGTCTAGGCGGGCCCGGAGTTCTCGCACTTCCTGCATTGCTTTTCGGGCTTCATCGACTGCCCAAGGGGCAGACGATCCGGCTAGGGGATGATTTCCACCAGTGGGTGGAGCGATTTTATTTGAATCCCTGTTTGTCCCGAGGTCCAGCCTTGCTTGACCAGAGGCCCTTGCTGGTTGCGATGTTATATTTTTCTTGATCTCCAATATTGTCTGGGTCAAGGCCTGCATTGATGCGCTAAAGGTTCGCATCATGGTTTCAAGGGTTTTGAGGCACTATCGATCGTTGTGGCCCTCGTGATCGTCCTCTTCCATGTCTGCTATTCTCACATGGGAATAAATGGATGGGACAGTAGATGTCTCACTTTTTGCCCTGGAGACTTATTATGAATAGTCATCCGAAAAAATTGGTAGTGCCGCATCCACTTCGGACTCAGAGGGAACAATACCCCCAGTGTAGGAAGCTGCATCCTCTTGACGAGGGTGGCTACCCCCAGGGATCTCAGCGTATGTTCCTTGTGAATTATCGTCTTCTCGGAATGCCCATTATCATAGAGGTCCGGGGGATTACAACCCCCAGCTTCTGTAGCTATCTGAGGTCCTGAGAAAGAACTACCCCCGGTGCTGACAGCTTCTTCCTTATGCGGGTGCCCAGGAAAATACCTTCTGCGGGTTTCGTTACTTGTCCTTTTTAGATCCGTCTTCTTAACTCGCTGGCTGAGAGCGACAGACTGGAGGTGCTGGACTTCTGACCTCCCCTCATGGAGGGGGCCTTCCGAGTAGAATAATATGAGGCAAAGGGTAGCTCCTCTGCCTCTGGTGTTTGTACCTGTTCTTCGGGTTACAGCCGGGTGGGTGCCTTTGGTTGTAGCCGCTGGATTGCCGACTGTATGTTTATAGGTTCTGCTGCTTTGTTACAGTAGCAGTTGATGATAATGCTGGCATAATGATGCCCTGGCTATGATACTTCATATGCCATAGTTGATTCCCTCGCTTTGCGCTTGTGATTGATCACGTTGCGCAAGTCAAGCGAGAGCTGATTCACCTTTGCACCCTTCTTATGAGCTATGGTAGATCGAGCACATGGGTGCTTAGGTATTAAATTTGCTTACTGACCTGGGGTTCATGCAAGAACTCTCCCCAGGTTGCTAATGGAAGACTCTCTAGACTGACCCTGTCCAATTGTCACTACGGTTGGACGCATGGGCCAGTTTTGTACAACTTTTTGCTAGGGCACGCATAGCTAAAGGTGCCTGTTGACGGTCGATCGAATAATCAATTGCTTAAGCTTGGCTAGATCGTATTACCCCAGACTTCCTGGTCATAGCATGCGTCGGTGCGTAGTTTGAAGATTCCAAGTTTACATCTTCGCCTTTCTTAGCATGGCATATGGAGTCACCGCTACATGAGATTCGGTCGAAGATGGATCTTTTCTGGCTGTCCTGGCCGCATGTGGTCATCTGGCTGCAGCTACCGACCGGTGTGGCATAGTCCTCCTTATGCAATTTTGATGTGGCCATATGGAATGTGTCTTTGCGTTCGAACACCTGGCATCATAGTATTTTCTCTGTAAGAGCTCAAGTTCTGAGCAAATTTTTTGTCTGAAGAGGCTGTCGTATGAAGGGCGTTATCTCGTGGGGATGCATAATATGTGTCTCCTGTGGCAGAAAGAGAGATGGGGAGTGCACGCTCCATAATTGGGTAAGGCACAACGGCCTTTGCAACCCATGTCTTACGGGTCTTCAAATTATGAGCAATTTTCTTGTCAGAAAAGGCTGCCGCATGCGAGGCGTCATCTCGTGTGGAAGCATAATGTGCGTCCCTTATTGTAGAGAAAAAGAAGAGAAGAGCATGCTCCACAGTTGGGTGAAACACATCGGTCTTTGCAATCCATGTCCTACGGGTCTTCTTAGGCTTTGCCAGCCTTGGAGAAGCGTCGACCTCAGAGAGTATTTCCTCAAATGCTTGTTGGTCGAAGCATACAACCATTATCCTCTGGGTTAAATCTAGCTTTGATGCGTTAGACTACGTCATGACCTTCTCATCAGAGGAGAAGCATGTCCCCAGCAGAGTCGCCACCTTGTTTTCCTTGTAAATTGAGTTTGGAAAAACTTTCGTTTAAAAAAAATACAAAGAGATACTAGACATAAAATCTAAGTATAATATTTTGTGTCTGGGCAATGTGACGATGGAGATCGAGTACTACAGCGACTATTTTACTCTGTTGATGGTCCGACGAGTGAATGAGGGATGCCCTCTTCTCTTCTCTCTCTCTCTTGAGCTTGTGTGCACGTACGTAGCTTGCCTGGGGTATAGTCTCTAAAGCAGAAAATTCAGCCAGCACTTGGAACGACTAAGTTGCTCCTATTTATAATCATCATGTTGAAGGGATATAGGTGCCACATGTGCTTCTGTTTGGTGGCCACAAGGGGGCTCCTTCAACAGAATGTGGTTACAATTGTAGGCGCATTTGATGGACAGGCTACCACATGTTCTTCATCCTTAATAGGATATAGTTAGATCCAGGCCGAGCTGCCATATAGACGTTTGTTGGGATTTGTGGTTGCTGAGGATCTGGGCGGTTCTCGCCTTTTGTTTGCGTAACTTGGTCGGCTTAACAGGTGGCCCACATTTAGTTGGAGAGAATAACTTCAGTAGCAACAGAAAGATTTTGTCTCAGAGAACCCTGCCATGTTAGACGCATAAGGCCAGATACGTATGAAACACATGGAGTCTGAAACACATATGACAAGTGATGCATGGAATGCATGGGGACAGAGTCGAATGGAACACATAGAGTCTGGAACGCATGGGGCCAGAGTCGCATGGAACACATGGAGTCTGAAACATATGGGGCTAAAGATGCATGGAATATATGGAGTCTAGGACGTATGTGGCTTCGTACACATGGCGCTGTACACCTGTCAGAAGTAATCATTAGTCTGATGAGAGCTTCTTGTCGCTTAGTATGCTCACATATTTTAAGGCGTTCAGAAAATTCTTTTTGTCAGGATTTAGTGTCAGACATAATCTTCGTGTCAGGCCTTTATGCAGCCAATATTTGGGGCATATGAATGCTTCTTTTTCTTGGCCGCATGGTCATTCTGTGGCCTAATTTTTTTTGAGTCGATCTTGGGGCTAATAGTTTTTAGACGCATGGATCCAGATTTTCTATGCTTCTACAAGACCCCCTTCAATGTTTTCAAACTGATAAGTTTGGAATACTTCGAATAAGAAGCATCAAGGAGAGGACTTTGAACCGCATAGATGGCGAGCTGCATGGACGAGTCTTTGCCAGGCTGTCAAATCTTTATTTAATGCAGGGTTTAGCTTGATCTCCGAGTGGATTCTTGGGGATTTTGAGCCAACGATAGTTTTCGAGGAGATAAATATAGATTACATAAATCGAGGCATCAGGTTCATCCTCATAATTGCCTGGTTCATCGTCTCGATCTTCTCACGCACCCCAGGAGCCTATAAATAGGTGGGCGACAGAGGAAAAAGAACTTTTGTCTTTTGTCTTCCCCCTATTTTTGTGAAAGAAGATGTCGAGGGCTGTTGTTTATCTCGCCGAGGGGTTTGTTAGTAGCGACGTTGATCCGTGGCTGCCTTATGCTAGCGTTCTTTTTAGAGGTATCACTGATTACTTCTCCAAATGGGCAGAAGCTATTCCGCTCCCAGAAGTAAAGACATCAAACTTAATCAACTACGTCAAATATCACGTTATATACCGCTTTGGCTTGCCACGAAGATCATCCACGATAATGATCCCAAGTTTCCAAGCCATACTTTTTACCTATTTTGTGACAAAAAATAAATCCAGATTATAGCCTCGACTGCCAACAATCCACTGACAAATGGTTTAGAAGAAGCATTCAATAAGACCATCATAAAGCTACTCAAGAAGTTCATGTCATCCAATAAGCACAACTGAAATGAGAAACTGGGCGAGTGTATTTGGGCCTACCGTACAACAATTCGAACACTAACTGGCAGTACGCTATTTTCTCTGGTCTATAGAAGTGAAGCGGTCCTCCCGCCCGAGATCTAAATTCTATCGCTCCGAGTGGCTCTCTCCAACCGGTTCACCATCGACGACAATTACCGCCGATGGCTACAATAGTTAGAGGCACTCAACGAGAACCGACTCTTAGCTCAATAACGTATTGAGTTATACCAGGCACGCATATCAGGAGCCTTCAACAAACGGGTCAAGGAGAGAACTTTCTAAGTGGGTGACCTTGTCTTGACAGTAAGGTCGATGGTTATGACCCATAAGACGGCCGATAAATTATAACCTAAATGGAAGGGTCCGTTCATCTTAGAGTCCATATTCTCCAATGATGTCTACCGTCTCACGAAACCCAATGGTGACTTGCTCATGATACCTATCAATGACAAGTTCCTTAAAAAGTACTGTTTAAACTAGATTGGTACTCCCCTTTCCCCAGCCGAACAATCAAGATATATATTATTTTCCCCAATAGGTGCCTACGCACAGCATACACCCTCTTTCCATAAAATCTTGGTAAAATCTATTATCTGTATTCAGGAGTCCTGAATACACAACAGAAAGTAGATTCTCAAAATCTTCCCAGTGGAGCAATTCTCAAATCTATCTACACTTTCGGGTAGACCACCCATAATCAGTTTTTGGGTATTAGTTCACATCCATATCACCTCTGAACTATTGTCCTAACCATTCTCCCCAGCTGGATTTTCCATGTCTATATTACCTCTGAGCAAACCTTTCTATTTGTCACGTTCATAATACCTCTGATACCAGTAGCCATCCAAACTTATCATATGTACTTAACTCTAAGTATGGCAATGGTGTTAAGGCCACAAAATCTATCACGTCCATACCATATCTGATAGGGCTTGTTTCAAATCTATTACTTGAACCTAAATATTCAAAAAGTAATAGGTCCACGAAAGATCCCCCAATGAGTTATCATCAACAACTACGGTATCGTACTACATACATATTACCTCTAGTACAATATCCAAAGTTCTCACACATAATTGTAATAAAAGGAAACTTTATATTTTTTTTGCATTAGAAAAAAACAAACTATATTCGAGGGACTACTAATGCCCCAAAGACAAAATCAAGAAAAATATAGTTTTAAAAAGCAAAACAAAAACTACTAGTGCTCCTAGTCTGAGCACAACTCTTCTTAGCCCATAAAGTCGGGCGATATGGTTATTTGAGCGTGCCTTGGCCCGATGCTCAACTTCTAAAGGAAAGGCTTTAGGATCCTCATAGTGGGCGTATGGCTCATGTTTGTCCTCCAACTTTTGCATCATGACCTCAACACTAGCCGTATTCTTTGTCACTTTGATCGCTTTGGCTCGGATGTCCTCTTCCTAATTCTGGACCTCTCAGAGAATATTCCCCAATATGTCAAGCTTGACCTAGAGTTTTCTGATATCTTCAGTCATCTCAGTCACTTACTGGGTCAAGTACTTTTGCCTTGAGAGGCAACCCTCTAGGAGATCACCCAGCTTGTCTCGCCTCTCCTACAAACCCTAGAGGTCATGCTGCAAGTCCTCTTTGGACGAAGCATAGAATGTCTTCTCCTCCTCTACAGACTTTGAAAACTCACCATACTCATGATATCAGCATCCCCATATCTGCCTGTTGGTACCACTTCAACTCCGTTAGGCATTGCTCCACTTCGATCATCTTCTGATCCAGGAGGTCGACCATTTGCTCAAAACCAAAGAGGGCCCTTAAAGATTTTACCTGGCCTTCAGCAAAGTGTCGAGCCCAGGTAAAGGATTTGTTCTGCTCTAACATGCTCTGGACCCCCTGCTTCAGAAATATATAAAAGCTCTGTAGGGAGATCCTGACAGTTTCTTCGATCTCCTCCAGCGTAGCCAGAGTCAAAGGTGGTACGATAAAAGGAGTAGCCATGGGCATAACAGGTTGCATGATGGCCCCTAAGCGTCTAAGAGGTAAAAAAATAATGGAAGAGTGACCGGCGGTCTTGCTTGCTACCAAGTCTTTCAGGGTCATACAGAGTGTCTACATACCCGACACCTTGGCAGCAGACAACTGGGTAGCATTGCAACATAGAACTAGGGTACCAGGGCATTCCACGACGTCTACACTTGCTAGTATATAAATATCAGATTGTATCACGACAACCTCGAAGGATGACCCACTAGCCGCAGTTCTAGGAACATCGAAGACGGCTTCCTTAGAACGGCTCGCTCTAGCATCCAAAGGGGACAAAATGGTAGAATGCCTAGAAGCAACCATGGGTGGAGTAGCTACTGCACTAGAGGGATCTGCAGCAGGCCCTGCAGGGCATTCTCTACCCCCAAAAGAGCGAGGGAGAGACTTAGACCTTTTTCGAACAAGCTCGCCACCCTTTCTTCTTCTACACCTTCCTCAACAGCCATGTCTACCATTCTCAAGGGAGGGCTAGGGTCTATAGAGCCAAAACAACTAGTAATTAACTTTACCTAATGAATTAAGAGTTGAAACAAAAAATCTCATCTCTTGTGAAGTTGCAAATTGACTTACCAGAGGGAGGCAGCGTAGGTTGTGGCTCATCCAACATTGTTATCGCCTTCCCATAGCATCTAGGTCATCCACAGATATGTGCTCTAAAGAGGAATAAGGCTCCTTCGAAGCTGCATCCCGGCCCTGAGCTCCCAAAGCCTCAGGAACAGGTTCTGAGGTGCCCACGTCGGACTCCGGGGAGGTTCCTTCATCGAGTTCGGCGTAAGAATCCACCGAGGCAGCTGCCCGTCGGGGATGGTCCCTTCTCCCTTATGTCTGTAAATTTTCAAACAGACTAGAAGAAAGATATTCATAAAGAGGACCAGGAAGAATCAAAGTAAGTAGTTTTATGGGTACCGCCACAACATCTAAAGTAGGGTCTGCCTCAGAAACCACCAGTGCAATGGGTCCTACCTCTTCGCTACCGGTCAACTTCGTAAGGGATTTAGACTTTGCCATAGGTCCAGTTTTTGGGACCACCTCAGTCCTCGCCTTCTTGGAATAACGACCATGATGTATCTCGACCTTTAATTTGTATATAGCAGGTGGAGGATCATCAGAAGGAGATGTCATCTCCTCTTCCCTGGTTGAGGGGTCCAAATCCACAAGTAGAGGCCTAGAAAAACCCTTACCTTTCTTGGGCGTCCTGCCCGCTATTGCTTCCGGAGGCATCAGTATGGTGCCTTCGATATAACTCCTCTCCGGATCAAAGTTTGTCGGCGGGGCGTTGCCAGTTCAATAATACTTCGTCAATGTATATAGCATTATGGGCATGACGCTGCCTATTGGCAACTGAAATTGAGCTTGAGTGCCAGTGGCACTATATTAACTCCATGCTCGGGCCCTATCGAGTAAGCTGTCATTATATCCGAAGAAATCACTCGGGTGACCCAGCAAGAGCTGAGTGGCCAAACTGACGAACGAACCGGCTGGGCAGATAAGGCTCTACGAAATCAACAGCTTTATTTTGGTATACTTAATGGGAGGGTCGGATGCTTGGAGCCAACGAAAGAGCATTTAAGACAAATTATAAGGCACCTCCCGTCATCTTGGTAAACGACGTTTCTTTCTTCATCGGTGAAATCTGGCTCAGACTTGAAGAAAGTCCAGCAAGTCATGAAGAAGAACTCTCTCCTAGCAGTGGGGACCATATCGTACTTCCACTTTATCCCTTGGTACCTGTGGATCTGGGCATCGACAGCCACCATAGGGGAGGACAAAGTCACTACAAAAACTACAAAGGAGTTTGGTCAGAATCATTGAGAGAAGTATCAATGTTCTAAAATAAAATACATATACGACATGGTCACCCATTAAGCACAACTGTTCATGTAGCATGGTTTCCCATGATGTAGAGTCGGTCATGCGGCCGGGTTGCCCAGGCGGCTGGTCTACCCATGCAGCAGAGAGAAATTGGCGCATAGACTCATCCATGCGTCCAACTGTGCATGTGTCTCTATGTTTCGAACCCAACTTTGTCTTCTCCGGCGAACCTACCCATAATCGATTGATGAACATCGTCGAAAAGCAGAGAGGGGTTAACTTCGATAGTGCAACCATTTCCTTTGGCCTTGCTCGTGCCCTTTGGGGACTTCTTGGCAAAAGCGGCGTAGGAGGAAGCTTTGGGAGCCAAGACAGCAAGAAGGAAGAAGAGAGGAGAGAACTTGATAGTTTTGTAAAGAACTTTTCTCTCTCCTCAAAGCCCCTCTATATAGGGGAGACAATACGCCACCGGATTACGACGTCGGTCATTTCGAGTTCTATTACATCTCGATTCGTATAATGGCAATGGATGAAGGTAACTCCTCGATTGTTGAGCTATATTATCCCTTGATGGCACAGAATTACAAGAGATTCGCTCGAGGATCGAAGCAAATCCAAGCATTTAATGATCTGACAACCTGCAGAGCCGACTATGCAATAACGTATCTATGTGGCATGTCACTGATATGTGACCGAAAGTGCTTGACCATACTTCTAGTTCAAAGTATTCCAAACTTATCATTTTGGAAACTTTAAAGGGGGTCTTATAGAAGCATAAAAATTATGCAGGCCGTAAAGAGCTCATGCCCCCACAAAGTGAAAGCAGGCCACATAGGGGTCACATAGAGCCCATACGGCCCGAACAACCAAGGGGTTATGAGCCGCATAAGAAGAATCTATGTGGCCTGAATAGCCACGATGTTAGGGGAAGCATAAGATTCCCCGATACAAAATTTAAAGCATATTAGAAATCTTGACACACCACTCATCACCCAGAGTACTTCGAGAATTGTGCGAGAGATGGCAGAACATAAAAATATAAAAAGTCACATCAGTACATTAATGACTTTGTCAGATGTGCCATGCCACGTATTTCCTCATATGCGGCTACGGCCCTATGCGGCCTCGTCATCAAGTGACCAAAGTGTCCATCCGACCAAGGCCAGATGAGAGCTCACATGCTACCACAATGCCATGTAGCCAAAGTGTCCATAAGACTAAGGCCAAAGGAGAGCACATATGCGGCGAAGACGTTATACGACTAAGATGTTATGCAAGATATTTTTGTTACAACCGAAGGGATCCTTCCACAATCAGTGCAGACTATGTGTCCAACTGACCGAGTCACGCACACAACGGAGTTAAAAATAACATCAAGATCTTATCAATAATATATCCAAACTGAGGTCACATGGGATCATGCCCCTGGTATGTCGCTACAGTTGCAACCATATTCTGTTGAATGAGCCCTATGCGGCCACTAAACGGAGGCATTTGTGGCACCTATGACCCGTCAGCAGGATGGCTATAAAAGCAATGGTAGCATACCCATAGGCCCGGGTAGCCATGTACGTGCATACATGATCAAAAGAAAGAGAAGAGAGCATCATCATTTCCTCGTTGGGCCGTCAATGGAGTAAAGAAGTCACTGTAGTACTCGATCTCCATCGTTACATTTTCCAGATCAAAAATATTATACTTAGATTTTTTGTCTAGGATTTCTTTGTACATTTTGTTTGTTGTTAAACAAAATTTTACCAAACTTACACATTAATGGCGAACACTAAGTTTGCTGATGAAAGAGGAGTCATAGTTTGTCTTTATGGACGATATGTCAATCCTGGGTACGAATTTAGAATATGTCACAGACACAAGAAGTTTATCTCATCCAAGTTCAGTATGAAGGACATGAGAGATGATGATATTATCTTCGGGATAAAGATCATCCAAACAAAAGCTGGGATTGTATTTTCACAATCTCATTATATTAAAAAAATGCTCACATGCACCGGATACCAGGATCTTCCTGGCATCGATACTTCGTACAGGTGTGACAAAAAACTTAAGTCAAATCTAGGAGAAAGTGTCAGGCAGTTGGAGTACTCAAGCGTCATAGAAAGTTTGATGTATGTTACGAGTACTACTAGGCCTGATATAGCTTTTTCATAGGGATACTGAGTCAGTTCATGAGCAAACCAGGAGTAGAGCACTGAAAAGCTATGAAGAGAGTTATAAGATATCTCAAGAGGACTCAGAAGTATGCACTACAACTACAACGGTTATCCAGCAGAAGTAGAAGGCTTCAATGATATAAGCTGGTGCTTAGAGGAATAGGGCGAATGGTCAATATAAGGGTATGTCTTCTCTATGGGTGGAGCCGCTATATCCTTGAAGTCAAAGAAGTATGAGATGATATCTCATTCCTCTATGGAATCTGAGTTCTTTGCAGAGCAGCTAAAAAAGATGAACTATAATAGCTCCGGGAGCTAATGTACGATCATCTACTAGATGGTACAAAGATTCTGACTATATCGTTCTACTATAATAACCAGAAAACTATAGCGGTGGTATGGAGAGGACTGTGGGACTTCGTCAAACTGGACGATGACTCATCAATAAAAATGGGCTTGAAGGTAGTCTGATATTTTGCCTTTATAATTCTACCATAAAGTTTTATGCTATTAATTCAAAGATAAATCTACTAGACATCTAGCTTTTGGTTTAAGGAAGGATCATTGACTGAAAAAATATCAGGTACAGTGGAGTATCATTTGGGACTATGGAGATACTATCTCAGAATCACTGTGGTCTACTAGATTATTCTTTGTATAGAACAAGTTATGTGAAAGGATATCATTGGGCCTTAATGAGTTCTTGAATATTTTAAATGTTTGACGTGATTACAGGAAGCCCAGATAGATCAGCATTATAAAGGTGATGGTACCCCCATGTTATAGTGGCGTGATACTACGATGAGGGAGAGCCTAAACTTTGGGTCATGTCACAGCGGTAGTAGCACCGCGTATAGGCAGGTAGCCTAATATCGAAGAGTTGGAGAGTGGTAGTACAGTAGTACAAAATGCCCTGTGACTTCATGCTACTGTGGGGTAACACCACCAATAGGTTGCAAAGCTCAGCTTTGGGCTATGTCTTAGCGATACAGCTCTGCAAGAAAATACAAGGCTTCATGCTATGAATATTGAACTCTCTAAAAGAACTCATCTAAGTGTATGGAAAGATATGTAGATCATCTTTTGTGGATAAACTTATAGATACCAAAGATACATACACCAAGATTAGGTCAGCATAGGACCTTTAATATGCGACCAGAGGCACATTTGATGTCAATATATTAGTGGGAAGAATAACAGCTATGCTACTGAATTTAAGGTTCAATCCATTCATGTTTTATACTATTGTTTAACCTATACGAGAAGATTAAAGTCGTAAGCAACATCTATCCTAATGCATGATGGGTAGCCATTGTAGGGAATGCTCAGCACATATATTAAGATATATGAGTGATAGTTAGAGTTTTTTCTTAGGCACTAGAAATATAGTCCCATATTGGAAAATATTCCAAGTGTGTATCTCAGTATATAGATATGCTTGCTATTAAGATATGCATATGTGGAGAGTGGTGGCCCATGTGGGTGTCGTGTGGGTTATTTTTTTAGAGAGGCCAAGTTTAAATTTCTCAAAGAAATATTTAAGATTTGTCACACTTTTTCGGAAAATACCATAGGAGTTAAGCCTCGTAGGGGCTTAGTGACTCAGACTCAGACTCAAGCGAAGGGCACAAAGTGGCACTTTGATGGCGCACTTTGCACTTCTCACGTACACATCGGGCACGAGTTTGCACTTGTGCACTCGCGTTTGCACGAGTTTTTGTACGCAATTTCTATGTATAATGCTACATGTGTGCATATTCTGCAAGCGATTATGTCACTCCCCAGTATCGAAATATGGAGACGGACATGGCCAGCTCCCCCGTACAAAGTACAGAACATCGTACGGAGGTTACGACTGTAGAAAGACTAGGGGGTGCATGCTATAATCAAGTCCCCTAGGATCTCAGAATAATTATGTCTCAATGTAAGCCCCCTCATTTTGGAATAGGAGTAATTTGATAATTTTTAAATATTTTTTTTTTAATTAAATATATTTAAGGAATTAATTTCTTAATCATTCTTTTGTACATTTTATATTTTGTCATTGCTTGGATATTTTGAGCAATGTACGACCTTTTCTCTTCCAACCGAATTTATATTATTAACCTTGACTGTACCTAGTACATTTGGGACATGGGTGTTGTATTAATACAATATCCCCCATACTCCAAAAATATTGACAAACATCTACAACCATTGACATTGCAAAACTACCATTATTTGGCTATTTGAATCCAACCGAGCCCAAACACCCTACTAGGCTCTCAAACCAATTCCTATGAAACAAGTACACTACCCCCACACCTTCTTTCTACTCCAAAACACATACAAATATAAAATATATATAAAAAACCTGAACAAATTAATTAAATGGTCCATAAATGCAATATTTCCAAATTATGAAAGACTCATATGCAATCTTGTTGCATACCAATTTAAATCTAAAAAATCTTTTAAAACCTAATTAAAATATTCTAGAGTATATCCTCATCCTATTTTAGCCTCTTTAAATCCTACCCACATATTTTAAATATTAAATTAAATTCTAACAACCTACCTATTTAAACCACCTATATTTATCAACCCCCCAACACCTAAACCTAATAGTTGTCCCCTCCCATTTTGGCCAACCAAAATAGCTAAAAACACCTCCTAAAACCCTTCTTTTTCATCTCCTTCTTTTTCTCCATCTTTTCCATCAAATTCGACCACCCAAAGTCGTTCGCTAAACCGCTTAGGCTGACCAAACACACCCCTTGAGGCTGGCTACTACTGCAGTAGATCTAGGATATTTAAAGTAGTAAAACCACCCCTAAAATATTATATTCTTCATCTATTAGAATTTATATAGATCTCCCTTAAGTTTCGTGAAATTTGGACTCCGTTTGGCGCTCAAAAAGGTCCATTTTTGTAAAAAGAGCCTCTACCGTAATCGCGAACACGTAAGTTTCATAACTATTATTTTATATTTATTTTCCCATGTGGGAACACATGTATTAACCCATATACATATTAGATGGAAAATGATAAAACCCTCATGCATGAGAAACCCTAATTTTATATGCAAAACTACTCTTTGATGACACAAAACCAATATATGACAATGTGGTAATCATAATAACCTAGTTTTGATATATGTTATTAATTTATTATTAAAATATAAATATTTAAAAATTAAATAATAATTTTTAGAATATTAAATTATATATTTTATATATTAAATAATTTTCTATGCAAGTTGGCAACCATGCATGTACAAACTAGTTGTCAAGTGGCTAGAACTCCTAGTCGACGTGCAACGAAACTTTGTGCATGCAATAGAAAATATTTTAGTATTTTAGACTAAATAAATAATAATTCCAGAATTAATTTTTTTAATAATTAATGATTTAATAATATATTTGGCAATATTTAATGACTAATAATATATTAGGGTGTGGCTACTTGCATGTGCAACTAATATAGAATTAATAACTAGATAATAACCTAATTAAACTAGAAAATTAGAGTTTAACTAGTGTAATAATTAATTGGTATGTGTTCGAGATATTCTGTGGAAAGCTCTGGACCAGACTTGTTGTGCTCGCAGCTTGGCTTGGAAGGCAAGTACACCTTGCGTGATTGTATTGTTCAGTTTACATTATGCCTAATTTTATTTGCTAGTTGTGTGCACGTGTCTTAGAGTAGCACACTTACCAGTTATATTATAAAGGTACGTGGTATCTTTTTACCTGACACTTGTTCAACACGTTCATTGAGTGAGGGAGTGTATGAACTAGCGTTTCGACTGATCATCGATACGTGAGTTCACGTCTAGTGCTAGTAGTTGGTGTTTTGGCTAGTTTTCTAGATTTTATTGATGTCGTTGTATTATGGCTGCACTGTATATATGGTTCGAATATTATATTGGGAGGGAAGAATCTACTAGTGAGCGTATGAGACTTTTGTTTTTTCTAGTGAAAATGGTGTAAATGGTGTACCCACGAGTTCTATTGAACGCCTAGTGGGATGACGGATTCTTCTCTTCTTCTCCCTCATGTGCCACTAAAGATGTCTCGAGTGCATTTTATATAGATGGTTTAGTTACCTTATTTTTTATTTACTGCTTTACTTTTATGCATGTTGATTTCTTGTGTACTTGTTAGGTCCCTTTGAGGACCTGTCACCCTTTCTAGGTGTAGACGATCATGACTATATGCAGGAGCACGAATCAGGATCTACTACTTTATTCCCTTTCGAGGAGCTCTTTACCTTCGTGTCTATTGGTTCATAGTCGAGTTGATACTTTTCTGTCGTTTATTTATTTTAAGAAGTCAGATTCTATTTTTATCCTAGTTTGGTTGGGGATTTGTCTCCACCCGACTATTATTTTAGATTATTAGACTGGATCATTTAGATTTTTATTGGTTTAGTTTACTTAGTTATTGACTTATGCTATTGATGAGATTTAGTAGCCTGTGACTTGTCACATTATATACCACTTGTGAATTATTATTCATAAAACATCGTACGTATATGTCATGGTTTTCATCTATTAGAGTTGCCATGTACATACGGCTGGCATGGTTACGTATTCCTAGTCCTACATATTTTGGTACTGGAGTGTGACATATTTTTGTGGTGGCCCATACAGGTCCTGATTAAATCATCTCGGTTATGTTACTGTATCGAGCGAGCCTACAGTTAGGATATGTTTGTTAGAATCTCAATCCATAATTGATATTAAAACTCCCTTTGATTTCTATTATCGTCTTTGAACCTCATAAATTGTATCCATTCATACTTCCTTTGAACTCTTATTCATTGATTCTCATTTTTTCCTATCTCAGAGAGACGGATACTCATGCGCGGTGATCTCCCCAAGAGAAGAATCTCGTCAAGACGAAGAATACATGTTTGATAGAATATTTGTAAGTAGATGGTTGCCTAAGTAGGAAAGATTTTGGTAGATAATTTCTAGATGTTAGAGATAGAATAGATTAAGCGCATTATCAGTAAGAACTTAAACCAAGGTAGACTCTGTCAATTTTGTAGATTATAAGTGATGGGGTACTATTAAATATATCTTTTAGATGAATATGAATCATTTTATGTGAGGATATAATATTATGTTCTGATAAGATAGTTTGATCTAAGGTCGGTAGACTTCTCGACTAGCAAATTGGTTTGGAGGTTAATCAATTGATGAAGATGAGAATTATCAATTTTGGTGCTTCGAGGCTGAAATTTCTATGTGATCTAAACAAAATGGGAGTATTTTTTATTTGAATTGATAGAAAAAATGATGAGATAAGGAGCTAGAGATTTATTGAATTTAAAATTTTAAGGCGTCATGATGTAATGGATTTAAAATTTTAAATTAAAATATTTTGGATGGATTTAAATGTTGTGGAGTTTAAATTTCAAGGATAAACATTAATTTAAATAAAGAGTTAAGAATTTGCTATAGCAGTATTGACGATTTTGTTACACCATACATTTTTGAAGATTATAATATGATTGGATTTGTGTTTAAATTTAAAGGAGATTATGCCGATGGATTTAAATTTAGATTTGAAGTATCTTGAAGCATTTAAATTTTATGGAGTTTAAATTTGAAAAGTTTGATAAGATTTGACTTTGAATCTAAATTTGAAAATTTTAAGATATGATAAGGCGAATAATTGGTTTATCTCGATTTGAAGATTTTGTAATTATTTTATCGTTTGAGTATTGTGTGGAAAATAAAAAAAAATATAAAGAAAAATGATTGAGAGATTAGTTTCAAATTCAAATTTTGAGGATGAGAATTTGAATTAAAATTTATTCAAGAGAATATGCAATAGTGGATTTAAAATAGAGGATTGAATTTAAACTTGAATTATAGAGATTGAGTTTATAAATAAACTTTTGAGAAATTAGATTTAAATTAGAAATTTTAAATAATAGAATTTAAACTTCTAAAACTTGGAGAAGAGTTTGATAAATATAATTATATTTCCTTAAATAAAAATCAGTTAAATAATATTTGATGTATTTGAGGAAAGTCTTGAGATAATTATTGAATTGAAGGTAAGAAGAAGTTATGGTGCAGAAATTATGGTTGATTATATAGAGAAAAAAATATAGAGGAGTAAAATTTGATGGAATAATTTTTGGAATTCAAAATTTTAGATGAGATTATTTTAAAATTTGTGATTGAATTTAAACTTTAAGAAATACGGGCGAAGAATTCTTTTTGCATTCCAGCCTAAGGACAAAGTGGCCGACGAGAGCTGTCATATAACCAATTGTCCTGTTGGGTCCGTCGCTCCTTTTATAATCAGCTGTACAGAGATAGAATTAAATTTAGTTTTGAGATTTGAGGAGATAAAGATATATTGTATTAAATATTATAAATTTTGAAAATTTGATTTGATAAGGTTGGCTAGAATTAGATATGCCATATATGAATTATTTTGTTGGGTAGCTTTATGATTGCTAGGTTTAATGATGTTATAGATGGTAAAATTAATTAAGTTATGGGTATTATCGTTTTGAGAAAAAAATTATTCAAAATTTTGAGGATTTGAGTAGAAGGCTATTTTAGAATTAAATTTTAAAATGGTGAAATGAGACAACTTTGAGGATGGAATCTAAAGGTAGTATATGGTAAGTTTAATTTTAAATTTTAGGAAGGCCATGCTATACTATATTTAATTTTTCTTTAAATTTGAAGGTCTTAAACCTAGCAGAGTTTAAATTTTGGAATTTAAACTTATTATTTAGAGAATAGAATTTTGGAGATTGAATTTAAAATTTTGAGTATTAGATTATTAAATTTAAATATTAAGGAAATTAAGAAGATTAATATTTGTAACCATCACTTTTCAGGATATGGGTATTTTGGTCATTTTGGTAATATTATTATTTATTACATAATAATTGGTGTGGTTGTATATATATTGATATTTAATATAGAGGGTGGTGCAAGATTGACCCTTAGTTAGATTAGTTGCTAATAAACCCAACTAGACTTGAACACAACTTGATTGGTCATGACAAATAGTGCAACCAATTAGTTTAGTCATGGTGGACTAATTTAATTAGAGAGAATGATCAATAATCCCTTGTAATTAAAATAGAAACCCTCTTAGTTAAACCCTAATTTATTAAATAACTCTTTATGATAACATGGAGGGGCATTTTGAAGATTGTAACCAAGCCAACCCTAACCCTAAGGTGGTCGGCCCTATATAGGAGGAGGGAGCCTCCATCTTCTTCATAAATTATTTATGAAGAAAACCTAAGTTTAGTTCTTCCCTCCAAGCAAATTCCTTCAAAATCAACCCCAATCCCTTTTATTTTTATTCCCAGGGAGAGCTAGAAGCTTGAGGATTTCAAGCGGCTAGAGAAAGAGGAGTATTACAAGGAGTTGTTGTTCATTCTCATCAATGTGCTCATTGGAAGGAACCACCTTGGAAATCCATCTCCCAATAGGTAAAATCTTATTTCCCTTGTCATTTCCATTCTAGAATGGTGTAATAGACCCATAGAAACCCTTTCTTGGCTTAAGACTACCAATAAAAAGAAAAACTAGGTCCATAGGAGGCCTATTGAGAAAGTTATATTAGGTTTTGTGTCCATTTGAAAAAAACTCCGAGGTGGCACACCAAGTGTTTGTTGAAATGACTATGTGACCATTATTGGCCTTAATCTTAGAATTTTACTTGTTTATAGTTTGGTTTCCTCATTAGGGATTAGTTTATACATAATTGTAGTATTTGTATATATATATATATATATATATAGAGAGAGAGAGAGAGAGAAAGAGAATAAGGGAGGTGAGATGGCACCTCACTCTAAAAACAAGGGTGGCGGTGACGTGGCACAATCCCAACCATACATTTCATAATTGGCAATTTGCACTTAACCCCCTCCCCTCGTTTGTGTGGTTGAGATTGTGCCACGTCACCGCCACCCTTGTTTTTAGAATGAGGTGCCATCTCACCTCCCTTATTCTCTCTTTCTCTCTTTCTCTCTCTCTCTCTCTCTCTCTCTCTCTATATATATATATATATATATATATATATATATATATATATATATATATATATATATATATATGGGTATTAGTATATGCATATGTATGTATACTTGCTTGTGTGTGTGGAAGGGGAGCTCACTTGGAATTGCGAATAAGGTATTTGAGCAGTGCCATTTGGGCACAACAAGGGGGGGGATGACAGTGTTAGTACACAGGTTTGGGAGTTGTAGTCCAGGTTTAGTATGATGCAGTGAAGTAGTCGGGTTTAGCATCAGTGAGTCAGTGTGTGGTAGTGAGCAAGCTTGGTATGAGAGTGTAAGATATTTGGGTGTATACAAGTATAGATTATGGTGTATCAATTACAGGTATCGGGGGGGGGGGGGGAAGGGACAACTGCAGCACTGCACTACAGTGCAGTCCATGCTAGTCTATAGGGGTGCAATGCAGCAACCCTGCATGTGTATAGCAGTTGAGAAATGAGAGGGAGCTCAAGTTAGTCCATATCGGTGTTAGTGAGGAATGCTTGTGTGTGGGTGTACCATGGCAGGGGTGTTATCAGAGAAAGAACTGGGTACATCGGAGTATAAGTTTTGTGTGGGATTTAGATGAAGAGATTTATGTTCAGATGGGGGAAACAATGGCCTGTAGGTACACTTGCACATATGATCAGGCAAGAGGAGGTAGAGAGTATCAGTTGCCTATGAATGAACTGTGAGGCTCGGTGCAGGCATCAGGTGACAACAAGCTCAGTACTTGCTGTGCTAACTTCAATACCAATTGGGGGTTGATGTTATTTTAGAGTATGAGGAATTGAACAGCAGGTGAAGGGGAAGAGATATAAAGTATTGCAGGGTTAGAGACCAACTATTGTTTGTAGGTAGTACAATCAGTGTGTCTGATGAGGGTATCTTTGGGAAGTAACAGTGGTTGTGACACACTGTGACAAGTGGGGAATTAAGGTCTGAGCTGATAGCTTAGTTAGATGTACATAGTTGACTGTTAAGTCATTAGTTAGGTTATATATATTCTATTGGTTAGTTAATTGATAGTAAATTAGTTATTTAGATAGTTGTTAAGATTTGTTAGTAACTGATATGTTAGTTAGTTAATTGGTACATGTAAATGCTAAGATGTAGATGATATGGCTGTTTGTTATTATTAGTTATTATGGATGTGCAAGTTAGTGTGTTAAGGAAACACTCGGGTAGCATGCAGCAAGGGTAGGATGTTGACATTATTTAGGAATTAATTGGGTATTAGGCTTGGGTGTGTGAATCAGAGAAGTGAGGTAAGAGGAGTCCATCAGTGCACTGTGCACACTATTAATTGGTGACAATGTGTATGTGTGTGTGCTTGTGACACACACATGTTAGTGCTCGTGTGTGAGAGACTGTGTGAGAGGGGGGTGAAGCTCTGATACTGAACTCAAGTATCAGTTGTAACTGATACCTCTTTGTAAAGTTAGTGTACAGTCAGTCAGGTTTTAAGATATCACACAACAACCATGGTATCAAAGGGTATTGGCAATCATGTGTATCAGTCTAGCATCAGCCATCAGTCAGTTGTGCACTGCAATACAGTGCAGTATCATGTGGATGAGATAGTGAGTTAAGGGTTGGTTATCAGGCCATCTAGTAGAAGGAAGTTAGCTCATGATAGTGTATTATGTGTGAATGACCTTGTATCAAACCTTATCCTAATTGTATTAGGGAAGATGAGAAACAGCAGTAACATTAAGTTAGAGCTTGTGTGCAGACATGTGAGGGGCATGCCAATAAGTGTTAGTATAGGTACTTAGACCTATGAGTTACCTTACTATGTTGGTAAAGAGTGAGTGTGAGGATGTGTGTTCTAGTGTGTATGACAGTGAGGAAAGTATATGTGTGTGTTAGAGAGTGGACCAATGAGTGAAGGTATCATAGAGGGCATCCAAGTGTAGATAATAGAGATAGCTAAGGTAATGGTGGTAGTGTATCAAGGTATCTTAAATACCAAGATACTAAGTATAGTGATACCCAATTATATGTGTATTATATCTATATAGAGAGGGTTGTGATATTAGGACAAGGTAATAAGATAAAGTTGAGTTAGGTAAAGTATTGATGGATACTATGTTAAGATGATAAGTAGGTAAGTAGTATGTATAAGTAATATTAGTATATAAGATAGATAGCTATATAAATATAACTAGTTGTGATACCTAGCACTGATAACTAGTACCCACATAAGTTTGACCTAGGTATAACCTAGTTTTTGCTGGTGTTGACTAGTTGACACCAAAAGTCAACATTTGACCTAGTTTGCCTAGAGGAGCCTAGATTTGACCTAAAAATCCTATTTTAACATATTTAAACTCATTTCTCTTTTATTACACCTAGTAACCTATAAATTCATATATAGGTCTGTGTGACACCGGTTCGGATACCGTTCTACCTTATTTGCTCTAGACCTCAAGCGAGTATATTTCTCTGTTAGTTTTCAGTGCTTGATAGTGTATATATCGTATGTTCTAGATCTGTTTTACATGATTCTGACACTATATTACACGGGATGGTATTATATGGATCGAGTCAAGATATGTTATTTATTGGATGTATGCATCGGGTACTCCATACACATGTACTTTATCGTTTGTATCGGGTATTCCTTGTGCTCGTATTTATTCGTGTGCTTCGTGTGCTTGCGTAGCGTGTCATGATTTGATCTATCAATATTAGTCAGGATGGGACAGTAGGAGTTGATTTTATGATCAAACCCTCAGTATATTCGTGTGCATGTCAATTACATACTACACGTGTAATTGAGTTACCATAAAATATTCGTGTGCAACCTAAACCGATCACATAATAAACTTGTACTCTAAGGCACTAGTTAGTATCATCAGTTCTCTTATTTACAGTTTTCTTATTGCAAGTTCACACCATGTTGCTTGTATTTACTCTTCCAGTATATTTCCACTTTCTAGTTACCTATGCATCTTGTATTCATTTCTGTTGCTGTTATATATTCTCTACCATATATATAAAACTGCTTTCAGAGTTTTGTACTTTGCTCCTTTCCTGATTGAATATATTTTTCCAGACGACTGTTTAGAGGACTAGTGTCCAACCTACTATGGCATGCAGGACGGAGAGCCAGCAGAGGTAGATTTCTTAGTCTAGGATGATCTGATTCCAGTTGTCGAGGAGATGCACCTAGTTATAGCAGAGCAGTAGCTAGTATCTTTTATTTGTACTGGATATGTTTTTAGCTTAGACCTTGACATGTTATTTATATTAAGACCCTTTATGTTATTTGCTAGACTATAGACTTGGGTATTGTGATGACTTGTTATTTTCCTTCTTTTATGATATCGTGCCATTATCTGCCTCGAGTTATGGTGATTGAGTATTGATGTTATATATATTCATCTTGTCCTCCTTTTGGAGTTGAGTTACCATTGACAGGATATATATATATATATATATATATATATATATATATATATATATATATATATATATATATATATATATATATATCATTGCGTGAGTTTGTTAGAAGACCTTTACAGCTTTCTACCGATGATGCTGCGGTGTAAGCATGACGTACCCACGTCTTATGCCCAATTTTTGGGTATGGGTCATGACAATATTATAGATAGTGGACTACAAGATGTGGATTCAAATTGTATTTTGAAGGCTGGAGGACTGTGGATCTTATGGATTTAAGTTTGAGAATTTTAAAGAAATTTAAACGAGTTATTTAATAATAAATTTTAAAGGTGAGAATTGAGTTTAAATTAAATTTGAGGAGTTTAAATCTTGAAGTGGTTAAATTTTAAAGATTTAATTTTTAAAATTTAATTAGAAGTTTGAGATAAAATTCAAGGAATTCAAGGATAATGTTGAGGATTTTGAGTGTTAGGAGTGCACTATAATATTGAGAATTTATTTATGGGTTGATTATACCAAAGGAATAACAATATAAAGTTTGACTTTATCATTTATTGAAGTTGACTTTCAAGGACTTAAGTTGAATTCAAAATTTGAAAAAAAATTCGAGAGATACGATTGATGGAGTAGACTTTGAATGTTAAAATTTATTCATGAGATATGCATTAGTAGGATTTAAATTGAGGATTATTTTTAACTTTTAAATTTTTAGGATTGACCCATTAATTGATGTTTGAGGATGATCCGAAAATTCATATATACATAATGGCAGTGAGGATAAGACAAATTATGGCTATAAGGACAAATCAAATTATTAGAAAATTTTGAGAAATAACTACAATATGAGATACAAATTTTCAAGGATGGAATTAAATTATTTTCAAAAATTTCAAGATTGGATTTATTTTTTAAGTTTGGTTATAGAATTAAATTTGAAGGATTGAATTATCAAAATCTTGAAGGCTGTTATAAATAAGATTTAAATTTTGAGAAAATAATGTTAGATTGTATTTAAGGGTTATGACTTGAGAATATGATTTTTAAAAAAAATTATTGGATTTTAAATTTTGAAGATAAATTCAAATTTTAAAGATTTACTGTAAAATTATAAGCTGTAAGGATGAAGTGAATTTTGAAGACTTTGTTAAATAAGAAAAGTGATTTAACTTCGTGATTATATTGCTTGAATTTTGATGGAGAAAAAAATATTATTGAAGATCTTAAATTTTGGTGACAAAATTCTTTTAAGGTGGGTAGATTGAAAGCCCCCTTATTTTAAAATAAGGGTAATTTGATGATTGTCAATTATTTTTATTATTTTGTTTAATTAAATAGATTTAAGAAATTAATTTCTAAATCCTTCTTTTTTATATTTGACACTTTGTGATGGCTTGGATATTTTGAGCAATGTACGACATTTTCTCTTCCAACCGAATTCACATTATTGACCTTGACTGTACCTAGTACATTTGGGATATGTGTGTTATATTAATTTGATATCCCCCATGATCCAAAATATTGACAAACAACTACAACCATTGACATTGTAAAAATACCCTAATTTGGCTAGTTGAACCCAATCGAGCCCAATTATTTGGTAGTAGATTTGTCTCCACCCGACTATTATTTTGAATTATTAGGACTTGATTATTTGGATATATATTGGTTTAGTTTATTTATTTATTGACTTGTGCTGTTGATGATATTTAGTTGCCTGTGACTTGTGACATTATATCCCACTTATGAATTATTATTCATAATACAATGCACGTATGTGTCATGGTTTCCATATATTGGAGTTGTCATATACATACGACTGGCACGTATTCCTAGTCCTACATATTTTGGGACTGGGGCATGACACTCAATCATTCAAGCAAGTAGCAATAAACATAAAGCATGTAAGATAAAGTAATAAGGCATCCCAAACACTTCATCATAATGTTCTAGAAGTCTAGCCGTAAAAATGTTAGGCTAGCAGAATATCAATAGTTACATAATCGAGATTAGCTGCAGTCTGATTGTATTACACTCATGTAAAGAGGGGACTAATGTCCAGACAAGACGGCTAACAGGTACCAGTGGCTAAATGCCTAAAAAGTAGAATTTATAAAACAAGCAGTGAACAAGGAACCCACTCATTGCCCTCTGTGTCCATGTGTCTGGTGCATGCCATCTGTGCAAAGATAAGCTGGATCCTTAGGTGATGGCTCCAAACCTGGCTGAAAAACTAGTGGAGTTATACCCCAAATAACAAGTACCACAATAAACCATGAATAAAGAAATAAAATGGATCAAGCATATAGTGCAAGAGCCAAGAATCAATGACGCGTGCCCCATCATTGAGATAACATGACACTACTTAACCAAACAAGGACAGAAGATGTCATGCTGGTAATATAGGAAACTTGGGTACTGGCCCTCCTGACCTCTACATCAATGGACATGTAACAACCCTATGATCTGGGCTACAAAAACCCAGGCACAACCTATTTTCTGTTCTACAAATATTCCTGGTATGGCCTCCCTTGCCATAATACGTGCAACTCATCGGTACTATTTGTCGTTGTTGTTGCTGCCTCAGTTGCTGCTACCGAGTTGATATCTTCACCTTTAAGACCTCTTCTGACCCCCAATCTCTAACGCCAACCTCTGAAAGCTAAGTTCATGTCTTCTAGCCGCCACCAATACGACATCGAAGGTCTGATTGTTTTTCCCCTCTACCAACTATAAAATCTCTAAATGGAGCCACTACTAGAAACTCATGGCCCTATCTAGCTCTGCTCCCTTATTTTTGGCGCAAATCTACTCAGTTGGCTAAACTCTATCGGGTAGCCATCCGATATTCTACCAGACTGTTTGAGACTAATAAAATTTTGCTGCAACTCAAACTGAGCTACAACTCCAAATTACTTTGTCCTGAACTTGGTCCTAAAGTTATCCCAGGAAATTAGTCGCCTTAAGCCAACCTTCTCCGATGTCCACCAATCTTGGGCAAGATCCTGAAGTTACAGCTGGACCTGGTCAACTTGTTCCTCAGTCGGATGCTTAGCTGCTACTAGAAACCCATAAATTATAGTGCCCCGTTCCCCCTATTCAGGGAGCGCGACTAAGAAATACTTCGTATCGTTCGATCGAGACAGATTAAATCAAGGTCATTTCCTCGTTATAGATTGGTTTCTTTGGAATCAGGTCCCATATTTAATGGATCGTGCATCAAGGAAGGATTCGGCGGCAGAGTCGAGAGGGGCCTTTCCGTTGCGCGGGTTTCTTTACCCGTTTTCGAATGCTGCTTGGTTGCCTTTTTGTTGGTTTTATGATTTGTATTTTTCTTGAACAGTTTCGATGGATTTCATTGTCTTCGTTCTTTGGATTTCGTATTTCGTATCGAACCCTTGGACATCAAAGCAGGAGATATTAATCATCGGTGAGTGCGTGCAGGTGATCGTGTAGGCGACGCGCAAACGGGGTCTTGAAGATATCCCTTTTTCTCATTCTCGATTCACCAACTTGGGAGTGGCTTTACTTCGATTAGTGACCTTCTTCCAAATCTTCATTCCTAGTAAATTGACTCATTTATGCATTTCGATCAACGATACCAAAAGAAGAATTTGAGTCAAGGTTAAAGATGAAGTAGACTTGAAACACTTGTAATACTCATCATATTAAACATCATACGATACATTATTGCGTGCTTGTCCGCTATACATGTTGCTATTTTATATACAATTGTAGTTAGAACTTATCTATTTATAACTGTTTAATGGTTAGTGCAAATTGGCAATCTGATCATTGGGCAAGGTAGCTTAGACTATGGAAAATGCATGAAGTTTATTTACTTATATTGCTTGAATGTGCTTCAATTAATAACTTACTTTATAGATAAGGCATGGTCTTGGACAACTTATGCATAAGAGATATCGTTCTATGAATGGTCGCTAGGGCACTGGGACCACTTCGACCAGGGTAGAATAATTTGCTAGTGTAGTCCTAGCATTGGATTGGTCCATGCGTCCGCCAAGGGCTAGCTACCCGAAGTAGAATGGCAGCCGAGCCATCTCTTGTCCGACCAAGTGATGCAGTATATATATTTTAACTGTGCAGACTAACTATGTCTTCATGGCAGGGAAGGTCATGGTAAGTTTTATACATGTGGTTCAGACGGTACAGGTAAAGTCATCGAACGGTGGCATATTTTGTTATGTCATTTTATTCTATCATATATAAAGAATTGAACTAAGGCAAGATAGAAAGGTCACATAATAATGTTGCATGTTCACATGAATACGTTATCGATCTTGGAAGTTGGGTTAGCTCGCTCTCACCGGTACTTTTTGAAGTACTGACCCTTGTTGTAGTAGGTTCACCGAGCCGAGGCGACGCGACAAGAAGCTGAAGCTTCCCTCAACCTTTTACTGATCAAGGCGTGTTCGTGTTGTGAGTTTTGGAGCTCAAGTACATAATAAAAAAAGGAGCTCGCTCTCACCTTTTGAAGCTCATAGGCGATGGTGCTAACTCGCACCCAAGGTGTTTTGTATTTCTAAAATATTAGTAAGGGATGTAATGTATGGATCAACAATTTTATTTTGCGGCCAAGTTGTAAGCCATTGTGGTATTCTCATTAATTTTGGGTCAAGAGTCTGTAACCAGATGTTCATTATCAATAAAAAGAGAGAACTTTTCTATATCGAATGTGTGATATCTTATTGTGTACTTTGTTGCATTTGTTTTAAAGTATATCATTATGCCTAGGCCTTGTGCAAGCGCGCCTTACGCCTGTACGATATCACGCTCGGGGGATGATTATCGATTTAGCAAAAATTGGGGTGTGACATATTGATATCAAAGCATGGCTTCAGATCCTTTGACCTTCGTGTCAGAAGAGTTTTCTTGAAATAATCCTGTCCCTCCCAGTTGAACTCTTGAATTCGCTTGGCAAAAATGAGATACGTTCCATACAGTGAGTCCATAATATATTTTGAGACTGATGCTAGTTACTTTTCATTCAAGGAACGACCTCAGATCTGGATGCACAATCCCAGATGGTGGCGCAAGTGCAAGAGAGTAGTTCTGGCACACCGGGTAGCTCAGAAAGTCCAGCTGCCGCACCCTCTGTCGATCCGTTCGAACAGATGATGCATTTGATGGAAATACAGCAGAGACAGACAGAATTACTTCAGAGCCAATTTTTTTCCTGTATCAAAGCTTAATTTCTGGTGCAGTGGACTCAGGCCGAAGCACAGCAGAAGCAAATAGATACCTTACAAACGCTTGTCGCCAGTAACCATTCTGCATCAGCGGCCGTCGCGATAGTGCTAGTTGTAGTCCAGATCGCGGTGCTTCAGGGCCCTCAGGAACCTCCGCCCTCAGACGAAAAGGGTCCCATCTTACAAATATCAGAGTTTAAAAATATGTGTCATGCTACCGTTAAAGGGACCGAGGACCCCTCCGTGGCGTTGGATTGGCTGGTTGAGTTGGAAGACCACTTTGAAGTGCTTCACATGGACGAAACAAAGTGATTCGCTTGTACACATCTTCAGCTCTGTTTAAACGCACATGATTGGTGGGATGTGCACAAACAAGCTATAATGAGTGAAGATGATAGGACAACTATCTCTTGGTCCATGGTTCGTAAGGCCTTTAAGGAGGAGTATCTTCTACCCACCGTCCGTCGTGAGAAGGAAGATGAATTTACACATCTGCAACAAAAAAATATGACAGTGTAGTAGTACGTCTCAGAATTCAAAAAATATGCAAAATTTTCCAAGTCTCATATTTGTGATGCCGAAAGTCGAGTCCGAAGGTTTGATATAGGACTGCGACATTCTATTCGTGCCTACGTCATCGTCCCCCAGTACCATACAATGAGAGAGTCTATAAACCACGCTCTCTCCCTAGAGCCGCAGTACCTCCCAGTTCGTACCGGTACTGTACAAAATTTTAATCACATGCGTCCTAGCAACACAGGAGGTAACAACTCATCCAAGTACCCCAATAACGACGGTAATCAGGGTGCAAGGGAGAGGTAGTGAGCTTGTCTGCTACCAATGCAATCCTGTCGGACACATCGCTCGGAACTGTCGAGTATTCAATGGATCGTGCTTTAAATAAGGTCGCCAGGAACATATGGCAGTGAACTGTCGGAAGGGAGGACCAAACCAGCAGTGACAACAAAATCGTACCCTCAAGATCAGGGACAAGCACCTTAAGCAAACCCGACGGCACCGCAGAATGCTCGAGGCCGGGTCTATGCCCTGACTCGGGAAGAGGCGTTCACATTAAACACGATGGTGTTATGTATATTCTTTTCAATAATGTACCTACTCAACTATTGTTTGATTCTAGTGCCACACATAGTTTCATTGCGGTAGATTTTGTCGCCAAGAACACATTTCCTATAACACCGCTAGGCCTAAACCTTAGCATCCATACTGTAGCGGGTGTGGATTTGCCGGCTCACTTAGTTTTTTGTGAGGGTAACATTTGCATCGGTGGAAAGAAATTATCACTTGATGTGATAGCCTTAGACATCAAGGACTAAGACATCATTCTGGGGATGGATTGGCTTGGCACTTGGTCGGCTACCATTGATTGTGCGGAAAAGAAAGTCGTGTTTCGTCTACCTTGCGAGATCAAATTTTGCTATGCGTATAGTCCACAGTCGAGAGCGCCGAATGCCTGCATGGTAATCTTTGCAATATCTGCTCGACGAATGATATATTCTGGCTGTGATGTGTACTTGGCGTCCATTTGAGACACACAGCGAGATTATGCAAACGTTGAGTCTTTTTAGTTATGGCAGATTTTCTAATGTGTTTCCCTACATGCCGCCCGACCGAGAGATAGAGTTCACTATTGATAAGTTTCCAGAGACTCGACCAATTTCTAAAGCTTCGTATCGAATGGCCCCGGCAGAACCAAAGGAGTTAAAGGTTCAGTTGTAAGAATTGCTAGATCATGGGTATATTCGTCCGAGCATGTCTCCGTGGGGTGCGCCTGTATTATTCGTATAGAAGAAGGATGGCTCAATGTGGCTCTACATCGACTATCGTGAATTGAATAAAGCTACTATTTGAAACAAGTATACCCTTTCCAGGATCGATGATCTCTTTGATCAACTACAAGGTACGATGGTATTCTCGAAAATTAATCTTCACTCAGGTTACCATCAGCTCAAGATTATGCCGGACGATGTGCCAAAATTAGCCTTCCGTACTCGCTACAACCACTATGAGTTTTTGGTGATGCCATTCGTATTAACCAATGCCCCTGCTGCCTTTATGGACTTAATGAATCGTATATTTTAGCCATATCACGACAAGTTTTTAGTATTGTTTCATTGATGATATCTTGATGTACTCGAAGAATAGGAAGAAACATGCAGAGCACTTGCGGACCGTGCTACAAACTCTTCGGGACAACAAGCTATATGCGAAACAGAGTAAGTATGAATTCTGGTTGAGGAGTGTATCTTTCCTCGGGCACATCATATTTACGGGAGGTATTTCAGTCGATCCGATGAAAGTTGAAGCCATCGTCGAGTGGAAGCGGCCTGCATCCGTCAGTGAGATTCGAAGCTTCCTCAGGCTAGCGGGCTACTACTGGCATTTCATAAAGGACTTTTCCAAATTAGCATCACCTCTGACTTGCCTTACACAAAAAGAGTCATATTTGAGCGGTCTACCGATTGTGAAGCCTCGTTTGAAGAGTTAAAGCATTGCCTCACCTTTGCGCCGTTACTTACACTACCAGACGAGACCTCGAGATTCGAAATATTCAGCGACGCGTCAGGGCAGGGCTTAGGGTGTGTACTCATGCAGCAGGATAGGGTGATAGCCTATGCATCCAGGCAACTAAAAAAGCACGAGAAAAATTATCCTACGCATGACCTGGAGATAGCGGTAATTATGTTCGAGCTAAAATTGTGGCGATACTACCTCTATGGAGTGGCTTGCCAAATTTACACTGATCACAAAAGTTTGAAGTACCTATTCACCCAAACGGACGTTAACCTACAACAACGGCGTTGGCTAGAATTAATAAAAGAATATGACTTGACGATCGACTACACACCGGGCAAAGGAAATATTGTAGCAGATGCATTGAGTCGAGTGTTTGAGGGATCCCTATCCGTTGATCACAGTTTACATAGGGACTTGGAGGAATTGGGCATTGAACTCCGAATTTGATATTATGGTGCACGGGTTGCTCAGATGTGGTTCGTACCCAACTTGTTAGAGAGAGTCACATCTACTCAGAGGGATGACACATTCTTAAGGAAAATGCATGAGCAGATTCTAGCGGAGAAGGCGAAGGACTTTGTAGTATATGAGAATGGAGTATTGCGAGTTAAGGGAAGGCTATGCATCCCCAATGACTCAGAACTCAGAAAGATGATCCTTACGGAAGCTCACTATACATCCTATATAGTCCATCCCGGGAGCACAAAGATGTATAGAGACCTTCATACTATTTCTAGGGGCACGGCATGAAGAAGGATATGGCGCTCTTCGTATCGCAATCCATAACCTGTCAGAGGGTGAAAGCAGAACATCAGTGACTGGGCGGAGAAATACAGAATCTTGCTATCCCGGAATTGAAGTGGGAGCACATAAGCATGCACTTCATCGTTGGCTTGGACGCAATGGGGGAATGATGCAATTTTGGTCATTGTCGACCGGTTAACCAAGTCAGCGCACTTTATTGCCATTAAAGCTACTTGGAGCATCGATCGCCTTGCCTAGACCTACCTTGATAAGATAGTTCGGCTGTACGGAATACCAGTTTCTATAGTGTCTGATCGGGATGGACGATTTCTATCACGTCTCTGGGAAAGCCTTCAGTCAGCGATGGGGACCAAGTTAAAGTTTTTCTTATCCTACCATCCTTAAACCGATGGCCATATAGAGCCGGTGAATCAGGTATTATAAAATATGCTGCATCTCTGCATAATCGATTCGAAGTCAAATTGGGACGTCCACCTACCGTTGGCCGAATTTGCATATAACAACATTTATCAGTCCAGCATCCAAATAGCTTTGTACAAGGCTCTGTATGGGCAGAAGTGTAGGTCACCGATCTGCTAGGATGAAATTGGGGAACATCAAATCCTTGGGCCAAAACTTGTTGAACAAATAGTCTAAAAGGTTCGGTTGATTCGAGAGCGACTAAAAGTAGCACAAAGCCGGCAAAAAAGCTATACCGACATTCGTCGTTGACCCCTCGATGTCTTTGAAGGTGATCATGTGTTTTTAAAGGTCTCACCCATGCGAGGAGTTATAAGATTCGGGATAAAAGGGAAGTTAAGTCCGAGATTCGTTGGCCCGTTCGAAGTCCTCAAACGAGTCACTTCAGTTGCCTATCAAATTGTATTGACCAGCCCTGTGAGAAGCGCATGATATTTTTCACGTCTCACATCTTAGAAAGTACATGCATAACCCGAACCATATGATAGATTTTGGTTAGCTGGATCTACAGGCAGGCTTGTCGTACGCCGAAGAACCCGTTCAGATCTTAGATCGTAAAGAGAAGCAGTTACGGAATCGTACAGTCTTGCTTGTGCGTGTTATTTGGCGGAACCACTCGGTCGAGGAATCGACCTGGGAACTCAAATTGGACATGAAGGAAAAGTTTCCTTTATTATTCTTTAGGGGTAGGTTCTATTCCTAAGTTTTGAGGATGAAACTTTTTGTTAATTGGTTAAGATGTAGCGCCCCGTTCCTCCTGTTCGGGGAGCGCGGCTAAGAAATACTTGGTATCGTTCGATCGGGACAGATTAAATCAAGATCCTTTCCTCATTATGGATTGGTTTCTTCAGAATTAGGTCCCACATTCAATGGATCATGCCTCAAGGAAGGACTCGGCAGCAGAGTCGAGTGGGGCCTTTTCGTTGCGCTGGTTTCTCTGCCCATTTTTGAATGCCGCTTGGTTACCTTTTTGTTGGTTTTGTGATTTGCATTTTTCTTGAACGGTTTCAATGGATTTTATTGTCTTCGTTCTTTGGATTTCGTATTTCGTATCGAACCCTTGGAAATCGAAACATGAGATATTGATCATTTGTGGGTGCGTGCAGGTGATCGTGTAGGCGACGCGCAAGCAGAGTCTTAAAGATCTCCCTTTTTCTCGTTCTAGATTCACCAACTTGTGAGTGGCTTTACTTCGATTAGCATCCTTCTTCCAAGTCTTCTATCCTAATAATTGACTCGTTTGTGAATTTCGATCAACGATACCAAAAGAATAATTTGAGTGAAGGTAAAATATGAAGTAGACTTGAAACACTTGTAATGCTCGTCATATTAAACATCATACGATCAAATTATTGCGTGCTTGTCCACTATACATGTTGCTATTTTATGTTCTGTTATAGTTAGAACTTATCTATCTATAACTGTTTAATGGTTAGTGCAAAATGGAAATGTGATCATTGAGCAAGGTAGCCTAGACTAGAAAAAATACATGAAGTTCATTTACTTATATTGCTTGAATGTGCTTCAATTAATAACTTAGCTTGTAGATGAGCCATGGTCTTGGACGACTTATGCACAAGAGATGTCATTCTACGAATGGTTGCCGGGGCACTGGGACCACTTTGACCCGGGTAAAACAATTTGCTAGTGTAGTTCTAGCATTGGATGGGTCTGTGTGTCCGCCAAGGGCTAGTTACCCGAAATGGAATGGCAGCCGACCCATCTCTCGTCCAACCAAGTGATACGCTATGTATATTTTAACTGTGCAGACTAACTATATCTTCATGGCAGGGAAGGTCATGGTAAGTTTTGTACGGTGGTTCAGACGGTACAGGTAAAGTCACCGAACGGTGGCACATTTTGTTAGGTCATTCTATTCTATCATATATAAAGAATTAAACTAAGGCAAGATAGAAAGATCACATAATAATAATGTTGCATGTTCACATGAATACATTATCGATCTTGGTTGTTGGGTTAGCTCGCCCTCACCGGTACTTTTTAAAGTTTTGACCCTCGTTGCAGCAGGTTTCCCGAGCCGAGGCGATGTGGCGAGGAGCTGAAGCTTTCCTCAACCTTTCACTGATCAAGGTGCGTTTGTGTTATGACTTTTAGATCTCAAGTACATAATCCGGAAAGGAGCTCACTCTCACCTTTTGAAGCTCCTAGGCGATGGTGCTAACTCGCACCAAGGGTGTTTTGTGTTTCTGAAATATTAGTAAGGGATGTAAAGTATGGATCGACTATCTCATTTTGCGTCTAAGTTGTAAGCCCGTGCGGCATCCTCATTACTTTTGGGTCAAAGGTCTGTAACCAGATGTTCATTATCAATAAAAAAAGAGAACTTTTCTATATCCAATGTGTGATATCTAGTTGCATACTCTATTGCATTTGTTCTAATGTATATCATTATGTCTAGGCCTTGTGCATGCCCCCCTTATGCGTGCACGGCATCATGCCCGGGGGACGATTATCGATTTAGCAAAAATCAGGGCGTGACATAAATATCTTGGAGACAATCTCCTTTGGTAATGGCATATTCCGTATATACCATCAAAATATCGTGGATTAAGTCGGCAAAATCTAACTAACGCCCCCGAATCTACCCTTCCACCCCTATCTAGATCGGTCTGTAACCCTTGGTTCAACAAGACGTTATGTTCTTACTGCTGAAGCTGTTGTTGTTGTTTTACAGCCATCTAATATTGTTGGGTGGCCATTATTCCCTTGATAATCTCCAATAAGGCTGGGGTATTAAGAGGCTGCTGGTACCGCTGGTACTACTGGTGGCATTGGAACTTCGGGTACCCTGGGTTCCACTTGCTCCACTATAAGTTCTACTCGAACCTCCCTCGGAGAAGGTTGTGCCCCTCGCTATTGTACAATCGAACCCTACTCTATTGGATCTCCTACCACTCCTGCTCCTCCAACAACCGAGGGAGGGGAATACCTAAAGGAAAGGACATAAAACATAAGACTAATCAAGAAAAGAACAAGAAGGAATCAAGGAAACAATGAGTTGGATGATTCAAATAGAGTATCGAGAAAGACGAGTCCAGGATTTTAAGAAGAACATGTTTGATTGAGACTCCTAAGATCACGACACCCCACAAGCCTAAAAGTAGGACATGCATGGGCCACCACTAAAAGCTTGTCACGTCCAGTACCCGAATACGGAGACGGACATGGCCAGCTCCCTCGTACAAGGTATAGAATGTTGAACTGCGATCACGGCTGAAAGACTACAGGGTGCATGCTACAATCAAGTCTCCTAGGGTATCAGAAAAACTATGTCTTAATCATTCAAGCAAGTAGCAATAAACATAAATCATGTAAGATAAAGTAATAAGGCATCCCAAAACCTTTATCATAATGTTCTAGAAGCTTAGCTGTCAAAATGTTAGGCTAGCAGAGTATCAATAGTTACATAACCGAGATCAGCTGTAGTCTGATTATATTACAGTCACGTAAAAAGGGGACTAATATCCAGATAAGCTGGCTAACGGGTGTCGGTGGCAAAACGCCCAAAAGAGTAGAATTTATAAAATGAGCAGTGAACAAGGAACCCACTCGTTGCCCTCAGCGGTCGTGGTCTGGTGCGTGCCATCTGTGGATAGAAAAGCTCGATCCTCAAGTGCTGGCTCCAAACCTGGCCAAGCAAAACTAGTGGGTTTAGACCCCAAATAGCAAGTACCACAAAGAAGCATGAATAAAGAAATAAAACGGATCAAGTATAGAGTACAAGAGCCCAGAATCATTGGCGCGTGTCCCGTCATCGAGATAATATGACACTCCTTCACCAAACAAGGACAGAATATGCCATGTATCACGAGATAAGGTACGTACCATGATTATGGTCAAGCTGAGGTTCTGTATCATAGTTCGATCCATATTCCATCATAGCATAGGAGCCTAACTCCCCAATAGAACAAGGATAGGAGATGAACCACCACTCCATGATAGTTCATGTTTCTACGCTACTAGCAGAAAAATACAAATCACAAACAAGTAAGGTTATAATTGGCGAACAAAGTTATAGCTTGTTATGTGGAGTTTAGGGTTATTTGTCACGCCCCAGTCCCAAAATACGTAGGACTAGGAATACATAAGCATGCCAGCCGTATGTATATGACAACTCCAATATATGTAAACCATAACACAAACGTACGCTACATTATGAATAACAATTCACAAGTGGTACATAATGTTACAAGTCACAGGCAACTAAATCTCATCCACAAACACAAGTCAATAAATAAATAAATAAACTAACCAAATAGAACCAAATATTCAAGTCCAAATAACTCAAAATGATAGTCGGGTGGAGTAAAATCCACTACCAACGACTATAGCAAACTAAAATGAGAGAGGAGGATAAAGCTCCAATATAAAATAAAATAAAAATAAAAGAGTATCAACTAAAAGATCCATCACTAGAGATAATCAAAGATGCTTAAAAGGTAAGACCTCCTCGATAGAAGAATCAGGTCCCGGTCTGTACTCTTATGGATTGTCCTGATCGCCTATACCTGGAAAGGGACCAGGTCCTTAGAGGGACATAACATGATACCTAGAAGCAAGCTATATAAACTGCAATAAGTAAAAATACAAAGTATTTTATAACCACCTAAAGTGCAATTTGGAAGACACCTTCATGCGTATGAGTGGGATTGTTGGCTCATGTATATATAATAATAAGGTATCTAATAATGTAATATCATCACCCCTAGTACCATCCGGAGACTTGGCTCACCGATTTGGCTGTCTCATACGCATAATGATTTTTTCTCCCTCATCTTCGTACTGACCAAATCGATACACAATATGTCCAGTATTGTAACTGTATGAGTCTCTAACACACTAGTCATAATAGTTATGCTTATAAACGTCATACTTTCCTTACGTACCAGTAGCAAGTCGAATACGTAATCCGTGCCCCTAATAAAATGTCATGACTCGTGTCATGTGTGTGTCATGGCCCAAGGAGATAAAATTATCCACAAATCGGAGGTAGTCTGCTAAAACTAAGTCAACATGCATAAAATAAATAAAAACTACGAAAGACGACGAACACCATCGTTTGCACCAAAGTCAAGGTTAGACACACAATTTATATGAAAATAATTCATGAAACAATAAAATAAAATACTAAAATAAAAGTATACTAACAGTAAATATAGCAAGTTATCTTACCCGGTGTCCGAGCAGAGTTTAGACAATATTCTGGCAGTGAATATGTCAAGTCAACAATAGCACAGAGAGAGAAAGATGTACAAACATCTTTTGATACTGAAATAAACATCAACAATGTTCACAAAATTAGCGAGATAGTCAGAAAATACTACCCTTTCATCAAATTTGGATACATGAGCAAAACGGTAAGTTTTGGGTCAAAGCGGAGTCCACATGTGGCCCACTCCGTACCAAAAAATATGCCAGGGGTAAAGGTTTCTAAATTGGAGAAATTATAGGTTAAATAAATCCTAATCGATCATAAAAACTAAACGATATGTCCTGTTCTGGATTCCGGTGAGCCGATCAAAAAATCGCTCGTCAAGTCGAACCTTGGGGCCTGTAAAATGATGATTTGTTGAATAACCCAAAATCGAGCAAGACTTGGGTCACAGGATAAGTCAAAAGCTGCGAGTCTAATGGCAAAATTTTTGTGGCAATTCGATGAGCGATCACAAACTAATTAAAAAATTTGTAAAACACTGATACACGTGACTTTTTACGGATACAGGTTGATTCCGGCGTACACACATATTGAAATTAACCTCCATGAAAGCTCACACGTTAGGATATACCATACTAGTATTTTGGTATAATTGGGACACAATAAGGTGGTCCCATTTGGCGGGATGTACTCCGTATCGCAAAATTTAAGTTTTTGAAGACATAATTTTTGGTAATTTTGGATACAGAATAATTTAATGAATATTGCAAACTACGAAAAACTAAAGAATAAAAATAATCTGGGATATATTGTTAATAACTCCCATCAAATTATTTTTGAAAATATTAAATGAGTTGGTAGATAACTGCGCATAAATATGGGTACTTGGACTGAATTTTTGAACTATTTTGAACTATTTTTTGTCCAACTTTCGATCAAATTTTCGATCAATCCAGGGCACCTAAAATTATTCTACTTGGAGCGATTCCTAGAGGGTTATGTTGTGAACATAATACAATCGACCGCTCAAAAAATGATGCAACGAAGGGGGAGGTATACATACTGAAATAGGGAGGGGTCGAACCCGATTCCTTCTGTGTGCGTGGCGCTGTTTGTGGCGGCCGGCGGTCGGGTGCGGCGATGATGGTCGGGGGTGTCGGAGGGTGAGGTCAGGGAGGAGAAGGGGAGTTAGGGTTAGGGTTTGATGATTTGAAACACATATATATAGAGTGAATAAGAGATGGGGGGTGGGTACTCGCGGATCAGCGGGTCTGGCGAAAGCCTGAGTCGGTAGTTTGCAGGTTTGGGCTGGGTAGGTTAGCTATTAGTATTAGTTTAGAGTTTGTTTTGGATTAGGATTATGTTAGGGTTTAGGGATTTATATTTCTTTTTTTTCTTTTAGGGCTATTTGATTGTATCCCCTATTAGATTAGGTATATTAATATTACCCTCCCCTTTAGATCAAAAGTTGAGAATATTTCCCTAAAAGTGTGGTTAAATTTTTTGAAAGTATCGTTAAAAGTTTTGACAGTATCGTTAATGAGTTTTTAACAACACTTTTAAGGGGTATTCTTAACTTTTGATCTAACATAGGATAATATCAATATACATAATCTAAGAGGGGATAAAATCAAATAGCCCTATTTATTATTATTATTATTTTTATTTTATAAGAGCGTATATTTTATTCTATTACCAATATCTTTTATTATTTAAATATTTTTTTTTACATGTATACAATTATGCATATATTTTTATATACTAAATTTACTTATTCCTATTGTATTATTAAACTGTACTCATGTATAGTACCATGAGCAGGAATACCTATTATATACTTTGATTATTCATTTAATTAGTTAGAAAATCTAGGATGGTTACATTATACCCAACTGACAAAACTTTTGTCCTCAAAATTAAAACTAACGTATAATTTTATAAAATAAGAGAATAATAATATGGTAAAGAAGGGTCAAGTACGAACTATCGTACCTCAAACTTGGAAGGAAGAAAATATATTTTATGCATTAAATTCTAAGAGTTAGTCTGGCCTACTCTAATAAGGTAATATGGCACGAATAAGTTTTAGTACAAGAAGAACTTGCACAAGAAATTGAGGATACGATATAAGAGATGAGTAACCCAAGAGAACGATATGTTGATAGGAAAGAGGATGAACAATTACTTCTTGGATACATGAACGACCTTGAGCTCTCTATAATCTAATGATATAAAAGACTGTCTCACTATTTAATAAATTCTTCATAGTCACTAGTGCCTACATTTTTACTCCTTGAAGTACTTAAATTTTAAATTCTAAAAATTCTTATCTAAGTTAAGTCAATCGCAATCTTCTCAATAATTAAATAATAATATCTAAATCTAAATCAAGTCATCTCAATCTTCTCAAAAATCAATATTTAAATTTAATTTCAATCTATTCTAATATCTTCTCAAATTTTAAATAATCAAATCTAAATTGAAGACAAATCTATATAACATCTTCAAAATTTAATTATTCCACATCAAATTTTAAATCAAGATTCAAGCTATCATAATTTCTCAAAAATTTAAATAACCAAAAATCTATTCAATCATATCTTATTCCAAGTTTCAGATTTTTTAGAATTCCGTAGTCATTAAATTATAAATTCAATTACCATCCACAAAATCTAAAATTGATGATTCAAGACTCAAAATCTAATATTCTAAACAAATCCTCAAATTACAAAATTTTAAATCCAATCCATCAATGTTCATATTTAAAATTCTATTTTTCCTCAAAATTTTAAATCGATGATTTAACCTCCATTATTCAAAATTTAAATCATATACTCAAATTATAATAATTATTTTTCCAATATATCAAAATCTAAAATTTAATCCATAAGACACTCTTCTACTTAAAGTTAAAGCCTTATCATTAATTTATTTTTCACATAAGTCAATTAGATCATAATAATTCTTCTAAAAATTCTTAAAATTAAAATTACTTAAATTTCTCAATATTATCTTACTTGATTACATTCTTAACCACAATATAAGATTGTCATCTTCATATAAACTTTTAGTTCAAGTTGACAATGCAACTTCTACCCAACTTAGAATTTACCGATCTATCACATAAGACTATATCTTTAAGAAAAAATTCCTCAAATCATTTTAATCTTGTTAATCAATCCTTGAAAAAGTTAATGTATTCATGACACAAATTAAATTCCTCATACATCCTTAGTTGCCAAAGTAACCTACCTAACAAAGTAATTGACCTATGTGACATATACCGAGTACTAGTGAGCTTTAACCTCCCTCAAGCACGAGAAGATAAGATTTACGTTAGGAAAGGATCAAGGAAGATGTAACAATCAAATAAGAGTTTGAGAAAAAATTCAAATAAGGTGATTTAAATAAGTGGATGAGATCCTATAGTCTAATCCTATTTGTAGGCTTACTCGGTACAGTAACGTAACCGAGACAATATACTTTCGACCTGCGTAGGCCACCACAAAAATATGTCACATCCCAATCACAAAATACGTAGGACTAGGAATACGTAAGCATGACAGCCATATGCAAATGATAACTCCAATATATGCAAACCATAACACATACGTACGCTGTATTATGAATAACAATTCACAAGTGGTACATAATGTGACAAGTCATAGGCAACTAAATCTCATCCACAGACACAAGTCAATAAATAGAGAAATAAACTAACCAAATAGATCCAAATGTTCAATTCAAAATAATCCAAAATGATAGTCGGGTGGAGACAAATCTACAACCAATGACCATAGCAAACTAAAATTAGAGAGGAGGCTAAAATTCTAATATAAAATAAAATGATAATAAAAGAGTATCAACTAAAAGATCCATCGCTAGAGATAATCAAAGATGCTCATAAGGTAAGACCTCCTCGACAGAAGAATCAGGTCCCAATTAGTACTCCTGCAGATAGTCCTGATCGTCTATATCTGGAAAGGGACCAGATCCTCAAAGGGAGGTAACAAGATACATAGAAGCAAGCTATATAAACTGTAGTAAGCAAATATGCAAATGGTTTTCTAACTACCTAAAGTACAATTTGGAAGATACCTCCATGCATATGAATAGGATTTTTGGCTCATGTATATATAATAACAAGGTATCTAATAATATAATATCATCATACCAAGTTCTATCCGGAGACTTTGCTCACTGATTTTGTAATCTCATACGCATAATAGTTTTCTTCCCTTTCATCCCCCCACTGACAAAATTACATACACAACATGTCTAGTATTGTAACTATACGAGTCTCTAACATACTAGTCATAACAGTTATATTTATAACCGTCACATGTTCCTTACTTACCGGTAGCAAGTCAAATACGTAGTCCGTATCCCTAATAAAATATCACAACTCATGTTATGTGTGTGTCATGGCCTAAGGAGATATGAAAATATCCCACAAATAGGATGTAGTCCGCTAAAACTAACTCAACATGCATACAATAAATAAAAGTTATAAAAGATGAAGAACACTGTCGTTTGTACCCAAGTCAAGCTAAGATGCATAGTTTATATGCAAATAATTTATGAAATAATAAAATAAAATAAATACTGAAATAAAAGCATACTGATAGTAAATATAGCAAGGTATCTTAAAAGGTGTCCGAGCAGAGTTTAGAAAATGTCCTTGCAATGAATATGTCAAGTCAACAGTAGAACAAAGAGAGAAAGATGTACATCTCTGGATGCTGAAATAAATATCACCAACGTTCACGGAATAAGTGAGATAGTAAAAAAATACTACCCTTTCGTCCAATTTGGGTAAATTTGACTGACTGAGAATCGATTGAAACTTGGGTCAGAGGATAAGTCAAACGCTGCGAGTCTAATGGAAAATATTTTGTGGCAATCCGATGAGCGATCACAAACTAATTGAGGAATTTGTAAAACACTGATATAGGAGACTTTTTACGGATACGGGTTAATTTCGGCATGCACACACATCGAAATCAACTTCGGCGAAAGCCCATAAGTCAGGATACCATACGCGCCTTTCGGTAATATTGGTACGCAATGAGGTGGTCCCGTTTGCCGAAGTGCAGTCATACTACTAAATTTTAGTTTCTAAAAGTATTATTTTTGGTCATTTTGGATACAGAATAATTTGATGAATATTGCAAACTAAAAAAACTAAAAGAAGAAAAATAATCTTGGATATGTTGTGAATAAATTCCTTCAAATAGATTTAAAACAAAATTAAACGAGTTGGCAGATAACTGGGCATGAGCAAGGGTACTTGGACTGAATTTCTGAACTATTTCGAACAATTTTTCGTCCAACTTTCGATAGACTTTTTGATCAATCCATGGCACCTAAAATCATTCGACTTAGAAAAAATCCTTGAGGGTTATGTTGTGAACGCAACACAACCAACCGCTCGAAAAATGATGCAACAAAGAGGGAGATATACATACCAAAATAGGGAGGGGTCAAAGCCAATTCCTGCTATGTATGCGGCGCTGTTCGCGGTGATCGACGGTCAGGTGCGGCGACGACGGCCAGGGGTGCACCTGGGTGTCGGAGGTTGAGATAAGGGAGGAGAAGTGGAGTTATGTTTAGGGTTTGATGATTAGAAACTTATATATAGAGAGAGAATTAGAGATCGGGGGAGGGGGGTACTCGCGGATCACCAGGTCTGCGCGGGGGCCTGAGTGGGTAGTTTGTAGTGGGTATGTTAGCTATTAGTATCAGTTTAGATTTTGTATAGGATTATGATTTGGGTTTTGGAATTTATATTTCTACTTTTTCTTTTAATTTCTTTTTTTATGTTATTATTATTATTATTGTTATTATTATTATTATTATTATTATTATTATTATTATTATTATTATCATTATCATGATATTATTATTTTTTATTATTCTATTTATTTCTAAAATTATTATTATTATCTCATTATTATTATAATAACTTAAAATATATTTCTATTGTTATTATCATTATACAAGGCTATTAGTATTTATTATTATTTTATAAAAGCATATGTTTTGTTCTATTATCAATATTTTTTTTTAAAATTTAATTCTTTTACACGTGTACAATTATGCATATATTTTTATATACTAAATTTATTTATTTCGATTATAGTATTAAACTGTACTCATGCATACTACCATGAGCAAATATACTTATTATATACTTTGATTTTTTATTTAATTATTTAGAAATCTTAGGGTGGTTATACTATCCCAGAGATAATGCATAATAAGCATCCTCAGATCGGGCTATGTCGAGCAGGGCTTACCGAGCCAATAATATTCAGGAAAGCGAGCAAGATCGTATAGTCCCCCGTAGGGCCACCAGGCTGATAAATCAGTGACAGTTCCAACCTTCTTATAGGGAATTGTTGGCTCGGTTTAAATATAAAAGTTGAAGATCCTTTTGGAGTATGCCCGGGAATAACTTCTAGGTCTCAACTACATGCGGATGATATACAATATCTGTGGTGGCTAGCCTTGTATGCCTCAAAAGTTATCAAGGGGTGGCCCATCCCAGGATATCGCTACCTCCCCATATTTTATTCATTTTTATGTTACCTAATTAACCCTACGATTATATGAAACTCTGTACAAGCACGCTTGGTACGAATCCTTGTAAGTATCATAAGTCAAATCAGGATTCACCAAAGTATGGATGCAATATTCAAACAAGCATTAACCTAGCCACGCTATGGTTCTGACCAATTATTATTTTTGTGCCAAGGAGTTCAAGAATATAATATCACATATCGAACATGAGTCATGTCCAACCTTAGTGTATATGTTGGCCAATGTCCAACACTCAGTGTACAATAAAGTTATTAGAAACATGCAAGAAGGAAAATATATCAGCACAGATACCACAACCAAGTCAGGATATATAATCTATCAGTTGGTCACTAGAATCATGTCTTGATCGAGTCAGGAATATAATTAGTCAGGAATTTGTCACTTCATATAATCAGTCTTGATCACGAATGTCTCATTAATTTTTTGAGTTCTTGGATCATAGATCTTTAGTCATAGTCAAGCTATCATGAATCACCAATCTAGAATAGGCACCAAGTGCACAACAAAACCTACATAAGCACAAACAATCATAGGGGTCTCCTAGTGTCATGACCCACAGTCGATGTAGGAAAATAAGTACGTGGGTACGTCCAGCCTATGCCGCAGCATCGGCGGTAGAACAATGTCTATGTAAACAATACTCTCTAAATATTTTATACAATATATATAATGTACCTGTCAAGATATCTCAATTCCAAATGGAGGATAATATGATAATATGATAATATGATAATTATAATCAATACTCAATCATAATATAAAACTAGAGAAAGATATGGCATGATATGGAATAAAAGGAATAAAATACTAAGTCACCAAACAATCTAAGTCCAGTCCAATAGTTTAATTATAACTCAATGATATCAAATATAATACATATCAAAATGTCTAAAATGAGATAAATATAATATCATAAATGAACTAGCAAATTATTCTCGACTGTTGGTACTACCTCAATAGGCTCTACGGGTGTTATCTCAACTGGCTCGCCATCCTGTGGCCTGTAGTGCGTAGGACACCAGTTCTCTAATAAATTATCTAAAAAATATATCCAGTCGGGATTAGGACAAAGTACAACCCAATAGCAGTTCCAATAATTGATAGAAACTATGAGACAACAATAGCAATAAAAGTAAATGATAGAAGTAACTGAACTAGTAACTATCACAAGAAAAGTATCATGGCAAATAATAGAAATAACAATATGGTGAGAAACATCAATGTAATAAACTAGAATAAATAAATAATAATAAAATATGTCTTAAAATATTAGTAAGATAATGTGATCGCCTTGGGCCTAGCACGGGCTATATATAAAAGGGAAGCTAGTGTGACCACACGTGAGTTGCATGATCTGCTAGGTATCATGGGCTACACTTTTCTAATAGTTAAATGCATGAATTAAAGTCTAAATTGTAGGAGAAATCAGAATTTACTTATTGGGAGATATATTCCTAATGAAATGCTCAAATGGACACAATTAGGACACAAGCTCTTTTTCAATTCCTTCTTCTCCAAGTGCTTCTTGCAATCCAAGCTTCAATTCTTTCTAGATGATATAATTGGAGAGAATGAGAGTGAATTTTGGTAAATTTGGTAGAGAAATTAAGTGATTTAGAGAAGAACACAATTGGAGATCTAGAATAAAATAAATTAATGAGAGGAGAGAGAGAGTGAGAACCCCCTCTTGTGGTCGGCCCCCTTTCCCCCCCTCTCCAAGCAATATGTAATATCCAAGATACCTCCCACTAATTAGTTAGAAGGGAATAATTAGGAGGGCTATATTAGGAAGCTTCTAATATAATAAAAATTAATTATAATCTCCTTAATTAACTAAAGAGAATGAGTCTAATGGGCCTAACCCAATGTTGGGCTCAATGTGTCATGACAAGTTCTAATTAGGTCCACTAATGATAAGTCCAAAAAAATAGGCTAGCCCACTAACTAATAATTAAAAAGCATAATACATAATAAATAATTAATAGCACAATATATAAATATTTAATCACTAAATATAAAAAATACTAAATGACAAAAATATTCTCATCTAGAAATATGGTAGTGACAAGTCTACCCTCCTTAGAAGAAATTTAACCTCAAAATTTAAGAAAAGAACTAACACTAAAATAAGAAATCACAGCAAGCAAGAAAGAACGATACCTCATGGCTCAAAGAGGTAAGGGTATCGCTCACGCATCTCAGCTTCCCTCTCCAAGGTAGACTCTCCTGGAGAGTGATGTCTCCATGCGACGGATACCAAGGGAATAGTCTGGTTCCACAGCACATTCTTTTTGCGATCCAGAATCTGCACTGGCTACTCTGGGTAGATGAGAGTCGAACTCACCTCAATCTTCGAGTGATCCAATATGTGACTAGGATCTACCATGTACCATCTCAGTTGTGACACATGGAACATATCATGCACTCCCTCCAGTACATGCAACAAGTCTAGTCTGTTGGCCACTCTACCGACCCTCAAAAAAATACCAAAGGGCCCGATGTACCGTGGACTAAGCTTTTCGCCTCTAACAAAGTGAATCTTCCCGACATCCAAAAAATATGCAAGAACACCAGGTTACTAACCTAGAACAAAACACAACCATAACACGCAACCTAAAATAAAGCCATCACAAGCAATACAATCAAAACCTATACCTCAAACTCCAAAGGCCTCTGGTGGACATCGGTCCATTGCCACTATCTGTCCTGTGCCATCCAAAGTCTATCTCTAATGACCTTCACCTTCTCAGCTGCATCAACAATCATCTCTGGTCCCGATAAGGCTCTCTCACCAACATCATCCCAAGATAGAGGAGTGCGACATCTCCGTCCATATAAAGTCTTGAATGGTGAGATCTCGATACTTGTCTTATAGTTATTTTTGTTAGCAAACTCTACCAGGTGAAGATGATACTCCCAAGAGCCTCTGAAATCCAAACCATAAATGTAAAGCAAATCTTCGAGAGTCTAAATAGTCTTGTCCGACTGCCCGTCTGTCTGGGGGTGATATGCGGTAATAAACTTGAGCTGGGTGTCCAAGCTATCCTGTAAACTCCTCCAGAAGTGGGATATAAAGCGACTATCCAAATCTGAGATAATGTTCATAGGAACTCCATACAATCTAACAATCTATTGCACATACATATATGCTAGCTTCTCTTTAGGCGTACCCACTTTGAATGGAAAGAAGTGAGCCAATTTGGTTAACCTATCTACGATGACCCAAATTGCGTCTTTCCTTCCTGGAGAACACGGAAGCCCTGAAACAAAATCCATAGTCACATGCTCCCACTTTCACTCTGGAATGGGTAAAGGATGAAGAAAGCCACCTGGCCTCTGTCTCTTTGTCTTTACCTGCTGGCAAACTAAACATCTGGATACGAAACATACCACCTCTCCCTTCATACCATACCACCATATATGCTCCCTCTGATCTCTATACATCTTGTTGCCACCTGAATATATAAAGTACTATGATCGATGCTCCTCCTGAAGAACCTCATCGTGCAATATCCCACTTGGCACAAACAATCTGGGACCATGTTGTAATGATCCATCCTCCATAATAGTGAAGTCCTTTGATAATCCCATCCGAACATGTGCTCTGATGCCCCTTAAAGACTCATCGTCATACTACATAGCTCTGATCCTGTCTATCAGCTCTGACTGTATCTGTAATCCCCACATCTGTATCTCGATACTAGGTACCAGCACTTCCATACCTAAGCCTTCAAGATTGGCTAATAAATGTCTATCCGTCGTCAAGTATATAGACACTGGATACCTGTTCAAGCCATCAGCGACTAATTTACCCTTCCCTGGATGGTATTACAATGATATGTCAAAATCCTTTATCAACTCCAACCACCGTCGATGCCACATGTTTAGTTCTTTCTGTGTAAACCTATACTTCAAGCTCTTGTGGTATGTAAAGATCTCCACACGCTCTCCGTACAGATAGTGTTTCCACAACTTTAGGTCAAAAATGACTGCTGTCAACTCCAAATCATGGGTAGGGTAATTCTTCTCATGAGAACGTAATTGTCTAGAAGCATAGGCAATCACCGTCCCGTTCTGCTACAAGACACAACCTAAACATTTTCCTAAAGCATCACTATAGATAGTGAATCTACCCGATCCCAATGGCAACGTCAATACTGGAGTTGTCGTTAATTTCTTCTTTAGCTCATCAAAAGTGGCCTGATACTCCTCTATCCAGACAAAATCTACATCTTTTCTGGTCAGCCTAGTCATTGACTCTGTAATCCTAGAGAAGTCCTGTACAAATCTTCATTAATAACTTACTAGCTCCAGAAAACTCCTTATCTCTGCCATTGAACTTGGAGTAGCCATTGACTCCATTGCCACGATCTTCTTTGGGTCCAATGAGATCCCGTCACCTGTAATCACATGACCAAGGAATTCAACCTTGTCAAGGAAGAACTTTTCCTCAGATGCTCCTCGTGCTTCTCTGAGATCTTTGAATACACTAGAATTTAATCAATAAATACCTCCACAAACTTATCAAGATACTGATGGAACACCTTGTTCATCAAATTCATGAATATCGTTGGGGCATTGGTCAACCCAAACGGTATCACCAAGAACTCAAACTGGCCATAACGAGTCCGAAAAGCTCTCTTCAGAATATCCTCCTTCTTCACTTTTACCTGGTGGTAACCCAACCTCAGGTCTATCTTTAAGAATACCTTCGCTCCGCTCAACTAATTGAAGAGATCATCAATCCTCAATAGCAGATATTTGTTATTAATAGTGAGGTTGTTAGAGCCCTATAGTCGATACATATGCGTATCGACCCATCCTTTTTTTGTACTAACAATATCAGAGTACCCTATGGTGATAAACTGGATCTAATAAAGCCTTTTTCCTCTAACTCATCTACTTGCTTCTTCAATTTGGCCAGTTCGATGTTGTTAATTCTATTGATGTGCTGAGATATTGGCTCTGTGCCTGGCACCAAGTCTATAGAGAACTCAACATCTCGGTCTAGCGGCAAACTCGGCAACTCCTCCGAAAAAACATCCATGAACTCTGCTATCAATGGATGAGGCAGCTCTTTCTCTTCCACCATGGCTTCACAGATAGCATCCTTACTCCACTCTGCTGCTTCTCTGGCAATATTAAACTCTGGCTCTCCTGGCGATCTAAATAAAACTCTGCTCTTCGATAATATATACTAGAATGGTGCCTACTCAACCAAACTATCCCAAGTACAATATCGTAGCTCGGAAGTAACATTACAAGTAAGCACACACTCAACTTCCGGTCTCTCAATGTAACTCTTCGACCTTGTAAACATCACTGACCAGGATAATGCCAACCCCAGTCATGATCTTTCAAGTCCTAGCCAAAGGTTCAGCCTTTAAATGATGCTTAATAGCAAAATATACAGATACAAAACTATAGGAAGCACCCAAATAAAATAAAGCACAAGCTAGAATAGAATCAAGAAGAACTGTACCAGATATCACATCTCCGATTGGGTCCTTCTCCTCCTCAAATATTATGGAGAAGGCTCGCCCTCGCTGTGCACCTCTATGTTGTTGCTAGTGCTGGACGAAATGTTGCTGCTGAGTCGATAAATGAGGTCCCATCTACTGTCCAGCAATTGGCCTCACTGATCCTCTTTTAGCCGGTGTTGCACCCTGAGTTGCTCATATATGAGCCACTAGAAACTCCCTTAACTGGTGGCCTGGCACTCCACAATAAAGGTACACTCCAAGCCTCTTCCTGTAAACCTCTCGTATATGCCCAATCTTTCCATCGTGAGTACACTACGGGGCCTACTGTGCCGGTCTCGGGACTGGTGTCCCTGCTACACTAGTGCTCAAAATGGTACATAAAACTATTATCTTTATGGCTGTAAGGTTATCTTCTGATAGAAGTGGGGTCACTTGGATGGACCCGCACTACTACTAGCTCCTCCTGATATGTCTCTCATCCTTTTGGACTTGAGCTCCAGGTCATCCTCAGCCCTCTATACATCCATCAGGATCTCCTCGAATGTAGCTGTACGGTGTACCATAGTGAGGGATTTGACCTCCCTGAGCAAATCCTTTCAGAACTTTTTGGACTTCCCTAGGAGATTCTGTCCCTCCACAAATTTGCCCAATTTATAGAACTCTGCTGCGTACTCGTCTACTGTCAAGCTCCCCTGGACGAGGTCCAAAAATTGGATCTCGAGGGCACTCAGAGCCATGTCTGTAAAGAATTTTTCCTTGAAAACCCTTTAAAAGATCCCCAAGTAAATTCTGGCACCGCAATCCTCAGGTCTGTACGGAACCATGTCAGGGCAATGTCAAACATCTGGCTGCCTGCTGCTTCTACTTGTGGACTCTTCAAAATATGTGCCAGTCGTAGGTTTCACTCAACGTCCTCAATCCAATTATCGACGTACAAGATCTCCTCTATGCCCTCAAAGTCCTTGGGCCCCATCCTCTTAAAATCAATAATGGTACCCGGCCTCTGCGGGTGTCACACCCGATTCCAGATTTGGTATTTCTTAAATTTTTTGATTTAAATTTTCCTGATAATAATTTTTTGTTGTTTAGAGAGACTATTCGAGACTAATAGAATACCCATTGGTAGTGCCATAGACCCGATTTAGGACCTGTATGTAGAGCGGATACTTGGTTCAGTTCATTTAATTGAACCCATGACTAAACTATCTTTCTCTTCTCTTAGTATACATATGAGTATTTTCTCTCTCCTCACTCATTTTCTTATTTTACTCATCTTGCTTTCTTTTTTTTTCTCTTCCTTAAGCTCCCTCTAGCCAAACCCTAACCCTAGAGAGAAGTTGCTGTGACTTCGACCAAGAGAGGTAGTGACTAGTAGCCACCAAAGGCAAGTATATCTTGCTCAATGGTGAAGCATTAATTTTTGGATATATATATATATATTTTTAAATGTGTTTGATGGAAAATATTTGCCATGTGTTCCTCGTCATTTTTAGTTCTTAGAGTTTTTGATTTTGATGAGTATATTTAAGTAGATCAGAATTTAAAGTTTAGGGTTTTATGGATTCCATATGTTTTTTGTGGTTTTGATCTGCTAAAATATGGTATTTTAGAAAAATAATTTTTGTAATTGATAGAACACTTCATTTTGAGTATTTTGGCTTTTGGTTCACTTGATTCAGAGTTAAAATAAAGTTTTTATAAACGAAACAAGTTATTGGTTTTTGGAGATTTTTTGTCATGGCTGAACTTGTTATTGGAGCAGACGAAGTGCTCATGTGGCCAAAATAATATGCGGTAGAGAGTTCTATGCGGCCTGAACTCTGTGCCGCATATACCTTCCAGAATACGTCCATCTTGTTGGATGCATGACTATGTATTACACAAAGTATTCTGGAACTATGTCCTTGAAATCCTTGTGTATTCACTCGGTGAATGATTGAGAATTTTGCTAAGTCCAAAGGAAACAACCATGCAGCCGAGAAAGCATGCGACAAGCGGACTTATAAGGCAGTGCCCCTGTGTACCTCTTTTCTTTGTGGACGCATAACTCTGCTTCGCCCTTGCACATCTTTTTTATGATTCTTGTCTTATCTCTCTGACATATTTTTTTGGCATGTCACATCAATCACCTTTAGTCAATTCTCTTTAACATGTATTTAATGACCCATCACTCAACACTTGGGTGCATGCGGCGAGTGGGTGCATGCGGCTAGTAAGTCCACGCGGCCAGTGAGTCCATGCGGCCATAGAGTTCATGCGGCCAGTGAGTCCATACGGTCATTGGGCGCATGCAGCCAGAAATTCTTGTGTATATTTTGTGTTCCTTTTAATTATGTTCATTTAATAATTTCTTTTGGTGATTATTGTTGTGTGCTTTATTATGTTGATACAAGTTTATATAACATGACAAGTTTTGCATATAGCTCACAAAACAAGTTTATGTACAAGTTTATAATCCTTACGACACTTTGGAAATGTTTGTGTTACATTTGGCATTGGACAATCGAGTGTGAGTATTACCTAATGTATCGCATGTCATGAATACGATAACTCATGAAAAGCTCGTACTCGTGACTCGTCATTCTAGGGAGTTCTTAAGTGTCCACGACTCAAGAAATCGAAATAATTTAGTAATAATTAAATAAGATAAGATTTACCTAAATCATTGGGAGGAAAGAATATTGCGCTATCGACTACCCCGATCTCTAAGGGCCCCATACAACATAGACCAAGCCTTCTAGGCAAGGGCTCCATGACTAACCAAGTTTATGCGTACTGCGGCACTTATAAGACAAGTTTATGTTATAAGACAAGTTTATGTTTATAAAGCAAGTTTATGACAAGTTTAAGTTTATATTTACAAGTTCAATTTCTTTTTATAATAAAGTAACAAGTTATGTTGTAGTGATGTTGAATGTGCTTTTAAGTTTACTAGACAAGCGTACCCTTGGCCATTCGGGTTGACTACAGTGCCAGTAGTAGAAGTATTTTTAAAATATGCATTTAGTAATTAAGGCTTGTGACAACCCTAGCTAGTTAAGTGTAGCAAGCCGAAGAGCTGTTTGGCCGTGCAATGAATGTTGTTACTTTCATTTATAGCTCGCTCTTATAGTTTCATTTTCTTTCGGGGAGTGGGTAGGGAGCTAAGTTTTGCTCGGTTGAAGGTCTGCAACCCCGATCCTTATTTGATTAAGGGTTGTAGTCCCGATCCAGAGTAGTTCATATGTCCTCTTGCCGCTTGTCGCCTCACTTTCCTTTATAGCACTTGTTATTAGTTCTTCCAGTATATTTTGAGACAAGTACATTGGTACCATACTAGTCTCAACCCACTTTTATTCTTATGTCTCTTTTCTGTTATATGTTCTGATATGTTTTGTCTATCACCTTGAGCTCATTTGTGGTACTTTTTGCTTGGGGTTCTGACCAAACTAGTTTTGTATAGCCAGATTGCCCCGAGGAGAACCAGGGTCCACCGTACTTCCAGCAAGATGGCTCGCACTTGTAGGACTGCAGCTGAAGCTCGCTAGTGGGTTTCCTTCCTCCATCCCTCATAGTATTTATTTTTGTGGTATTTTAGCAAGAGGTGGTGTTAGCCCCTTATTTTGGAATCACTTCTCTGAATACGGTCAACATAATGTGTATATTAGACCATGGCTGGTATATTTGATCATGTATAATTATACTCTGCTAATATAATATTTTTTATTCACTAGTTTCATGATCATATGTGACATATAATTTGTGACGTCTCTTTACTTTCATTTATGATATACTCTTGTAATTGTTGTTAATAGATTGAGATACAAGGATTTGTCGCCTAAGGACTAACGTCATAGTATGCTAGAGTCAACCCATTTGTCTTCTTGACAACCTTAGCACATTGCGGCTTACTTCGGTATTCTGCAAGGTTTGGTTGGCCATGTCAGTCTTCGTATCTACCCAGTATTATCGGAGCGAGGCATGACAAGGTTTTAGTAGTGGCCCACGCAGGTATAATTTTCAGACTTGTGGGAGGATTCATCTTGTTAGAATCTCAATCCTCTACTTATCTTCGATTGAACTCCACTTGTAACCTATACTTTTTTCTCTTCTTGAACTATAAGCTTGCTTGACATGATTGTTATATTCTCGTTCCTTGTTGATATTCTTTTCCTTATCCTTCAGGGATACCCCACCTGCTCCTCCTTCTGAGGGTTCCATTGCACTGATAATTCTAAAAGATCTAGAAGTAGGACAGGACTAGATTCCTATATTAAACCAAGGGCAAGTATCAATAGATTATTATCAGCCGGCTCCGCAAGTTATGTATACCCTACCAGCACAATCAGCTCCACCAGTCTTGCCGGAATGACCAGTTCAGCCCGCTCTGCCTTTTATGCCAGCCCAGCCAACCCAGACAATACCACCAGTTCTTTCAGTACAACCAGGGCAGGCAGGATCTTCGGCCATATTTGAGATGATCCAAGCCACAATGATGGTATAATAACAATAATAACAACAACTCCAGCTCCAGCAATAAGTGGTTCCAGCTCTACCAGCAATTTTAGCAAGGTCAAGAACAGACCAACACTACACTTTGCCAGGCAGTTAGAGTAGCACTGGAGAATAGTGGGTGTTATACTCACAACTAGGCTACCAATATTAGTCGCATGCGTCCAATCAAGTTCCTCGGCACATAGGATTCAATTTTAGCAGATTATTGGCTCCAGGACTTTGAGGCCATCCTGGACGCAACTAAGACCCCAGAAGATGAGAAGGTAGCAGTCGTAAAGCTACAACTGTCAGATCTTGCCCAAGATTGGTGGAAAATACAAGAAATGACGCTTCTGAAGCCCATTGACTGGAGGATGTTCAAGGAGCATTTCCAGTAGAAGTATTTCTATACCACTACCAAGTTCCAGATCCAGTAGCAGTTCATCAACCTCTTCCAGAACACAAGATCGATCGACCAGTATGTGTCACTACCACATTTTCTAGGAAGGATATTTTGGTAATTTCATAATTTATGTGCTTATTGAATATTTATTTATTATATTATTTATTTATTGTTAGATTCTATATTTCATTTGGACTTGTGTTAGTGGACCTAACTAGTTTAGATTGGACTCATGGACCAATATTAATTCTAGTTAGATTAAAGCCCAACAAACAAGCCCAATTCATTAAGTGGATGATTAATTAGTCAAACCATTAGGAGAAGAACATTCCTTCATTAATTAATTCCTTTATGACAAGCCCACAGGGGTGTTTTAGACTTTTCCTACTTACTTGAAGGGCAAGCAAGGGGCCGGCCATTAGAGGAGGGGAGAGACTCTTTCTCTTCATTCACTCTATTTCAATTCTAGATCTAGAATTTTCCTTTTTAAAATCCTTCATTCCCTACACAAATTCCTACACAAATTATCTTCCAATTTCTTCTCTACTCACTATTAAAGGATATTGGAACAAAGAGGAGGCAAGGATATACAAGGAGGTGAAGAATGCACAAAGTTGATGGCTCTTTGCATCCAATTATAGACTTGCATTAGAAATCCATCTCCCAATAGGTATATTTCTGTTTTTACCTTCTAATTAGACTCTAAATCTGTAATTTTATCATTAGTAACCATCCCATATACTAAGGCTACCCATAACAAGTGGATTAGGTTCATTGGAGTCCTATGAAGAAAGTTATGTGGTATTTTATGTCAATTTTGGGAAAATTTTGAGATTGACACATCATATGTTTGTCAATAGGTCAATTAGACCAAATTGACATATGTTTGGTTGTGTGAGAGTAGTGTCATATCCATAATTGGATACGTATAGGCCATATCTTGGCAATTTGATGATACATGTTGATTTAGGATTTTTTTTTTCTTTGATACGGGGGTGTGCACATGTCATATTTTGACACAGACAGGTAGTTGAGTAGCTAGGACTTTATAGTGTCTTTAAATATTATATTAGATTTGTTCACATCAATTGTGGTGCCTTGGGTGTTATTTTGGGAGAGTGTCAAGGGCGTATCATAAGCGTATCATAATTTTAGTGTGATACGAGTGTGGTGCACTCCTTGTGTTTGTTGTTTTGTCTTTAATGTATGTATATTGTCTATATATTATCGATACTAGAGTTTAGTATATTTATATAGATATATCATTGTTTTGATTCATATATTGAGAATGAGGTGTGTGTGTGTATAATTAGTATTTATATATTAGTGTCTAGTTAGATATATGTATTAGTCTCATATATGGTTAAGTATTCAGCCATTAGACACTGTCACAATTATGTGATTTGTATCCTAGTATCAGTTGATATGGGTCATGAGTTGTTGTCAGTGGGTATAGTGATGTTGGTTATGTTAGAGGAGAGCAACAACGATAATAACAAGTAGGAGGGGATCTCATCTATGTGCAACTGTAGGTTGGTACTAAGATATGGAGCATTTTTGTGCGCAACTAATGTAGTTAGGTGATTGGTTGGATATCTGTTGATAAATGAATAAGAGTATCAGACAGATGAGCAATCTTTGATTGAAATTAAAAGTAGGCTCTGGCATGTTCAGTGTACGATTAGGGAGATTGCTTCTAGGATTGTATCAGTAGCAACAATGAAGGGTTCTCGAGTTCAGGAGCAGGTCAGTTAGTAGGTTTGGGGTCTCGGGTACCTGGACATTTGGGGGTGCTATAGTTATTGATGTTATGGAGTATCAGTAGATGGCTGACTGAAGCGGGGCCCTCTGAGTATCATAAAAAAAATTGATACCTAGTAGCAGTTAGATAAGTAGTGTACACATTACTTAGTGAAGGATAAGTAGGTAGTTAACTGTTAGTATTAGTATGTTGTATCAGTAGCACTATAAGAAGTTTGTGTCACACAAAGGTGTTATTAGTTGTGGGTTAGAAAGTTAGTTTAGTTAGTAATTTTCAGTAGTGTATTAGGTAGTTAAGGCATTGTTAGACGTCAGATAGAATTTGTCTTATCATGTTAATGTTAGATTATATATATATATATATATATATATATATATATATATATATATATATATATATATATATATATATATATATATATATATATATATATGTTAGTATCACGTTTATTAGTGTGTATATGAGTGACATTTGGTAATTTTAGTGCTAGTAGGTAATGCTAGTAGACGTTAAGGTATTATAGTAATGAATATTAGCTTGTATAGGCTAGAAACATAGCATATTGATCCAATATCCTAAAGATGGACTCATACAACCTCGAAATAGTTAGTTTAATCAAGTTTGACTGTTTTGACTTTGAATTGGCCTAATGACCTATATTTGGACTAGTTTAACTTATTTTATTCTAAAACCTTATATTGATATAATATTCTATATTTAGGTCTCCGAGGCACCATTCTGAACATTTTTTATATTGTTCACCGAATTCCAAGCAAGTACATTCTCTGATAGTTTTCTATTTATGATATCCTCTATGTCTCTTGTATTTAGTATAGATATCCTTGATTTCTTGAAATAACGGTTACACGGATTAGTACATCCGGATCTCGTCATGAGATATTATGCCTTGGTATTTATGGTGTATCTTGTGCAAGCCTTGTTCCTTGTTCTTCTTGTATATGTACAAACATTAATTCTTGGAAGACTAGCTACCTACCCAGTGAATCCCATGTCATAACCTACCATGGTTGGATTCACTATACAAGTTGGGACAGGGAGTGTTAGTGTAGATATGTGATCAAACCCCTCATTATGCATGTCCTCGTGAGTGTTGATCATATACCACACATATGATTAACCAGGCCCTAATCCTTGTGCAAGTTCCCAAGCCAATCATATATTTAAGCTGGTAATCATTAACCTAGTAGTAGTATTTCTTTTTCTTATTTATAATGCATATTTTCTTGTATTTAATTCCAGTATTTCTATTTTGTATATCTCTTGTTCTTATATATTGCATCTTATATATTCACTCTATTTACTATTACATAGTTTTTATCATTTATTGGAACTGCTGTTAGATATGTACTTTGCTTCTTTCTTGGCTGGATATATGTTTTCCAGATGACCCTGAGGAGTGGTATCACACTCACTAAGGGCCTCAGGACATAGTTGTCTTAGAGACAGAGACTTTGGCTCAGAAGGGTCTCATCCCAGTTGAGATAGATGACCCAGTACTTGTAGCTTAGTAGATAGGTTTATTTGTACTGGATTTGTCTCCAGCATTTTAATTTTAGTATTCTTATTAGATGACTCATTGGATATTATTTTGTCGTGTGAGTTATATTTGACTCAATTGGTGGCATTATTATATCTTAATTGCTAGATAGATAGTTTACACAAACAGTATTTTACCGCTGATGTTGTGGCATAGGCTGGACATTGTTCACTAGTGCCCTACACCGGGTGAGGGCCGTGACACATTTTTAGTGGTGTCCCATGCAGGTCTTCGAGGTCACAATTAGTGCGATTCATAGTGGTGCTCTGATTTGAGTACTATTACAAGCCTGTTTTCAGGATATAAGATATTGGCTATAGGCTGAGAATATTCAATCACAACTAGAAAAAACTCTATGTTCATTTTAACTATTCTTCCTTGATATTTGATAATTGAGGTTTACATGTCCTTCCTTGAATATACTTTATCTTGTGCCATATTGATTATTTCTTTGATCTGTCTTCAGGATGGCCCCGAAGGTCAGATTCTATCACTCAGGAGAAGCATCAACTTCTGTAAACCCCCTTGACCAGATTCCAGTATTTTAAGGAATATTTTTTTTTTTTGGATTTGTTGCAATAATTTATTTTATTTTACTTACATATCCTATTGACTTGTGCACCTGTCCGTCTCCAAATTATTTGGAGCTTTACCTTGACTGTTATCTCCGAACGAAGTTCACATACCTCTCCTAGACATGTCAGTCTACTATCCCGCACTTTGTGCAACTACCAGATACTTAATTTTGAGCCTCGTATGAGACGCACAAATAGCGTTACAAACGTCCGTATTTAATTCCTATTTTAAATTCCAGACCTGTACCCATCCCTGTTCTAATAGAGATTTGTGACCCAATATGCACCTGTTTTGCCCAAACAAAAATACGTTATTTTTCTACACTGAGTATACTACATTTAGTGTATTGACACCGTAGAAAAATTATGACCCTACCTGCCTCGTGTGCAGTATTTATTTATTAAATAAATACGATGGCCCGTATCACCCCAAAACCAGGCCCAGTCCCTGCCCAGACTCACCCTCACCCCCGCGGGACCCTCACACAGCTTTTCCCTTCAATCTTGTGAATTTTAGTATTTTTCGGAATCGAGTATTTTTCCCAGACAATTTTGTAATTGCGCAATTTCCCAAAACTAGGACTTTATACAATTTATGAAAGTACAGGGACTTTCCTGCAAATTTGCATATGAGGTGTCACCCCCTGATTGGCCGGTGAACGTGCACCGTCCATTCCAAAAGGAGTCCAGATTCGATGTATTTACATTAAGTAAATATCCTAATTGTAAAATTATAATTTAACCCTTAATATAATTTTCTATAAAATAAAGAAAAAGGAAAATAAATGAAAATAAAACAAAAACCCTAACCCTACCCTGGCCGCAGCCACCCCCCCTGCCGGAGCGGCAACCCCCCCCCCCCCGCCGCCGGCTATACCCCCACGCCGGAGTAGCCCCCGCGGCGAGCCGCTCCCCGCCGCAGTGAGCCCCCCCCCCACGCTGGCCCGACCCTCTCCTTCCCCGACTTCCTCCTCCCGATCTCCTTCCTCCCCCGCCGCTCCTCTTCCTCCTATTCTCCTCCACCCCCACGTCTCCACCACCACCGCCACCCCATCACAGCCGAACCCCCCTCTTCCCCAGCCGGAGTTGCCCCGCCGTCCCTGGCCGGAGTCGACCCCTCGCCGCCGCTCCTCTCCTTCCCGAGCCACCTCCTCTTCTCCTCCAGCCGCTCACCACCACCCTCCACCACCATCACCGGTCACAGCCACCACCACCATCATCATCACCCACATCTCATCCTCATCCTCTTCCTCCTCCTTCCTCCTTCCCGACTCGGCCACGAGCCCAGCCGCAGCAACAGCAGCTTCGGCCAACCAAGTACCGGCCGCCTGCGCCGTCTCCGGCCAGCGCCTCCTCCAGCGAGTCGCCCCCTCCAGCGAGCCGCCCCGGCCAGTCTCCAGCGACCCTGGGGCCACCGTGGATACTACACGGTCAGGACACGGCCCCTTAATGTCGACACAGACACGAAAATTTGGTTTTTCGGAGCTCCGTACAGGTACCCGTTTCTCTCTCCTCGTAATTTCGATTTCAATTCCGACAGTTGTGACACGTAGGCTAGGTGACCCTCTCGGTGCCCGTGCAACCCGCACGGTGCATCGCATCCTGTGGCGATCGCGACACGCGATCCAAAAACAGGAAAAACAACGACCCTATTCACCCCAGAACTGGGTACGCCCCGCCAAACGGGACGACTTGGTCGCACGCGGTCTTTACCAAAATGTGTGCGCCAATGATACGGACGTGCGAGATTTTGCAAAAGTTGATTTGGATGTGCGTGCACACCGGAATCAACGCGTATCCGCCGGCACCGCCCCGTATCCGTCAGTTCTAGAACATGCTGCAACCTTGTGTACACATGTCGGATCGAGACAAAACTTGCGCCATCGGACTCGTAGCAATATGCTGGTCCTGTGAGCCAAGTTTGGTTCGATTCTGAGAACGTTGGCAAAATTCCGTATCGTGGGCCCCACAGGCTCCACTTGACGGGCGATTTTGTGACCGGCTTATCGGAATCCAATTCTGGAAGTTCTGTTGGGTTCGTATCATCGTTCCTGACTTGTTGACACTAAGTTTGGCAAATTTGGAGGCCTTTGACCCTGGCACATTTTCCGAGGCAAAGCGGCCCACATGTGGACCCCGCTTTGACCAGAAACTGTCATTTTTGCCCCTGTGTCCAAATTGGACGAAAGGACAGGCATTTCTAGCTATTTGATATTTTCTGAGACTGTTAGTGATGTTTATTTCAGTATCCGGAGACATTCATTCTGAGATCAGAGTTTCTGACACTTGGTACTTGACATCGCGACGTTACATATTTGCAGCTCTCTTGCCAGGCAAGTATACCTTGCCTTATTGTACTATTTAAATTCAGTTATTGCTAGTTACATGTTTATTTAATTTAATATTATATAAATGTGCGCGTCCGAGCACACTCGGGTGCAGTCAACGAAGGCGTTGATGTTAGGACTTGTGTCTGACCCAGTGCCTAGTAGACCCACCTAAAATTGTGAAGTTATTGATATAACTTCCCAGGCCTTGACACGTATCATTACACATCACCGAGTGAGTACATGTAGGGACGCGTGCCTCATGCGCGACTGGCCATCAGTGTGAGCAACACGTGTAGAGGTATTTAGCTCAGTTGTTTATTTTATTAAGACTTACATCATAGTAGGAGGTGTCCACGTCATTTTCACGACTTGTACATCTATATTGGGCGGGAAAGACATCTAGTAGGCGTATGGGACACCCCACCCCCACTGATATATACTCAAGTTACCATGCTCTTCGGAGATGGGGATTACGGTATATATAGCGAGTTACCATGCTGCTCGGAGATGGGTATTGGTTTTCTTGTTCCCATTACCATGCTCCGAGGAGGATGGGGTATTATCCTTCGTTCCATGCTCTGCAGGGATGGACGATTGCAGAGTTACCCGTGTGATCGGGGGCATATGATACATTTACTAGCCAGTCATGACGACTAGTGAATTACGTCAGCATATGTCTAGCCTACACTTTCCCATGCGTACTACAATGTCTTTAAATTGCATTCACTTAGATGGTTAGCACACCCCTTTATTTATTCAGTATTTACATTATGGCATGTCATTTTTATGTATCTTGCTATGTCCCTCTGAGGACCTGGTCCCCTGCCAGGTGTATATTTTCTTGAGTATTCGCAGGAGCACAGATCCGGACATGTTACGCTTATTCCGAGGAGGTCTTCTCTTCGAGCCTCATGACTGTCAGATGTTGTTCTTTTATGGTGTGTATTCTGGTTCCTTTTATATTCTATTTCGGCAGTAGATTCGTTCCATCTGACTGCCATTCTTAGATATCTGTATTGAGATCTAGTTATATGGTTATTAGTTATTCATATGTTTATGTGATTTCTGTGGATGAGATTTAGATATTACCCTGTGACTTGTGATTAGTTTTACCACTTATGAATCACTGTTTATTATACAGCGTACGTTCGTATATATGGTTTCTATATATTGGAGTTGCCATATATACAGGCGGCTGGCATGCTTATGTGTCCTGGTCCTACGTATTTTGGGACTGGGGCGTGACATGTTTTTAGTGGTGGCCCATGCAGGTCAGAGAATATTGTCTCGGTTACGTTACTGTACCGAGCAAGCCTGCACCTAGGATTAAAGTATAGGATCTCATCCAATTGACTATGACTTATCTTCCTTCCAGTCTATCCTACTTACAAAATTGCATCATGCTTGATTCCTGTGCTTCCCTGATAATTTTTTAAGTATAACCCCTGATAGAATATAGGGATCCCTATTGATAGGATGATACTTAGGGTAATATTCCTACTTAGAACACAACTAGAGCTTTGACATATCATTAAGTTAAGATTTCTTAGTGAACCCTAGCCTTCTTTATTACCTAAATAAACCCTAGTCTTCCTTATTACCTAATGAACCCTAGCATCACTACCTATAGATTAACTTACTATTGTCCCCTGACATATTTATGTATGACTTAAGAGCAGTATAAACACTACTAAGATTAGTTAGAGAATTTACCATAGTGTGACCCTAGTCTTAAGGAACCAATAGAAATCCAAGGTTGAATACTAGGACTGAAACCTCATCCTGTGTTTAGATAAACCCAGTTTTACGCCAGAGACCCTTTACCCTTGTTGGCGTAAAACCTAGTTGACCATTGTTGGCATAAGAACCAAACGACTGCCTAGTTGGCATAAAAAGCCAAATGACTTTCTTGTTGGCGTAAAAAACCAAATTATGCAGGAGATTGTCTCATTTACGCCGTAGTTATGACAACCGCTGCCCACGATCCCTTAGTTTTCCTTATCCTGCGTCATGAGAGCCACATAGGTAACTGCCCTGCATAAACCTGATTCATGAATTATAGATAACCAGCGTAGAGTAACCTGACTAGGCGTAGAATATAATGATAGGATGTGAGCGTAGTGTTACAGCCTTAGCTTTCCCCAGGCATGACCCAATCTTGTGCATTAAAGGCAGAGATACGCCTCGAGCCCTGTGCAAAAAGAAACAGCTTTCTGACAGGACATCTGGTTTTGTCTCACCGCGAGCGTAGATGACTTGTATCCAATAAAGTCACTAACGACAAACCTGGATCTCCGTGCAAATTCATCATCGCTGCCGTCCTCTCGATCGTTGTACAAGTACTTTTTGTCAGAGGTCAGGATTCACTAACTTGACTGACAAACTCATGAGTTTCTCGTACAACTTTACGCTACAACGTATGCTAGACTTTACGCAAACCTTTTTGGCAAAACTTTACGCAGATAGACTTTTATACAAACCTTACGCGCGCTAATTTTAGGCGCAGATTTTTAGCGCAAAACTTTTACCCCCAGACTTCCACCCAGACTTTTACGCGCAGATTTCTACGCACAGACTTTTTACGCGGACAGCTCTAAAGCTCTGCCTTAGGCTTCTCTGTTTTACGCGGATAGCTCTGAAGCCATGCGTTACGCCAAATTATTTTTTTAATCTCTGTTTTAGGCAGACAACCTATAATGTTTACTAAGATTGTAGAACTTAGAAGACCATACCTCTTTTAGGTCAACTAGCGACTTAGACAAGGATTTAGAATAATAACTGTAGAGATTGTAGAGTCTTATCTTTTTGTGATTGTGAATTGTTTGTAATTTCTCATATCATAATCTAGCGTACTTATATTTACTGTACTACCTTGACTTAAACTGCTATTATAGTCTAGTTTTGCAAGCTTATTCTTTATCGAGCTTGTTCATGCCACATGTGTTATTGGGGCTTGATCCACCCCACTAATACAATTGTCTATTCAGAATCAGTGTATTACGGTCTTATCAACCTTAGTGCATTTTGATTCGCCCTTCGCATAACTACTTTACGTGGATTGAGATATATAGTGATTAGTAGACAGATGTACTTGCCCTCTAGATATATCTGAGCATATCGAATCAGTTACGTAACTGTACTGATACGAGCATGTGAATAGGAATTACCAAGATAGGATTTCAATCCACAACTGTTTTGACAATTCCCATTTGAATCCTTTAAACGCCTTGATCCCCACACTTCTAATCTATTACCTCCCCCTTGAACTCTTGATTACTGTTTTTACCGTCTTCCCTTATTTCGGAAAGACGAAACCTCGTGCTTAGTATAAAGGTACGATAAGTGTATTGTTTCTATAGCCATTTCTGTTTTGTTTCTTGGGTAATTATCAAACCCTATTATTAGATTAGATTGCAATTTAAACCCGTGCTACCCTTAGAATAACCTTCGCTACCTACCTACTTTCCTGGTACGTGCATCCCTATGACAGCATGAAATTTTTATCGTAACTAACGAGTGTCAAGCCGCTTTCGAGGAGTTGAAGAAGCGACTGACCACAACACCCGTATTGACTATTCCATCCAGATCAGGCGGTTATGTGATCTATAGACGCATCAGGAAAAAGTTGGGATGCGTATTAATACAGGATGATAAGGTAATGAGAGATGCATCCAGACAATTATAAGTGCATGAGAAGAATTTGGAACTTGCAACCATCGTAATTACTCTGAAGCTATGGAGACATTACTAATATGAGGCAAATCGTAAGATTGCACGGCATACCAGTCAGTATTGTACCAGACAAGGATTCGCGTGACCAGAGCTGGTGGTCAATACCGTAGAGACAGTTAAGAATATACAAGGATATTTGCGAACAGTGCAAGACAGACAACAGCAGTGGATAGACCGTCATCATCGTCCCTTGGAATTCAAAGAGGACGATCATTGCCTTCTTGAGAAAGTACTTGCTGTATTCCATGTGTCGCAACTCAGGCGTATATGACAGACAGCAGTCAGGTTCTCAACCATTCGGAGATCACCATTAGGCCGAGCTTGTCGTATCAGGAGTAGCCCGTAGAAATCCTTGATCATCGAGAAATGGTATTGAGAAATCAGTCTATTTCCCTTGGTCCGCGTGACATAAAAGCACGGCGCGCCAGAAGAATCTACTTGGAAGCGTGTGTACGACATGCGTAAACATTTTTCGAACCTATCCGTAAACCAAGATATAAATTACTTTGTTAAATTATATCTTATGCCGTCTTTGACTTCTATCCCGGCTTAGTTTTAATTTCGAGGACGAAATTTTTATAAGTTGGGTAGATTGTAAACCCCCTCGACCAGATTCCAGTATTTTAAGGAATATTTTTGTTTTTTGGATTTGTTGCAATAATTTATTTTATTTTGCTTACATATCCTATTGACTTGTGCACCTGTCCGTCTCCAAATTATTTGGAGCTTTACCTTGACTGTTATCTCCGAACGAAGTTCACATACCTCTCCTAGACATGCCAGTCTACTATCCTGCACTTTGTGCAACTCCCAGATACTTAGTTTTGAGCCTCGTACGAGACGCACAAATAGCGTTACAAACGTCCGTATTTAATTCCTATTTTAAATTCCAGACCTGTACCCATCCCTGTTCCAATAGAGATTTGAGACCCAATATGCACCTGTTTTGCCCAAACAAAAATATATTATTTTTCTACACTGAGTATACTACATTTAGTGTATTGACACCGTAGAAAAATTATGACCCTACCTGCCTCTAAATAATTAGAGAACACCGTGCGCAGTATTTATTTATTAAATAAATACGATGGCCCGTATCACCCCAAAACCAGGCCCAGTCCCTGTCCAGACTCACCCTCACCCCCGCGGGACCCTCACACAGCTTTTTCCTTCAATCCTGTGAATTTTAGTATTTTTCGGAATCGGGTATTTTTCCCAGACAATTTCGTAATTGCACAATTTCCCAAAACTAGGACTTTACGCAATTTATAAAAGTATAGGGACTTTCCTACAAATTTGCATTTGAGGTGTCACCCCCTGATTGGCCGGTGAACGTGCACCGTCCATTCCAAAAGGAGTCCAGATTCGATGTATTTACATTAAGTAAATATCCTAATTATAAAATTACAATTTAACCCTTAATATAATTTTCTATAAAATAAAGAAAAAGGAAAATAAATAAAAATAAAACAAAAACCCTAACCCTACCCTGGCCGCAGCCACCCCCCCTGCCGGAGCGGCAACCCCCCCCGCCGCCGGCTACACCCCCACGCCGGAGTAGCCCCCACGGCGAGCCCGCGGCGAGCCACTCCCCGCCGCAGCGAGCACCCCTCCCCCCACGCTGGCCCAACCCTCTCCTTCCCCGACTTCCTCCTCCCGATCTCCTTCCTCCCCCGCCGCTTCTCTTCCTCCTATTCTCCTCCACCCACACGTCTCCACCACCACCGCCACCCCATCACAGCCGAACCCCCCCTCTTCCCCAGCCGGAGTTGCCCCGCCGCCCCTGGCCGGAGTCGACCCCTCTCGGCCGCTCCTCTCCTTCCCGAGCCACCTCCTCTTCTCCTCCAGCCGCTCACCACCACCCTCCACCACCATCACCGGTCACAGCCACCACCACCATCATCATCACCCACATCTCATCCTCTTCCTCCTCCTTCCTCCTCCCCCACTCGGCCACGAGCCCAGCCGCAGCAACAGCAGCTTCGGCCAACCCAGTACCGGCCGCCTGCGCCGTCTCCGGCCAGCGCCTCCTCCAGTGAGTTGCCCCCTCCAGCGAGCCGCCCCGGCCAGTCTCCAGCGACCCTGGGGCCACCGGGGATACGGACACGGTGAGGACACGGCCCCTTAATGTCGACACGGACACGAAAATTCGGTTTTTCGGAGCTCCGTACATGTACCCATTTCTCTCTCCTCGTAATTCCGATTTCAATTCTGACAGTTGTGACACGTAGGCTAGGTGACCCTCTCGGTGCCCGTGCAACCCGCACGGTGCATCGCGTCCTGTGGCGATTGCGACACGCGATCCAAAAACAGGAAAAACAACGACCCTATTCACACCGGAACTGGGCACGCCCCGCCAAACGGGACGACTTGGTCGCACGCGATCTTTACCAAAACGTGCGCACCATTGATACGGACGTGCAAGATTTCGCAGAAGTTAATTTGGATGTGCGTGCACACCGGAATCAACGCGTATCCGCCGACACCGCCCCGTATCCAACAGTTCTGGAATACGCTGCAACTTTGTGTACACACGTCGGATCGAGACAAAACTTATGCCATCGGACTCGTAGCAATACGCTGGTCCTGTGAGCCAAGTTTGGTTCGATTCTGAGAACGTTGGCAAAATTCTGTATCGTGGGCCCCACAAGCTCCACTTGATGGGCGATTTTGTGACCGGCTCATCGGAATACAATTCTGGAAGTTCTGTTGGGTTCGTATCATCGTTCCTGACTTGTTGACACTAAATTTGGCAAATTTGGAGACCTTTGACCCTGGCACGTTTTCCGGTGCAAAGCGGCCCACATGTGGACCCCGCTTTGACCAAAAACTGTTATTTTTGCCCCTGTGTCCAAATTGGACGAAAGGACAGGCATTTCTAGCTATTTGATATTTTTTGAGACTGTTAGTGATGTTTATTTCAGTATCCGGAGATATTCATTCTGAGATCAGAGTTTCTGACACTTGGTACTTGACATCGGGACGTTACATATTTGCAGCTCTCTTGCCAGGCAAGTATACCTTGCCTTGTTGTACTGTTTAAATTCAGTTATTGCTAGTTACATATTTATTTATTTTAATATTATATAAATGTGCGCGTCCGAGCAGACTCGGGTGTAGTCAACGAAGGCGTTGACGTTAGGACTTGTGTCTGACCCAGTGCCTAGTAGACCCACCTAAAATTGTGAAGTTATTGATATAACTTCCCAGGCCTTGATACGTATCATTACACATCACCGAGTGAGTACATGTAGGGACGCGTGCCTCATGCGCGACTGGCTATCAGTGTGAGCAACACGTGTAGAGGTATTTAGCTCAGTTGTTTATTTTATTGAGACTTGCATCATAGTAGGAGGTGTCCACGTCATTTTCACGACTTGTACATCTATATTGGGCGGGAAAGATATCTAGTAGGCGTATGGGACTCCCCCTCCACTGATATATACTCAAGTTACCATGCTCTTCGGAGATGGGGATTACGATATATATAGCGAGTTACCATGCTGCTCGGAGATGGGTATTGGTTTTCTTGTTCCCATTACCATGCTCCGAGGAGGATGGGGTATTATCCTTCGTTCCATGCTCTACAGGGATGGACGATTGCAGAGTTACCCGTGTGATCGGGGGCATATGATACATATACTAGCCAGTCATGACGATTGGTGAATTACGTCAGCATATGTCTAGCCTACACTTTCCCATGCGTACTACAAGGTCTTTAAATTGCATTCACTTAGATGGTTAGCACACCCCTTTATTTATTCAGTATTTATATTATGGCATATCATTTTTATGTATCTTGCTATGTCCCTCTGAGGACCTGGTCCCCTGCCAGGTGTATATTTTCTTGAGTATTCGCAGGAGCACAGATCCGGATATGTTACGCTTATTCCGAGGAGGTCTTCTCTTCGAGCCTCGTGACTGTCAGATGTTGTTCTTTTATGGTGTGTATTCTGGTTCCTTTTATATTCTATTTCGGCAGTAGATTCGTTCCATCTGACTGCCATTCTTAGATATCTGTATTGAGATCTAGTTATATTGTTATTAGTTATTCATATGTTTATGTGATTTTTGTAGATGAGATTTAGATATTACCCTATGACTTGTGATTAGTTTTACCACTTATGAATCACTGTTCATTATACAGCGTACGCTCGTATATATGGTTTCCATATATTGGAGTTGCCATATATACAGGCGGCTGGCATGCTTACGTGTCCTGGTCCTACGTATTTTGGGACTGGGGCGTGACAACTTCTGATAGATCAGTTATATCCTGGTCAACTATGGAGTGGGCAGTCGATGATGTAGCACCTACGGCCGCTAGAGAGCCTACTCCAGCTTCTCCGGTATAGACAGTCGCCTTACCAGTCCAGGTGGGGACATCCGCAGCCGCTTTTGGGAGTGCTCCTCCACCGGTTCATAGGGTTGTTCCAGTTGTGTCTGAGGGACTTCCACCTCCACCTCCCATACAGACATATGCGACTCAGGTGTTCGTATTATTTTGTAAGATGATGGATGTCACTACCATATTTTCTAGAAAAGGGTATTTTAGTAATTTTATAATTATTTAAATATTGTGCATAATAAATAATTATTTATTGTAATATTTAATTATTTTTAGATATTAGTTATTTATTTTGGACTTGTGTTAGTGGACCTTACTAATTTAGTTTAGACATATGGACCAACATGTATTAATTTTTAGATTTGAGCCCATTTAGAAAGCCCATTGATTAGGAGGATGATTAAATTAATTAAATCATTAGACTAGAAGCTTCCATCCTTAATTATTTCTTCATGTGAGGTCCCAAGGGGTATAATGAATATTAGATAGTAGCTTGAGGAAGGGGTAAAGGGGGTCGGCCTATTAAAGAGGGGAGAATTGGTTTCTCTCTCCTCTTTTCATTTGATAACTAGATCTATAATTTTTTCTATCAAATTCCTTCATTTCCACTTCATTCCCTACTAAATTTTATCCTAATTCTTTCCCAAATCACCATTGGAGTCTAGTGGAACAAGGATCTAGAAGGAGGAAGCAAGGATCTACAAAGAGGAGCAATGATCTACAAGTTGGAGGCCAATTTTATCATATTTGGAGGTTTAATTGGGAATCCATCTCCCAATAGGTACAATTTATTTTTTTCCTTAATTTAGATTCTAAACCTGAGATTTAACCATGAGAAATCAACCTATATGCATAGTCTACCCATATGATTTGGTTTTGTGTTCATAGGACGCCTATTATGAAAGATATAGTACTTTTGTGTCAATTTTAGGAAAATTTCGAGATTGACATTTGTTGTGTGTGTCAATTGGTCCTATAGATTAATTTGGCATGGGCTTGTGTGTTTGGAGCTAGTGTCGTGTCCACAATTGGGTACGTGTAGGTCGTATCCCAATAATTTGGTGATACGTGTTGATTTTGGGGTTTTTCCTCCGACACGGGACTTTAAACATATCATATTTTGACACAGACACGTAAATTTGTGTTTGAATCTTTGTATTGTTCATAAATTATATATATAACTTGTTCGTGTCCTTCGGGGTACGTTTGGATGTGTAGTGGACTCGTGTCGCATGTGTATCCTAGATCTGGTGGGATACGGGATGAATGTTCCATGTGTTGTGCAATCTAATTGTAGATCTATTTTTCTTTTGTGTTCTTATTCATGGTGAGGTGTAATTTTATATATATATATATATATATATATATATATATATATATATATATATATATATATATATATTGTTGTGTATATATATGTATGAAATTTTGTGTCTTAGATCTATGTACCTATGGGTATACTATATGTGTATTTATTGTTATATAGCTATTCTTCTACATATAAGCATATTTATATATTATAGTATATATATAGATATGTATATGTTAAATAGATATTTATATGTTATTATATTTATAATTATATAATATATATTTTATAATGTGTATGTGTTTATATGTACGTATACGTATGTGTGTTGTTATAAATATGTTACTATGTATATAGGTGTATATTACTTTGTAGATATTATGTACATATATATGTGTGTGTGTATGTGTATTTATTAGTTGTAATTATATGCATATATTTAGTATATATATTATGTTGTGTTATATATATATATATATATATATATATATATATATATATTACATTGGATAGATATATAAATATATATTAGAGATAGAGGAGAGCAGGAGTTTAGCGACAGCAGCAGCAATAACTGCAGCAGCAACCGCTATAGCGACAACAGCAAGCATCGCAGCAGCAGCAGCATATCAAACAACAACAGCAGTAAGAGGACCAGAGACAAATAGTAGGAGTCTATCGCTATTACAGAGTATCAACAGCTGTATAAGAGGCTATAGCAACGGCTTTGGCTATAGCAGCAGAAATTTGTCTCTAAAATAGCAGAGTATCAGTAGCAACAGTGGTTTCAGCGACAGCAGGCAGGGGCCTTTAGCGACAGTTTGGCAGTTTTTATAGTTATTAGATATTTATACATATATGTATATGGTAATTGATATATATATGTAAATATGTTCCTAATAGCTAATAGTATTTTAATAGACTATATGTATAATATTTAGTGTAGAATATATTATTTTTAAAGGTTAGTTAGCATAAGTAAAGTATTGGGTATTACCTTGAGATACCAAGGTAAGTACCAAGGTAATAGGGGATACCCAAGGTATTGGGTTTGGGTATCAATATTATGGGTTCGGGTGGTGATACCAAGTTGGTTCAAAACCAAGGCACCTATTTAATGTTTGTAATTTGGATTTTATATATTTAATATTATTTGATATATGTATGTGTGATATTCTATCTCCTATTAATTTACGTATCCAGAGATACGGTATCCTAGTATCGCTAGTACCGTAAGATATAGTTTATGACCTAGACTTTAGTATTGAACCCAATATCTTTGTGTTAAGACTTTTGTAACCTAGAAATAGATAGTTGACCATAGTTTGACCATAGTTGACCATAGTTGACTTAGAGTTGACCTAGTTTGACTTTTGACCTAGAAGTTGACTAGTTTAACTTATTTTCTTTTCAAAATCTTGTATTGATATTGTATTCCATGTCTAGGTCTTTGAGGCACCATATCAGACATCTGTGAGACTATTCTTTGGACTTCAGGCGAGTACATTATCTGATAGTTTCTTATTTTTGATATCCTTTATGTTCATTGTATCTAGTGTAGACATCCATGTTTCTTGACACGATGGTTACACGGATTGGTATATCCGGATCTTGTCATGAGATATTATTCCTTGTATATGGTGTATCTTGTGCAAGTCTTGTTTCATTGATTATCTTGTACATGTACAGACACTGATTCTCGGGGAGATTTTCTACCTTCTTAGAGAATCCCGTGCCATAGCATACCATGGTTGGATCTTTTATACCAGTCGGGGTGGAGAGTATTTTAGTGTAGATATGTGATCATACCTTCCTCTGCAAGTATTATTTTCCTATGAGTGTTGGTCATACACAACACGTATGACTAACCCGACCATTTTTCCTGTGCAAGTTCCTAAGCCGATCACATGTTAAAGCTAGTACTCACTCACTTAGTCATTAGTATTCTTGTTCATTGACATATTATTCATTATTATTTATTCCAGTATTTTCTTATTGTATATCTCTTATATCTATTATTGTATCTTGTATATTTATATCTATTTACTGTTATATAGTTTTTATCATTGATTAGAACTGCTATTAGAGATGTACTCTACTCCTTTCCTGACTGGATAAATTTTTCCCAAATGACACTGAGGAGTGGTACCCTATATATTATGGACCCCAGGATGTTGTGGGTTTAGAGTTAGAGACCCTGGTTCAGGAGGGACTTATCCCAACTGAGGCAGATGACCCGGGATTAGTAGCTTCTTAGTATTCTTGTACTGAATTTGTCTCCAGCTTACTTCTTTTAGTATTTTTTTCAGACTCATTGATGTATTATTTAGACTCATGAGTTGTATGTGACTATTCTATTCTTTATCTAAATCTTGCTTTTTTCTATCTTAGATCTGTGATTAAGAATATTGATATTGTTGGTAGCTTATTACATTGTTAGATAGATTACCCAAACATCGTTCTACCGTCGATTCTGTGACGTATGCTGTGCGTTGTTCCTGACTTGTACCCTTACACCGGGTGCGAGTCATGACCCATTTTTAGTGGTGGCCAATGCAATTCAGACTTCACAAGTTGTGCAATTTCGTGGTAGTGCGACGACTTAGTTGTACTACTGCGAGCCTGATTTCGGATATTGGATATAGGCTATAGGCTGAGAATACTCAATCACATCTAGGAAAAATTCTTTTGATTCGTTCAACTATTCTTTTTTGATATTGATACTTGATTTCTTAATCTGTTCTTTCATTGAGTGTCTTACATCATGTGCCATATTGATTCTATTGCAGCTTTAGCTATGTTTAATAGTGGTGCTTCCCATAGTTTTGTATCTGTTTATTTTGCTCTGAAGCATGGTTTGGTAGCTGAGTCTTTGCTTAGGACTTGCAAGATCATGACCTGGGGAGGCATTATCCTGGTTAATGATATTTGTAAGGATCAGAGAGTTACTCTAGGAGGCCCAAAGTTAAGTGTGTGTCTATTTGTAATGCCACTTTCGAGCTACGACATTGTACTCAAGATGGATTGGTTGAGTAGGCACCGTGCTAGCATAGATTGTAGAGGAAGTAGAGTTTTGTTTGGTCCGCCAGGAGAGCCAGAGTTCGAGTTTGCTAGAGGAGCTGCAGAGTAGGAAGAAGTCATTATTTGTGGAACTATGGTGGAAGACAAGAAGTTGCCGCATCCATTGATAGCAGAGTTCTTGGATGTGCTTCCTGAGGAATTGTCCAAATTGTCGCCAGATCGAGATGTTGAATTCTCTATAGACTTGGTGCCAGGTGCAGAACCAATTTTGTAATATGTCTATAGAGTAAACAACAGCGATCTTGGCCAGCTAAAGAAGCAGGTGGACGAATTACAGGATTAGGGGTTTATCAGATCGAGTTCTTCACCATGGGGAGCCCCGTTATTGTTTATACCAAAGAAGGATGGATCGGTGCGCATATGCATTAATTACAGGGCTTTGAATAATCTCACTATCAAGAATAAGTACCCGTTGCCATGGATTGATGATCTGTTCGATCAGTTGAGTGGTGCTAAGTTATTTTCTAAGATAGACTTGAGATCAGGTTACCACCAGGTGAAGGTGAAGCCGATGGACATACCGAAGACTACTTTTAGAACTCGGTATGGTCAGTACAAGTTTATGGTGATATCATTTGGGTTGAATAATGCACCGATAGTATTTATGAACTTGATGAACAAGGTGTTCCATCAGTACTTTAAAAAGTTCATGGTGGTGTTCATCGACGACATTCTCATATACTCGAAGACACCGGAGGAGCATGAGGAGCATTTACGGATTGTGTTGGATGTGTTGAGGAAGAAGAAACTGTATGGAAAGCTGTCCAAGTGTGAGTTCTTCCTGGACAAGGTGGAGTTCTTGGGGCATGTTGTGACTGGTGATGGTATTTCAGTGGATCCGAAGAAGATCGCAGCAGTAGAATCTTGGAAGACCCTAAGTTCGGTAGTAGAGATCAGGAGTTTCTTGGGATTGGCAGGATACAACATAAAGTTTGTGCAAGATTTTTTAAAGATTGCAGAGTCGATGACCAGACTCACCAGGAAGGATGTAGAGTTTGTTTGGACGAAGGATTGTCAGGTTGCTTTTGAAGAATTGAAGAAGAGGTTGACGCCTGCTCCTATTTTGACTTTGTCATTAGGGTCTGGAGGTTTCACTATTTATAGTGATGCATCGAGGAATGGTTTAGGTTGTGTTCTTCAGCATAATGGGAAAGTGATTGCCTATGCATCCAAGCAATTGTGACCTCATGAAAAGAACTATCCTACCCATGATTTGGAGTTGGCAGCAATCATCTTCTCCCTGATGTTGTGAAAAAATTATTTGTACGGAGAGCGTGTAGAGATCTTCACAGATTGGATGTATATATATATATATATATATATATTAGAGATCGAGGAGAGCAGGAGTTTAGCGACAGCAGCAAGCATCGATGAATGCAACAATAGCAGCAATAACAGCAGCAGCGGCCGCTATAACGACAGTAGCAAGCGTCGCAGCAACAACAGCATATCAAACAACAACAACAGTAAAGCATAAGCGACAAACAGCAGGAGTCTGTCACTATAACAGAGTATCAGCAGCCGTATAAGAGGCTATAGTGACGACTTTGGCGACAGCAGCAGAAATTCGTCACTAAAAGAGCAGAGTATCAGCAGCAACAGTGGTTTCAGCGACAACAAGCAGGGGCCTTTAGCAACAGTTTGACAATTTATATAGTAATTAGATATTTATATATGTATATGTATATGTATATGTATATGTATATGTATATGTATATATATATATGGTAATTAATATATATATGTAAATATGTTCCTAATGGATAATAGTATTTTAATAGACTATATGTATAATATTTAGTGTAGCATACATTATTTTTAAAGGGTAGTTAGCATAAGTAAAGTATTGGGTATTACCTTGAGATACCAAGGTAATTGGAGATATCCAAGGTATTAGGTTTGGGTATCAATATTATGGGTTAGGGTGGTGATACCAAGTTGGTTCAAAACCAAGGCACCTATTTAATGTTTGTAATTAGGATTTTACATATTTAATATTGTTTGATAAATGTATGTGTGATATTTTATCTCCTATTAATTTACGTATCCAGATATACGGTATCCTAGTACCCTAAGATATAGTTTATGACCTAGACTTTAGTATTGAACCCAATATCATTGTGTTAGACTTTTGCAACCTAGAAATAGATAGTTGACCATAGTTTGACCATACTTGACTATAGTTGACTTAGAGTTGACCTAGTTTGACTTTTGACCTAGAAGTTGACTAGTTTAACTTATTTTCGTTTCAAAACCTTGTATTGATGTTATATTCAATATCTAGGTCTTCGAGGCACCATATCAGATAACTATGAGACTATTCTTTGGACTTCAGGCAAGTACATTCTTTGATAGTTTCTTGATATCCTCTATGTTCATTGTATCTAGTGTAGATATCAATGTTTCTTGATACGATAGTTACACGGATTGGTATATCGGGATCTCGTCATGAGATGTTATTCCTTGTATATGGTGTATCTTATGCAAGTCTTGTTTTATTGATTATCTTGTACATGTACAAACACTGATTCTCGGGTTGATTTGCTACCTTCCTAGAGAATCATGTACCATAGCATACCATGGTTGGATCTATTATACCAGTGGGGGTAAAGAGTATTTTAGTGTAGATATGTGATCATACCTTCCTGTGCAAGTATTATTTTCCTGTGAGTGTTGGTCATAAACGCATGTATGACTAAATAGACCATTATTCCTATGCAAGTTTCCAAGCCGATCACATGTTAAAGCTAGTACTCACTCACTTAGTTATTAGTATTCTTGTTCATTGACATATTATTTATTATTGTTTATTCCAGTATTTTCTTATTGTATACCTCTTGTATCTATTGTTGCATCTTGTATATTTACATATATTTACTATTACATAGTTTTTATCATTGATTAGAACTGCTGTAAGAGATGTACTCTGCTCCTTTCCTGACTGAATATATTTTTTCCAGATGACACTGAGGAGTGGTACCCTACACATTATGGACCCCAGGATGTTGTAGGTTTAGAGTCAGAGACCCTGGTTCAGGAGGGACTTATCCCAACTAAAGCAGATAACCTGGAATTAGTAGCTTCTTAGTATTCTTGTACTAGATTTGTCTTCAGCTTACTTCTTTTAGTATTTTTTTAGACTCTTTGATGTATTGTTTAGACTCATGAGTTGTATGTGACTATTCTATTCTTTATCTGAATCATGCTCTTTTCTATCTTAGATATGTGATTGTGAATATTGATATTATTGTTGGCTCATTACATTGTTAGATAGATTAACCAAACAATGTTCTACCGCCGATTCTGCGGTGAATATTAGGCATTGTTCCCGACTTCTACCCTTACACCGTGTGCGGGTCGTGACATATTTTTAATGGTGGTCCATGCACGTCAGACTTCGCAAGTTGTGCAATATCGTGGTAGTGCGACAACTTAGTTGTACTACTACGAGCCTGATTTAGGATATAGGATATAGGCTATAGGCTGAGAATACTCAATCACATCTAGAAAAAATTCTTTTGATTCGTTCAACTATTCTCATTTGATATTAATACTTGATCTCTTAATCTGTACTTTCCTTAATTGTCTTACATCTTGTGCCATATTAATTCTATTCCAACTTTAGCTTTGTTTGATAGTGGTGCTTCCCATAGTTTTGTATCTATTTCTTTTGCTCTGAAGAATGGTTTGGTAGCTGAGTCTTTGCTTAGGACTTGCAAGATCATGATCGGAGGAGGCATTATCCTGGTTAATGATATTTGCAAGGATCGAAGAGTTACTCTAGGAGGCCGAAAGTTGAGTGCATGTCTACTTATAATGCCACTTCCGAGCTACGATATTGTACTCGGGATGGATCGGTTGAGTAGGCACCATGCTAGCATAGATTGTAAAGGAGGTAGAGTTTTGTTTGGTCCGCCAAGGGAGCCAGAGTTCGAGTTTGCTAGAGGAGCTACAGAGTAGGGAGAAGGCATTATTTGTGGAACTATGGTGGAAGACAAGGAGTTGTCGCATCCGTTGATAGCAGAGTTCTTGGATGTGTTTCCTGAGGAATTGCCAGGGTTGCCGCCAGATCGAGTTATTGAATTCTCTATAGACTTGGTGCCAGGTGCAGAACCAATTTTGTAATATGTCTATAGAGTAAACAACAACGAGTTGGTCGAGCTGAAGAAGCAGGTGAACGAATTACAGGATAAAGGGTTCATTAGATCGAGTTCTTCACCGTGGGAAGCCCCGGTATAGTTTGTACCAAAGAAAGATGGATCGGTGCACATGTGCATTGATTATAAGGCTTTGAATAATCTTACTATCAAGAATAAGTATCCTTTGCCATAGATTGATGATCTGTTCGATCAGTTGAGTGGTGCTAAGGTACTTTCTAAGATAGACTTGAGATCAGGCTACCACCAGGTGAAGGTGAAGCCGGTAGACATACCGAAGACTTCTTTTAGAACTCGGTATGGTCAGTACGAGTTTATGGTAATGTCGTTTGGGTTGACTAATGCACCAGCAGTATTTATGAACTTGAAGAGCAAGGTGATCCATCAGTACCTTAAAAATTTTGTGGTGGTGTTCATCGACGACATACTAATATACTCGAAGACACCGGAGGAGCACGAGGAGCATTTGCGGATTATGTTGGATGTGTTGAGGAAGGAGAAGCTGTTTGAGAAGCTGCCCAAGTGTGAGTTCTTCCTAGACAAGGTGGAGTTCTTGGGGCATGTTGTTACTGGTGATGGTATTTCAGTGGATCCAAAGAAGAACGTAGCAGTGGAATCTTAGAAGACCCCGAGTTCTGTAGCAGAGATCAGGAGTTTCTTAGGATTGGCAGGCTACTACAAAAAGTTTGTGCAAGATTTTTTGAGGATTGTAGAGCCGATGACCAGACTCACCAAGAAGGATGTAGAGTTTGTTTGGACGAAGGATTGCCAGGTTGCTTTTGAGGAATTAAAGAAGAGGTTGACGTATGCTCCTATTTTGACTTTGTCATTAGGGTCTGGAGGTTTCACTATTTATAGTGATGCATCAGGGAAAGATTTGGGTTGTGTTCTTCAGCAGAATGGGATAGTGATTGCCTATGCATCCAGGCAATTATGATCGCATAAAAAGAACTATCCTACCCATGATTTGGAGTTGGCAGCAGGCATCTTCACCCTGAAGTTGTGGAAATATTATTTATACGGAGAGCGTGTGGAGATCTTCACAGATCACAAGAGCTTGAAGTACGTTTTCACGCAGAAGGAGTTGAACATAAGGCAGCGTCGGTGGTTGGAATTTATGATGGATTTTGATATATCTTTGCAGTATCATCCTGGGAAAGCTAATATAGTTGTCGATGCCTTGAGCAGGTATCCGGTGTAGAAGCATGAAAAATATGCTGGAAAGCTCTACGCAGTATATTTATGCAGAGCAGCGTAAACAGAGGCCTTCAGAGCCATCAAGCGTGCAACAAAGCTTTTTCTGCTAAAACACAGCATGAAATATTAAAAGCTCAAAGGACCATCAGAGTAAGTGCAGTACGTCCAAGCCGCTTTAGCGTAAACAGGGTGCTTCATCGACTCTTGGGCGTAAAACCCATCCTCTTTCAACGCAGCATTGAAGTATACGAGAGACGCTTCATATTCTCCGAAGTGAACCTATCAGATCCTGTAATGAACCTGTCAGATCCTGCAATGAACCTGACGTCTGGACCTATGACAAAGGGATATTGCTCGGCTACACAGACGACGACTATAATGATGGCATAGCATTGCAACCCAGGCTGTCATTTACCGCCATTTCCTTTGTATAAACTGCTTTTACGTGCACAAAGGGATACGCTGCCTTATTTTACACAGGCAGACATGAGCTGTTTACGCTCCGCAGAAGACAAATTGCCTGCCACATCAAAAGCTGTACTTCGTACGGGGCTCGAGGCACGTCTCTACGACTGATGCGTAGAGCGGTAACAGTTTCTCGAGGCACGTCTCTACGACTGATGCGCAGAGCGGTGACAGTTTCTCAAGGCACGTCTCTGCGACTGATGCACAGAAGGCCTGCAGAACTTCTAAAACACGCCTCTACATTTAATGCACAGGATGGTGGCAAATCTCTGCATTTAATGCGAGAGATTTGATTATATCTTCAAAAGCCGTAATTCCGGCTAAGACGTCCACATCAGCACTATGACACGTTACGCAGCGGCTTCCACGCCCATTCAGCCTTTGTGCTCACTCGGCTTCTACGCCCACTCGGCCTTTATGACCACTCGGCTTCTACGCCTACTCGGCTTCTATGCCTACTCGGCTTCTACGCCTATTCGGCTTCTATGCCGGTTTGATAACTATTTGGCTTCTACACCATGGTGACAGTTATTGGCTTCTACGCCAACCTCTTCTACACAAGGGATAACTTCCTACGTGACTTCTACGCCGTGATCTTCGTAGCAGATATACGCGTTTTGTCCCCTTAGTTGGATACACGCCAAATGCTCACTCAAAAGGTCATCTATACGCAGGCATTGGTTATTTTAAACTGTCGTATAAAAGGGTGCTATACTTTCCACTCCTCGGTTTATACACCGACGGAGTGGTCACTGTCACCAAAACTCTATAAATAGAGACCTTTATCAATAAGGAACAAGGTAGAAAAATTGGAGGGTTGAAGAAATTAGGGTCAAAAAATTGGTCAAGAAAACTAATATTAGATCCACGATCGAAGAAATTAGAGTCAAAAATTGGTCAAGAAAACCAATATCAGATCCAAGGTCGAACTTCCAAGAAAGATCGAACCCGAGGTCAAGAGAGAGAGAGAGAGAGAGAGAGAATCCGGAGCTCAGGCAAAGGGTAGGGATCGACGACTTTGGCATCGTGCATCCACCCTCTTTTGTAACCTTCGAAGCTGTTTCCTGTCTTCTACGGCACTTCTTCATCATCATGTGGTCCAAGGGCTAAAGTGATCGACTGCTGATCAGACACCTATAGCAATATTTACCCAGATTAAATAAATTGTACTCCCACATCCTCGTGTAGGATCAAATTGTACAAGTTTGTTTATAAACCAAAGAAGGCGGATTTCGTGTAAACCCCATCTTGAATACATTTTTTATTCTTTCGTTTTCTACCACAAACAAGATGGTGACTCTGCTGGGGACGTCTTTCTCTTCTGATGAGGAAGTAATTGCTCAACACGATGCGGTATCTGTAGGAACCGTGAAGAAGACACTGGTCGTCCAATTCGACCAGTCTGCCTACAAAGACATGCTTCGAACCGGGGGTAGCTCTCACCCTCTCTCCGTCCAAGACAACAGGAAGCCGCGCAAGGTCTGGATGCCCAAGACCTCCTCTACCATTTCTGTGGACTCTCCGATCTCTCCGACCTCTCCGACCAATGAGGTTGTAGCGTTGCTCCCTCCGTGCCCCGCACGTAAAATTCAGTCTCCCGCTACGCGCGGTACAGACAAAACTTCGGGCAAAGCCTCAGCGCTAACCCAGAAGTATCCACTACCCTCTACGCGTAGAAACCAGTCTCCCGCTACGCGTGATACGACAAAACTTTGGGCAAAGCCTCAGTGCTAACCCAGAAGTATCCACTGCGCTCTACGCACAGAAACCAGTCTACCGCTACGCGCGGTACAGACAAAACTTCTGATGGTGCCTCAGCGCCAAATCGAAAGTACAAATCACGCTCCGTGCGCCAGACAACATCTGACCTCTATGGGGAACCAGATGAGCGCTGTGATCTCCGTAAGGGAAAGCAAGTGGCAGAATACTCGACTTCTCGGCCTTTACGCCAGCGAAGGAGCAATCTGCCTACCCTCCGGATTATGCGGGAAGCCGATGGCCGACTGAGGACCTCTTCAGCTTTACGTCAGTCTGAGCAAATCTCCAAATTACGCCAGGCGAAGTCCCACGGCATAAAGCAAGCTCAGGTTGCGAAAAGACACCCCTCCCCGGGGATTATCCGCCACCCAAATGGCCAACCTGTTGTACACAGGTGGCACAGGAAAAACCATGGTGCCCAATCTCCGCATGCCCACTGATGGGAACAGAAGGAACAAGCCGTCGTCTTCCTCTTCTGCAACTCCTCCTGACTTGCGGAAATATCTAATCCAGAAGCGTAAGGAGAGGGGACCTTCCAACATGTCTATTACGCCCCCTGGCGAACAATATTGTAATAGTCATAAGATTGTGATTGACTGCTGCTGTTCTAAAGCAAAACAGTCAGTTTTCGACCGGTTGAGCTACTCTTTGTCTTTCCAGGAAGAAGAGCCCACGCATGCATCCGTGAACATGGCTTTGCATATACCTGAAGGAAGCTCAGGCTCAAGACGTCCGTCCTCTAGAACTCCGAGCCGAAGGAGATCCAACATGCTCCTCAGGACACTGAAGATGGGGTGTTCCAGAACACTCGTTCAAGGTCACAAAAACTGACTTCGTACTCCTCTGATTCCGACGCTGGGGTCGCCATTCTCCCGAATCAAATACTGAGAGTATAGAGTCGACTTCTGCAGCAACCTATACGCATCCTTCGACGATGCCTAGGAAAATGGAAGTTTATGCCATTGAAGATGAACGCGAGGAAGCTTCGCCGTTAGGAAACGCGGAACAACGCATCACTATACTGGAGACATCTCTGAAACAAATGCAATCCATAATGGAGAACATGCACCAGATAATGCTAACTCAACACGCAATTGCCATGGCTCAAGCATCGGTCCCGCCAACTCAGATACGTATGGGGGTGGACTTACCACCATCCAACCCGAGCCAAGAGTCTGCTCTAGATCAAGAGTCAGCAGTTCCTCCGCTTCCTCACTCGGAGAATATATTACCTCCCGTTGGAGTTACGATACAACCAACTCCACACTACACTGTAGTCCCGCTTCCAACTGAAAATCCGATGCAGGCAGTACGGGAGTTGAAAGCCCAGTTTGACGCCTTGAAGCACAAAGATCAGCTCAAGAAACTGGGAATCAACCAGCCTTACCCAGCTATCTGGGAAGAGGTCCCTTTCCCTCCGAGGTATAAACCTCAGACTATGGCTCTGTTCGAGGGAAAAATATCACCAAGTCAGTACATGAACTATTTCAGTATGATGACGGTGTTGCTACAAGGGAACGACACCCTCCTCACTCGGGTGTTCAAAGGCTGCCTCTCAGGAGTAGCCTATCAGTGGTACCGTAGCTTGGCGGACAACTGCATTACTTCCTTCGAGGACTTCAAAGCTTTATTCTTTACGCGATTCTACGAGGGAGGAATGGACATGTCTATGTCCTCTCTCATCGAAGTCAAGCAGAGGAAAAAGGAGGACGTTCGCACCTTCGTCAAACGCTTTCGTCAGGCCACCTTACAGATGCCTCCAGGAGTTCCGGACTCTGCGTTAGTAGACATTTGCAGGAAGAACCTCCTTCCCGTAGTCTCGGTGTTTACAGGACCATATCAGTTCCATGATTGGCCCTCGTTCATCATCTCGGCAGTAGCCGCCGAAGACAACAGTCGCAAGGCGTGCGATAATGGCATCATGATCTCCGCCTCTGACAGAGGCAAAAGGTCATCTCCCCGCAGCGACCATCCTCGCAGCTCCAAAGGAAAAGAAGCTCTGGTAATCAATACGGCCAGGCAAAAGACTGCGGTAACCGCACAAGCTAGACCCGGGACCTCCAGGCCCGTCGAAGTCTATTGTTTCGACGACGACGATATCCCAAGTATATTCGAGTGTCTCGTCAAAAGTGGCAAGAGATCACCCTTCCGGAGCTAAGGCGGCCCCAAGAAGTCGGCAGTACTAACGACCCCAAATACTGCATCTTCCACAGATACGTGCACCACCCGACAAAGGCGTGTTACATACTGAAAAGGAAGATTCAGGGTTTGATCGATGCTAAGGCCATCACTCTGCACAACACCGAGAAGACGGTCACGGCCAACATGATATCTCTGCGGTTTGGCAATCTGCCTTCCCAAGAAGTCTTGGACGGTGTCACACCCATTTCCTGGACCACGATGAACATCATCAATCTCCCTCCAGCTAGGGGTCAAAATCATGACCTGGTACCCCTGACCACCCGACAGGGCGTGATTATGTGGGTTCATCCGGATTTGGTGTCAGAGCTCGAGGAGGAGACTAAAGCTACTAAGGCTACGTCTAGAAAGAGTTCCAAAGGCAAACTATGCCATATGGTCGCAACTTCTTCGGTATCAGACGAAGACGAGGTATTTGCTGCGACCCGTTCAGGGAAAGCCTACCTCAACGACTACGGAGCAAGTCAGGAAGACGCACTGACGGACGCTCCAGTTGCCAAACCTTCAGGACCAGGCCCCGTCGTACCAGATGCCAGTCCTTCAAAACCAACTCCGGCGGACAAGGGGAAGGAAAGAGAAGTATGCTTTGATAAACCTGTGAAAAATATTCCAAATAAAGGTTTAGAGAAGCCATACAACTTCAACATCCTGGCCCAACTGGCTAATACACCAGCCAGGCTATCCATCTTCGAGCTACTCAGGCTCTCCCAAGACACTCGTCTAGCCCTGAGTGAAGCACTGATACAGGCGGAGGCATGCTTGACCCAGCTCAAGTCCCCCGACGAAGAACCGGTGGCATGTCCTCAATGCCACAGTGTAATAGAAGTGGTCCCAAATATCACTTTCACTCAAGACGACATGCTGTTAAAACATAACAAGCATGACAGGCCCCTCTATTACACCGGGTACGTCGGTTCCATGGAGGTCGATCGGATTCACATAGATCCGGGATCGTCGATCAACATCATCCCTCACAGTCTGCTCAGACCGCTGAGGATTCCTACCAGCGAATTGGTTACACCTCCACTACAATCGTGGGTTTCAACGCCTGAAGAAGTAAGCCATTGGGGAAAATTCGCCTTAGGATCCAGATTGGCAACCTCAGATCGGTGGCCACATGTTACGTCATCGATTCAGAGGTGTCCTATAATATTTTGCTTGGAAGACCGTGGATCCACGACCACAACATCGTTCCTTCAACTCTACATCAATGTCTTAAATATGTAGACCCCCAAGGAACAGTACAAACGGAGGTCGCTGACCTAAACTCGTTTAAAGGAGTATAATCCTACTATTCCGATGCTGTGTTGTACTCTCAAGACCACACGGGAGAAGTGTCGGGCGAGGCAGAGAAGGAATCCTACCGGGAGCCAGAAGAACCCTCTGCCACACTACCACTGTCAATCAGAGTGAAAGGACGAACCACTCGTCCAAAAACCATGGAGCCTATGGCTATCCACCTGAACAAGACCAAGTCAGGAAAAGGGAGTGATCCTCTAGTGATCACTTTAAACCAGAAGCCTCCACCCTTGGTCATCAACCTTCGGCGCAATAGGCAGCCGACCGATGTAAATGTAACCATGAACGGAGTTTCAGATGATAATAAACATCCTATTTTCCAGTATATTGACGCTCAAATTCTAAATCAGGAATCCACTCCCCATGACGAGGTAGAACCCATAGCACAAAAATTCTTGGAAGCTATGAACTCCTACCGTCCGTATGTTTGGGAAGTAGCATCATCATCCAACGTCGTCATGACATATGGACCACATGAGGATTCTATCTTCATTGTCCAGCCTACCTGCAGCAGTCAGCGTTCAATAGTCTTCGGCCGCATACGCAATCAACCGACTATCCAGGAAGATTCTTTCAATGACGATGCTGGAAAAATACAAGTTCACCGATATAGCCCGCAAGCGTTGAGGATTATGCAAAACATGGGCTACGACTTAAAGCTGAAGCCAGGCCTCAACTACGGAAGAGGTAGACGAACGCCGCTGTGCGGCGACCCTTGCTATCAACGAACTCATTTCGGGTTGGGATATGCCACCTCCTCTAAGTCGGACGAGGGTATCTTCTCCTCTTCTCAGAACGGCTCGTCGCCCTCCGACTCACCTGATGCTCTCGAACAAACATTATCAGTGAATATGGTAGTGGCAGATCCCTTTGAAGCAGATAAACTCCTATAAGAAGGCAGAATTCGGTAATCCTTCTTAACAGAGATTTATTCTGTGTGAAGAACAACTTTCACATAGAACGCAGCTACGCTGTGAACACAGAGCCCCCTAGAAGAGACTGGAGAAGTCCCTTTATAGATTTCGTCGCATACAAAATCTTGTCGGAGGACCCTAAAGAAGCAGTATCCGTCAAAAGATGATCATTACGCTTCTACTTCGATGCATCTTCACAATGCCTATATCGCCGGACCTATGACGGACTGCTATTGAGATGTCTCTCTGACGATGAAGCACAGCAGATTATCCGAAAAGCTCACGATAGCGTATGCGGAGCACATCAGCCCGGTCCTAAGCTACAGGATCGTATTAGGAGAATGGGCTATTACTGGCCCACTATGATCGCAGACGCGATCAACTATGCAAGACAATGCAGAGCCTGTCAGGTTCATGCAGACTTCATACATCAACCGTCTGAATATCTACATCCTACGGTTGTATCCTGGCCTTTCGAAGCATGGGGTATGGATATCATTGGTCCTATTCACCCATCTTCTTCCAGAGGTTACCGGTTCATACTGGCCATCACGGATTACTTCTCCAAATGGGCAAAGGCGATCCCTCTTGCTGAGGTAAAGGCGTCTAATGTGATCAACTTTATCAAGCATCACATCATTTATTGCTTTGGGATTCCCCGAAGGATAATCCATGACAATGGGCCTCAGTTCATCAGCCAAGCGTTTCATCGATTTTGCGATAAAAATTGAATACACAATATTGCCTCTACGGCATACTATCCAGCTGCTAATGGTTTGGCGGAAGCTTTCAACAAAACCATTATCAAACTCTTGAAGAAGTTCGTCTCTTCAAACAAGAGAGATTGGAATGAGAAGCTGGGCGAATGTCTCTGGGCATACCGCACAACGGTACGAACACCGACAGGTTGTACCCCATTTTTACTGGTCTACGGGAGCGAAGCAGTTCTCCCCATTGAAATCCAGATCCCATCACTCAGGATAGCCGTGACGAATGAGCTAACTCAAGAAAAAAATGACCTGTTAAGGCTTCAAGAGCTAGAAGGATTAGACGAGAAACGTCTCCAAGCTCAACAGCGCATCGCGCTCTACCAAGCACGCATTTCCAGAGCTTTCAATCATAAAGTAAAGAAAAGTGTGTTCAAAGTCGGCGAGCTAGTTTTAGCCGTAAGAAGGCCGATGATCCTTACTCACAGGAGTAAAGGTAAATTCCAGCCCAAGTGAAAAGGCCCTTATGTGATCGAGACAACGTTCTCAAACGGCGCTTACAGGTTAGCCCAGCCTAATTGAGACCTGTTAATGGCTCCTATCAACGGTAAATTCCTGAAAAGGTACTATGCTTAAAACTCCTCTGCTCAAGTGGAATATAGCGAGAAACTCAATTCTGACAAAACTACTTCTTGAACGAAACTAGTTGGGTCATATTCTATCATGTCCGTATGACCTCTGAATAGATATGTCCTGCTAAAAGTTTATCGAGAGTCTATCACGTCCATACTACCTCTGATATCACTCCCGCCCAAACCTGTCATTTATATTCTGAAATGATGGGTCCACAGAGTCAGAAAAGATTCGCTTTATTTATTCCCAAAAAGAGCAGAATTATATTTGAGAAGCAAAAAGAAGAAAGGGTACATCATTGTGGGGGAGCGGTCAGATCGTGAATCAGCTGCACCAGTGCAGCTATCCTCTCATTCCTGGAAACCAAGGCATCAGCGCGGGCCCGCTCCAGCCGTGCCTCAGGATTGTTCATAAAGGACAGTTCGTCCCTTGCCCGAAGAGAGCCAGCACGGGCAGCTTCTGCACGCTCCAGAGCCCGTCGTGCTGTGCTCAGTCGACCCGTCGCTATATCTAGACCTGCCAATGACTGAGAAGCCCACTTCTCTGCCAGAGCGAGTTTTTCCTTCAACTTGCGAGCCCTCGCTACGTTCCCTTCATGCTCGGATTGGCACTTCGTTTGAATAGCAAGAGCCTCCTCCACGACAGCTTTTTTTTATCCATCTCCAGCTTATGTACTTTGATGGAGTTATCTAGGCTTTCCAGCTGTTTAGCAAGCTGCGTAATCATGAGGTCGTATCTGGCCTGGACCTCAGCTTCAAGGCTGCCCCGAGCCAGCTACAAGTATTCGTTAATAGGTTGCTCCAAACCATTAACCATCGACTCCAGGGCGTCAGCTACCCCAGAATCGTCGAACTCCCTGACCGCCCAGATCGAAAACTGAGAAGCCTTCTTCAGACGCTCGAAGTCTAGATTCTTTGCCAACACCATTGATATCAGCGTTTTCAAACTGGTATAAAAAAGGCTAGTATACTGCTCGGTCAGTGCAACTAGATCCGATTGGACGCCAGGAGTGGCCGCAATATTGGCAAGTCCTCCTCCAGGAATGATTGCAGACGAGGTGGCCACAGCCGCCGCCTCGACGGGTGGTACGACCAAAGGAGGTGCGACAACAATGGTCGAAGTCATCAGCATACTCGCGAGAGGCGAGGTCACGATAACAGGTTCGTCCTCCTCTTGAGATGACGAAACCACCCCGGGCGAGCTGGCCCCCGAAGATATTTTCTCCTCGAAGTCGGGCGCCTCTGTATCATCGCCAGGATCCCGAGCAGAGCCAGAAGGCACTTCAATGCCATACTCCCCGTGGATGCCGTACCCTAAGAAGAGGACAAGAAAGTTGATATCAATATGATGGTAATCTTTCTAAGAGGAGACATAAAGATGACATTTACCCGTAGCCAACGGTATATATGTCGCATCTGCACCCGACGTAGCTAAATCATGCCTTAATGACGCAATACGAACTGTCATACCTGGAGAAGGGGGTGGGACCACCGACACCGCCAGGTGCTCTACCGAGCCTTCACCAAGACGCGGTCGAGGTTCGTCAGCTGGAATCTCGCTAGGCATGCTCACGGACACGACAGGAGTTTCATCCGTTGCTGGTCTAGGGAAAGATTCTCTCATTTGCCTCGACCACGCAGGCGAATTCATTCCACTACCGGAGGCAGTGGCAGTAACGGCAGCCTCAAGCAGGAGTTCTCCGGCACCTCCAGCCGAAACTGAGGGTCCCTCTCCGAAAAACGGAGAACCTCCAATCAAAGAGACATCCCCAACAAGGGAGACAACAGGATCCTCTCTAGGAGCCTCAATACCAGGAATCCGGAGAGAACGATTAACCGTCTTCTTCTTCCTCTTGCGAGGGGAAGTCTGCTTCGAAGAAGGAGCCCTTCGCTTCCAAGAGACTGCCAAAGCCCCCGCAGGCGGAGGCACTTCACACCTTGGCACCGACACCAGAGGCTCATCCGGATTGACGGACCCCTCACCCTCGTCAGATGAAACCGAGGGGACTTCGACTCTTCCCCTAGGCTTGGGAGAAGGCACCCTAAAGCTTCCACGCATGTCAAAATTGTGATGGAAGGTGTTGATCGCCACGTAGAACTGGGCATACGAATAGAGGATGCGCAGCTCCATGGAGAGTGTGACGACCGGCACGATAAAGATTGCTCCGTACAACCCATGATAAAATACCGCCATTCTCTGGCTCCATCAATGAGTCCGCCCCTGTACCTGAAGCTGGTGACGACATTGCCCACGTACAGCTGATCGTACCCAAACTGCCTGGCAAACCGACTAGGCAAGTAGGGCTCGAAGAAGCAATAATCTTTGCTCCTGTACAGCAAATGGGAGGGTCAGATGCAGACCAACCAGTTAAAAGCTTCCGGAGAAAGATTGGTCTTCTCTCCACCTAAATCCTCAAGCCTAATCCCCGACTGATTGCGATGTACAGAGGGGACAGTGTAGAGGAGCTTCCAGCCGTGACTGAGGCTCAGCACCAGCCGACAGTCTAAAACTGTGTTCACGTTCCAGGGAGAGTCCTTATAGTTCAGCAAGAAACTACCCCCCGAGCTACTACCAGGGCCGGGAGACATCACCCGGGGGTTGTGAAGAATTAACCATCCCATCAAGTACAGGTATGGTAATTCTATCCTAGGAAAGCTATCATGCCGAGCTTCATCGACGAGCAGTCCATCAGTCATGGCTCTCAGGCCAGCTTGTATACGGTACACCATGGCAGGGAGCAAGCCTAGTCTTGCCCCGAACACCAGACGCACGGCAGGCCACAGGATATTTCGATAAATGCGGTCTGCGGACGCGATGCCGGGCACCACGACTCGACGTAGCCATATGGAGAGAAAGCCAGCCAGTCGGGCTTCCTTAGACAGAGGCCTGTGGCAGCGCCTCAAGTAACTGTAGGACTTAGTGCCTTCAGGATACTTTCCTACCCCGTCATCGAGAATCTGATCTGGAGCTTTAGCATCCTTCATAAGATCCTCGATGACCTGGGCACTGAGCACACCCAAACAGTTCACGGGCTCATTCTTGCCCCCCGAAACTTTTTCCGACTTGGCGGCCCTGGCCCGGTGGAAGAAGAGGTAGGACATCCACTTAGTGGTATGAGCCAAATCAGAAGGCTCATCATAAAAAGTGGTGCACGTGAAGTAGTGGCACATCAGCTCCTGATACACCTCCACAACCCGAGGGTCCGAGGCCTCCAACTCCCGGTTGGTGGGAACATACTCTTCATATGGGATATCCTCCATCGGCAGTCTCGAGATCACTGCCATCTCATGGAGGGCCAACCCCAACTCCCCCAGTGGAGTGGCGAAGGTCCCGATGAGCGAAATGTGTCGCTCCATCAGTGCCAGAAACAGGTTAGGGTTGGGAGGCAACCCGACACTCGTCGCACTCACAGCAGCATACAGTCCAATACCCTCCAGATCTCTCCGAAAATGCTTCAAGGCCCAGTCAACTAGGCAAGCCTATCGAAGGTTTGTTGGGGTGATCCACCCATTGCACCGAGGATTCTCCTTGGGGTATACACCCCCTCGCCCCATGAAGTCGTTGCAGAAAGTCCGCAATTGGACCGACTGGATCACAGAACTGTCTTCACTCGGGATGCTGCCCGGGCACAGTCCCCCGAACACCGTCACAATGCCGGAAGGGCGGCTGACAAATGACCCCTGGTCAGCTCCTTTCAAATAAAAGATCTTCCCCGGCTTGCCGTAAAGATCGGGAGTCAACGTCCACGACATCCTCCTGGGATGTGTAGCATGGGAGAAAGCCGAGATGGATAATCTCTCGGCATCGTTGGCAGATACAAGACCACACTCTCGACTGAGAAAACCCAGGGTACTCTCTTGGGCTTCGTCTGGGACCGTTTGTCAATCATGTCCCCAAAGAGAAAAGCCGGCTTGATGTACTGGTCCCCGTCTATGTACGTCAGGGGCTCCCCGTTAATCATGTTCAGCAACGTCCGCTCGCCCTGAGCCGATATCAAGATCTCCCTTCCTTCAGGATACTGGGGTCCGAAGATTGGAAATGTCACGTGGGACAGATCCTCCAGATAGTTTGAGTGCAGCATCCCGGCAGCGGAACCCATCACCTCGGCCAGTGGAGACTCATGCAAGTTAACTGCAAAAGTGCAAGGAAAATACGTCATTACAAATCTTGCAACATAAAGACCAAGAAACGACAGTCTGTGCTTTACGCCGAGACTGTATAAAATTTGGTCATTTTACGCCGGAAGTCACATCCAGAAGCGTAATTGGCTGTATACAGTCCGTGCTTTACGCCAGACTGCCAAAATTCTAGTTATTACGCTGGAGGTCCCATCCACAAGCGTAAAACTAAAATTTTATAGTATACACCAAGTTTTTGGCAGTCAGAGCTTTTACGCTCAAAACTGCGAAAACATGGAGTTTTTACGCTGGCACATTAGAAATGTGGGCGTAAAAGATGAAAACGTCTTCGTGCGTTATCTTCCTCAAAGAGGCTATCAGCACAGAAGACGACCTAGCGCGGTCACGTTCAGTGTGTATGAAGGATTTTTCATCATTCTTTGTCATCCCAAAGGCTCTACCTCTAAGGCCGGGTGTGCTACTCGTCGGCGAGATACTTCGCTCAGAAGAACGTTCACCTTGCCCGACCGAAGACTCTCTCGCTGGGGCAGAAGAACGAGAAGAAGAACCTATACTTTTTCCCTTAGCGGTGGAGATTTGTTTCGGCGCTATTTCTGAAAACTCAGAATGCTCGGAGAAAGAACGAAAGAAAAAACTCAAACAGTCGAAGGCTCTCTTTCGCAGAAGACGGATGAAAAGTTTTTCCCTCAAAAGCTTGGGATATATATAGAGTTCGAGTCGACTCCTCGAATCCTCGGACGGACTCCTCGAAACCCGAACCAAATCTCCTAATTAATATTCGGTTATGATTGGGTCCTGCGTCAGCCTATTATTCATAGAAGGCGGACAGTCAGCGAATTCAAAAAGTTTTTCGCGTAAAGCATGTCAGCGGTTCCTACGCTAAGGAGATTTCTATGCTCGACAGCAACAGATCTATGATTTTACGTTCGCAAGCTATAAGTCTATGGTTTTACGCCCGGATGCCTTTGTGCTCGGGAACTTTTATGCTCGAGAGGCTACAAACCTACAACTTTACGCTCAGCAGATACCAAATCGATGATCTCACACTCTGTGGTGCTTAGTTTACGCTCAGAAGCAACAGATCTGCAACCTTACGCTCGGAATTTATTTTTTTTAGAAGCTACAAATCTACAGTTCAACGCTAAGGATCTTTCTACGCTCGACAGCTACGAATCTACGGCTTTACGTTCGACGGCTACAAGTCAGGTTTTACGCCCAGATGCCTTTGTGCTCAGTAGCTTTTATGCTCGAGAGGCTACAAACCTACGACTTCACACTCAGGAACCACAAGTCTATGATTTCACGCTCGATGGTGTTTAGTTTATCCTCAGAGGCTACAGACTAATGATTTCACGCTCCACGACTTCCCGCATATCCGAAAGATACGCCGGCCAGATTCTGCGTACGTCTGAACGGTCCTCGAAGTGGTCAATTACAAAGAGTTCACACAGAAGATACTCGTTCTTGACCTCAAGATATCCCAAGTATCCAAAGCATACAGAGTTCTACATTGAAAAATTACTCTTCTTCATGGGTCGATTCGAAGTTCATCCAGACTCCAGTCTGAATATCTCATCTATCAAGATGGCAACTCAGTTTGACAGGCATTTCTTGACCCTGTTCCAAGGGATTTTTGAGAAATTATTCTTGAAGACGAAGTCTGAACAAAAATTTTGTTCATCAGAAGTAAAAACAATAGTTTATAGCTCTACGCGGTTCCTCAGTCCTAGCAGCAGGACAGTTCTAAATGTTCAAAATGCTCAAACAGCGTTCTATGGACTATTCGCTATGCGCAAAAGGACAGGACCTAGCACTCTTTCTAAATAGAGTCGGCGTAAAGAATCAGATCTGTCGAAGCTACACATATTCAGACTTCACAGCAACGTATGGCAAAATGATCATATGCAGAGAAGAAAGATGATTTTATTAAAATCAAAATCATGATTACATATGAGGGAAATCCAATCTACAAGAGTTTTTCTCTATTTTTCATGATTACATCTGAGGGAAACCCCGTCTACAAAAGGATTTCCCCATCATCGTCTGAAGATCGCCCAGAAGCTGTTCTGACAGGTTTTCAATGGGCTTCAATTCTTCATCCATCTTCTCCAGCAATCAGTCGGTTGCCGCAAACCGACTGACATGGCAATGATCAACGACGGGAGAATACAGAGTTGGGGCTTGCATAAATTATACAGATCCTATGCTCCGTGCGCCGTGACCGATTGAGTTGATATATTCCATCCAACTCAATCCTGGACAGCAGCTAGTTTTGCCTGCCCTCGTCCACCGGTAACGGAAGAAGGCGCCACTTGCAAGCAGTGTGGTAAAATATGATTCTTTCTCTCTCCCGAAGAACCGCCATATAAAGTTGCTGGTTATCCCGAGCAAGGGAGGCTAAGATATCCTTCCATGATCCATCGTTGCAGTGGACACTTGCTCGAAGACGCCGTCTTTTTTGGCTCCTTACACGCTGGAAGAATATGATCTCCTTCTTCCTCAGGTCGACCCGACGAACTCCGGCGATCATCTCTGCGTGGTGATGGGAATATGGGGAGAACGGGTTAACCCTCCAGCCTTTTTATAGGCGAAAGAGATCACACCGGTCCCCAATAAATCTGCCATAAAGTCAGCATTGACCGTTTCAATGCTCCATTCAGAAATGTTTCGAGTTACGAGGAGCGGTTCATGCTTTATTCAAAGCGTTTCAAATTTCGAGGAAATTGAAAGCTTTGAAGGGGGTCTTGTAGAAGCATAAAAAATACGCTGGGAAGCTCTACACAGCATATTGATGCAGAGTAGCGTAAACAGAGGCCTTCAGAGCCATCAAGCGTGCAACGGAGCTTTTCCGCTAAAATACAGCGTGAAATATTAAAAGCTCAAAGGACCATCCGCGTAAGTGCAGTACGTCCAAGTCGCTTCAGCGTAAACAGGGTGCTTCATCGAATCCTGGGCGTAAAACCCATCCTCTTTCAATGCAGCATTGAAGTGTACGAGAGACGCTTCGTATTTTTTGAAGTGAACCTATCAGATCCTGCAATGAACCTGTCAGATCCTGCAATAAACCTGACATCTAGACCTCTGACAAAGGGACACTGCTCGGCTACCCAGACGACGGCTATAATGATGGCACAGCACTGCAACCCAGGCTGTCATTTACCGCCATCTCCTTTGCGTAAACTGCTTTTACGTGCACAAAGGGATACGCTGCCTTATTTTACACAGGCAGACATGAGCTATTTACGCTCCGCAGTAGACAAACCGCCTGCCACATCAAAAGCTGCACTTCGTACGGGGCTCGAGGCACGTCTCTACGACTGATGCGCAGAGCGGTAACAGTTTCTCGAGGCACGTCTCTATGACTGATGCGCAGAGCGGTGACAGTTTCTCAAGGCACGTCTCTGCGACTGATGCACAGAAGGCCTGCAGACCTTCTAAAACATGCCTCTAGATTTAATGTACAGGATGGTGGAAAATCTCTGCATTTAATGCGAGAGATTTGATTATATCTTCAAAAGCCGTAATTCCGGCTAAGACGTCCACATCAGCACTCTGGCACATTACGCAGCGGCTTCCATGCCCATTCAGCCTCTGTGCTCACTCGGCTTCTACGCCCACTCAGCCTCTATGACCACTCGGCTTCTACGCCTACTCAGCTTCTATGCCTACTCCGCTTCTATGCCTATTCGGCTTCTATGCCGGTTTGATAACTATTTGGCTTCTATGCCATGGTGACAGTTATTGGCTTCTACGCTAACTTCTTCTACACAAGGGATAACTACCTACGTGGCTTCTACGCCGTGATCTTCGCAGCAGATATACGCATTTTGTTCCCTTAGTTGGACACGCGTCACATGTGCCCTCAAAAGGTCATCTATACGCAGGCATTGGTTATTTTAAACCGTCGTGTAAAAGGGTGCTGTACTTTCTACTCCTCGGTTTCTACACCGACGGAGTGGTCACTGTCACCAAAATTCTATAAATAGAGACCTCTATCAATGAGGAACAAGGTGGACAAATTGGAGGGTCAAAGAAATTAGGGTCAGAAAATTGGTCAAGAAAACCAATATCAGATCCACGGTCGAAGAAATTAGAGTCAAAAATTGGTCAAGAAAACCAATATCAGATCCAAGGTCGAACTTCCAAGAAAGATCGAACCCGAGGTCAAGAGAGAGAGAGAGAGAGAGAGAGAGAGAGAGAGAGAGAGAAAGAGAGAATCCGGAGCTCAGGCAAAGGGTAGGGATCGACGACTTTGGCATCGTGCATCCACCCTCTTTTGCAATATTCGAAGCTGCTTCCTGTCTTCTACGGCACTTCTTCATCATCGTGTGGTCCAAGGGCTAAAGTGATCGACTGCAGATCAGACACCTATAGCAATATTTATCCAGATTAAATAAATTATACTCCCACATCCTCGTGTAGGATTAAATTGTACAAGTTTGTTTGTAAACCAAAGAAGGCAGGTTTCGTGTAAACCCCATCTTGAATACATTTTTTATTCTTTCGTTTTCTACCACAAACATCCGGTAGCTATATTCTTAATGCGGGATCAATATTTGGTGGAGGACTTGGAGAGTTTGGATATTGAGTTGATTGTTCCTGGTTTGGCAATGCAGATGTAGGGATTGCAGATACATTCATATTTGATGGACAGGATCAAGACAGCCCATTATGAGGACGTATCTCTGAGGAGCATCAGAGCTTAGGTGAGAGCAGGATTGGAGGATGATTTTACCACTGTCGAGGATGGTTCTTTGCGGCATGGAGTAAGATTGTGTGTGCCGAATGGAGAGTTGCGTGAGGAGGTATTGCAGGAAGCGCATCGCTCTTAGTATTCCATGCATCCAGGTGCCAACAAGATATACCAGAATATGCGAGAGAGCATGTGGTGGTATGGAATGAAGGGGGAAGTGGCACAGTTTGTATCCAGATGCTTAGTGTGACAGCAGGTTAAAGCCGAGAGGCAGAGGCCAGGAGGTTTACTTCAGCCATTACCCATTCCAGAGTGGAAGTGGGAGCACATTACTATGGATTTTGTGTTCGGACTTTCACGATCTCCAGGCGGGAAAGACGCGATTTGGGTCATCGTTGATTGGTTGACCAAGTCGGCCCACTTTTTGCCTTTCAAGGTGGGTTTATCTATGGATAAGCTGACAGAGATGTATGTTAGGCAGATCATTAGGATACATGGAGTTCCCGTCAGCATAGTCTCGGATCGGGATAGTCGTTTTACTTCTCATTTTTGGAGGAGTTTGTAGGTGAGTTTGGGCACCCAGATCGAGTTCAGTACTGCATATCATCCCCAGACAGATGGGCAGTCAGAGAGGACTATTCCGACTCTCAAGAATATATTGCACACTTGTGTACTAGATTTTGGGGGTTCTTGGGAGGACCATCTCCATTTGGTAGAGTTTGCTTATAACAACAGCTACCATGCTAGTATAGAGATGTTACCTTTTGAAGCTCTGTACGGTTGGAGATGTCGTACTCCCTTGTCATGGGACGATGTTGGAGAGAGAGTTTTGTTTGGGCCAGAGATGGTTGTGGATGCAGCGGAGAAGGTTCAGTTCATCAGAGACAGACTTCGTGTGGAGTTGGAGAGACAACGGCATTGGACCGATTTCCACCGGAGACCTATGGAGTTCGAGGTATAGTTTTAAATTTTTGTTTTGTGCTTGTTATTGGTTGTTTGTTATAGATTAAGTTCTTAAGGTGATATTTTATTCTAGGTGGGTGGTTTGGTGTTTCTGAGGATTCCTCCGACACGAGGCACGATTCGCTTCGGTGGAGATGAGAAGCTTAGTCCGCGATTCATCGGACCTTTCACTATTCTAGAGAGGGTCGGTGCAGTTGCTTATAGACTAGACCTACCACCTACGTTGGAGGAAGTGCACAATGTGTTTTATGTGTCGCTGTTGAGATGGTAAGTGGCAGATCCTAGTCATGTATTTGATCACTCGGAGATAGAGGTGGGACATACTCTTAGCTATCCAGAGCAGCCAGTTGAGATTCTGTATCTGAGAGAGAAGGTGCTGAGGAACCAGACTATTCCTTTGGTATGCGTCGCATGGAGGCATCACTCTCCGGGAGAATATACCTGGGAGATAGAGGACGAAATGCGAGAGCGTTATCCATATTTGTTTGTGTCTTGAGGTATGTTCTTTCATAATTAGTTATGTTCTTTAGTTGTGTTCTTTTGTTATGTTCCATTATTTTCTGAGGGTAGTTTTCATCTTTGAATTTAGAGGACAAAATTATTTTAAGGAGGGTAGACTTGTCACTACCATATTTTCTAGGAAAGGGTATTTTAGTAATTTTATAATTAATTAAATATTATGCATAATAAATAATTATTTACTATATTATTTAATTGTTGTTAGATGTTAGTTATTTATTTTGGACTTGTGTTAGTGGACCTAACTAGTTTAGTTTAGACTCATGGACTAACATGTATTAATTGTTAGATTTGAGCCCATTTAGAAAGCCCATTGATTAGGAGGATGATTAAATTAATTAAACCATTAGACTAGAATCTTCCCTCCTTAATTATTTCTTCATGAGAGGCCCCAAGGGGTATAATAGATATTACATATTAGCTTGAGGAAGGGATAGAGGGGGCCGACCTATTAAAGAGGGGGGAAATTGATTTCTCTCTCCTCTTTTCATTTGAAAACTAGATCTAGAATTCTCTCAACCAAATTCCTTCATTTTTACTTCATTTTCCTACCAAATTTTATCCTAATTCCTTCCCAAATTATGATTGGAGGCTAGTGGACCAAGGATCTAAAAAGAAGAAGCAAGGATATACAAAGAGGGGCAAGGATCTACAAGTTGGAGGCCAATTTTATCACATTTAGAGATTTAATTAGGAATCTATCTCCCAATAGGTACAATTCTGTTTTTATCCTCTAAATATGAGATTTAACCATGAGAAATCAACCCATATGCATAGTCTACCCATAGGATTTGGTTTTGTGTTCATTGGAGGCCTATTGTGAAAGTTATGGTGCTTTTTGTGTCAATTTTGGGAGAATTTTGAGATTGATATTTGTTGTGTGTGTCAATTGGTCCTATAGATCAATTTAGCATGTGCTTGTGTGTTTGGGGCTAGTGTCGTATCCATAATTGGGTACTTGTAGGTCGTATCCCGATAATTTGGTGATACGTATTGATTTTGGGGTTTGCCCTCCGACACGGGACTTTGAACATGTCATATTTTGACATGAACACGTAGATTTGTGTTTGACTCTTCATATTGTTCATAAATAATATATATGACTTGTTCGTGTCCTTCGGGGTACGTTTGGATGTGTGGTGGACTCGTGTCATATGCGTATCCTATATCTAGTAGGATACAGAATGATACATTCCATGTATTGTGCAATCTAATTGTAGATCTATTTTTCTTTTGTGTTCTTATTCATGGTGAGGTATAATTATATATATGTATATATATGTATAAAATTTTGTGTCTTAGATCTATGTACCTATGGTATACTATATGTGTATTTATTGTTATGTAGCTATTCTTCTATATGTAAGCATATTTATATATTGTAGTATATATATAGATATGTATATGTTAAATAGATATTTATATGTTGTTATATTTATAATTATATAATGAATATTTTATAATGTGTATGTGTTTATATGTACGTATACGTATGTGTGTTGTTATAAATATGTTACTATGTATATAGGTGTATATTACTTTGTAGATATTATGTACATATATATGTGTGTGTGTATGAGTATTTATTAGTTGTAATTATATGCATATATTTAGTATATATATTATGTTGTGTTATATATATATGTATTAGAGATAGAGGAGAGCAAGAGTTTAGCGACAACAGCAATAACAGCAGCAGCGACCGCTATAGCGACAGCAGCAAGCGTCGCAGCAGCAACAACATATCAAACAGCAACAACAGTAAGAGCATCAGCGACAAACAGCACGAGTCTGTCGCTATAACAGAGTATCAGCAGCCGTATCAAAGGCTATAGCGACCGTGGTTTCAGCGACAGCAGGCAGGGGCCTTTAGCGACAATTTTACAGTTTTTATAGTTATTAGATATTTATATATATATATATATATATATATATATATATATATGTGTGTGTGTATATGTATATGTATATGGTAATTGAGATATATATCTAAATATGTTCCTAATGGCTAATAGTTATTTTAATAGACTATATGTATAATATTTAGTGTAGCATATATTATTTTTAAAGTGTAGTTAGCATAAGTAAAGTATTGGGTATTACCTTGATATACTAAGGTAAGTACAAAGGTAATTGGGGATACCCAAGGTATTGGGTTTGGGTATCAATATTATGGGTTAGGGTGGTGATACCAAGTTGGTTCAAAACCAAGGCACCTATTTAATGTTTGTAATTAAAATTTTATATATTTAATATTGTTTGATATATGTATGTGTGATATTTTATGTCCTATTAATTTACGTATCCAGAGATATGGTATCCTAGTACCCTAAGATATAGTTTATGACCTAGACTTTAGTATTGAACCTAATATCTTTGTGTTAGAATTTTACAATCTCGAAATAGATAGTTGACCATAGTTTGACCATAGTTGAGCATAGTTGACTTAGAGTTGACCTAGTTTGACTTTTGACCTAGAAGTTGACTAGTTTACCTTATTTTCTTTCCAAAACCTTGTATTGATGTTGTATTCCATATCTAAGTCTTCGAGGCACTATATCAGACATCTGTGAGACTATTCTTTGGATTTCAGGTGAGTACATTCTCTGATAGTTTCTTATTTATGATATCCTCTATGTTTATTATACCTAGTGTAGATATGCATGTTTCTTGACACGATGGTTACACGGATTGGTATATCCGGATCTCTTTATCAGATGTTATTCCTAGTATATGGTGTATCTTGTGCAAGTTTTATTTCATTAATTATCTTGTGCATGTACAAACACTAATTCTCGGGGAGATTTGCTACTTTCCTAGAGAATCCTGTGGCATACCATACTATGGTTGGATCTATTATACCAGTTGGGGGTGGAGAGTATTTTAGTGTAGATATATGATCATACCTTCTTGTGCAAGTAATGTTTTCCTGTGAGTATTGGTCATACACCACACGTATGACTAATAAGGCCATTATTCCTGTGGAAGTTCCCAAGTCGATTACATGTTAAAGCTAGTACTCACTCACTTAGTCATTAGTATTCTTGTTCATTGACATATTGTTCATTATTGTTTATTCCAGTATTTCCTTATTGTATATCTCTTGTATCTATTATTACATCTTGTATATTCATATCTATTTATTGTTATATAGTTTTTATCATTGATTAGAACTGCTGTTAGAGATGTACTTTGCTCCTTTCCTGACTGGATATATTTTTCCCAAATGACACTGATGAGTGGTACACTACACATTATGGACCCCAGGATATTGTAGGTTTAGAGTCAAAGACCCTGGTTTAGGAGAGACTTATCCCAACTGAGGCAGATGACCCATGATTAGTAGCTTTATAGTATTCTTATACTAGATTTATCTCCAGCTTACTTCTTTTAGTATTTTTTCAGACTCATTGATGTATTATTTAGACTCATGAGTTGTATGTGACTATTATATTCTTTATCTGAATCGTGCTCTTTTCTATCTTAGATCTGTGATTGAGAATATTGATATTATTGTTGGCTCATTACATTGTTAGATAGATTACCGAAACAGCATTCTACCACTGATTTTGCGGCGTAGGCTGGGCGTTGTTCCCGACTTGTACACTTACACCAGGTGCAGGTCATGACAGTGGAGGCTCAGAGGGCCCAGTCAGAGGCTCACCAGAGGCAGACCGAAGTATCACAATAGGGCATCGAGAGTGCTCATCTGCTTGCCCTTGCCGCAGTAGAGAGAAAAAATCCGGTCCAGCAACAGTTTGTTTCTCAGGTTGCGCAGCTTAGGCCGGGTAATATCCAGGACTTCAAGAAGCTGGAACCTCGGGTCTTCAAGGGGATTGAGGGCATAGTCTATACTGATATTGGCTTGGGGATATAGAGCATCTTATGAGGGTGTCCCATCTTGTTGAGGATCTGAAGGTTGAGGCAGTAGGACTTCAGCAGTTCGACATCGCCCGTATTTGGTTCCGTAATGAGCTACTTCTTGCTGATGCACGGCAGTCTTGGTAGGTGTTCAAGGACCTCTTCAAGAAGAAGTTATTTTCTCGAGTGCACATATTAGACTTGGGAAGGTAGCTTGAGTGCCTTACTCAAGGGAGTATATCCGTGGAGGAATATGCAGCAGAGTTCGGAAGGTTGAGCTGATTTGCGGAGTATTTGGTGAGGGAGCCAGAGGTTCGGGCTATACGTTTTCGCGAGGGCTAAAATGGGAGATAAAGATCCTTATCCCATCTTTATATGAGGCATATTCAAAGATACTTGCATAGGCATGCAAGTTTGAGCGAGAGTTGATCTTGAAACCCAAGAGAGATTGCGATTCTTTTCTAGGGGCCAATAGCAGCACAGTGCCTGCTAAGCGTCCTTATTTCCAGTCAAGGCCTTTTTAGCAGCCACAATAGCACCAGACTCTAGTTAGGGCATAATTTTACCAAGTACTATAGCAGCAGCAGAGACAGTCATAACAAGCTTCATGCGACTTCTGTAAGAAGCCCGACCATATCCGGAAAGTTTGCAAAAAGTGGTTGGAAGTTTGTCTGTATTGTGGTACTGAGGGGTATCAGTTGAGGGATTATCCTTCCAACCCTCATCGTGCAGTTCATGGAGTAGCTCCAGCTCAGAGAGCACAGGCGAGACCACCTATAGTACAGCCAAGGGGATCTCCGCTTCCGATCCAGCAACAACGTTATGCCCAGCACCAATATCAGGGAGGTACACCTCAGGGACTAGCTTTTACTATGATGGCCGAGAAGGTCGAGCCCACCGGAGATGTCATCGTAAGTTCTATTTTTCTTGATTATATTCCAGCTTTAGCATTGTTTGATAGTGGTGCTTTCCATAGTTTTGTATCTGTTTCTTTTGCTTTGAAGAATTATTTGGTAGCCGAGTCTTTGCTTAGGAATTGCAAGATCATAATCGGGGGAGGCATTATCCTGGTTAGTGATATTTGCAAGGATCAGAGAAGTACTCTGGGAGGACAGAAGCTGAGTGCATATCTACTTGTAATGTCACTTCTGAGCTACGATATTATACTCGGGACGGATTGGTTGAGTAGACACAATGCTAGTATAGATTACAGAGGAGGTACAGTTTTGTTTAACCCGCTAGGAGGGCCAGAGTCTGAGTTTGCTATAGGAGCTTTAGAGCAGGGAGGAGGCATTATCTGTGGAGCTGTGGTAGAAGACAAGAAGTTGTCGCATCATTTGATAGCAGAGTTCTTGGATGTGTTTTATGAGGAATTGCCATGATTGCCGCCATATCGAGATGTTGAGTTCTCTATAGACTTAGTGACGGGTGCAGATCCAATTTTATAACTTGTCTATAGAGTAAACAATAATAAGCTGATTGAACAAAAGAAGCAAGTAGATGAACTGTAGGATAAGGAGTTTATCAGATCCAGTTATTCACCATGGGGAGCCCCGGTATTGTTTGTACCGAAGAAAGATGGATCAGTTCATATGTGCATCTATTACAGAGCATTAAATAATCTCACTATCAAGAATAAATATTCGTTGCCACGGATTGACGACATGTTCGATCAGTTGAGTGGCGCCAAGATATTTTCCAATATAGACTTGAGATCAGGCTTCCACCACGTAGAAGTAATGCCGGAGGATATTCCGAAGACTGCTTTTATCACTCGGTATAGCCAATACGAGTTCATGGTGATGCTATTTGGGTTGACTAATGCACTGGAGATATTTATAAATTTGATGAACAAGGTGTTCCACCAGTACTTTGACAAGTTCGTGGTGGTATTCATCGATGGCATACTTGTCACGCCCTAGTCCCAAAATACGTAGGACTAGGACACGTAAGCATGCCAGTCGCATGTATATAGTAACTCCAATGTATTGAAACCATAACACATGCATATACTATATTATGAACAATAATTCACAGGTGGTAAAGCTATCACAAGTCACAGTATAAAATCTAATCTCATCCACGGAAATCATATATAAGTACATAACCACTATCGATGAAACTAGATCTCAATATAAAGTATCTCAAGATGACAGTTGGATGGAAACAAATCCACTGCCAAACTAGAATATAAAAGCAAAACACAACAATATAAGTACATCACTAATAATCACGAGACTCGAAGGGAAGACCTTATCGCAATATAGTAGCCAGTCCGGATCTGCGCTCCTGTGAATACTCATGAACATCTACACCTGGAAAGGGACCAGGTCCTCAGAGGGACATAATAAGATACATAGAAGCATGTCATAAAGTAAATACTGAATAAATAAAGGGGTGTGCTAACCATCTAAGTAAAATACAATTTGAGGACAACTTTGTGCGTATGGGAAGTGTAGGCTAGACATATCCTGACGTAATTCACCAATCTTTATGACTGGCTAGTATATGCCACATATGCCCCCAATACAAGGGCGCTATGTAATATAATAACGTCCTATAACTCCAAAGAGTGCGGCATCTGCATAGTATATAACGTCCATATCGCTCCGAAGAACGTGGCATATAAATAGTATATAACGTCCATATTACTCCGTCGAGTGTGGCATATGAATAAAGGAAGTAGGGTGTCCTATACACCTACTAGTCGTCCTCCCTGCCAATGTAGATATACAAGTCGAGAACACGACATGGACATCTCGTACTAAAATGCAAGTCTCTATAAAAATAAACAACTAAGCTAAATACCGTCACACGTGTTGCTCACACCGATGGCCAGTCGGGTATGAGGCACGCATCCCTACATGTACTCACTCTGTGATATGAAATGATACGTGTTACGACCTGGGAGTTATACCGATAACTCCACAACTTTAGGTAGGTCTACTAGACACTAGGTCAGACACAAGTCCTAACGTCAACATCTTCGTTGACTGCACCCGAGTTTCTCTCAGACGCGCACAGTTATATTATATAAACATGCAACTAATAATACAGAATTTAATCAGTACAGAAAGGCAAGGTATACTTGCCTTGCAAGGAAGCTACGTAGTATCAATAATCTACTCCTGAAGTCGCATAGATAATCCAATCGGTCCTCTCGGGGTACGCGTACGGGAATGACGGTAACGACGATGAGGTTGACGACGATGACAATGACGATGACATTGATGATGGTAAACGACGATAATGACGATGATGATGGCAACAATGAGGATAATGTGGACAATGGTGATGACGAGGATGATGATGTGGTCAATGGTGAATGTATGGATTTAGGTTAAGGTGATGGTGAGGATAATTATGTGATGATGATGATGAAGGTAATGGTGATACTGGTGGTGATGACCGAAGTTCGGCCAGGGGAGTCCGGCAAGGAGGTCGAGCAGGAAGAAAGGAGAAGCTCTTGAGGTAGAGGGGGATGGCAATGGTGGTGGTGTTAATGGAAGGTGCTGGTCCGGCCATGGGGAGGCTGAGCAGGGAGGAGGAGGTGGAGGCCAGGATGGAGTGCAGGTGGTGCTAGTGCAGTGGTGGTCGTGCTGGGGACTGGCCGGGGAGGTTGATGTTGAGAGAAGAAGTACAGGTGATGGCATATGGTGGAGGTCGAGGTAAACGTAGGGAGTCATCGAGGAGAGGTTCAGCGGGGACGACGGTGGTGTTGGTGGTTCAGGTCGATGGAGATGAAGTCGATCGGGTCGACTGGAGGAAGTCGGAGAAGAATCGAGGGAGAAGACACTGCTGGCAGGAAGGAGACGGTGGTGCAGGGTGGAGAACGACGGGGTAGGTTGATCCATCGAGGACGTGGAGGAGTCGGGGAAGAAGGTTGCGGGTCGTCGACTCCGGTCGGGTGCAGGATGCAGCAGTTCAGGGAGGAAGGGAGAGGAGGCTCAGGGTGGATCCGGTGCAGGATGGCAAGGGCAGTGGAAGGGGAGGCTCAGTCGAGGAGGAGAGCAGGCATAGAGGAGAGGAGGTCAGCTCGCCGGGCTCCGGTGAAGCTTCTACCGTCTCCAGCGCAGGGAAGAGGAGGAAGGGGACGATGAACAATAAGGGGGTGTAGAAGTCGGCTAGGTATGGGTTTCGAGTTTTGGGGAAAAATAGGAAGAGGATTATTTATACATGGTGTTGGGTTGACCTAAAAGGTTTGACTTGGTCAACATCTCTTGGAATTGGGCCTTGGGCTTGCCACGGGGAAGTTTGGAGGTCCATAATTGCATTGTTTAAATGCAAGGATAGGTTTAAAATAACGGGGGCGATGTTGCGCATTGCACATTCTGAAAATTATAGAAAAATTCCTATAAAGGAAAATTTTGGATTTCTTCATGTATTATCCAATGGTGTGGACACCTGAATATGTATTTGTATAAAAGCGCCCAATAATTAGAAAATTGTACAAAGACAAAAATTGGATTAAATTAATTAAAATTAGTACGCAAGATGTTATTAAATTAATTGAAAGTATATGGGAATAAAATTAGGTGGGATACGAGTGTCATGGACATAGAGGGCTCAAAGTAGAATATTATCATGAATTTGGGTTGCACAAAACGGTCAAGATTGTGTTTCCAATTTTGATTGGAACGAACAAGGGTACAAGGTCGTATTTATTTAGAATTTATTATAAATGTCCACGTTGAATATTGTGCGACTAAAATATAACAAAAAAGAGCATAATTATGAGTTACATAAGGGTCAGAATGGAAGGCGGCCATGTCTAGGACAAGGTTGTGAAATTCGTTAGAAGGCAATGGCTAGCGTAGTGCTCCAATTATCGAAGCAACGGTAAGGTGCACTATATGATATAAATATTGTATAATTAATAAAATACCGCATTCTAATTCTAATTGGATTCTAATTATCCATAATCTCTCTATCTAAGCCAAGTAGGCCTAATTTTGGGTGAGGGGGTTTACAATCTACCCAACTTAAAATAATTTCGTCTTCGAAATTATAATAAGGCATAATTGGTTTAAATCCTCACATGCGTACATAAGGCAAGTCTATCACAATCTCTTTGCGATAATTAAAATTCTAATCAATCAATCGCAATCACTTCAAAATTAAGATAATCACTGTTCAAATCAAAATTCAACCTATTGTAATCTCTTCTCACTTTTTTTTTATCATCAACATCCAAATTTAAATTGAATCCATATAATATTTAATTAATCGGCATCAATTTTTTATATCACGATCTCTAACGATCATAATCTCCTTTAAAAAATAATTCTAATCCAATATTATTCTTATCTTCAACTTATGAATTTTTTTACTCTCCAAATTTTTCCTTCGATTTATATCCTCAATATTTCAAATAGGTAATCCAGCAATCAAAATTTCTTTTAATTCAATCATCAAATTTGGAATTCAATCCGTCCATGTTCATGCTTAGAGTTCTATTTATTTTTCTCGAGATTTAAATCAATGATTCAACCTCCAATACTCTAAATTTAAATTATGTGCTCAAAGTATAAATATTTGGTCCTCAATATCAAGATATAAATTTTTATTAAATCATTGTTATCTTAATCATTCTTCTAAAATTCTCCACATTTAAAATGACTTAATCTCACAATCTAATCTTACTTGATCACAATCTAAAAAAAAATTCTCTCAAGTTAACAATATAATTCCTACCTAATTTAGAATTTACCCATCTATCACATAAGGCTATACATTTAAGGAAGATATTCTTCAAAATATTTTAATTATGTTATTCAATCCTCAAGGTTTTAACACCAAACATATTACCTATGTTATGTCCTTAATCAATTATAAAAGAGAGCCACCAAGTCATATGATTAGCCTATGGGGTATATCTAGTACTATCTGTGTATCAACTTATACCAAGCACGAGGTTCATCTTTCCGAAATAAGGGAAGACGGAGAACAATAATAAAGAGTTCAAGGAGAAAGGTAATAAAATAGAAGTATGGAGGTCAAGGTGTTTAAAGAATTCAAATGAGAATTATCAAGGCAGTTTGTGGATTAAAATCTTATTTGGTAATTTCTTATTTGCATGCTCGTATCAGTACAGTTATGTAACTGATACGACATGCTCAGATATGTCTAGAGGGCAAGTACATTCGTCTACTAGTCACTATATATCTCAATCCACGTAAATAAGTTATGCGAAGGGAGAACCAAGTGCACTAAGGTTAGCTAGACCTTAATACACCGATTCTGATTTGGACAATGTATTAGTGTAGCACTCCAATAATACATATGTTATGAACAAGTTCGATAAAGAATAAGCTTGCAAAACTAGGCTATAATAGCAGTATAAGTCAAGGTAGTACATTAAATATAAGTACGTTAGATTATGATGAGAAAAATTACAAAAAAATAAATAAATTCAAGTTCACAAAGAAGATAAGATTTTACAATCTCTAAAGTTGTCCTACTAACGCCTTGTCTAAGTCGCTAGTCGACCAAATAGGGCATGGACCTCTAAGTTCTATAGTCTGAATAAACACTATCATCTTATGCTAGTATACAGTTAATGTCATTCAGTTATACCTCATTAAAAGGATTATGGGATACTAGGTTATGAGACAAACTACCCAACTTAAAATGATAAACTAATACTGTGACAGTTTTAAGGGAAATCTACAAAATAACCTTGTTCTTACAATAAAGTATGAACTCCTATTGGGGTATATGCAAAAAATATCTTGATACTTATTAGGGTCTCCTATCACATTACATAGGTAATGGTCACCTTAAGTCTTAATCATAGTGTTCATAGAATACATGTGTCAATAGTAAGAATAGAAGAGTTACTGGCCTTCAAGGGAAAAAAAAATATAACTCGTATCGAGGTGGGGGCACAATCACGTGATTTAAAACTAAGGTATAACCATCAGGTCATAATTTACAAGAGCAACTCAAAACTATTAAGTCCTAATTACCAAGCACAGAAATTTAAAATTCAAATAAACAAACTATAATCCTAGCAAACTATATATCCTAACATAAAATAAAATTACTTGGCCTACAATCAGAAAGGTTAGGTGGCACGAATTGAAAGATGAATAATAGAAGAACATAATTAGTCGTTGCACGAATATAGCGAGCGCTAAGTTTTCAGAGGAGCAAGATTTGAATTGAAAAAATAGATGGACTATAGATAATATCATGGTTTTCCTAAGGAAAGGTTGTATGCTAATATCTGTGTTCGAGGTATGATCAAGGAAAATGTTAGATTCATTCCTCTTGGCTTTCTAAGGTATTGTTCGGCTACTATAAGGCAAGGAGATAAAGTTGTAGTCCTCTAGTACTATCTCACCATGAAAAGCTAGGTTCAGTCCTAATGTTTAACCTTGGATTCTATTTTTTCCTCAATACTAGGGTCAAACACTATGGTCAAATTTATAGCTAGCCCTAGTATTGCCTATACTACTCTTAAGTCCTTCAAAATTATATCAGGGGATAATGGTAAACCAATCTATAGATGAGGGATGCTAGGGTTCACTAGATATTCTAAACTTAGTGATGTGTCAATACTCTAGTTGTGTTCTTCTTAGGAATGTTACCCTAATTATCATCCTAACAACAAGGGTTTCTATATTCTAGGAGAAAGCTACACTCAAAGAATATTAGGAAAGGACAAGATTCAGGCAGGATGCGATTATTCCAATAGAATAGATTGGAAGAAAGATGAGTCATAGTCAAATATGGATGAGATCCTATACTCTAATCCTATTTGCAAGCTTGCTCGATATTGTAACGTAACCGAGACAATATGCTCTCGACCTGCATGGGCCACCACTAAAAATATGTCACACCCCAGTCCCAAAATACGTATGACTAGGACACGTCAGCATGCCAGCCGCATGTATATGTCAACTCTAATGTATAAAAACTATAACACATGCGTATGCTGTATTATAAATAATAAATCACAGGTGGTAAAGCTATCACAAGTCACAGTGTAAAATTTAATCTCATCCACAGAAATTATATATAAGTACATAACCACTATCTATGAAACTAGATATTAATATGAAGTATCTCAAGATGACAGTCGGATGGAAACAAATCCACTACTGAACTAGAATATAAAAGCAAAACACAATAATATAAGTACATCACTAATAATCATGAGACTCGAAGGGAAGACCTCATCGCAATATAGCACCCAGTCCGGATCTGCGCTCCTACGAATACTCATGAACATCTACACCTGGAAAGGGACCAGGTCCTCAGAGGAACATAACAAGTTATATAGAAGTATGCCATAAAGTAAATACTGAATAAATAAAAGGGGTGTGCTAACCATCTAAGTGAAATGTAATTTAAGGATAACATTGTGCGTATAGGAAGTGTAGGCTAGACATATGCTGAGGTAATTCACCAATCATCATGATTTACTAGTATATGTCATATATGCCCCTAATACAAGGGCGCTATGTAATATAATAACGTCCTATCACTCCGAAGAGTGAGGCATCTGCATAGTATATAACGTCCATATCACTCTAAAGAACGTGGCATCTGAATAGTATATAACGTCCATATTACTCCGTCGAGTGTGGCATCTAAATAAAGGAAGTGGGATGTACCATACGCCTACTAGTTGTCCTCCTCGCCCAATATAGATATACAAGTCGTGAACACGATATGGACATCTCGTACTAAAATGCAAGTATCAAAGTCTAATAAACAAATAAGCTAAATACTGTCACACGTGTTGCTCACACCGATAGAAAGTCGAGTATAAGGCACGCGTCCCTACATGTACTCACTCTATGACGTGAAATAATATGTGTCACGGCCTGGGAGTTATACCTATAACTCCACAACTTTAGGTGGGTCTACTAGACACTAGGTCAGACACAAGTCCTAACGTCAACGCCTTCGTTGACTGCACACGAGTCTCTCTCGGACGCGCACAGTTATATAATATAAACATGCAACTAATAATACAGAATTTAAACAGTACAAAAAGGCAAGATATACTTGTCTGCCAAGGAAGCTGCGTAGTATCAATAATCTTCTTTTGAAGTCGCACAAATAATCTAATCGATCCTCTCGGGGTAAGCGTACGGGAATGATGGTGACGACGATGAGGTTGACGACAATGACAATAACGATGACGTCGATGATGGTAAAAGACGATGATGACGATAATGATGGCAATGATAACGATGATGTGGATAATGGTGATGATGAAGACGATAATGTGGTCAATGGTGAATGTGTGGATTTAGGTTAAGATGATGGTGAGGATTATTATGTGATGATGATGATGAAGGTAATGGTGATTCTAATGGTGATAACCGGAGTCCAGCCAGGGGAGTCCGGCAAGGAGGTCGAGCAGGGAGGAAGAAGGAGCTCGTGAGGGAGAGGGGGATGGCAATGGTGGTGGTGTTAATGGTAGGTGCTGCTCCGGCCATGGGGAGGCTGAGCAGGGAGAAGGAGGTAGGTGCCAGGGTAGAGTGCAGGTGGTGTTGGTACAGTAGTGGTCATGCTGGGGACTAGCCGGGGAGGTTGATGGTGAGGGAAGAAGTGCAGGCGGTGGCATGTGGTAGAGGTAGAGGTGAACGTGGGGAGTTGTCGACGAGCAGTTCAGCGGGGACGACGGTGGTGCTGGTGGTTTAGATAGATGGAGATAAAGTCGATCGGGTTGACTGGAGTAAGTTGGAGAAGAATCGAGGGAGAAGACGCTACTAGTAGGAAGGAGACGGCAGTGCAGGGTGGAGAACGGCGTGGTAGGTTCGGTCGAGGAGGAGAGCAGGCGTAGGAAAGAGGAGGTTGGCTCGCCGGGCTCCGGTGAAGTTGCTCCGGGCTCCAACACAGGGAAGAGGAGGAAGGGGATGATGAACAGTAAGGGGGTGTACAAGTCGGCTAGGAATAGGGTTGGGGATGGCTTTTGAGTTTTGGGAAAAAATAGAAAAAGGATTATTTATACATGGTGTTAGGTTGACCTAAAAGGTTTGACTTGGTCAACATCTCTTAGAATTGGGCCTTGGCTTGCCATGGGGATGTTTGGAGGGCCATAATTGCATTGTTTAAATGCAAGGATAGGTTTAAAATAATGGGGGCGATGTTGCACGTTGCACATTTCAAAAATTATGAAAAAATTCCAATGAAGGAAAAAAGTTGGATTTCTTCATGTATTGTCCAATGGTGTGGACACCTCAATGCGATTTTGCATAAAAGTGCCTAACAATTGGAAAATTGCACAAAGACGGAAATTGGATTAAATTAATTGAAATTAGTGCGCATGATGTTCTTGAATTAATTGGAAGTATATGGGGATAAAATTAGGTGGGACACAATGTCATAGATATAGAGGGCTCAAAGTAGAATATTATCATGAATTTGGGTTGCACAAAATGGTCAAGATTGTGTCTCTAATTTTGATTTGAACGCACAAGGGTACAAGGCCAAATTTATTTAGAATTTATTATAAACGTCCGCGACGATTGTTGTGCGACTAAAATGTAGCACAAGAGAGCATAATTATAAGTTACACAAGGGTCAGAATGAAAGGCGGCCATGTCTAGGACAAGGTTGTAAAATTCCTTGGAAGGCAATGGCTAGCATAATGCTCCAATTATCGAAGCAACGGTAAGGTGCACTATGTGATATAAATATTATATAATTAATAAAATACTGTATTCTAATTCAAATTGGATTCTAATTAGCCCTAATCTCTCTATCTAAGGCAAGTAGGCCTAATTTTGGGTGAGGGGATTTACAATACTCATATACTTGAAGATACCATAGGAGCACGAGGAGCATCTGCGAATTGTGTTGGATGTGCTGAGAAAGGAGAAGTTGTATGAAAAGCTGGCCAAGTGTGAGTTCTTCCTAACAAAGTAGAGTTCTTAGGACATATTGTGACTGATGATGGAATTTTAGCAGATCCGAAGAAGAACGCAGTAGTGGAGTCTTGGAAGACCCCGAGTTCAGTAGCAGAGATCAGGAGTTTCTTGGGTCTGGCAGCTATTACAAGAAGTTTGTGCAAGATTTTTCAAGGATTGCCGAGCCGATGACTAGACTCACCAGGAAGGATGCAGGGTTTGTTTGGACAGAGGAGTGCCAGGATACTTTTGATGAATTTAAGATGAGGCTGACGTATGCTCATATTTTGATATTTCCATCAGAGTCAGGAAGTTTAATATTTATAGTGAAGCATCGGGGAAAGGCCAGCAGAGTAGGAAAGTAATTGTCTATGCATCCAGGTAATTGTGTCCTCATGAGAAGAACAATCATACCCATAATTTGGAGTTGACAGGCGTCATCTTTTCCTTGAAGTTATGAAAACACTATCTATACGTAGAGCATGTAGAGATCTTCATAGACCATAAGAGCTTGCAATATGTTTTCACTCATAAGGTGTTGAACATGAGGCAGCGTCAGTAGCTGAAAATGATGAAGAATTTTGATATATCCTTACAATATCATTCAGGAAAAGCCAATGTTGTTGCCGATGCCTTGATCAGGTATTCGGTAGTTATGTTTTTGACACATGACTGGTATTTGTTGGAGGATCTAGAAAGCTAGGGCATTGAGGTGATTGTCCCTGGTTTTGCCATGCTGATGTAGGGGTTGCAGATATACTCAGAGTTGATGGACAGGAGCAAGGCAGCCCAGTATGAGAAGGTATCTCTGAGGAGCATCAGAGCTAGGATGAGAGCAGGATTGGAGGATGATTTCACTATTATTGAGGTTGGTTCTTTGCGACATGGTGCTAGATTAACTGTGCCTAGTGGGGAGCTGCGTGAGGAGGTATTGCAGGAAGCATATCTCTCTTAGTATTTCAGGCATCCAGGTGCCAACAAGACGTGTCAGGATATGCGAGAGAGTGTGTGGTGGTATGGCATGAAGAGGGAGGTGGCAGAGTTTGTATTCAGATGCTTAGTGTGTCAGCAAATAAAAGCTGAGAGGCAGAGGCCAGGTAGTTTACTTCAGCCATTACCTATTTTCGAGTGAAAGTGGGAGCATATTACTATGGATTTTATATCCGGACTTCCATGATCTTCAGGAGGGAAAGACGCAATTTGGGTCATCATTGACAGGTTGACCAAGTCAGCCCACTTTTTGCCTTTCAAGGTGGGTTTGTCTACGGAGAAGCTTGCAGAGATGTATGTGAGGCAGATCGTCCTGATACATGTGGTTCCTCTCAACATAGTCTCGGATCGGGATAGTCGTTTTACTTCTCATTTCTGGAGGAGTTTACAGGTGAGCTTGGGCACCCAGCTCAAGTTCAGTACTGCATATCACCCTAGAAGGATGGGCAGTCAGAGAGGACCATTCAGACTCTTAAGGATATGCTACGCACCTGTGTACTAGATTTTTGGAGATATTGGGAGGACCATCTCCATTTAGTAGAGTTTGCTTTCAACAACATCTACTAGTCTAATATAGATATGTCACCATTTGAGGATCTGTACGATCGGAGATGTCGTACTCCCTTGTCATGGGATGATGTTGGAGGGAGAGCTTTTTTTAGGGCCAGAGATGGTTGTGGATGCAGTGGAGAAGGTTAAGTTGATCAAAGATAGACTTTGAGTGGCACGGGACAGACAGCGGCATTGGGCCGATAGCCACCGGAGACCATTAGAGTTTGAGGTATAGTTTTAGATTTTTGTTTTGTGCTTGATATTGGTTGTTTGTTAGAGATTAAGTTCTTAAGTTTATATTTTGTTCTAGGTTGGCGGTTTGGTGTTTCTGAGGATTTCTCCGACACAAGATACGATTCGTTTCGGTGGAGGCGAAAAGCTTAGTCTGTGATTCATCGAACCTTTCAGTATTCTCGAGAAGGTCGGTACAATTGCTTAAAGACGGACTTGCCACCTACATTAGAGGGAGTGCACAACGTGTTTCACTTATCGCAGTTGAGATGGTACATGGCGGATCCTAGTCAAGTATTGGATCACTCAAAGATAGAGTTAGGCCCTACTCTTAGCTATCCAGAGCAGCCAGTTGAGATTCTGGATCATAGAGAGAAGGTGCTGAGGAACCAGACCATTCCCTTGGTACGTGTCGCATGGAGGCATCACTCTCCGGGTGAGTCTACCTAGGAGAGGGAGGATGAAATATGAGAGCGTTACCCATATTTGTTTATACCTTGAGGTATGTTCTTTCCTGATTCTATTTTGTTTTTCTGGGGGTAGTTTCGTCTTTAAATTTTGAGGACAAAATTATTTTAATAGGGGTAGACTTGTCACTACCATATTTTCTAGGAAGGGTATTTTGGTCATTTTATAATTTATATACTAGTTGAATATTTATTTATTGTATATTTATTTATTTTTAGATGATATATTTTATTTGGACTTGTGTTAGTGGACCTAACTAGTTTAGATTGGACTCATGGACCAAAATTAATTCTAGTTAGATTTGAGCCCAACAAACAAGTCCAATTCATTAACTGGATGATTAATTAGTCAAACTATTAGTAGAAAAACCTTTCTTCCTTAATTAATTCCTTTATGACAAGCCCATAGGGGTGTTTTAGACTTTTCCCACTTACTTGAGGGGCAAGGAAGGGGCCGACCATAAGATGAGGGGATAGCCTCTCTCTCTTCACTCACTCCATTTCAATTCTAGATATAGAATTTTCCTTTTCAAATTACTTCATTCCCTATACAAATCTTTACCCAAATTCTCTTCCAATTTATTCTTTACTCATAATTAGAGGCTATTGGAATAAAGAGAAGGCAAGGATTTACAAGAAGGTAAAGAATGCACAAGTTGAGGGCTCTTTGCATCCAATTGGAGATTTATATTAGAAATCCATCTCCCAATTGGTATATTTCATTTTTTACCTTCTATTTAGACTCCAAATCTATAGTTTTATCATTAGGAACCCTTTCATGTACTAAGTCAATCCATAGGAAGTGGAATTAGGTTCATAGGAGTCCTATGGAGAAAATTATGTGGTATTTTGTGTCAATTTTGGAAGAATTCTGAGATTGGCACATCATATGTTTATTAATAGGTCAATTAGACCAAATTGGCATGTGTTTGGTTATGTGAGACTAGTATCGTATCCTTAATTGGATACATGTAGGCCGTGTCTTGGCAATTTGATGATACAGGTTAATTTGGGGATTTTTTCTTCAACACGGGGGGTGCACATTTTATATTTTAACACAGACATGTAGTTGAGTAGCTAGCACTTTATATTATCTTTAAATATGATATTAGACTTGTTCACATCAATTGTGGTGCCTTGGATGTTGCTTTGGGAGAGTGTCAAGGGTGTATCACAAGCATATCATAATTCTAGTGTGATACGGGTGTGGTGGACTCCTTGTGTTTGTTGTTTTGTCTTTAATGTATGTATATTTTCCATATATTATCGATACTATAGTGTTGTATATTTATACAGATATATCATTTCTTTGATTCATATATTGAGTATAAGGTGTGTGTGTGTATAATTAGTATTTATACATTAGTCTCTAGTTAAATATATGTATTAGTCTCATACATGGTTAAGTGTTCAACCACTGGATACTGTCACAATTGTGTGCTTTGTATCCTAGTATCAGTTGATATGGGGTCATGAGTTGCTATCAGTGGGTATAGTAATATTGGGTATGTTGGAGGAGAGCAACAACGACAATCAAGTAGATGGGGATCTCATCTCAGTGCAACTGTAGGTTGGAACTAAGATATGGAACATTTTTGTGCACAACCAGTATAGTTAGGTGATTGGTCAGATATCTGTTGATAAATGCATAAGAGTATCATAAAGATGAGCAATCTTATATTGAAATTAGATGTAGGCTTTGGCATGTTCAGTACGCGATTGGGGAGATTGCTTCTAGGATTGTATCAATAACAACAAAGAAGGGTTCTCAAGTTCAGGAGCAGGTCAGTTAGCAGGTTTGGGGGCTCAGGTACCTGGACATTTGGAGGGGTTACCTGGAACTAAAATGCATTAGTAGCAGCAGCAGTAGAAGTAATATGGAAGTTGGTTAGTTGCTGACTTAGATCTGCTATAGTTATTGATGTTATGGAGTATCAGTAGATGGGTGACTGAAGAGGGGTCCTCTGAGTATCAAATAAAAAAACTGATACCTAGTAGCAGTTAGATAAGTAGTGTACACATTAGTTAGTGAAGGATAAGTAGGTAGTTATCTGTTAGTATTAGTATGTTGTATCAGTAACACTATAGGAATTTAGTGTCAGGCAAAGGGGTTATTAGCTGTGGGTTAGAAAGTTAGTTTAGTTAGTAATTTTCAGTAGGGTATTAGGTAGTTAAGGCATTATTAGACGTCAGATAGAATGTGACTTAGCATGTTAATTTTAGATTTTATATATATATATATATATATATATATATATATATATATATTATCAAGTTCATTAGTGTGTATATGAGAGACAGTTAGTAATTTTAGTGCAAGTAGGTAATGCTAGTAGACGTTAAGGTACTATAGTAATGAATATTAGCTATTATAGCCTAGAAACATAGCCTATTGACCCAATATCCTAGAGATGGACTCATACAACCTAGAAATAGTTAGTTTAACTAAGTTTGACTATTTTGACTTAGAATTGGCCTAATGACCTAGATTTGGACTAGTTTTACTTATTTTATTCCAAAACCTTATATTGATGTATTATTCCATATTTAGGTCTCCGAGGCTCTCCGAGGCACCATTCTGGACATCTTCGATATTGTTTACCGAATTTCAGGCAAGTACATTCTCTGATAGTTTTTATTTATGATATCCTCTATGTCTCTTGTATTTAATGTAGATATTATTGATTTCTTGCTACAATGGTTACACAGATTGCTATATCCGAATCTCGTCAAGAGATATTATTCCTTGGTATTTATGGTGTATCTTGTGTTAGCCTTGTTCCTTGTTCTTCCTGTATATGTGCAGATATTGTTTCTTGGGGAGACTAGCAACCTACCCTGTGAATCCTGTGTCATATCGTACCATGCTTGGATCCACTATACCAGTTCGGACGGAGAGTATTAGTGTAGATATGTGATCAAACCCCTTCTTGTGCATGTCCTTGTGATTATTGATCATACACCGCATGTATGATTAACCAGGCCCTAATTTTTGTGCAAGTTCCCAAGCCGATCATATGTTTAAGCTTGTACTCATTTACCTAGTAGTAGTATTTCTTGTCCTTATTCGTGATGCAGATTTCCTTGTATTTAATTCCAATATTCCTATTTTGTATATCTCTTGTTCTTGTATATTGCATCTTGTATATTCGCTCTATTTACTTTTACATATTTTTTATCATTTATTGGAACTGCTGCTAGATGTATACTTTGCTCCTTCCCTGACTGGATATATGTTTCCCAGATGTCCCTGATGAGTGATATCACACTCACTATGGGCCTCAGGACATAGTTGTCTTAGAGCCAGAGACTTTGGCTTAGGAGGGTCTCATACAGGTTGAGACAGACGACCCTGTACCTGTAGCTCAGTAGATAGGTTTATTTGTACTGGATTTGTCTCCAGCATTTTGATTTTTGTATTCTTATTAGATGACTCATTAGATATTATTTTGTCTTATGAGTTGTGTTTGACTCTTCTGTTCTTCATATCATATTCATGTGATTGTTCCATCTTATAGAATTGTGATTGAGAATACATATTTTATTGGTGGCATTATTATATCTTAATTGCTAGATAGATAGTTTATCGAAATAATACTCTACTAACTATGTTGTTGCATTGGCTGGACGTTTTTCACTACTCGTGCACCTACATCGGGTACGGGTCGTAATAGTATGTGACCGAGTTTTTCTGGCTCAGCCGATTTGCTCCCCATATAGTAGCTTTCAAAGAGGATCGAGCTAAGAGATTTCAGCAAGGATTACATCTCTAGCTTTAGCAGTTTACGGTAGGACATAATTATACTACCTATGATGCGGTTCTCAGGGCAGCTAGGTCCCAAGAACTTGTCGGCAAGATATTAGTAGCAAAAACCGGAGGGCAGAAGAGGTCACAATCTGTCACGACCCGCACCCAAAATTTGGGGCACGAGTGCGTGGGTACGTCCAGCCTACGCCGTAACATCGGCGATAGAACGCTGTCTAGGTCACAATGCTATCTAATCATTCTCACACGAGCATCCAACTCCATAAGGAGTCACAGATAGCACCATATAATATGAACAATACTCAATCACATAGCTAAAGCACGATAAGATATCAAAGAAATAAATAAACCAAATTGCAACACAAGTCTAAATAGAATAATCTAACTTAACAATAATATCCAAGTCTAAACAAGGTATGCCGGAGACAAATCCGGTACCATAAACTGCTAATAGAAACTAACTAAATAACTATTGATCCCGGCTAGACCTCCCGGAATCACACCTGGCTACAAGGTCCAAGTCAGCAGCTACTCTCCCTGTGGTCCATAAAATGTCGGACACCCGTCCTCTAAGGCGTAGTCTGGAAAAATATTTCCAGTCAGGATGGAGCAAAGTACATCTCTAACAGCAGTTCTACATCAATGATATAAACTATGTAACAGTAAATAGATGGAAATATACAAGTGTATATACATGTACGAGAGATATACAACAAAGGAAATACTGGAAAATACTGTAAATAAATACGGGAAGGAATAATATGTCAATGAAGAAGAATACTATGCCTAAGTGTGTGAGTACTAGCTCTAACATATGATCGGCTTGGGAACTTGTACACGAGTACGGGCCTGGATAGTCATACGTGCGGTGTATGACCAACACTAACATGAGAACAAGACTTGTACATGAAGGGTATGATCACATATCTACATTAAAATACTCCCCACCCCCGACTGGTATAGTAGATCCAACCATGGTACGCTATGGCACGAGATTCTCTAAGAAGGTAGCAAGTCTCCTCGAGAATCAGTGTCTATACATGCACAAGATAACCAATGAAACAAGACTTGTACACGATACACCATATACAAGGAATAACATCTCATGACGAGATCCGGATATACCAATCCGTGTAACCATCGTGTCAAAAAATATGAATATTTACACTAAATATAATGAACATAGAGAATATCATAAATAAAAAACTATCAGGGAATGTACTCGCATGTGGTCCTTTGCTGGTATGAATCCGAGTCCAAGTCACAGTCCAAACAACCTATGTATTACAATTTTACCATGTCAAAATATAATTTATTTTAATTTATTTAATTCTGTAATAATTACTCTAAAATCTTATTTTAATCTTATTATTCTAATTTTTATGTCAAAACCTAATTTTGCCCAAAAAAACTAAATTTATATCGACTCGGGTCTCATGGCACGCAAATCGAGGCGATCTATTGACCAAAAAGTCAACCGACACAAACTCGACTTTCATGCATGATTTCTTGTAGATTTTATCATCAAAAATATGTAAAAATTTATGGCTCGTCTGAATTCAAATTCGTTTGGGAATTATGGCACATACAAATTTTGTATTGTGCACCGATGGTTAAATTCTAACCTAGAAGTTCTACAGAATTAATAGTATGTAAATACTTTAAATTAAATTCTAGGAAAAAAATATGTCAATGATCTTGACATTAGCTTTCCGAAACTTTAAACGTTTTATGATTCTGATTTCTGGTTCTCCCGAAATTGCAAAAATATTGAAACACGTCTATTTTCGGACATGCTGTGCTCTACGAATTTTCCAGAATTTAGTACTCATAATTTCATAAAAAAATTTATATAATCAAAAATCTAACCTCAATATCGTTCTAACACAAAAAACTAGGCCTCGTTTGGAGTCCAAAGCTATGCGCAATGGCTTCTGGAAGATAAAGGAACCCTAGATGACAATTCTCCAAAATCTCTCTCTCTAAAATAATGGGATAATTAGGGTGATAATAATATATATATATAGGAATATACCTGCGGCTGAATAGGGATGTACCTACGGCTGAATAGATATTTATAGGCTGACACGTGTCAGAATCTGATTGGATGGTTTTTATTATATTATTTGTTTTTGATTTGTCTTTATCAAAACATTATTTAAGTCGTTTTAAAACTAAATAACTCAAAATAAATATTAAAAATAATCATAAAAATCTGGAAAATTACAAAAAATATATTATGAATTTAAAAACTCTAGAAAAATATTTGGGATAATTTTATATTCATAGTTTTCCTACTATAATCAGGAGAAGCTCTAAACATTAGTTTTACCCATTTAACAAAAAATAAATACTAAAATTATTCCAAAATTTTTGAAATAATTACAGAAAATATATAATAATATTATAAACCCTAGAAAATAACGTGGGTCCATTCTATATTCCTAGGCTTGCACAATAAATTCTACAAGTCCTAAAAATTAGTTATTAGTCTAAATAACTCCCAATAAATACTAAAAATGCTCAGAAAATTCTTAGAAAATTCTAAAAAATATATTTAACTATTTAGAACCTAAAATAAAAGTTTGGGATATTTTTAGTTAAGTTTGGACATAAAATAAATTCTTGAAAGTCCTAGAAAATTAGTTTTACTAGTTTTTAATTAACTAAAAATTATGGAAAAATCCCACTAGCCCCAAATTAACCTAATAACAACATTTAAGCACGAATTTCAGGATACGGAGGTTACACAATCACCCATGAGAAGTATCATTATTCAATTATCACCTCCAGCACCAGCAATCAGAACTCCTCGCCCGCTAGCATCTCCAGTCTCCATAGTAACCTCAGTATAATCCACCAGGAAGTTTGTATCAACAGGATGCAGCCACTGCGTCAAGTCAGGGCACACCAGAGATCAGTATAGGAGAGCGAAAGACCAGTGTGTAAGATGTAGGGCATATGACCATATGATTGGTTCATGCCCACTTTTGTACCCATAGGCTTCTTCAGTCCAACAGTTACTAGCTCTGCCTCGGGCAGCGACTGAAGGCCCACGAGCACTAGCATTAGCAGTTCGACCACTAGCCCAGCATCCTATTTCGACACAGAGCCAGTCGTTCCAGTAGCAGCCTCTGGCACAATATACGTAAGTCCAGGAAGTTAGAGCCGCAGACCCTAGACGTTGGCTTGACGAAGAATTTGGCAACCTAGAGCAGTTGATAGCTGATGGTACTATAAATTTTGGTGAGATTTTTGAGCTATCTTTAGCTTGTCTTATTCTTGGACTCTTGTTGAATGATCTTGTGTTCCAATACATTCAGAATATGATAGTCGTCTCAATCCTTTCGTTGAGCAGAGTTGAGTTTTCATCACACTCTTCTGCCCTCGTATCTTGTGGTACGTGATATATATCATGTGAATCGACTGCAAAGGTATGCCCTGGATCAAAGTCATGTCCTTTATAAGATCGTTGGTACCGACTTACCTCAAGTCTTGGCTCTTGTCTATTTTGTGAATCAACATATGCAAGCGGGGACAAATTCCTAATTAACTGACTCAGGGGCATATGCATCCATATCCTTCCATTTTTTTTGTGTGATGCTTCTGTGCATTTATTTATTTGTTACTTTTTGCATTTATCTTTTATTTTCAGTTACTTGCTTAGTATAATCCTTTGATTTGTGATATGATTTCTTAAGTTTTCTTGTGTGTTTTAGCTCTACTAGCCTTGGTAAAATTTTAATGACAAAATTTTTCTAAGGAGGGTAGAGATGTCACACCCGATTCCAGATTTGGTATTTCTTGAATTTCTAGAATTTCTAGAATATCTAGAATTTAGTTTTTCCTGATAATATTTTCTTGTTGTTGAGAGAGACTACATGAGACCAGTATAATACCCATTGGCAGTATCATAGACCTAGTTTAGGATCCGCATGTAGAATGGACACTTGGTTCGATTTATTTTATTGAACCCATGACTAAACTATCTTCCCCTTCTCTTAGTATATATATGAGTATTTTCTCTCTCCTCACTTATTTCCTTATTTTACTCTTCTTTCTTCCTTCTCTCTCTCAAGCTCCCTCTAGCCAAACCCTAACCCTAGGGAGAAGTTGTTGTGACTTGGACTGAGAGAGGTAGAGACTAGGAGCCACCTAAGGCTAGTACATCTTGCTCAATGCTAAAGCCGTTATTTTCAGATATATATATATGTTGTATTAAAAATATGTTTGATAGAAAATGTTCCCTATTTGTTCCTCATTATTTTTAGTTTTTAGAATTTTTGATTTTAATGTGTATATTTAAGTAGATATGAATTTAAAGTTTAGGGTTTTATGGGTTCCATATTTTTTACTCTACTAAAATATGGTATTTAAGAAAAATAGTTTTTGTAGTTGATGGAATACTTTATTTCGAGCAATTTGGCATTTGGTTCACTTGATTCAGAGTTAAAATAAAGTTTTTATAAAGAAAATATTTTTTTTGTTTTTGGAGGTTTTTTGCCATTGCTGAACTTGTTGTCAGAGCAGACAAATTGCTCATGCGGCCAGCATTATATGCGGTAGAGAGTGCTATGCGGCCAAAACTCGGTGTCGTATATACCTTCCAATAAGCGTCCATCTTGTTGAAGGCATGACTGTTTATTACACAAAGTGTTCTGGAAATAAGTCCTTGAACTCGTTATGTATTCACTCGCTGAACGAATGAAAATTTTACTAAGTCCAAAGGAAACACTCATACGGCCGAGAGAGCATGTGGCAAGCAGAATTATATGGACCTTAGCACATTGTGGCTTAGTTCGGTGTTCTGCAAGGTATGGTTGGCCATGTTAGTCCTCGTATCTACCCAGTATTCTGGGAGTGGGGAAGAATAAAGCAGTACCACCTGTGGCTGAACTATGGTAACCCTCTATACTGCTGCAAGTGCTAGCTGATGGGCATTTCTATCCCCTGCCTTATCACATCCGGCTGGGGTGTTGAGCCTCCGCCTGGGCCCTCTAGGCCTCCATCATCTCCCGAAATAATACATACATCTTTGCGGCATCGATTGGTGGAAGGGGTGGTGGAAGCTCCTTAGAAACTGTAGGTACCGTCCTCTGCACTAGAGGTGGAGCACCCCCAAAAGATGTTGTAGCCTCCACCTGGACCGGTGAGGCAACCATTTGAGGGAAAAAAGGTGGAGCAGTAGTTGTTCTCTGCCTTTGAGGTGATGAAGTAACTGAACTCGCTTAAACTACTCCAGAGTGCTGGGATCGGGTCTTTGGCGGCATCCTAAAGACATATTCAAAACAAAGGAATCAATATTGCGCAAGATACAATAGCATCAAGGAATGACAGTAATATTTCAAAGAAAGCAATTATTTCGAATGATAAAGGTAATAAACTCAATAGATTGAAAATGTTCCTAGTTGTGATTGAGTATCCTCTCATCCTATATCCCTAGTCCTATATCCTACAGCAGTCTTATAGTAATATTCCAAGTATGAGCACTACTACCTGGGGACCTGCATGGGCCACCACAAAAAAATGTCTTGACCCACACTCGGTGTAGGGATACGGGTATGTGGGTACGTCCAGCCTACGCCGCAACATCGACGATAGAATATTGTCTAGGTCAACAATACTATCTAAACATCTCTCATAATATTTATAATCTACCTATCAAGATATCTCAACTTCAAATGGAGGACAATATGATAATATGATAATGGTAATCAATACTCAATCACAATATAAAACTAGAGGAAATATGGCACGATATGAAATAGAAGGAATAAAATACTGAGTCACCATACAATCAAAGTTCAGTCTAATAGTCTAATCACAACTCAATGATCTCAAATATAATATATGTCAAAATGTCTAAAATAAGACAAATAAACTATTATAAATGAACTAGAAAAGTCTTCTCGACTGCTAGTACAATCTCAATAGGCTCTACGGGGGCTATCTCAACTGGCACGCCATCCTGTGGCTAGTAGTGCGTATGACACCAGTCCTCTAATGAATAATCTAAAAAAATATCCAATCAAGATTTGAGTGAAGTACAACCCAATAGCAATTCCAATAATTGCCAGACACTATGAGAAAATAATAGTAATAAAAATAAATGATGGAAGTAACTGAACTAGTAACTATCACAAGAAAAGTATCATGGTAAATAATAAAAATAAACTGAGAACAATATGGTGAGGAACATCAATGTAATAAAATAGAATAAAGGAATAATAATAAAATATGCCTTAAAATATTAGTAAAATAATATGATCAACTTGGGCCTAGCACGGGCGATATATAAAAGGAAATCTAGCATGACCACACGTGAGTTGCATGATCTCCTAGCTTTCATGGGCTACACTAAATAACGGGCTATAAGGTATGATCACATATCCACTAATACTTTCCTAACCCCGACTAGTACACAGATCCAAATCATGACACGTTATAACAAGTATTTCACAATTGATAGTCTATAATATCATGCACTATGATCACGGTCTATATAATTACTAAGATATTACGGTAATCAATAAGTAATCACGAAGAATGATACGGTGATCATTGAGCAATCACAACAATAACATTTTATGACAAAGATCCACGTATACCTATCTGTCTAACCAATCATGTAAGAAATCAAATGTCAATACTAAATACATGTACATACAGACTATCAAATAAGAAAACTATCACAAAATGTACTCGTTTGTGGTCCTGAGCAATGGTGTAACTTGGTGTCCGAGCTGGTGTCACACACACTTATTTATGAATGGCATATCAATGGGTGTGAAGAAGTGATAAATAAGTTACAATGCACTAAATATGATTTCTAGGCCATTTCTAGGTCATACTTGTCAAACTAGGTCAAACTATGTCAATACCTTTATCTTGGGTCCATACCTATCTTCTAGGTTGATAACTAGTAGGTATCAACTACACTAGTTATCTCTATTTATAATTTAAAACATACTAGTATTACCTAGTATCTAGAGTTACCTTAGTATCTACCCATAATTATTATACTCTATATCCAAATACCTTACTAGTATATTAACCCTTAACTCAATACCCCACATCCTTCACTGATACTCTATTTATACTCAACTTCCTTTCACACAGATACCAGGATACTATAATCATCTATTCTGTAATACTTGGTATCATTCCTATACAATACTACTTGATACTCACTCCATATACCTTAGTCCTAACCCACACTGATACATCAATACATACCCATACACACTAGTCTATGCTTAGACACTTGAACTTAACCATTGTCACTACTTCCTGACACATAATAAACACTAATATTCCTCTCCCAGGTACACTTGAAATAGATACTCCCTAACACACCACTAATCTCTCCCTAGAAATCCAGAATTCTGATCATTGGGATGCCTACACTTGTCTGTTCTCCATTACCTATGCACATGTGCACATGTCAGCTCTTCGCAGTGCCTCAAAGTGCACTTGCACTCAGACCAGTTTCCCTCATACCTCTGCTAACTATACCTTACCTTAACCCACTACAGCATGCATACTGCTGTTTTCACCCTTGTAACTAATAATTGCTGCTGCAACCGCTCTGTTATCTCCTTAACCCCCCTTCTACCTGCTGCCTTGAGCATCATATATTACTGCTGCCTTGAGCAACATGTATTACTGTTGTTGTTAATGTGCTTCCCAAGCACTTGGCTTGCTGTTAAGGCTACCTGATGCTGCTACTATTTATTATTTTAGACCGACCCCATCACTTCTTAATTCTGAAATAACACTGGTGTGTGCAATCGACCACACACCACACAGTCTCAAAACCCGGACTCCCCATATTCACTGTAACAATGAACACACAAAGAACACAACCTCCAATCCATGTATATACATAATAAAATACTATAACACTCATATATACATGCCATATATCAAACACTATGAGCACATGCATATGAGTAACAACTCCCATAACAAAATATATACTCATATGTACTACACCTCATAAATCCCTTTTCCAACAATACCAAGTCATTACATCAAATACCTATAGTGTATCATTAGGATACTCACGATATACACTCAAACAAAGTGTCAAATCTCCCCATACATTTAAAATACTAATTATACTCCTCAATTACATCATTACACAACTAAAATAACTTGCTAAAAAGTAATTTGAAGAGAGATTATACAAGTCACCCAAAATAAATCTCGTATCATAGCGTATCACAAAATACCATGATACGTTCTACTCGTTTCCAATTTTGGACATGTATCTAATCCCATACTATTAATCTAAGTCTAATTAGATCTAATTGGTCTTATGACACACACTTGATGCATCAATCTCAAAATTCTCCCAAAATGATCACAAATCTTCATGTAAAATCATAATATAGGTCCTATAAACCTAGTTCTTGTTCCTATAGGTAGCCCTAAGCCACGGAAGGTTTTCTAGAATTAGAGTCTAAATTATAAGGAAAATTATAATTTACCTATTAGGAGATGGATTCCTAATAAAATGTTCAAATAGACAAAATTAGGACAAAAGCTCATTATCAATTCTTTCTTCTCCAAGTACTCCTTGCAATCCAAGCTCTAATGCTTCTTAGATGATGTAATTGATAGGAAATAAGAGTAAATTGGGGGTGAATTTGGTGGAGGGATGAAGTGATTTAGGGAAGAACATAATTAGAGATCAAGAATAAAATAAATTAATGAGAGGAGAGAGAGAGAGAACCCCCTCTTATGGCAAGCCCCTTTTCCCCTTCTCCAATCAACATTTAATGTCCAAGATACCCCCCTACAAATTAGTTATAAGGTATTAATTATGAGGGCTATATTAGAAAGCTTCTAATTTAATAAAAATTAATTCTAATCTCATTAGTTAACTAAAGAGAATGAGTCTAATGGGCCTAAACCAATGTTGGGCTCAATGTGTCATGACAAGTTCTAATTAGGTCCACTAATGACAAGTCTAAATAAATAGGCTAGCCCACTAACTAATAAATAAATAGCACAACACATAATAAATAATTAGTAGCATAATATATAAATATTTAATCACTAAATATAAAATATGCTAAATGACAAAAATATTCTCATCTAGAAATGTTGTAGTAACACCTAGGCACAGGCGTACTCAACCAAAGCACGCTATCAAAAGCATCATGGCATACGAAATCAAGAATACACATGCAAAGCATGGCTTATAATTCAGGGTGCTTATGGTTAGCTAACTCGAATAAAGCAGGCAAGGAAGCAACAGTGGCATACTGATTGAAGCATGCAAGAAGCCAAGGTTTGCGTACTCTAAACGAGCATTAAACATGCAGGGGCCAGCATACTTCATCGGAGTACACGAACTAGGGAGCAAGGGATGGAGTATGAAGCCGATCAACCAAAAGAACAACGTATATAACATTGTATGCGAGCAGCTAGAAAACAAAAAACTAGTCCTAAGAAGGCTCGGCAGTCGAGGGCACGACAGTCGAGAACTCAGGGATCGAGATATGCCAAAATCAAGACTCTCTGACCGTGGCAGGATCGGGGTAGAGTACGCCAACGACATAGGAAATAATGGCATAAAAGTATGCACGCTAACAAAATATAGTGTGGTGTACTCTGCCTCAGTTCTGCCAAGGTTCCCATCAAAAGTGCGCCAGCCAATTAACCCAAAAGTTCGCGAGCTGTTGGAAAACATAAAAAGTGTGCCAAGTTGATAGTAGAGTACTTTTGCTAGAAAAGCAAATTCAGCGAATCAATTATACGCCAAGGCTGAGAATTTCCAAAAATATACAAACAAGAGATTTATAAGAGTTCTTCTCCTTTGCGTGTTTTTGTAAGAAAGTGGCAGTACTTGGAAAGTATGCACGAGTTATAAACTTTTGCAGGTCATACTAAAAGAGTGACCAAGATGCAATTCCTCTTGTGTACTTCTCTGAGTACTGTTCTTCTTCTCCAACCGACCAACCATTGGTGAACTCAGAACTTGAGCTCGAGACTATAGCAGTGCTCAAACCAACAAGAATTTAAAACCAAAACCCCAAGCTCGAACCATGAACCAAGAACTTTCGAAAATACATAATTTGTATGGGATCAATCCCTAGGAAAATATAATCATAAAATCCATCATAACTTAAATCTAAACCAACTCAAGCTCAAAAATCAAAAATATCAAGAAGTAGCCATGACCCAAGAACATCACAGGAACACAAGAGTTAAATTAAATAACAACCAAATATAAACAAATTATACTATAACAAGATCATGTTTCTCCATATTTGTAAGGTGTAATTACCTATGAAGAAACCAGGAGCAAACAAGAAAATGAACAAGTGAGGAGAGAGAAGAGAACAAGGACATATATATAGGCTCGGGTATCGTATAAACTTTTAGATCCTTCCAACCAATCTTGGCCACATACCTACCTACCACCACACAAAACATGCCATATACACTAGCCTCCACCCGAGTACGCTGGAATACGCACATGTGCTCCAAGAGTATACGTATTCTGGTACACCGGGAAAGGGGAGTGACATCTCTACCCACCTTAGAAAAAAAAATTCCACTGAATTTCAGGTCCAAGGCAAGCTAGAGATATCAGGACAAGCACAAGTAACTACAGGCAATCATAGACAATATACAAATAAGCCAGGTAATATAAATATATCAATATCAAAAGCACTCTAGCAAGGTGATCAACGATCACGGAATTCAAGAAGGCATATGAAAAAATATACCTTACATATCGAACATATGTGGATACCGAGAACGAATATCCTTCTCGCGCTCCAATGTTGACTCCCCGAAAGAGTGATGTCCCTAGGCAATACGGACAAGACATATAGTCCAATTCTTGGGCACCTTCTTTCTTTGTTCTAAAATAGACACAGATTGTTCCTCATAAAATAAGTCAGTACCAATGACTAGCTCAGAATGGTCGAGGATATGGCTCATGTCCGGGATATACCTATGCAACTTAGACACATAAAACAAATCATGTACCTCACAAAATAAAGGCGGAAGGGCAAGGTGATAAGCTACATCCCCCAACAGCTCGGGGATCTAAAATGGCCCGACGTACCACGGACTAAGCTTCCCATGAACTCCGAATCTAATGACCCCACAGGTAGGCAAAATTAGTAAGAATACGTGGTAGCTGATACAAAACTCCAAAGGCCTATGATGTTGGTCTACCAATGGCGATGCCGATCCTACGCAACTCGCAACCGTCTGTGATCTGCTTGACGACTTCCATAGTCTGAGTAATCATTTCTGGCCCCAATATTTTCTTCTCACCAATGTCATCCCAAGCTAATGGTATCCTTCACCTTCTTCCATACAAGGCTTCAAAAGGTTCCATCTAGATACTGGCCTGGTAATTGTTATTATACGAGAAATCTACCAAATGCAAGTGGTTCTCCCATGACCTACCAAAGTCTAAGGTACAGGACATTAACTTATCTTATAGAATATGGATGGTTCTTTCAGATTGCTCATCTTTCTATGGGTGGTAAGCAGTATTTAATCTTAATTTGGTACCCAATCTCTCATCTAAGCTTCTACAAAAATGGGAAGTGAACGCCATATCTCGATCTGATACTATGCTTACTAGAATACAATGCTGCTTCACAATATGTCACATGTACATATCGGCCAATTGTTCCATGGACTATCCCAATCTGAAGGAAAGAAAATATGCCACTTTCGTGAGTTGATTCACTATCTTCAAAATTGAATCTCTGCAAGTAGGGGATCTAGGTAAACCAGTCACAAAATCTATAGTAATATGCTCCCATTTTCACTCCAAAATAGGGAGAGGGTGCAACAATCCTGCTGGCCTCTGCTACTCTGCCTTCACTTGCAGACATATCAGGCATCGTGATACGAAATATGCTATCTCTCTATTTACGGAATAAAGTTTAAATGAAACTTTGTATTATAAACTATTAAAAAGAAAGAAGAGTACGAGAGATCTTAAACATGAATCTAAGTATAATTGATTCTGGGGATGTATAGTTGTAGAGCTCTGATCTACGAGCAATCACTTTACTCCTTGGATGTCACTACCATATTTCTAGAATATGGGTAATTTAGTTATTTGTCCTAGTCATTTTATTTTTAGGAATTAAATATTATTTAGTATGTTATATAATTATTTGGTGCTTGTATTAATTAATTATTTATTATTTATTAGTGTGCTATATATTTAGTTAGAGACTTGGGTTATTTATTTTAGTTAGGGAGACTAGCCCAATATTTAGACTTGAAATATGTGGACCCATTTAGACTTGTCATGACAAATAGTGAACCCAACTTGGACCCAAGCCCATTAGTCATTTTTACTCATTAATTTAGAAGAATTAGTTTAATTACAATTAGTTAGAGACTTTCAAAAATATCCAACCTTAATTATTCCTTATAATACACCATGAAGGGGTAATTGGGACCTCAGTTTGTAACTTAAAGAATAGGGTAAAGGGGCTGGCCCTATAAAGCCTCTCTCTCTCTCTCTCTCTCTCTCTCTCTCTCCCTCTCTCTCTCTGCTCCCTCGTTTTCTTTTATTTTATTTTGCTTCAAAAATTCTAGATCCCCAATTTTTCCATAATTCCCTCCATTGATTTCCTTCATAATCTACTTCCATTCCCTCTTATTTCTTTTCTCAAGAAGCATTTGGAGCTTATAGAAGCAAGAAGTATAAGGAGGAGGAACTTTGGTGGAGCGATCATGTCTGGATCGTGTCTATTGTATTTTTATTAGAAATCCATCTCCCAACCAATTGGTAAGTTTCTGAATCTATCTTCATTGTAGCTTCTTAATCATGCATTTGACCATTAGAAATGACCCCATGGCATAGGAATACCTACAGGAGCAATTTTTAGGCTAAATGGTTATGTATTATAAATTATATGTGGTAATTTGTGTGTATGTTGGGGGAATTATGATTTTGACACGTCAATTATGTGTCATAAGACCAATTAGATCTAATTAGACTTAGATCGGGGTTGTGGACTAGGTAAGTGTCCACAAATGGATATGTGTAGGCCGTATCATGGTATTTTATGATACGGTATGACATGGGGCCCAATTTTAGGTATTTTGTACAATTCTCTTTAATTTCTATTGTAGCAAATTATATTGGTTATATATAGATGTTATATATGTGTATAATTGATAATTATAGGGTATTGGGAGATTTGGCACTTTAGTGGAGTGCGTATCATTGAGTATCACAAGTATACACATCAAGTGCTTGATTAAATGGTTTATAGTATGGATGTATATATATATATATATATATATATATAGATAGATAGATAGATAGATATATGTATGTATAGTATATGGACATTGTGTGTGAATTTTGATAGCATGGAGGTGATGGTGTTGTGATCAGTGAGGTGAGGGGATTCACTGTCAATGTGTGTGTTTTGTTTTGAGAGTGCATTGATGCATATAAGAGCATCAACAATAGTAGACCAGGGAGTCAGTCTAGTGAAGGACATCTGTGTATGTAGTTGTTTGATGATGAGAGAGCTAGAGTGTTGTGATGGAGGTATTATTTGATGTGTATTAAGTACCTGGGTGCACGTACACAGGTGTTGGTGGGAGAACTGGGTTACGGTCAGTAGAGTGTGCCGGTGTACAAATTTTGCACCAGGTGGTTCAGCAGTTGTGCTACCTTGGGGGACTGATGGACTGCAATAGTTCAAACTATTGGTAGCAACTACTTGGCAACAAGTATTAAGTAGTACCAATGATGACTGAACAGTACAGGTAGAATAAAGTAGTAGGGGGTAACTGTATTACAGTTTTGGCCATGGGGAGGTATGATCGGGTTAGAGTAGTTTAAGAGTTTGGTATTCAGTGAGAAGGGAACATGTGTGCTCGGGTATCACTGATACCTGAGGGAATCAGAGCAATGGGGCATGGTTTAGAAGAACAGAACAACAACAACAATACTAACTCAGATATTGGAGCATGTCTGAGAGAGTTCATTCAGTTGAGAGGGATATGAGTATCTTGTTTTTTGTTTGTGTCCATGAGCACACTGATGAGTATCAGTGCACACACTAAGGTGTGTGTCTCATATCAGTGATTAGTGCATCAGTGATCGACAGAAATAGGATTGATATTGGTCACTGATTTTTTAGCATCATCTAGGTAGTTAAGTGGCAGTCTGTGATACACAAAGTATCACACAGGTAAGTATCAGATACCATAGTGTCTAATCAACTATGAGACCATAGCTAAGGGGTATTTGGGTTTGAAGATAAGGTTTTAAGCAACTGACTTCTTAGTACAGTAGCGTCAATATTACACTATGTTCAAGTCGTTGAGGTATAATTGAGGTAGCAGTTTCTGTATGCTAAATGATACGGGGATCAGGCATCTGTTGTAGTAGGGAGGGTATCAGCTATACAAAAATTGTGAAGGGAGTGTTATATACTCGGGTATTGGAGCCTGAACCTGTGCACAAGTGTACACAGGCATCAATGACTATGAGGAAGTTAGGAGGTGATCTTTGGAGTATCTGCTATCAGTTGATGTGTGCATATCTGATATTGATAGTTAATGTTTAAGAATAGATTAAGTGGTTTCAGATGTTAATAACACTCACCAATAAATTAGTTGATCTAGTCAATAATCTTAGTTGATATTAGAGTTAGTTAGTACCAAATGCATTGGATTAAGATATTAGTTGATATAATTAAAGAATTGATGATGTTAGTAGCAGCTATAGTGTTACAGTTAGTTAGTATTAATTAGATAATTCTCTCCTTAGTATTGTATCTGTTTGTAAGTTGTAGTTAGGTATTATAATGATAGTTAGAACCTAAGTTAATGTTAGGATTAATATTTAAGGAATGGCTTAGTACAACTAAAGGAATATCTAGTTTAGCTAATATTGACTAGTTAGTGACCAATTTAGACTTATAATCTTAGTATAGATTTAGAAATTGATGAATAACCTAGTTCGGACCTAGAACATCATAATGTAGCCCATTTTAGCATTATTTCTCTTTATTGCACCAATTAACTCAATATTTCCTAAATAGGATCGTGTGACCCAGCTTGGGCATCCAGAGACACCTTGGCTCAGGACCAGAGGCGAGTACATCTCTCTATCAGTTTTTATTTCAAAATATTGTATATATCGTATGTTCTAGAACTGTATACTTATTTTCGACACAGTGGTTACATGGACTGGTACTATATAGATCCTGTCAAGAGATGTTACCCCTTACCGTGTTCAGCGGGTACTCCTTTACATATATTTTGTTGTGTGTATCAAGTATTAAATTAGTGTACTTCGTGTTCGCACACTGCTCGTGTTCAGTGTGCTTATATTCGTGTCTGTAACGTGTCGTGATTGGATCCATAATTATTGGTTGGGGATGGGGGAGTAGGAGTTGGTTATGTGATCAAGCCTAAGTGTATTCATGTACATGTCGATTATATATCACACGTGTAATTGATTTGCCATATTGTATTCGTGCTCAACCCAAATCGATCATATAATAAACTTGTACTCTATGACACATTAGTAAGTTTATCTTTTCCATTCAAATTGCAGTTGTTCATATTACTATTTTTTATTCTAGTACATTATATGTTCACTTTAGTTCATTACATTCTGATATTTAGTTATCTTATATTTTTTTCTATTATCAGTTATATATGCTCGATTATGTATTTGGAATTCCTTTCAGAGGTATATACTTCGCTCTAATCCTGACTGAATATATTTTTCAGATGATAGGCTTGTGGACCAGTGTCCCATTTACTACGGGTTGCAAGATGACATACCATTTGAGAATACTCGTTTAGAGCAAGAGGACCTAGTACTAGAGGCTGAGGGGGGCTAGACTTATTGTTTAGACTTGTATTAGACACTATTGAGGTTATTGGCATGTATATATATTATTTCAGACTTGTGGATATATTGTGACTCTCTTTTTTTGTTATTCCATATCGTGCTTTGTTTTCCTTAGTTTGCTTTATGATTGAGTATTGGTTAACATTATCATATACCGTATTATTCCACTATTTAGGAGTTGAGATAATAATGACAGGTACCACATATATATTGTGTGAGAAGTTAGATAGTATGGATGACCCAAACAATGTTCTATCGTCGATGTTGTGGCGTAGGCTGGGCATTGATCACTACTCGTGCCCTTATTCCGGGTGCATGTCGTGACATTGGACCACACAACGATGAAGAAATTTATGGATGTTGTGAACAACCTGAAGAGTTGGACAATAAAAAAGCTTTGGTAACAACTACACGACAAGATTTTATTTCTCTCCTTCTGTTCTAGAATTTCAAAGACTTAAAAATACCCATCCCGATGCCTTTTTTACATACACAACAATTCTATTTTTATAGGATTTAAGAGTAGTTATGACAGGGTGCACGCACTTTGGGCAATCCGTACTCTGCGCGCATTTTTAATGGGATGACATCCCAGGATCTAGTGAGTGGATACACAACTTGCTGTCTATTTGACATGTGGCTTCCTATACGAGGAAAGCGCAGGTCATGGGATAGATATTTGTACATGTTTCATGAAGAATATGGCATGTAGCACACATAATTGTAACTTCTCTTTGTCAGTTAGGATCGTAGGCGCACTTTAGAAGTAGTCTGGAGATTGGTGCACTTTTAGAAAGATTGGGTATACAAGCACTCCTTTGAAGAAGTTGGCCGTAATGACAGAATTTTGTAGAAGTTGGCCGTGATGACGCACTTTTGCTACCCTTAATTAAAAAAGTGAGGGTGATAATCCTACCCACCTTAGAAAATTTTGTCCTCAAAATTAAAGATAATTGTACCCCCCTCTAGGTCAACCCCAGTCTAAACTAAAACATACAATATGCAATTTAAAAGAAATCACTAACTATGGTCTCTGTCCATCCTGGTTTTGCAGTCTCCGTCCAGGTATACTAACTATATAATAACAAATAAGCAGTCTATAAGGCACTAACTAAATACACAAATAACAGATGGAAATAAAAGGAATATAATAGGACAAAACAAGCTAACTTATCACCTTAAGTGCCGACCTCTTCGACTATCATTGCAAATGCCCCGCCCTCCTGGGGTGGCTCTCTATGCGGGTGCTGAGCAGTCTGCGATATCACAGGTGGCCTAACTCCATCTCTCTGACCGCAATATGGTCTATACGGGTTTTTAGAACATTCCTTCACCTGACGGTCAGGGGAACCACAATATAAACATAGGTTGAGCCTCTTCCGACAGTTCTCCCAATCATGTCCATGTCTTCCACAATAAGCACAAGAAAAAGTCTGCTAAGTCTGCCTCTGAGGCTGCTGCGGTGCCTGATGAACTAATTTCTGAAACTGTTGTATCTGTTGAGATGGTGCCCCAACAGGCATATTAGCTAGTATGGCTCTAGAGATCAACCTAGAATCTAGGTATAACCTAATATTAACTAGTTTGCCCTTGTAGTCAACCTTAGAAGCTAGTTATGGACTTAGAAATATAGATAGGACCTAGTTAGACCTAGTTGATTAGAGTGACCTAGTATTGACCTAGAAAATCATATTTAGTGCATTTATAATTTATTTATCATTCTTTTCACCTATTTGACATGCCATTCATATGTAGGTGTGTGTGACACCAGCTCGGACACCGAGTTACATCTTTTGCTCAGGACCAGAGGAGAGTATATTCTCTGATAGTTTTTATTATTTGATAATTACTATAATACAAATATTTAGAAATATTTTACTTGATTTCGATATAGTGGTTACACGGATTGGTACTATATGGATTATGTCTGGAGATGTCATCCCATTATCGTGTACTCCGGATACTCCTTTCGCATGTACTTTATCGTGTACATCGGGTATTTCTTGTGTTCGTGTTCCTTCGTATACATCTGTGTTCTTTATGTACTCACACTATATTCGTTTTCGTGGCGTGTCGTGACCAAATCTATGAGTATTGGTTGGGGGCAGAAGAAATACTAGAAGGATATGTGATCAAACCCTTAAATATTGCATCATGTAGACAATAGTCAATCATATATCTCACGTATGATTGTGTTACTCCCTAGACAACTGACAATCTTAAATGATTGTGTTATTGATCGTGTTACTTGTGGACACAACCAATCAAATTGATCATATTATTGTGTTATAGCCTTGATAGTAGTTCTTGGATAGTAGATCTTGATAACCCAAGTCAATCACATATCTAACTGGTATTTCAAATACTTAGTGTAGTTACAGTTTTTCTCTATATTCTAGTTTATTGCCTTTATTACATTTCATCGTTATCAGTCAATACCATATTGCTCTTTTTTATCTGTTTCTTCTACCATAGTATGATATTATTTTATTATTTCTTGTCTTGTATTAAATTCTCTATTTCTTTTTATAGACATTATCAATTAATTAGAACTGCTATTAGGTTATACATCACTCCAATCCTAACTAGATATATTTTTCAGATGATTGGTTAGAGAAGATGTGTCCCACCTACTATGGCCCATAGGATGACGAGGTCGTTGAGATTGCACCATAGAGTCTATTGATATAGTACCACATATTGGAAAGTTTTAGATTATTCTTTATGTTGTTGTATTTGATCTTAACTAGACTTTATGACATGTACTATATTTGAGATCTTTCATTTGAGATTAAACTATTAGACTTGGACTTGGGACGTATAGCGACTGTATTTCTTTTCTTCTATTACATATCGTGCCATATCTTCCTCTAGTTGTTATATTATGATTGATTATTGATTATTGATTATTGATTATCATTATCATATATCATTTTTCCTCTATTTGGAGTTGAGATGGTATGACATGTACCATATATATATATATATATATATATATATATTATGTAAGATATTTAGATAGTATTGTTGACCTAGATAACATTTTACAGCCGATACTGCGGCGTAGGTTCGACGTACCCACGTACTCATGCCCCTACACCGGGTGTGGGTCGTGATAGATGATTCAACTCATGTCCTTTTTGGTTGTTGGGTTGCGTTGTTATGTTACGATAATCCAAGGACTAAAGCTATATTATTTTCTTATATTGTATCTCTTGTGTCTATTATTGAGTGGAATTAGGGACATATACTGTTGTGGCATGATTGTTCAACTCATATCCTTATTTGGTTGTTGGATTGCACTGTTGTGTTATTGTAGGATGTGGACTGAAACTACGACGCAAAATTATTTTAGCTTGACCATAATTAAGGGACGTATTCTATCTTGATGTGTTAGGGCACTTCTTATCCTTGTTTGGTGAAGGGATATCATATCATGTCATAGATGGGACATATGCTATTGATTATTGTCTCACGCATCTCATGCTATAGAACTAATTTTGTTTCTTTATTCATGCTTCCTTTGTGGTACTTGTTATTTGGGGTCTGACTCTACTGGTTTGGCATGGCCAACTTTAGAACCAGCACATGAGGATCAAGCTTACTTCTCCCTCAATGATGGCATATACCAGAAGGATGACTGATGAGGGTCACGAGTGGGTTTTTTGTTTCACTGCTCGTCTTTTGTAAAACTATATTCTTTTGTGGTGTTTAGCCAACCGATACCTGTTAGTCGGAGAGTCTGGACACTAGTCCCTATATGACTATATTATATTAAGACTGCTACTGGCTCACTGTTATTTAGACATTTGATTGTGTATTTGGCATATCATTCTGTATCGCTAGATCTCTAAAATATTTTGATACGGCGTTTGGGATGCCTTACTGCTTACTCAGAAATATTCTATGTTACTGATACTTGTTTGAATGATTGAGATAATAGAAGTTCTTGACCCTAGTAGAATTGATTGTAGTATGCACCCTTTGTCTCTAGACAACCTTAACACATTGTCGGTTGTTTCGGTATTCTGCAAGGTATGGTTGGATGAGTCATTCCCTCGCTCTCCAGTATTCTGGTTCTGGGGCATGACAAGGTTTTAGTGATGGCCTATGCAGGTCTGATTTTGTGGGTTGATAATATGATGTCTCAATCAAACATCCTCTTCCTTGAAATCCTGAATCTGTCTTCTTGAAACTCAAATTGACTTATCTACCATTGATTCCTCGATCTTTTCTCATCGTGTTCTTAATTTATCTTGGGTAATTTTCCTTAGGGATTCTCGAATATCGATGGGTCAAACACCAGCAGTTTTAGCAGGATAATGATCTGTTGGTCCACAACGAGAGGCAATACCTGTACCTGAAGGGATCAGGGTAGAACCAGTAGAGGAGCATAAGGAGAAACGTGTACCAGAAGTTCTCGTACCCCCCGTCATACCAGTAGTGCTAGTAGCACTAGATACACCAGCATTGCTGAAAATTATTAAAGGAATAATGGTGACACAATTGCATCAGCAGCTTCAGCAGCAAGTACATAATGTCTTGTTAAATCATGGATTAGAAATGGCCTTGGGATGGAGTGTTAGAACGGACTCAGGGGAATCAATGAGGTTCTGCTGACTCAACCCTAAATATTTTGTTGGCACGGAGGACGCCATTATCGCAGACACTTGGCTGCAGAGTATAGAGACGATATTGATAACGATAAGGGTTCCATCTAAGGAACAACTTGATTAGGTTCGATTGCAACTCCAGGACCTTACTAGAGATTGGTGGGCAATAGAAGAAGTTGGACTAGAACAACCTATTTTATGGGACAACTTCAGGGCCTATTTCAGGGTTAAGTATTTTGGAGTGGTTGCACAGTATGTCATGACCCACACCCGGTATAAGGGTACAAGTGGGGAACAACGTCCAGCCTATGCCACAGAATCGACGGTAGAACGCTGTCTAGGTAATCTATCTAGCAATATAATGAACCACCAACAATAACAATATACTCATTCACAAATCTAAGATGGAATGAGCACGAATATGATAAAGAATAAAATAGTCACATACAACTCATGAGTCTGAAATAATACATCAATGAGTCTGAAAGAAATACTAACAAATAAGCTGGAGATAAATCCAGTACCAAGAATACTAAGAAGCTACTAAACTTTGGTTATCTGTCTCAGTTGGGACAAGTCCCTCCTGAACCAGGGTCTCTGACTCTAAACCCACAACATCCTGAGATCCATAATGTGTAGGGTACTAGTCCTCAGTGTCATATGGGAAAAAATATATCCAGTCAGGAAAGGAGCAGAGTACATATCCAACAGCAGTTCTAATCAATGATAAAAACTATGTAACAGTAAATAGATATGAATATAAAAGATGTACAATAGATATGATAAGATATATACAATAAAAAAATACTGGAATAAATACAATAATGAACAATATGTTAATGAACAAGAATACTAATGACTAAGTGTATGAGTACTAGCTTTAACATGTGATCGGCTTAGAAACATGATACAAGATTTATGGCCTGGCTAATCATACGTGTAGGGTATGATTAACACTATTCAAGAGCAAGACTAGATACAATGAGGATATGATCACATATCTACTCTAAAATCCTCCGACTGGTATAGTAGATCCAACCATGGTATGCTATGGCACTGAATTCTCTAGGAAGGTAGCAAATCTCTCCGAGAATCAGTGTCTGTACATGCACAAGATAATCAATAAAACAAGACTTGCACAAGATACACCATATACAAGGAATAATATCTCATGACAAGATCCGAATATACCAATCCGGGTAACCATCGTGAAAAGAAACATGAATATCTATACCAGATACAATGAACATAGAGGATATCATAAATGAGAAACTATCAGAGAATATACTCGCCTGAAGTCCATGAATAGTCTCACAAATGTCTGATACAGTGCCTCGAAGACCTAGATATGGAATACAAAATTAATACAAGGTTTCAGAAAGAAAATAAGTTAAACTAGTCAACTTCTAGGTCAACAAGTCAACTCTAAGTCAAAAGTCAAAATAAGTCAACTCTAAGGTCAATTATGGTCAAACTATGGTCAATTATCTATTTCTAGGTTGCAAAAGTCTAACACAAAGATATTGGATTCAAATACTAAAGTCTAGATCATAAAACTACATCTTAGGGTACTAGGATACCGTATCTCTGGATACGTAAAACAAAAGAAAAACATCACGTATTAATATCAAACAATTATTAATTATATAAATTCTTAATTACAAACATTAAATAGATGCCTTGGTTTTGAACCAACTTGGTATCACAACACTAAACCATAATATTAATAACCAAACCCAATACCTTGGGCATCCCCAATTACCTTGGTACTTACTATGGTATCTCAAGGTAATACCCACTACTTTACTTATGCTAACTACCCTTTAAAATAATATATGTTATACTACATATATCTATATATAGTATACTATAATACAAATAGCAATTATGAATATATTTACATATATATTAATCACCATATATATATATAAATATCTATACATACATATATATATCTAATATATATAAAACTGCCAAACTGTCGCTAAAAGCCCTGTCTGCTGTCGCTAAAAATTGCTGTTGCTGCTGATACTCTATTGTTATAGTAACAAATCTCTGTAGATGTCGCTAAAAACTGTCGATAAAGCCCCTGATACGACTCCTGATACTACTGTTATAGTGACGGATTCCTGCGATCTGTCACTGATGCCCTTGTTGCTGCTGTTGTTGGATATTTCTACTACTGCTGCGACGCTTCCTACCGTCGCTATAGCGGCTATTGTTGCTGTTATTGCTGTTGTTGCTGCATTCAGCGACGCACACTGCTGTCGCTATATCTCTTGCTCTCTATATCTCTAATATATATATATATATATATATATATATATATATATATATATATATATATATATATATATATATATATACACACAATAAAATATATATACTAAATATATGCATATAATTACAACTAATAAATACACATACCCATACACATATATCTGTTGATTATAAATATAACCAGATATAAATATCTATTTAACATAAACATATCTATACATACTACCATATATAAATATATATACATATATAAGAATAGTTACATACAATATATACACATATAGTATATACATAGATACATAGATCTAAGACACAAAATTACATAAATATATATACACAACATTATATATATATATATATATATATATATAATTACACTTCTCCATGAATAAGAATACAAGATAATTAGATCTATAATTAAATTGCACACACATGGAATGTATTACCTCGTATCCCACTAGATCTAGGATATGCATGCAACACGAGTCTACCACCCCTCCAAACGTACCCCGAAGGACATAAGAAAGTCATATATATTATTTATGAACAATACGAAGAGTCAAATATAATTCTACGTATCTGTGTCAAAATATGACATGCTCAAAGTCCCGTGTCGGAGGAAAATCCCCAAATCAACACGTATCACCAAATTGTTGGGACACGACCAACACGTACCCAATTGTGGATATGAGACTAGCCCCAAACACACAAGCATATGCCAAATTGATCTATAGGACCAATTGACACACACAACAAATGTCAATCTTAAAATTTCTCCAAAATTGACACAAAAAGTACCATAACTTTCTCAATAGGCCTCCTATAAACACAAAACTAAATCCTATGGATAGCCTATGCATATGGATTGATTTCTCATGGTTAAATTTTAGATTTAGAACCTAAATTAAGGAAAATAAATTAATTGTACCTATTGGAAGATGGATTCCCAATGAAACCAATAAATGTGTTAAAATTGGCCTCCAAATTATAGATCCTTGCTCCTCTTGCCTCCAATGGTGATTTGGGAAAAAATTAAGATAAAATTTGGTAGGTAAATGAAGTGGGAGTGAAGGAATTTGGTTAAGAAAAATTCTAGATCTAGTTTTGAAATGAAAAGAGGAGAGGAGAGAGAAATTAATTCTTCCCACTTTAATAGGCCGACCCCCCTTTTACCCTTCCTCAAGCTACTATGTAATATTCATTATACCCCTTGGGACCTCTCATGAAAAAATAATTAAGGAAGAAAGATTCTAGTCTAAAGGTTTTATTAATTTTAATCCATCTCCTAATCAATGGGCTTTCTAATTTGGCTCAAATCTAACAATTAATACATGTTGGTCCATGAGTCTAAACAAAACTAGTTAGGCCCACTAACACAAGTCTAAAATAAATAAATAACACCTAATAATAATTAAATAATACAATAAATAATTATTATCATGCACAATATTTAATTAATTATGAAATTACTAAAATATCCTTTCTTAGAAAATGTAGTAGTGACACAGTATGAGCTACAACAGAGGTTTATCAACCTTAAATAATCTGGAAGGATAGTGAAAGGTTACATGGCAGAGATCTGCAAGCTTAGCAAATTTTCTCAAACGATGGTAGCAACAGAACCAGGGAGGGCAATGAGGTTTCAGTACAAACTTTATTTGGAGATTCAGAAACTGGTAGAGGGCCATAACTATCATACTTTTGACGAATTATTGATCGCATCTAGATGACATGAGATGACGATGCATAGGTTAGCTTCAAGGACGGAAGGCCAAAAGAGTTCTTATGCATAGAGCGGAGGAGGAGGACCAACACAGCGGACATTAGCACAATCTTTTGGCGTTCGCATTCATGACCCAGTACAAAGGAGGCCAGTGGCATCGGTAACAACAACATCAGTTCGGTCGTATCAGTCGAGGCAGCAGCAACAACAATAATGATTGGGAGCCCTAGTTGGATCTACGTACTATGGAAATGGAGGATATACTAAAGATGTACGTAGGGTAGCACAAGGATTGTGCCTACGATGTGGTAGTCCAGATCATCGGATTGCCAATTGTTCAATGATGCAGAAAATTATAGAATCGGCACAGCGGTTAGCTTTACCAGCACCAAGACCAGCTCAGTACTGAGGACAAGCACTAGGAATTAGGCCATTGGTTCAGCGTCCATTATCGATATAAACCCATATATACAACCAATATAGGAATCAGCAGTATGGGCAGCAGAGGCCATAAATGCGTAATCAAGGAAGGCTGCAACAAATAGCATAGCAAGGCCAAGGGCAAGCTTTTACTCTATCTCTGGAGAAGGCCTTGACATCATGTGACATGGTGGTAGGTAACATTCTCGTTATATCTTTTTCTATCGTAGCATTATTTAATTCGGGAGCATCTCATTCATTTGTATGTGTACGATTTACGACACATATTGGATTAGAGTTCAAGGAATTGCTAGAAAGGCTGAATATACTCACTGATAATGGTATCGTAGGAGTCAATAGGGTATGTTTAGCTTGTCCAATCGTAGTGTATGAGCAATTATTACCAACAAGGTTAATCGAGTTCCTATGGATAATTTTGACGTTATTTTAGGCATGGACTAGTTGAGAGACAGTCATACGAAAATATATTATCGTAGGAGTAGAGTATTATTTAACATCCCGGACAAGGAAGAGTTTATCTTCAATAGAACGGTAAAGTATCAGTATGAATGTGGCATTACAGCAGTAGCAGGAGTTAAAGACAGTCATGCGAAGAAATTATTTTGATCTCGATATATGGGTATTACAAATTCTTAGTTATGTCATTTGGATTGATTGATCTCTACCAATATTCATCGATTTGATGAATCGTATCTTCATGCCATACCTAGATCAATTTGTAGTAGTATTCATAAACGAAATTCTTGTCTACTCGGGTAGTGAAGAAGAGCATAAAAAATATCTTCGGAAAGTATTGCAAGTCCTGAGGGAGCATCAGTAGTATGCCAAGCTCAGAAAGTATGAATTCTGGTTAGATCATGTGTCATTCTTGGGGTACATCATCTCAGGAGAAGGGGTGTCAGTGGACCCTAAGAAGGTTGAAGCAGTAGAGAATTGACCAGTCCCTAAGACAGTAGCATATGTGCGAAGTTTTACAGGATTAGCAGGATATTACCGAAGGTTCGTGGCAGACTTTGTACATATTTTAGGGCCAATGACTAATCTAACACGCAAGAAGGTAAAGTATGTTTGTTCGGTAGAGTGCCAAGCAGGATTCGAGAAGTTGATGGTGAAGTTGATTTCAGCACCGATCCTTACATTTCTAGTAGGATCATGAGGATTTACAGTTTATTGTGACGTATCGAAAAAATGACTTGGATGTGTATTGATACAGCACGAAAAGGTGATAGCTTATGCGTCTCAGCAGCTTCAAGATCATGAGAAGAATTATCCAATGCATGATTTATAATTAGCAGCAATAGTGTTTGCTTTCAAGTTATGGAGACATTACATATATGGTGATCGGGTGGAGATATTTACGATCACAAGAGTTTGAAGTACATATTCACACAGAAGGACTTGAACATGAGGCAGAGGAGGTGGCTAGAATTGTTTAGTGATTACGATGTAGTACTTCAGTATCATCCAGGCAAGAAAATTATGGTGGCAGATGCTCTAAATAAGAGAGACAACATATTTATTTTTACAACTCAGAAGCACATATTAGAAGATCTTCGAGAGATGGTCATCGAGGTAGTATTATCTCAAGGAGTGGGAGTACTAGCTAATCTTCAGATACAGTCAAATTTGGTGGAGAGGATCAAGACAGCCCAAGCAGAAGATTCTCAGATTCAGAAGCTTAGGGTAGAATGTGAATCAGGTCTTAGGATGGAATTAAATATTCATGAAGACGAAAAACTCAGATTTAAAAACCGTCTTTGTGTGCCAAGTGGAGATATCAAACAGGAAGTAATGACCGAGGCACACAGTTCTCAATATTCTATACATCCAGGAGGAATGAAGATGTACTAGGATATCATGCAGCATTTTTGGTAAAAAAGAATAAAAAAAGAGAGCTCGATTCATTTTACGATATCTTCTATGTCAGCAAGTGAAGGCAGAACAACAAAGACCAGCAGGATTATTACAACCACTTTATATTCTAGTGTGGAAGTGGAAACATATTGCGATGGACTTTGTGACTAGTTTACCTAGATCCCCTATAGGATGCGATGCAGTTTGGTTAATAGTAGATCGACTCACGAAGGTGGCATATTTTCTCCCCTTTCGAGTAGGGCAGTCCATAGAGCATTTAGCAGAGATGTATATGAGACAGATAGTAAGGCAGCACAGAGTTCCAGCAAGTATAGTGTCAGATCGTGATACTCAATTTATATCTCATTTCTAGCAAAACTTGCACGAGCGCTTGGGTACCAAGTTGAGATTCAATATCGCATATCATCCCTAGACAGATGGGCAATAAGAAAAGATAATCCAGACTGGGGATGATATACTACGGGCTTGTCCCTTAGACTTTGGTAGATCTTTGGAAGATCATCTTCATTTAATAGAATTCTCGTACAATAATAGTTATCCGGCTAGCATAGAAATAGCTCATTTCGAAGCATTGTACGGAAGAAAGTGTAGGTCACCCTTAGCAGAGGATAACATTGGTGAACAAAAGATGTTGGGGCTTGAGATGATCACTCAAACGATTGAAGTGGTTAAGTACATCAGAGAGCGACTTCGGGTTGCACAAGATCATCATCATCATTGGGCAGATCAACATCTTAGGCCGTTAGAGTTTTTTGTTGGTGACCATATATTTTTGTAGATTTTGCCTATCCATAGAGTCATTAGATTCGGGGTTCGTGGGAAGCTTAGTCCGTGATACGTAGGACTGTTCGATATTCTCGAGAGGGTAGGGGATGTTGTTTATAGTCTTTTCCTTTCGCCTTCGCTTCATGAAATACAAGATGTATTTCATGTGTCTTAGTTGCTTAGGTATATCCCGGATCTGAGTCATGTCCTCGATCATTCTGAGTTGGTCGTTGGTACTGACTTAACTTACGAGGAATAACCCGTGTCCATTTTTGATCAGTGACAGATGATACTCAAGAATCAGACTTTTTGTCTTGTTCATGTTGCTTGGGGCCTTCACTCCTTCGGGGAGTTAACGTAAGAGCATGAGGACGATGTTTGATCTCGATACACATACCTATTCAACTCGTAAATTATATTTTTTATATTCCTTCACATTTTTTATTCCGTGATCGACAAGCACTCATGTGAGATAATATTGCTTTGCTTCATGATATGTGTTGTTATACTTACTTATTTATATGTGTAGATTGCTTGTAATTAGTTGTTGCTTGTCTTAAAATCTCTACCTATCCTTGAGTTTGAATTTCGAAAATAAAAATTTTCTAAGGTGGATAGAGATGTCACTTCCCGTTCTCGATATTCGTATTTTGAGCGTATTTAATTTTCTTGCTAGCATAGTTGTATGTTGTACAGAGACTAGACCCATTCCTTGGTTCACTTGGCTCTTGGTTTATTTGTTTGATTTGGTTAGATCATGAGTTGAACCTATGGTCCAAACCTCAAAACCTCCATATGTAATCTAACTTCATTCTCTTTCTTCTCATTATTCTCCTTACATTCTCTCTCTTAGATTTTTTCTCTCTCTCCATAGGCAAGTACACCTTGCATGAGGAATAAAGAAATCCTCTATTTTATTGTTCTATTATGTTTATTATGTGTTTCTCCATATATTTAGAATTTGGTATTTTTAGTGTTGCTGGGTGGATTAGTGTAAATCTAAACTTTTAGTTTAGAAACTTTTTTATGTGTTCTTAAGTTTTCTTGGGTTTTTATCTCCTAAAACTGTATATTTTCGAAAACTTGTTGTTCTATGTTGTTGAGCACTTAATTTTGAGTAGTTTAGAACCTTACTATGTTGGATTTGAACTTCATTTGAGGTTTCTATGGAAGACACAATTTCTTATTTTTGAGCTTTTGGCCATGGCCGAAAAGCTGCTGTTGGAGGAGACAAAAGAGCGCTATGTGGCACTCTGTGCTATGCGGCACTATGTGCTATGCGGCATGGACTTCTCATCTCGAGTCAGCATGAGGGACAACTTTGTCGGATGCATGACTGAATCTGCACATGTACCCCTTGGCCAAATGTATGATCTTGGACGAATGAAACTTCATAAGTTGAAGAAATTTTACTAAGTTTGAAAAGATTTTATATGGCCAAGTGTGTATACAACCAAGTATGATGCGACCTCATCGACCATACGGTCAGGAGCTATGTGTCTCTCTTCTTATAGACGCATAACTTCTCACTGACTTGGCACAACTTTGTATGATTTTGTCTTTTCTTCTGACACACTTTATTACTTGTCACATCAGTTATATATATCGCTTTATGTCACTTCTTCTGACTAGCATTTATTGATGGTCACATTGCACATTTTTTGAAGAATGGACTTTACTTTGCCTATGCATTCAAGCCAACTATGTAGTTTCATACAGCCTCGACTTCATGCGATACCCTATCTCATGCAGTCTCGACTTCATGTGGAACCCTATTTTATACTGCAGCTTGCATATGCGCCTATTGTTCCTATAAGGCACCATGTTTCTTGCACACGTTGGACACTTGCTTGGTTTAAAGTTTTCTTTTGATTGAATGATTGTGATGTTATATATGTTAAAATAAAAATGACTTGTATGACCCATATATGACCATGTGCTAAATATGACTAAACATATACCATGAGCCCTGTAGATGTGGCCTTATATGTACTAACTTGCTAATCAAGATTACCTTCTATAATGACCCATTCCGTTCAAGCGGACAACCAATTCAAACGGCACAAGTGCAACGACCTGACCCGCTTTGCTCAGCGTGAAGACTCGTTTGAGGCAAAGGATTTTCAGACTTGGCCCTTCAGGAGTTCAGACTTAGACTTTCAAAGGCTCGCTCGGAGTATCGCTCGACCGAGAAGAATTATCGCTAAGGTGGGTGGCTATGTTAAACTTGTCTTTGCTTAGCTAGCACACTTGAAATATGGACGATACATGCTAGTCGCTAGGTGAATCACCCCATGCATGCTATAAATAATACAATGCACCAAGCTAAAGGAATAATCCCAAATTGTATTGCTTGTGTTAGAATATAAAAAATAAAACTTTTCTTATAAATGGACCCTCGCATACTACTTTTGCTTCGTGCAAGTAGACCCCACTATGCCTTGAGTAGAATATTATACTATTCATAGTGCACTGCTTCACTTGCTACACTGCACGCCCATAGACTATGTCGCTCGATATGTCCCTGTACGGCTTCACTCCTTGCACTACCCCTTAAACCATGCCAAACGTAAATGCATACATTTGTAAATGCATGCTTTCCTGCTTACTTGTAGCTTGTACTCGTGCCTCGTTTCAATGCTTGCCGTAGAAATTATGCCATAATCAAGTAACACTATCTATATCGTGCATGCATCTATTTAGCTACAAGACTATCAAATAGTCATTCTGTACAATATAAACCTGCAAGTATCCGGGACCGTTTGGTCACCAAGGCAGTTCTCGAACTAGGAGAATGCATTAAGTCAAGTTTAACTCTGATCGAGAATCATGTCAAGTAAAGCAAATAATCACAGCTCGTGGAGCAATACTTGTTAAAGAAAAAGAATCAAGAATTATCGTATCATGTTATGAATCTAGAATGACCCAAGACTTGCATGGTTACGGATAACTCGTGCATGAGGTATCTGCTTCCTCGGACGATCACTGGGGTATTGTGATCGTACCGACCTAGGAGGAATGAAGGGTGTATTGTGTGCCAATTTCGGTTATGGTATGCGGCACCGTCTTTAGGGCAGGGCAATACTCGAGATTCGGGCCTTGGTAGAGCATACTACATTGGACTAGCCGTCTACCCAAATGATAGTTATTTGAATTGACCGGATGGCGTGGAATGGCTCTTATGTATCACCTGTTCGCCTTTACTTGCTTGTCTTGTATCAACCGTTGTACCCAATTCCGTCATAGGATTATAAATTTGTTCTTTATGGCTAAGCTAGAGACCTTATGTTTATATAGATAAGTCATCCTCGCTTAGCGGCAATCCACGTGTGAGTCATTTCATCGCATCCAGTAAATTGATACGCCTGAAACAATATGAGTAAAAGACAATTTTATATAACTGAATAATTGAACATCTTCAACAACACAACTGATAATCCGTGTAACTCGTGCACCAGAATCATAATCTCGTTCACGATACTTGTGTTTGGTTATGCTGCTATCCCTGGATTTTATTATAAATGCTTGTGCTTGGTTTAAATTGGTTGCCTTAGACAGGGAAGGACGAATGGTAAGTTAGTAAGTCTCGATGTGTTCCTTTATATCGTACGGTGCACTGACACACGAGTTAGGCTTTTCATTATGCCATAAAACTGATCCTAAGATAAGAATAGAAAGATAACTTAATAGATGGTGCACGGAACCTATATAACGTGTTTGGATTTATCAAGCGGGCGAGAAACCTCCCCACTAGTGCATTCATGTATGATAACCTACCAGATTGTTTGCAGGATGCGGGAGAACCTCATTAAGTGTAGAAACCCCTTCGTGCGTGCTAAGGTATGGAGTTCACTCTGGAGCCTTGGAGCGTTGCGTCCGAAACTGAAGTATATATACAAGACATAATCGAAACATCGCCTATGTATCATTCCACAAATGTAGGCACTTGGAACGCTTTTACTGTTTCAGAGAGAAAGGTTTGAGCAACTTGTAATCTTGGCCTAGCGCCGCTTGTAATACTTGTTCAATATTAATAAAGAGCTTATTTTACTTCTATAGTTGTGTTATACAATACTTCCGCTATTGACGACTTTGTAAACTTGTTACCAATCACCTGCTCATTTTTTATTCTGCTGTACTCGGACTATCTGTGCGACTCTGTGGCTTAGACATCTTATCGCCTGTTCGGATCATGGCCTTGCATGGGCGCAGCTTACGCTCGTGCGGTATCACGTCCAGATGGAAAGATCGTCCCGCGGGAGCGCTGGCGCGATGATTTGTGCCTAGCGGGGACGGCCGATTACCTGTGAGAGATTGAAGCGTGACATATTGGTATCAGAGCATAACTTTACGCCTTTGAACTTCGTATCAATTTTTTAAGTTTCGAAAGCTCCTTCTTGGGTTATATGCATACCCTCTCTCTCGTTGACCCATTGGGATATTCCTTACAATGAGTCTAAATAATTTTAAAAAGTGCATGTGAATGATATAATTTCTTGTAAGAAATAGTGATATGAAGGCCTTTGTACCGACCTGTGCTAGACTTTATGGGAATATACTCGTGATATAATTTGCAAGTTATGTGCGAACCCGAATACTTATAGATGATTACCCAACTGGTTAGTATGTGGGATAGAATATCGTTCGGACAGTTAGCTATGCACACAGCCTGTTGGCTATGTTTTGTAAAGTATCGCGCGCCAAGACCCTTTTGGTGCAAGCTAGTTGCAAGCGAGATTGGGATATCGTTCAGAAATGATAAGTCAGACTTAGAATGGCAACCGATAAAAACATTATCAGATTTTCGCTACGGCGAATATAGTGAATCGTGCTTGAATTTTAAGAAATAGCTCAGACGATATTTCGTGTCGGCAGATACAAATCAAATATGGTTTACTTGGATGACTATCAACAAGGATATATAAAAGACTAAGACTTATCAGGCGATGCTTAGGTATCGTACAAGAATTCTAAGAAACGACTTGGGGAATATTTTAGCGATTGATGTGAACACCGATTGAGGATTTAATTGGGTAATTCAATTCCTGAGTAGTGTATGGATCATTTTGGAAATATTCAAACAAATTTATAGGTCTCCTACGATAGTTGGTTTGAACGAATTGAGAATATCTTGAACAAGTGATAAGGCTTATATTGAATAGGGATTCAAGTAAATAGAAATCAATATCTTGGTCAAGAAAACTTGTTGGAAAATTGAAGGATTATGTGAGCGATTTTAAATTGAATCAAACGGAATGAACTTGAGTAGAATATCGCTCGAATAGAAGTTAGCACGAGAATGAACGAATATTGTGATACGATGAAAGAGATAAGAAATAACGGATTTGATCTGGAGTTTGGAAGAACGATCTTGAATCTAGTTCGAAAAGTTAACGTTCAAAATCAGTCCCATCCGAGAACGATTATCCTACGGGAGTGCCAGAGTGGCAATTTCACGTACGGTGGGGACAATTGAACTCACGGAAGCATGTTCGATGATTATTCAAAATGAACTCGACGAATGGAACGTATCAAAATTGGATAGACTTTGGCTTGAATATTTGAAACTTAGAAGTTTGAGGAATGCCAGAAGTAAACTATGGATTTATTAAACACTAATACTGAAGTTGTCTGATTTTGATAGACGAATTATAATTATGGTATGAATGAACATGACTTGGTGGATAAACATATATAACTTGGATGGAGCAAAGTAAAATGATAAGGTATCTCAGTCGTTTTGACGATAACCATAATGTTCGACGTTCTTGTCTTATGCAAGCATAACTCTATGCTCCTATATGCGTCACGTCTAGATTAGGATGATTATCCAGTAGGAGCATTGTCATAGTGATTTTACGTCCAACAAGGATAATCAAACTTATGGGAGATCGAAACGTGACAACTAATGGATCGTCTCAACTTTTGGTTCGACATAATAAGACAAAATTTGGGAATGCAAGTGAATCAAAAGTATTTCAAGGATATGTTAGTCTAGAACCTGGAGTAAATCATGTTTGATGGTTTCGTGAACAGATACATAAATCTGGTTAGACGACTTAGAGTTTATGATTAAGCTTAAAAATTTAGAAGTGAATAATGGCTTGGCGGTCTAGACTTAGAATGGATATATGGATTCTATCAAACTTGTTTGAAGGAGATAGACTATGTGAATTGCTAGGCTTGTCATGCGACTTGGATATATCATAGATTTGACTGAATGGACTCGAACCATTTACAAAATAAACGTGTTTATATGAGTAGGATGATCTTTGCTCGATATTTAGAAATCTGAGTGAAACGAGCTTGGGCAGAATATTTCGTACAAACGAACAATGGTTTGACCTTAGAAATTAGGGAGTACAACGTGCGACAAATTTGTACGATAAATCGTATGCTTAAACTTGTACCTATGACCTTGTGAGATGACCTAGTAATTAGACAGACGATCCTATGTTGAGTGAAAGAACTTGTGTGACCGACCTTAGCATATTGCTTGAGCAAGCCATATAACTGGGACAGCAAGACTTGGAGTTAGACTTGGAACGGTAAGTGTGTGATATGCTTGACATAAATAGAATGTACAATAGGACATGGACGCTAGTCGGTTGATCGGATAGATCGTGCTTAACGGTTGTACAATGCTTGATTTTTGGTTGGAATAGAAAATAACTTGAATTTTTATTGACCATGTCGAAAGTATCCGTGTGATTCATAACACGATAACCCTTAAGATTTTTGAAAGTAGCTTGTCCGAATTCACTATTGCTAAGTTTGGTTGAATGCATATGTTTGAGGGATACCTTGAACGTATGCACGATTCAACACTCAATGATATATAGAACTCGAGTGCAAAGACTTCGCTATCGCTAAGTTGTTTGATATGCATATGTTTAAAAGATACTTTGAATATGTGCACGATCCAGACTCGCGATATGCTGATCTCGAATGCTAGTGCAAGTAAAAATGTTAGACTCGTATGGACAAGTATAACAACCTGTATAAGTTTTCCTCAGCCATTGATCATTATTCAAGATGGATCGTATCGTACCCCGTGTTAAGCAATATATGTTATGTGCTAAGGCGCAGTAGAGACCCAGTCAGAACTTGGATTGAATGATAGAGTCTTTCAATGAGACCGACCCAGCAAATACGCAACACGGTATAAGGAACGAGTAGGAAATTGTGTTCGAACAGATCTAGCGACACGGATGATAATTCTTGAGATGGATTTGATAGTGCGATAGAATGACTTGCACTTAGAAAGTCTCGAGGACGAGACTTTTTTTGAGTGGTGTATAATATAACGACTTGTTCCGTTCAAGCAAAAAACTAATTCAAACGGTGCAAGTGCAACAAACTCAACCCTCTTTGCTCAACGAGAAGACTCGTTTGAGGCAAAGAATTTCCAGACTTGGCCCTTCTGGATTTCAGACTTAAAACTTTCAAAGGCTCGCTCAGAGTATCGTTCGACCGAGGCGAATCATCGCTAAGGTTGGTGGCTATTATGAAATTGTCTTTGCTTAGCCAGCATACTTAAAATATGGACGATACATGCTAGTCGCTAAGTGAATCACCACCTGCATGCTAATAAAGAATAAAACACACCTAGCTAAGGAAATAATCAAAAATTGTATTGCTTTTGTTAGAACATGGAAAATAAAATTTTGCTTATAAATGGACCCTCGCATGCTACATTTGCTTCGTGCAAGTAGACCCCGCTATGCCTCGAGTAGAACATTCTACCCTTCATAGTGCATTGCTTCACTTGCTACACCGTACGCCCATAGACTATGTCACTCAATATGTCTCTGTACGGCTTCACTCCTCGCACTACCCCTTAGATCGTGCTAAACGTAAATGCATACATTTTATATAAATGCAAGCTTGCCTGCTTATTTGTAGCTTGTACTCTTGCCTTATTTCAATACTTGCCACACAAATTATGCCACAATCAAGTAACACTATCCGTGTTGTGCATGCATCTAGTTAGCTAGAAGACTATCAAATAGTCCTTCTGTGCAATATGAACTTGCAAGTATCCGGGATCGTTATGTCGTCAAGGCAGATCCCAAACTAGGAGAATGCATAAGTCAAGTTTAACTCTGATCGAGAATCATGTCAAGTAAAGCAAAGAATCATAGCTCATGTAACAATACTCGTTAAAGAAAAAAAACAAGAATTATCATGTCATGTTATGAATCTGGAATGACCCAAGACTTACATGGTCACGGACAACTCGTGCACGAGGTATCTGCTTCTTCGGACGATTACCGGGGCACTGGGATCATACCGGCCTAGAAGAAATAAAGGGTGTATTGCCGCTTGTAATACATGTTCAATATTAATAAAGAGCTTATTTTACTTCTATACTTGTGTTATACAATGCTTTCGCTATTGACGACTCTGTGAACTTGTTATCAATCGCCTGTTCATTTCTTATTCTGCTGTACTCGGACTATTTGTGCAACTCTGTGGCTTAGACATCTTACCGCCTATTCGGATCATGGCCTTGCACGGGCACAGCTTATGCTCATGCGACATCATACCTAGATGGAAAGATCGTCCTGCAGGAGCGCTGGCATGGTGATTTGCGCCTAGTGGGGACGGCTGATTACATGCGAGAGATTGGGGCTTGACACCTTCTTCCTTAATCATTTTATTATATATTGGATATGATATGGGGCATAGTTCAACTCGGGGGAGGGTTTGCTATCTTGGTCTTTGTTTGGTTTAAGGATTATAAATCTGATCTCGAGGGGTTCTCACACTATTCTTATTCTTAATTATCGATATAATAAAGTGGCAAATCAATATGACCAATAATTGACTATCATGTCCTGAATAACTTGTTACATGATAACTTGTCCAATCTTGATTCTAGAACTTGTTCCTACCTTGACTATTGTATCCGTGCTGATATACTTGATCGCTTCGAGAATGCTAATTGATAGATATAAATATGGTGAGCCATCGTGCCAAGCACTCTTGCTACGTGATATATGTAATTATTTACATGCATTGATCTGATAGTTGGACAGTGACTTTAGCCGTAGCTATATAGAACTGAATTTTGCATCACACTTGGATAAATCCAAATTTAACTTTCGAGTGATAATATGGATTTGTATCAAGAGTGCCCGTACTTAAAGTATGACATCTAAGAAAGAATGTTCATGTGACCACGACATAGAATTCTAAATTAACCTAGGGTTAATGTCACGATCCGCACCCAGTGTAAGGATACGAGTGCGTGGGTATGTCCAGCTATGCCGCAACACCGACAGTAGAACACTATCTAGGTCAACAATACTATCTACATATCTCCCCGAATATATATAAGGTACTTGTCATACTATCTCAACTCCAAATGGAGGACAATATTATAATATGGTAATGATAAATAATACTCAATCACAATAATAAATTAAAGGATGATAAGGCACGATATGGAATAGAAGAAAACAAAAATAAGTCACAAATACAATACAAGACGTCAAATAATAATTCAATGCCAAAGTCTAACTGACAGATATAATATCATGAATAAACTAAATATGCCTCAATAACAGCTGGAACTAACTCAACCGGCTCTACTGGGGATAACTCAACTGGCTTGCCATCCTGTAGCCCGTAGTGCGTAGGACACTAGTCCTCTAATAAATTATCTAAAAAATATGTTCAGTCAGGATTGGAGCAAAGTACAACCCAAATAGCTGTCCAATAATTGACAAAAACTATGAAACATCAATCGCAATAAAAATAAATGATGAAAGTAACTGAACTAGCATGTATCCCGAGAAACAATATCCGGGTAGAATAATGGCAAGAACTGAGAATAATATGGTGAGGAATAATAATGTAATGAACTGGAATAGAGAAAATAATATACATAAATGTAACTTAAAATATTAGTAAGATAATGTGATCGACTTAGACCTAATACGGGCTATATATAAAATGTGAGCTAGCGTGATAACGCATAAGTTACATGATCTGCTAACTATCACGGGCTTTACTAAATCATGGGTTATAAGGTATGATCACATATCCACTAATACTTCCCTAACCCCGAGTAGTACAAGAATCCAAATCACGACACATTATAACATGTATATCATATTGCACGGTGTATAATATCATGCACTATAATCACGGTCTATATAATCACTAAGATATTACGGTAATCACTAAGTAATCATGAAGTACGATACGACGATCACCAAGTAATCACGATAATAACATCTTATGACCAAGATCTATGTATACCAATCCATGAAACCATCCTGTCAAGAATCAAATATATCAATACTAAATACATGAAACATATAGGCTATCAAATAAGAAAACAATCAGAGAATGTACTCGCTTGTGGTCCTGAGCAAATGGTATATCTCGGTATCCAAGCTAGTATCACACACACCTAAATAGGAATATCATGTTACTTTGTGTAATAACGAAAGAAATGAGGCAAAATGCACTAATATGAGTTTCTAGGCCATTACTAGGTTTCATCTAGGAAATCTAGCTTATTAGCTATACTAGGTTATTACTAAGTTTCTAAGCCAACTAGTCAGTATAAGGCTATACTTGATAGTATAAGTTATATTATCTAGTACTTAGCTAATATCTTACACCAACTGATATTAAAATACTTAACTAATAACTAATAGCACTTACTTATTCTAATAGTTAATTAATACTAACCCCATTCACTCAAGCACTCAACTAACACTAACAGCCTTGTCCTACCTCACTGATATTGATATGACTGATATACTAACTTAACCTCTACTACTAACTAATAGCTGATACCTCATTACTTGGTATCAATATTATAATATACTGAAACTAACAGACATCAAATTATCACACACCAACAAATAATACCTCTTACCCCCCCCATTGAATTATTGCTACTGATACTGCCCAGTATCAGTATTCCCTAGCTTTACTGCTCTATTGAAAGATGTATACATCAGTACCACTCAAAACTAGCTACCAACTTACACCAGTTTCACAAATGAACTTATTATCCCCAATACGCACACACTAGACTGATACATGAAGAACCAAACTACTCATCCTAATTGTCATTGCATACAATCTTATTGTTGTTCTTATTTTTTCACCTCAGTGCTGTTGTTACTGCACTTTGTTGATGTTGTTACTGCACCTTGCTACTGCTGTTACTGCACTTTGATGTTGCTGTTACTGCACCTTGGTGCTGCTACTGCTAGTTTTACTGCCACTACTACTAAACTGCAACTTACTAGTGCTATTAAACTAACCCCCATATCCTGTTCCCAGTATGCTAATGCTTCACCTTACAGTGCACTTGAAGTGCACTGCCCGCTATAATTGCTCAATCAGGCCTTACCCCTAGCAACAACTGTTGCATACTTACCTAACCATGCTACCTGCAGTGCACACACTCAACTGTGTAGGAAGTTGCATAGTTGCCTGAGCTCCCCACTTCACTGTCAAACGAAACACACTAAGGGCAACCCCCATCTATATGTAAACATAAATATAGTTTTATATATATATATATATATATATATACATCACACATAATAGAGACATAATACCAAATACCTATAATGCATTAGCAAGATACTCTATAATACACCCCCAATTGAGAGTCAAAACTTACAATACACCTCAACAACCACTCCTACATATCAAATGCACTAATTCCTAATTAATGCAACTTCTTACACTAAGAATTGAAGAAAAATTAGACATATCACCCAAAATGAGCCACGTATCACACAATATCATAAAATACCATGATATGCTCTATTCATGTTCAATTGTGGATACATACTTAGCCCCCAACCCTAATCTAAGTCTATTTAGATGTAATTGGTCTCATGATACATAATTTATGTGTCAATCTCGTAATTCCCCTAATTTGACACAAATTACCATGTGACTTTCATAATACAAGTCATATGGACCTAATTCTTGATCCTATGGGTAGCCCTTAGCCAATGGATAATTACTAATGGTTAAATGCATGAATTATAGTCTAAATTAGTGGATGGATTTATATTTTATCTATTAAGAGATGGATTCTCAATGAAAAGCTCAATGGACAAATTTTTTTTGTCAAATCCTCTTCCTACAAGTGCTCTTTGTAATCCAAGCTCAAATGCTTCTTAGATGATGAATATGAGAGAAAATATGTATAAATTGGGTTTTTGGAAGAGTGATTCAATTTTGGGAAGAATACAATTGAGGATCTAAATGAAATGAACTAATAAAGATGAGAGAGAATAATGAGTCCTCATATGGTTAGCCCCCTTTTCTTTCTCTCTAAGTCACAATAAAATGTCCACCATACCTCCACTATTTAATTATAAGAAATAATTAGGAAGAGCGATATTAGAAAGCTTCTAATTCTTCATGAACTAATCTAATCTCCTTAATTAACTAAGGAAGAGGGTCTAATGGGCTTAGTCTTATGTTGGGCTCAAAGTGGTGCCATGACTAACTAATTGGTCCACTAAGGACAAGTCAAAATAATAGGCCATCCCACTAAATATAAATAATTAGCACAAGCACGATATAAATATATAGCATAATATTAAAATATTAATTACTAAATAATAAATATACTAAATGACTAAAATACCCTCATCTTAAAATGTGGTAGTGATAAGTCTACCCTCCTTGGAAAATTTTCGTCCTCAAAATTTAAGGAAGAACTAGCACCACAACAAGCAATCAACGCAAACAAGAAAGAATGATACCTCATATCTCAAAGATATAAGGGTATCGCTCGTGCATATCGGCTTCTCTCTCCCAGGTAGACTCTCCCGGAAAGTGATACCTCCAAGGGAATCGTCTGGTTCTGCAGCACCTTCTCTCGGCGATCCATAATCTCCACTAGCTACTCTGGGTAGCTGAGAGTCAGACCCACCTCAATCTCCGAGTGATCCATTACGTCACTTGGATCTTCCAAGTACCGTCTCAGCTGCGAAACATGAAATACATCATGCACTCCCTCTAGTGCAGGCGGCAAGTCCAGTCTATAGGCCACTGCACCGACCCTCGCAAAAACACTGAAGGGTCTGATATACCGTAGACTAAGCTTTCCATCTCCACTAAAGCAAATTGTGTCCCATGTCAGAAAAATTCATGAGAACACCAGATCGCCGACATAGAACAAACACAGCCTTAACACTCAACCTAAAATAAAGCAATCACAAGCAATAAAAATAAATTCTATACCTCAAACTTCAAAGGTCTCAGTTGGCCATCGGCCTAATGCCATTGTCTGTCATGCGCCACCCGAAGTCTATCCCTGATGAGCTTCACCTTTTCAGCTGCATCCACAATTATCTCAAGTCCCAACAAGACTCTCTCACCAACATCATCCCAAGATAGAGGAGTGCGACATCTTTGTCCGTATAAAGCCTGGAATGGTGACATCTCGATACTGGCATGGTAACTGTTATTTTAAGTAAACTCTACCAGGTTAATATGATCCTCCCTAGATCTTCTAAAATCTAAAACACATGTGCGAAGCATAATCCTCGAGAGTCTAAATAGTCCTCTCCGACTGCCCGTCTGTCTGGGGTAATATGCGGTATTGAACTTGAGCTGGGTACCCAAGCTAGCTTTCAAACTCCTCCAGAAGTGGGATGTGAAGCGACTATCCCGATCTGAGATGATGCTCATAGAAACTCCATGCAATCTGATAATATGCCGCACATACATCTCTGCTAGCTTCTCCGTAGTCGTACCCACCTTGAATGGCAAAAAGTGGGCTGATTTGGTCAACATGTCTACTATGACCCAAATTACGTCTTTACGCCCTAGAGAACGCGAAAGCCCCAAAATAAAATTTATAGTAACATGCTCATACTTCCACTCTGGAATGGGTAAAGGCTGAAGTAAACCACCTGGCTCTGCCTCTCTTCCTTTTCCTGCTGGCACACTAAACATCTGGATACAAAGTGCGCTACCTCCCACTTTATACCATACTACTATACATGCTCCCTCAGATCTCTATACATCTTGTTGGCACCTGGATGTGCCTCCTGGAGAACCTCCTTATGCAACGTCCCATTTGGCACATACAACATGGTACCGTACCGTATTGATCCATCCTCAGCAATAGTGAAGTCCTCGAATAATCCTATCAGAACCTGTACTTTAATGCTCCTCAGAGACTCATTGTCATATTGGGTAGCCCGGATCCTGTCCATCATCTCTGACTGTATCTACAGTCCCCATATCTATATCTCGACACCCGGTACCAGTACCTCAATACCCAAGCTCTCAAGATCGGCCAGTAAATATATGTCTGTAGTCACTACCAGAAAAGTCAAATTAGCAACGTCTAAAAACGTCGCTAAAGAACCAAAAATTGTCGCTAATTTGGTTTAGCGACGTAATTAGCGACGTTATAAAGCAGTCGAAAAAAACCAAGTCGCTAAAACAAAAAATGTCGCTAAACGTCGCTATGCCGACATTTTTTAGCGGCTTTAATGTGTCGCTAAATTTAGCGACGTTTTACGACGCCGCGTCACTAAATTGCGACATTTATTAAAGTCGCTAAACGTCGTTGATTAGCGACTTATATAGCGACGTTACACCGACGTCATTAATGACCTGACAATACTGCCATGTCAGCAATTTGCGACGTACAACGACATTTTTAGCGATGTCATTAGCGACATATTTAGCGACTGTTTATAGCATCGCTAATTAGCGACGTATTTAGCGACGTAAGTGAACGTCGCTAAACGTCGCTAAATGTCGCTAAAAATGTCGCTAATGTTCAAAAAAATAAAAATATATTGCATTTCTGGGTTTACCAACCCCTTTGGGTTCATTATCAGGTATATGATGGTAGTAGAAATAATTGAATAAAGAACACAGTAGCAGCACCAAGGGAAAAAATTCTAGTGCACTGGGTAAATACAGGCCAAGTATCAATCATGAGTTGTAAACCAAAATATGAATAATATAATAAAATTTGAAGAAAAGAAAGCATCCAGCAAATCTCATCATAAACGTAAAGAATATGGCAAATTTATATCCATACAATCGCATCCTAAATAATAAAAAAAATATAAATCTCATCATAAACGTAAAGAATATGGCAAATTTATATCCATACAATCGCATACTACTGCGGATCTGTAGGAGGCTGACTACCGGCGCGCTTTAAGGATAAGAACTCCTCATACTCGTCTCGTGGAATCGACACCGATGTCGATGGAGAAGGCAGTGACATCGGTGGAGTCTGTATCGATGTAGGCGCACCAGGAGGCCGTGTCCGCTCCAAGTCTGCGAGTCCCTGGTTGTAAGAATCCATGGTAGATAACAGCCTCGTACTGCTATGAACCATTGAATCCTGCATTATCGTCAGTCTCTCGCCAATTGATACCTATGACGCCTGCAGCTCCATGATGTTGCGGTCATTGGAGGCTCTAATATCATTTATCAAATCCCGGAGCTCCGTCATACTGCGGTCGAGCATATCCAATCGTACGATTAGCATCGGATCGTCCGCCTGCGACTGGGACCGGGGCTGCTCCTCCATACTTCGCAGCAACTCGTCACGGAGAGACGCAATCTGACGGTCAACGGCCTCCTGGACGGCCTACTGGACTCTGGTCGACGACTGCGAGGGCTGCGACTGCGAGGGCTGTATGGAATGCGCAGCTGTCGGGGAGGCCCTAGATGACTACGTCGTAACCAGGGTGCCATAGGAGCCCGTACCATAGTACGTACCCCTCTGGAGACCACCAGCTGCGGTCACCCACAGGTCGTCCGCCGACGGAGCTAGAGCGGGCTGTACGAAGTACCAGCTTCTCCAGGTGTAGGTACACTAGCAGTCGCCCGCTCACGCAGCCTAAGATACTCGGCCTAGAAAGGTTTGGAAACTCGATAATTGCCTAAGTAATATTAAAATTAACACAAAGTAAAGTAATACTTATATAGGTCTGTGAGGCCCTCTCATCAATGAGATTTCCGTCCTTGCGATGGGTGGCCAAGAAGACGGTCACCATGTTTGCATCCTCACCCCTCTGTACCTGTTAAAAATATATTATTTATTACTAAACTTAAACCAGAACGCCTTCCTCTCCTCCGGAGCCTCAGAGTAGTTGATCCAATGACCACCGTAGTTGTTCCTCAGAAATTGGCCCAGGCGTCTCTGAACCGACGATGGACGATATCTATACAGAGATAATAATTAAGAATACTGAAAAAGTCAATATAAGATGAATAAAGAGAAACACAAATATATACTAAACCATCTAATTGACTTACTTTGTACCGTCGGCCCAAATCTCTGTCCTCGTCTCCTCCGGAGGTGCGCATGGAGGATCTTGCTATTGCTGGGACAACGTGGGCACGACCTCCTCGACATGCTCATCTGTCCCTATGGTTTCGTCAGTAGGAGGAACACTGGACGAGGGTGTACTATCACGCCAGGAACTAATCGTCCTAACAGTCGGAGATATGAGTGATCGATATACTGGAGTACTGGGCGACGATGATCCGGAACCAATAGTAGGCAGTACCGGAGGAGCAGTCTGTCTACCTCGGGACCTGCCGAATCCTCCACGTCGTCCTGTCATATCTGATAACAACATATGATGAATATAGAGAAACATAAATTTATAGTACATTCTACAGTCGAAATTTGATACATATCTCAAAGCATTCTACAGTCAAAATATAATACATATATTCATTAATGGGTACATCTACTTCGTCAATTTTCCAACCTTGATCTACATTCTACAGTAAAAATATAGTTACATTCTACATGCAATATATTTTATTTTCAATCATCTTCAGAAAATTTATCTTGTTCTCCTTCCTCGTCCTCCTCTTCCTCTTCCTCGTCTTCACTTTCATCTACTTCGTCTTCCTCTTTGGATAATTCTACATCTTCTACATTATTACTCATGTAATAAGTAACTTCCGTTGAGTCCACATCTACAATATTTGTTACAAGAGGTAGATCGTCCTCCTGATCAGCTATTTCGTCAATATCAAAGGTATTTTTAGCTTTAGTCTTGCATACTGCCCACCAATCCGACCTCGCTGTCCCCCGTCTAGGATAAGTTATGAAGTACATGAGCTGAGCCTGACTTGATAGGAGAAATGGTTCATAGCCTTGATATCTACGCTTGTAGTTTATATCCACAAGGCCATGCTTGTCAATTTTCCAACCTTGATCTTGAATCGGATCGAACCATTCACACCTGAATAGCATGATATTAGCAGGTTCTGTGCCATAATTATATGTCAACTCCACAATCTCTCGTAAGATGTGAAAAAAATCATTGCCCGGATTGACGTCTTTGTAGTTCGAAGATTTGATAAACAAATAACTATTTTTCGTGGAATCAAGATCCAGAAAGCTGTCTCTGATAGGAGCATTTGTTGACTTAAACCTGAACCCATTCACACAGAAACTTGGCCATATTTTTACGGCAGTAATTGGTTTCTTGGCTAGAGTTCTAATAGATTCAGTCTCGGGTGTTATTAGACGATCGACCTAAATACCAAAGTAGCGATAGTAAGTTATTTGTTTTGCAAGTGCAGAAATAAAAAGTAATTACCAAGCATCTTACATATGCGCTCAACCAAGAAGGAAAATGGCATCTCATATCCTGTTCTACTTCTTCGTCTGTTATGCAGGGTCTAACCGACCTCAACTCATCATTATATGTGCTAAAAAATAATGAAGCAACTGCTGATTAGTAACATAATAGTATCTTATACTATTACATTGAGATGATGTAAACGTGGACGTATTAATTACTTACCCCTCTAGCTTCTCCACTTCATCCTTGTCGCAATTGAGTAATATATACAATTGAGCAGCCCTTAGCTCATCGTCATTCAAATATCTCTTCTTCATTTTTCTCGAAGGCTTTTCGGACGCATTGAATACTTTGAGTATTGCATCATTAGATTCCTGATATGCGTCGTCGTTTCTTGGAGCTTTCGTCCTATTAGTAGCAACATGCAGTTTGAAATACGTCGAGCAAAAGTTTGTAATGTCCTCGAGAACATAAGCTTCACAAATAGAGCCCTCAACCCGTGTCTTATTTTTTACCTTTCTCTTTAGGTGATTCAGATGTCGCTCGAAGGGGTACATCCACCGATAATCGACAGGACCACCAACACGTGCCTCATAGGAAAGATGAATTGGCAAATGCTCCATAGAGTCGAAGAATCCAGGAGGAAACACCTTCTCGAGCTTACATAGTGTTACCACAATGTACTTCTCTTGCTTTTCTAGACGATCGACGAGCAACTTAGTACAACAAAGATCTCTGAAGAATATTCTCAGCTCTGTCAATGGGTCCCAAACGACCTGCGGTAAGAATTCTCGAAATGCAATCGGAATTAACCTCTCCATGAATACGTGACAATCGTGGCTCTTCATACCCACCAGTTTGTTCTCCTTGAGGTCGACGCATCTTCTCAAGTTCGACACATACCCGTCTGGAAACTTTAGACCCTGAATCCACCTACAAAGTCTACCTTTATCCTCTTTCTCCAGTGAGAAAACTAACTTAGGTTGCTTTAACTTTCCATTCCCCTCCTCTATCAAATGCAATGCAGGACGTCTACATATTTCTTCTAAGTCCAACCTGGCCTTCGAATTATCTTTTGTCTTCCCCTTTACCTCTATTATAATATTAATTATATTATCAAACACATTCTTCTCGATATGCATGACATCAAGGTTATGTCTGATCAGAATGGTAATCCAATATGACAGATCCCAGAATATACTCCTCTTCGTCCAGTTTTGGGTGCGACCAAATCCGTCACACTTGTACCCCTTAGCAAGCTCTTCGATAGCACTTGGTAAATTTTTTACCTCTTCCTATATCGTGCATTCGGGCCACCTTGGCGGTGGATTGGCCTTCTCCACAACTCCCGCACGAAAAGAATTATGGTTCCTCCGGTAAGGATGATCCTTCGGCAAAAATTATCGATGATAATCGAAGAAGCACGGTTTACCTCCGTATTTCAAACGAAAAGCCTGAGTACGATCCATGCAATACGGACATGAGAGACGACCATGGGTTTTCCATCCCGATAATATTCCATAGGCCAGAAAGTCGTTGATGTTCCACATAAGTGCTGCCCTCATCTGAAAATTCTGCTTTCTAGAAACATCGTACGTGTTGGCACCTACTTTCCACAACTGATTCAACTCATCTATCAAAGGCTGTAAATACACATCGATGTTCCTCTTCGGATTGTTCGGACCCGGGATAATAACGGTTAGGAACATATACGGAGTCTTCATGCACATCCAAGGCGGTAAATTGTACGGAGTGACGATCACAGGCCAACACGAATACTGGGAGCCCGAAAGTCCGAATGGGGTAAAACCGTCAGAGAAGAGCCCCAATATGACATTACGCGCTTCCTCGGCAAAATGTGGATACTCTCGATCAAAGTGCTTCCATGCTTCTCCATCGGATGGATGATCCAATACTCCTTCGATCTGTTTTCGCCTGTGCCAACTCATATTTTCTGCAGTCTCCTTAACCATAAACAACCGCAGCGTCAAAGGCAAGTAGTGCATCGAATCGGTAGGCTTCCTTGCACCGACAGACTTTCCTCTAATAGTGGCCTTGTAGCGATCAGCACCACAGAATCTGCACGCATCTTCATCCTTGTCGTCTTTGTAGTACAACATGCACCCGTTGTGACATGTATCGATTTTCTCGTATCCCATCCAAAGGGATCTCACCATCCTCTTAGATCGATAGAAGTCTTTAGGCAACTTTGCACCCTCGGGCAAGATCTCTATAATCAAATCAAACAGTCGATTATAGCATTCTTGTGACATGTTAAAATCAGACTTGATGCTTAATAATCTTGTAACCACCTCCAACGGTGAATGATTCTCACAACCAGGATATAGTGGAGTCCTTGCATTCTCCAGCAACTCCATAAACTTTGCAGCATCGACATTCGGTGCCTCCTCAGCTACATCATAATTGTCCGGATTAAAACTAGGTCCCGTCGTATCATAATTGTCCGGATTAAAAGTAGGCCCCGCCGTATCATAAATCATGTTCACCAACCCGTCGTCGTAAGCATCGTGGTCGTGGACATCCATATACGGCTCCACATAGGGCTCCGACTCCGATGTTAGAGATACAAGTTCTCCGTGCGCGGTCTACTGATAGTAATTCGACGTGAAGCCCTTCGAGTATAAATAATATGTAACTTCCACTTCTGGATGATATTTTCTGTTGCGACATCTCACACACGGACACTTAATTTTGGTACCGTCCATGTACTGAGGGAAAGCCTTGGCGAACTGCAGGAACTGCTGTACACCCTCAATAAATTCATCCCGCACACCACACATGTCATCAGGATAATGGTTGTACATCCACGAACGATGACGCAGATAGTAATTCATATCCATTTCTAGACACTTCTGCAAAAATGACAGTATGTATCATATAAATCATTACATACAGTAGTTTATCACCTAACATCATAACTTAACCGTACTATAAAAATCATAACTGATATAATACATACTTTTATTTATCAAAGTCTAAAATAAGCAATATTCAAAACAACTGACCATTTATCAAAGTCTAAAATAAGCAATACTTTCATTTCATAACTCATATAATACATACTTTCATTTATTAAAGTCCAAGTGCCCTTGAAATGATAAACAGGGTTAACTAGTTCATGGTGATGTTTCTAAGCCACTTCTAGATCCATACTAGTTTATACTAGTCAATACTAGGTTAATACCTTGCTACACTATGTCTTCTAGATCGTACTAGGATATTCTGCTTTAAAATTAAGTACTCTACTATCCACACTGAGAGCCTCTTACCCTTGGCCTGGCACCTTGTACTTCATCCGTATACTTGCTCACTGGACTACAACCCAGTTAAAGGTTGTATTGGCATGCAACAAGTGACCGGTGAACACCTACTCGATACTTGTCTATACCTTAACCCAAACACATGCATGTAGACCCTAACTAAGTCTGCAACCTCTGATACATTGCACTTATTCTGCAGTGGCTAAATCTTTCCTTCACTTAGTTGTTTCCAACTGCCCTTATCTACTGCCATGGCTCACAGCAGTGCTTGTTGCTGCCTTGCAATTGCTCAAGCATGCATGTATTTGATGCTGCTCAAGTGTGCACCAACACTCTCCCACTACAGAAGATGACAGGAACCAATCCCCTCCTCATAGTGTCAACCCGACACCACTGCAACACATTGCCAGCTTGCCTAATGCACTAGGCCAAACTGAATTGAGTTCTGTTCCTGAAGCCTCATAGTTCAGTAGTGACACCCACACACAACTCGACTCTTCTACCCTCTCCCACATCAAGCACAGCTAGAAGACACTATGAACACCAACATAGATAACAGTAGCTATATACCTATCTATATATATATATATATCGAGATACACCTATATATGCATACACTCTCTCATATGCAAATAGATAATACACTAATTTACATATAAATATCATATGATACTCTAAGGCATAAATATACACACACACACAACCACTAGTCCAATTCACAAATATTTGGTGTGCAACACCAAGATACTCTAGGATACATCCTCCATACACCACACCACCATAATACCAACCCTCAATTCACATGGACACATCCAATAGATCAATTATTGTGTGTGTGTCAGTGTATGTGTGTGTGTGTCGTGCCTGTGGCAGTGTCAGTGTCAGTCTCTGTGTGAGTGTGTGTGTGTGTGTGTGTGTGTGTGTGTGTGTGTGTCTGTGTATGTGTGTCGTATGTGTTGTGTGTGTCTGTCAGTGTCTGTGTGCGTGTGTCGTGTCTATCAAGTGTGTCTTGTGTCAGTGTCACATGAGAGAGAGAGAGAGAGATTACCTAGAGCTCGAGGAGGAGGAGGGGGATGCCGGAGTAGCCGCAGCCGTGGAGAGCCGGTCGCCGGAGAGGGAGGGGCAGGGGAAATCAAAAAGTTTTAAATTTCTCAACAGATAGGGAAAGAAAATTGAGACCTAATTAACCAAAATTTAGCGACGTTTAGCGACGTCAAATAAAAACGTTGCTAAAATAAAAATTAGCGACGTCAAAGACGTCGCTAAATACGTTGCTAAATATTTTTGATAGATACGTCGCTAATTACGACGCTAAACGTCGCTAAATCTGATATATTAGCGACGTTTAGCGACCTTAATTGAACTTATAGCGACTAATCTTTTAAAATCTTCATAAAAGTCGCTAAACGTCGCTAAATGTCGCCATTTAGCGACGGTTTTTATGGAGTCACTAATTTAGTGACATTTTTACTTGGAGTCGCTAAAATACGTCGCTAATCCCGCTTTTTCTAGTAGTGAGTCAAGCACCTAGCCACTGGATACCTGCTCAAGGCATCAACGATTATATTGACCTTCCCAGGATGGTACTGTAATGATATGTCAAAGTCATTCATCAATTTCAACCACCATCGTTGTCTCAATTTTAGCTCTTTTTAGATAAACACGTACTTTAAGCACTTGTGGTTTGTGAAGATATTCACACACTCTTCGTACAAATAGTGTTTCTACAGCTTTAGAGCAAAAAATGACCGCTACTAACTCCAAATCGTGGGTGGGGTAATTTTTCTCATGATGTTGTAATTGCCTGAAAGCATAGGCAATCACCTTCCCGTTCTGCTGCAAGACACAACTCAAACCCTTCCCTGAAGCATCACTATAGATAGTGAATCTACTCAATCTAGATGGCAACATCAACACTGGAGTTGTCATCAACCTCTTCTTCATCTCCTTAAAAGTGGCCTGACTTTCCTTTGTCCAAACAAACTCCGCATCCTTCCTGGTCAGCCTAGTCATCAGTTTTGCCATCCTGGGGAAGTCATGTACAAACCTCCGGTAATAACCTGCTAGTCCTAGCAAACTATTGATCTCTACCACTGAACTTGGAGTAGCCCACGACTCTACTGCTAAAATCTTCGTTAGGTACACTGAGATCCCGTCACTTGTAATCACATGCCTAAGGAATTCAACCTTGTCAAGAAAGAACTCACACTTCAAAATCTTGCCATAAAGCTTCTTCTTCCTGAGAGTCTCTAAAACTATTCTCAGATGCTCCTCATGCTCCTCCGGGGACTTCGAATATATCATAATATCATCAATAAATACCACCACAAACTTATCCAGATACTGGTGGAATACCATGTTCATCAGTTTCATGAATATTCTGAGAAATTGGTCAACCCAAACGACATCACCATAAACTCAAACTGGCCATATCGAGTCCGAAAAGCCATCTTTGGGATATTTTCCTTCTTTACTTTTACCTGGTGGTAACCTAACTTCAAGTCTATCTTTAAAAATATCTTCGCTCCTCTCAACTGATATAAGACATCATTAATCCTCGGCGGCGGGTATTTGTTCTTGATAGTGAGGTTGTTCAGATCCCTGTAGTCGATACACATGCGTACCGACCCATCCTTTTTTAATACAAACAATACCGGAGTAGTCCATGGTGATGAACTGGATTGAATGAAGCCTTTGTCCTGTAACTCATCTACCTGCTTCTTCAACTCTACCAGTTTAGTATTGTTAACCCTACAAACGTGCTGAGATATCATCTCTGCATCTAGCACCAAATCTATATAGAACTCAACATCTAGGTCTGGCGGCAAACCCGACAACTATATTTCTCCATAACTGCGCGGTACAATACGTTGTTTCGGATTGGATGAGACAATAGCTGGTTATATTTTGATCTGTTGGATTTGGAAACAAGTAGTGATTAAGTTAGTTTTATGTGCAAATCTCTATCGGAGTTAAATGGAAATTAAGTGTTCGTTCAGAGCAGTACTGAGATAGCTGGATTGGAGCGATAATGTCATCTTTCTTAGTCCGATCGGTCGGATAATTTACTGAGCATGGCCTGCTCGCACGTTCATACCAATTGAGTAGATCGTACTTTGTATCGGACAACGGGTTCAAGGGATCGGCCGTATCGGCAAGGCAGAGTGCTTAACAGAATCAGACTTGGTGAGTGGGCTATGTCCCTTTTCCTCTACACCTTTATGCCTAATAATATGGAACACACATAATAGCTTAAACACTTGGGCTGGAACTTGGAAATCACTACGCTGTGGCGTGCATAGAGTGTACGTCATTTGGTTGGATATTATTTGTAGCTTGAGTTAGTTTTGCGTTGGGCAGTTGGAGCTTAAGTAGGCAGTTGGAGCTTGAGTGGATCATCTTGGTTGGAATATCGAGACAATTCGGGCAGGCGAGTGAGCATGCATCCATGTACGAGCATCAGTTGGGCGCTTTGTCATGCAAAGCATGTAGTTATGGTTTGAAACTGGATAATTACATCGGTGAAGGCATTATGCCACTATTGGGGCATTGTGACATGGGGTTTTTTGAGAGAGGGGTATTGCACCAATTGGAGCATTATGTCGAGAAGTGGCACAGTGCCTATGGAGATAACTTGAGATGGTGCCTTGGGATATAAGTTGGAGAATGGTTATGGATAGTTGGTTGAAATGAGGCTAGGATCGTTTGGTGGAACGAGAATACTAGATTCTCTTGTAATACATACTTGGTGTTTGCATTTGTTACGGACAACCTGTTGTGCACAGGGTTTGGTTTCCTCAAACGGGATAGGCTCCGGGGCACCAGGACCGTTCGGTCATGGAGAAGACAAATGGTAACGTGGCTTGGACGCGGTGCCGGCAGTTTGATACGACCAGGCTAGCTAGCTACTCAGCGCTGGATTGGGTCGAACTATAGTTGATTAGTCCTTTATAGCTTGGCCCGTGACTTCATATTGATAAGAGTTGGTTTGCTTTGCTTTGGTTTGGTTTTTGCTTTTCGTATAGGCAGCGGCCACCTTGACTCGGCAAGAGTGTGCATATCGATGATTGGATTAATAAGGCTTGGATTGTGGCTTGGTTTGAGGATGGATATTGTGGCTTTGATTGTGGTTCGATAGGTTCACGCGTTGCTTGGGTTTGAGTAGGACTGTTTGCATACTAGTTTCCTTTTGAGTTGGATATATTCTGCTTGTATATTTGCTTGAGTTGAATGCTTGCATGTTTAACCTGCTTTACAGTTTTTCTTAACATGTCATACCTTTTCCATAAAATAAATCTAGGATTCAAGTAGAAAGATCACCATATAACTGTTTGCATTCACTATCTACTTAGTGTCGGTTTAGACGAGTGAATTTTCTCGCTCACCAGTACGGTTGTGTACAGACCCACATTTGTGGGCATTATTTTAGGTATTCAAGTGTAGTAGCGCTGCTTGGATATACGGGACATGATGTATAAATTATAAGTACATTTATGGGCAAGAAAAAGAGAAAGATTATTGTATCGCCTTTCTAGCATTCTCCTTTGTGGCATTTTCATTTGGACCCTATCGAGAGCTTTGCTGCATATACTCTGATGTGTGCTTGGTACACAATACTTGACTTTCGCTGTAACTTGATCGTCTTGATAATAACTTTGATGTTTGACAACATCTCCTTGTGCGAGCGCAACTCCAGTCTCGTACGGCATCACGTCCCGATGAGAACGATCGTATTGCGGGAGCGCTACAACGTGGTGATTTACGTTCAGCGGGGATGATTTAGCTTATGGGAGATTGTGGTGTGACATATTGGTATCAGAGCACCAGGTTCATTTCCTCGAACTTGGTCCTTTGGTTCATCACAAACTCTAAATAGCTTTCGCGTGTCCTTTAGCTCTTGGCTCTACTCGGTGCCGCATTAGATATTTTATGCAATAAGTCTATATATTTGTTGGTTGTGGGTGGATGTTGTTCTTTGTTGCGTTGGCTTTCGGTTAGATCGTGTAGCATCATTGGGAGTTATTGTATTCATGCAGAAAGTTGTGTGACATTGTTGCATTTATGCAGCAAGTTGAGAGGGTATCGTTGTGTTGGTTTGGCTTATCATTTGGGGAGTTTCTGGTTGCATCAGTGGATCAGTTGGTTAGCAGACGAGATTGGTTATGTGGCATATTGTGAGTAGAAGCATCGGATGAGAATAGATCATTGCACGAGTTGCTCGTATAGCGAATGTGTTGGATGGAGTTTGATTTTTGGATGGATATATCATACAGAGCATTGTACGAGTTGCTTGTATGTCATATTGGTTGAGCAGGTTTGAGTTGGTTTGGGGATATCAGGATAGCGTTGTATGTGTTACTCGTATAGCAAATATGAGGAACAATTGGGTATTGGGTTAGATTACTTGGAAGAGATCGTTGCATGGGTTGCTCGTATAGTGAAAATATCGAACGGTTTGAGAAATAGTTAAAAGTATTAAGAATGGAACATGGCATACATTGTATAGCGTGATTGATAAAAGGGTTAGATGGTTCATGCATTGGCTGAGTTTTGTGTCAGACTTAAGTTGGGGATGGCATGATCACGCATAAGGGATGGTTCGAACGGGTCTTGGATCAGTGCAAAGAAGGGTAACATAAGGAGCGACTTAATTATGAGTGGTATATGGTAAATCACATAGTTAAGTGGCATTAGAATATGTTGGATAGACCTCAAAGAAATTGCCTCAATAAACAAGGGTAACAGGAATATAAGTTGGTTGATACACATCGGCTAAGTTAGGAAATGAAACATGGAGCAAGCGAATATTGAGTTGCGATCGACAGGTTTACCCTAAAATAGTTGGTTTGGAATAGACGTTCGTCGACACAGAGTAAGCGCTAGAGCGACTCTATTTCCAAGTGGTATATGGTGAAATAGAATTTGACTCAGGTATTCTTCGATACATTAGACTTAAGAAATCAAGAACAGACTTGGGAAATGGAAGTATCGTTGGACTTGAGTGATGGACGATAATAGAATCAGCAATAAAACAAGTATTTGGAATTTAAAGGAATGATGCGGACTAAGTATTACAAATATGTAGAGATTGATCAGATGGAAAGCTAAAAATTAGAGTTCGCTTGCACGATTTGGAAGTTCAGTGGAGCATTCATGGATACATAGAGAGAGAGAGAGAGTTTTGACCAGTTTACTTATATCCCTTACTAGTCGTGATGCAGTTTGGGTAATAGTGGATTAACTCACTAAAGTAGCTCATTTTCTTCCTTTTCGGGTAGGACAGTCCACAGAGCAGTTGGCATAGATGTACATGCGACAGAAAGTAAGATATCACGGTATCCCAATGAGTATTGTATCAGATCAAGACACTCGATTTACTTCACATTTTTGGAAGAGTTTGCACCAGAGTTTGGGCACCAAGCTGAGATTAAGTACCGCTTACCATCCACAAACAGACAGGCAATAAAAAAACCATATAGACATTTGAGGATATGTTGCGAGCTTGTACTTTGGAATTTGGAGGGTCTTGAGAAGATCACCTTCACCTTATCGAGTTCTCATACTATAATAGTTACCAAGCAAGTATCCAGATGGCACCCTTTAAACCATTATATGGAAGGAAATACAGGTCACCATTGGCATAGGATGATATTAGTGAATAAAAGATGTTGGACCCAGAGATGATTACACAAATAGTAGAGGATGTCAAGCAGATCAGAAAGCGACTTCGAGTGGTGCAAGATAAGCATGGTCATTGGGTATATCAGCATCGTAGGCCTTTAGAGTTTTGTGTCGGGGACCACATATTCTTGCGGATTTTATCGACCCATGGAGTCATTAGATTCAGGGTCCACGGGAAGCTTAGTCCGCGATACATTAGTCTGTTTGATATCCTCAAGCCGATAGGCGATATTGCTTATCGTTTTGCCCTTACGCCTTTGCTAAGTTAGGTGCACGATGTATTTCTTATATTTTAGTTGCATAAGTATGTCCCAGATCTGAGTCATATCCTCGACCATTCTGAGCTAGTCTTTGGTACCGACTAGTCTTACGAAGAGCAATCTGTATCCATTTTGGACCGAAGGAAGAAAGTGCTCAAGAATTAGACTAATCGTCTTGTCTGGGTTACTTGGGGTCATCACCCTTTGGGAGAGTCGACGTAGGAGCGCAAGGACGATATTTGATCTCGGTATCTGCACCTATTGGACTCAAAAGGTATATTTGTCCTTAAGCCTTCGTATTTTAAATCTCGTATTTCGTTCACCCATGCTATGTGATTTTACTTTTCTTTATTATATGGTTGACTGTTGATTGCATGTGTGGAGGTGCTTGTAGTTAGCATAGTGCTTGTTCTGGTTTCTCTAGCTAGCCTTGGGGTTGAATTTCGAAGACAAAAATTTTCTTAGGTGGAAAGAGATGTCACTCCCCGTTTTTGATATACGTATTTGGGACGTATTATTTCTTTTATGCATGTTTATTAGATTGCATGGGGACTAGATCCATTCTTTGGTTTAATGTGGTTCATTATTTATTTGTTTGGGTTGGTTTTGTCATGTGTTGAACCCATGGTCTAAACCTCAAGCCCTAGCTATACAAGCTAACTTCTTTCTCTCTCTTCCCTAGCTATATAAGCTAACTTCTTTCTCTCTCTTCCCTCATTCTCTCATTTCTCCTTCTTATTTCATTTAGGCAAGTACAACTTGCATTATATGGAGAAACCCTTATATTTTAATTCTTGTACTTTTCTTGCATTTTATTAGTCAAATATGTGTATATTATGATTCTAAGCACTTTTAATATATGGAGATTTTGATTATGATGGATGGTTATGAGTAGATCTTTATTTTTAGTTAGAGATATTTTAGGTTTATGAGTTTTTATGGTTTTGATCTCTAAAATTGTGTTATTTTTAACAACTTGTTGTTCTATGATGAGGAGCATTTGATTTTGAGTGATTTAAAACTTTACTTTGTCATATTTAGGTTTCGAATGAGATTTCTATGGAAGAAACAAACTTTGAATTTTTAGAGCATTTTCTTGGCTGAAACCTACTATTTGGAGAAGACGAAGTGCTCATATGGCCAGCAGAGTATGCGATAGAGAGTGTTATGCGGCCTGAGCTATGTGCTACATAAGTCAACCAATATGTGTCCATCTTATTGGATGTATGACTGATTGTTACACAAAGTATTCTGGAGCTAAGTACTTGGGAGAGTCCAAAGTGACAGAACTTCTAGTGTTTCACTCGCTGAATGAATAAGAATTTACTAAGTCTAAAAAACATCCATGCAGCCGAGTGACCCATGCGGCCAACAGAGCATGCGACCACGAGCTATGCATCTCTTCTTTTTGGATGCATGACTCTGCACCACATTGGCACATCTTTTCATGCTTGTCTTTTATCTGACATACTTTATGGCTTGTCACATCCATCACTTCAATCACTTCTCTGACACGCATTTAATGCACATCACTCAGCACTTGTCCCAAGGAGTAAACTTTGCCTTAAACTATGTGGTACTGACTCCTATGCGGCCTTGATCCTATGCGGCACTGACACTATGTGTTCCTGATCTTCATGCGGCTATATGTACATATTTTATGGTTTTGCTTAGTTTAGAAGTTTTATTGGATTTTGTTATTCTATGTGTGATCTTGACGATGTATGTGTATAAGAACTAAGTGACTATGTGTTGGACCCGACCATGTATAGAAATAGACCATGTACCAAGTGACTATGACTACCTGTGTGCCTGACATGACCAATGTGTTGCAATATGCTAGAACTAATATGACCAATGATTGGTAACTTGACTCTACTATTGGTATTCTTGTTGAAACACATATTACGTGCTATGTTTTCCTAGGTGTCAAATATTCCTATGTGGTTATGTTACATATTTTATACCGAGGTGTACCTACGTGCTATGCGACATATGATATAATTTCCTCCACCATGGACATTATAGTTGGTTAATTACCAAAATGTGGCTAGAATTTGTTTGACTGTTGCATCACGCTGGGGTGAATCCAAATTAAACTGGTAAGTGACAATGTGGATTCGTATCTAGCGTGCCCATTCTACGGTACGACATATAGGAGGAATAAAGATGTGACAACACCAAGTGATTCCAGCTAACCATAGGGTTAACTAGGCATCTAAAACTTGTAGAGCATTGAAAGGGATAGAATTTCAAGATCATGCTTAACTAGCCACCTCAATCATCTGAGGAGTGAAAGCTGGCGCTCATTCGGTTATTGTTTAAATTCTCATTAGTGGATTACAATATCCGACTATTATATTATACTATGTATCCTATACAATTTTAGCATATGGCCTTACGAGGGACGGGTTGTCACTACCACATTTTCTAGGAAAGGGTATTTTAGTCTTTTGGTAATTAATTAAATATTATGCAAGTTAAATATTTATTTATTATATTATTTATTTATTATTAGCATGTTAGATTTATTTTTTGACTTGTGTTAGTGGACCAACTATTTAGTTTAAAATCAAAGACCAACATTTAATTCTAATTAAAATTGAGCACAATAACTAGAAGCTCAACCATTAGGAGGATGATTAATTATGTTAAACCCATTAGGCTAGAAGCTTCTTGCCTTAATTAATTTATTCATGAGAGGCCCCAAGGGGTATTTTAGAATTTACTTAGTAGCTTGAGGGAGGGGGCAAGTAAGGCCTATATAAAGGGGATGAAAACTTTCTCTCACTTCATTTTTTTATTCCAAATCTAGATCTAGAAAATTCTTTCAAACAAATTCCACCAAATTCCTACCAAATTTCCACCCAATTTCTTCCCAAATCACCATTGGAGACTAGTGGAGCAAGGATCTAGAAGGAGAAAGCAAGGATCTACAAAGAGGAGCAAAGATATACAAGTTGGAGGCCAATTTTATCATATTTGGATGTTGTATTAGGAATCCATCTCCCAATAGATACAATTCTATTTTTTCCTTTAATTTAGGTTCTAAATATGATATTTAACCATGAGAAATTAACCCATATCCATAGGCTACCCATGGGATTTGGTTTTGTGTTCATAGGAGGACTATCGAGAAGGTTATTGTACTTTTTGTGTCAATTTTGGGAGAATTTCAAGATTGATATTGATTGTGTGTGTTAATTGGTTCTATAGATCAATTTGGCATATGCTTATGTGTTTAGGACTAGTGTCATGTCCATAATTGGGTACGTGTAGGTTGTATCCCAATAATTTGGTGATACGTATTGATTTGGAGGATTTTCCTCCGACACGGGACTTTGTGCATATCATATTTTAACACAGAAACGTAGATTTGTGTTAGAATCTTCATATTGTTCATAAATAATATATTAGACTTGCTCGTGTCCTTCGGAGTACGTTTGGATGTGTAGTGGACTCGTATCGCAAGCGTATCCTAGATCTAGTTGGATACGGATGTGATACGCTCCATGTGATTGTGCAAATTTAATTCTAGATCTATTTCCATTAGTTTAGTCATTATAATATATAATTATACGTATGTGTATATATATATTGTTGTGTATATGTGTATATATATATTATTGTATATATATATTTATGTATTTATGCGTCATAGATCTATGTATCTAGTTATAATATATTTATGTAGCTATTTCTCTATATGTGTATTAGCTGTTAAATATAGTAGTGTATTTATATATGTATTGTATATGTATATATATATATATATATATATATATATATATATATATATATATATATGAGATGTTATGAATAGTGTATGTATATGATACTATAATATGTGTTGTAAGATTATTATGGAGATGTATATATATGTATCTGGTGAGCATGTATATGTATATAAATATTTGTAGCTAAGTATATACATATTAATATATATATTATTGTGTATATATTATTATATATGAGAGTGAGAATTAGCTACAGCAATAGCAACAGCAGTAGCGTAGCAATAGCACAGCAGCAGCATTAGCAAGAGTAATAGCAACAGCAGCAGCGTAGTAACAGCACAACAGCAACATTAGCAACAGCAGCAGCATAGCAACAGCAGTAGTGGTCTATTAGCGACGACAACAGGAGTTTTTAGCTACAGTTTTATGGTTAGAGCATATATATATATATATATATATATATATATATATATATATATATATATATATATATATATATATATATATATGGTATTAGTATAATGTATATATGGATATATATTAGTAATTGGTAGTTATATACTATATTGTAATAGTTAGTTGTTAACATATAGTATTATTGGACAGTTAGTATAACTAGTTGTCTCTTGTTATGGGTATCTCTAGTTATATATATATAAGTATATATGTACATATATAAGTATTAGTAGTTAGTTTATAGTTGGTGGTTAGTATTTATTCTATTAGTACATACTAGGAGTTATATTGGATTGATATATGTATATATATATAGTTGAGGGGTAGTTAGATATATACTAGGTATCACAATTTCCTTGAGATAACTGTTAATGTATAGTTGAGTAATTAACTAGTTATGCTCTTTATAGCTAGTGGTTCAGTTAGGGATGGAGGTATTCTCTAGATGGTGAACTTTGGTTAAGAGAATATTGATACGAAGGTGACTAGTAGTTACAATTAGGAATTTGGGAGATGATACAATATGTGTATAAATATATTTGATGTTTTGATTGGTATCTATATATGATAGGTATTAGTTGATTCTTAACTATAGGTATCTTATAAGTATTATATTATAGGTTAAGTATCTAGATATTAGTATGTTTTATAGTTAGTTGTTTTACATGTAGTTATTGATGGGTAGTTAGTATATATATGAAGTTTTGGCAAATACCTTGAGATACCAAGGTAAGTATCAAGGTATTGAAGGATAATCAAGGTATTGGGTTTGGGTATCAAGATAAAGGTTTAGTGTTGTGATACCAAGTTGGTTCAAAATAAAGGTAATCATTTAGCAATTATAATTAGGATTTATATATTTGATATTGCTTTATTATAGATATTTGATATTATCTATTGATTTACGTATCTAAAGATACAGTATCTTAGTATCCTAAGATATGGTTTTTATGACCTAGACTTCAGTATTTGAACCCAATATCTTGGTATTGGACTTATTCAACCTAGAAATAGGTAGTTGACCATAGTTGACCATAGTTTGACCATAGTTGACCATAGTTGACTTAGAGTTGATTGAGTTTGACTTTTGACTTAGAATTGACTTTTTGACCTAGAAGTTGACTGGTTTAATTTAATTTTTTTTGGAACCTTGTATTGATGTTGTATTCCATATCTAGGTCTTCGAGGCACCATATCTGACATCTATGAGACTATTCTTTGGACTTCAGGCGAGTACATTCTCTGATAGTTTTTTATTTATGATATCATCTATGTTCATTGTATCTAGTATAGATATCCATATTTTCTTGACACGATGGTTACACAGATTGGTATATCCGGATCTCGTCATGAGATGTTATTCCTTGGTATATGGTGTATCTTGTACAAGTATTATTTTATTGGTTATCTTATACATGTACAGACACTGATTCTCGGGAAGACTAGCTACTACCAGAAAAAGTCAAATTAGCGACGTTTAAAAATATTGCTAAATGACGAAAAAATATCGCTAATCATATTTAGCGACGTAATTAGCGACATTTCAAAGAAGTCAGAAAAAGTAAGTCGCTAAAAGAAAAAATGTCGCTAAACGTCGCTATGCCGACATTTTTTAGCGACTTAAATGTGTCGCTAAAATTAGTGACGTTTAGCGACGCAGCGTCACTAATTAGCGACGTTAATTAACGTCGCTAAACGTCCCTAATTAGCGACTTATATAGCGATGTTACAGCGACGTCTTTAATGACCTGGCAATACTGCCATGCAGCAATTTATGACGTATAGCGACGTTTTTAGCGACATATTTAGCGACGTGTATTAACATCGCTAATTAGCGATGTATTTAGCGACGTGTATAAACGTCGCTAAACGTCGCTAAAAATGTCGCTAATTTTACAATAAAAAATAAAAAAAAATTCTGAATTATGTCCAAACTATTATTTCTGTAGTTTATTAAATCATAATCAGTACAAATAGACCCGGAGCAACCCTCCATTAAATTTCTGGGTTTGCCAACCCCCTTGGGTTGAACACTCAACATCGATAAAATAACATATTTAATATGAATAATATAATAAAATTTGAAGAAAAGAAAGCATCCAGCAAATCTTATCGTAAAGAATAGGCAAATATATATTCATACAATCTCATCCTAAATAATAAAAAAATATAAATATCCAGCAACTAGCTATACTACTGCGGATCTGAAGAAGGCTGACCACTGGCGCGCATGAAGGATAAGAACAGCTCATACTGCTCCCGTGGAATCGACACCGATGTCGATGGAGAAGGCAGTGACATCGATGGAGTCCGTGTCGATGTAGGCGCACCAGAAGGCCGTACTCGCTCCAAGTCTGTGAGTCGCTGGTTGTAAGAATCCTTGGTAGATAGCAGCCTCGTACTGCCATGAACCATTGAATCCTGCATCATCGTCAGTCTCTCGCCCATCGATTGCTGTGAAGCCCGTAGCTCCATGATGTTGCGTTCTGTCGAGGCTCTAATATCATTTGTCAAATTCCGGAGCTCCGGGATGCTGCGGTCGAGTATATCGAATCGTGCGATGAGCGTCGGATCGTCCGCCTGTGGCTGGGACCAGGGCTGCTCCTCCATCCTTTGTAGCAACTCGTCATGGAGAGATGCAATCTGACGGTCAACGGCCTCCTAGACTCTGGTCGACGACTGCGAGGGCTGTATGGAATGCGCAACTGTCGGGGAGGCCCTAGATGACTATGTCACAACCAGGGTGCCATAGGATTCCGTACCGTAGTACGTACTCCTCTAGAGACCACCAGCTATGGTCACCCACAGGTCATCCGCCGATGGAGCTGGAGCGGGCTGCAAAGAAGTACCAGCCTCTTCAGGTGTAGGTGCACTAGCAGTCGCCCGCTCACGCAGCCTAAGATACTCGGCCTAGAAAGGTTTAAAAACTCAATAATTGCCTAAGTTATATTAAAATTAACACAAAGTAAAGTAATACTTACATAGGTCTGCGAGGCCGTCTCATCAATGAGATTCCCGTCCTTGCGATGGGTGGCCAAGAAGACGGTCATCATTTTTGCATCCTCACCCCTCTGTACCTGTTAAAAATATATTATTTAGTACTAAACTTAAATATATTTTTCTACTACCATTTTATGGTACTTATATTAAAATACTATATTTTAAAAGAAAAAATATACCAAATGATGAAAATGTTCAGTTATCAGAATTGAGTCACCACACCACTTGGCAGCATTCCGCCTAGCCGCCTTGGCCTTCTCAGATATTTCCTTGTAGCTCAGACATTTCCAGCACGATCACGAGCCTTCTGGCCATCCAGAGCATCTCGGATAAGCTTGGCGGCAACGGTAGGGAAGAGCCGCTCGATCAACTCGGCCTGGTGCAGAGGATAGAAATATGTTTGCTACAAAAAATAATTTAGTAAGTGAGCATCACGGATAAGTTATATAATATGCATAAATTAGAGAATTTAATTAATATACTTTTACCTGGAAGTGTGCAAACCAGAATTCCTTCCTCTCCTCCGGAGCCTCAGAGTAGTTGATCCAAGGGCCACCGTAGTTGTTCCTCAAAAATTGGCCCAGGCTTCTCTGAACCGACGATGGACGATATCTATACAGAGATAATTATTTTGATCAAAAAAGTCAATATATGATGAATAAAGAAATACATGATATATATTATACTAAACCATCTAATTGACTTACTTTGTACCATCGGCCCAAATCTCTGTCCTCGTCTCCTCCGGAGGTGCGCATGGAGGATCTTGCTGATGCTGGGATAACATGGGCACGACCTCCTTGACATGCTTATCTGTCCCCATGGTTCCGTCAGCAGGAGGAACGCTAGGCGAGGGAGTACTATCACGCCTTGAACTACTCGTCCCAACTGTCGGAGATATGAGTGATCGATATACTGGAGTACTGGACGACGATAATCCAGAACCAACAATAGGCAGTACCGGAGGAGCACTCTGTCTACCTCGGGACGTGTCGAATCCTCTGTGTCATCTTGTCATACCTGATAACAACATATGATGAATATAGAAAAACATAAATATATAGTACATTCTACAGTCAAAATGTGTTGCATATCTCAAAGCATTCTACAGTCAAAATATAATACATATATTTGTTAAAATAATACATTCTACAGTCAAAATATAGTTATATTCTACAGGCAAAATATTTTATTTTTAATCATCTTCAGAAAATTTATCTTGTTTGCCTTCCTCGTCCTCCTCTTCCTCTTCCTCTTCCTCCTCTTCGTCTTCACTTTCATCTACTTCATCTTCGTCTTCCTCTTCGGATAATTCTACATATTCTACATTATTACTCGTGTAATGAGTAACTTCTGTTGAGTCCACATCTACAATATTTGTTACAAGAGGTAGATCGTCCTCCTGATAAGCTATTTCGTCAATGTCAAAGGTATTTCTAACTTTAGTCTTGCATACTGCCCACCAATCCGACCTCGTTGTCCCATGTCTAGGATAAGTTATAAAGTACACGAGCTGAGCCTGACTTGAAAGGACAAATGGTTCATAGCCTTGATATCTATGCTTGTAGTTTATATCCACAAGGCCATGCTTGTCAATTTTCTAACCTTGATCTTGAATTAGATCGAACCATTCACACTTGAATAGAACGATATTAGCAGATTATGTGCCATAATTATATGTTAACTCCACAATATCTCATAAGATGCCAAAGAAATCATTGCCTAGATCGACGTCTTTGTAGTTCAAAGATTTGATACACAAATAACTATTTTTTTGTGGAATCAAGATCCAGAAAGCTGTCTCTGATAGGAGCATTTTTTGACTTGAACCTGAACCCATTCACACAAAAACTTGGCCATATTTTAACGGCAGTAATTTATCCCTTGGCTAGAGTTCTAATGGATTCAGTCTCGGGTGTTATTAGACGATCGACCTAAATACCAAAGTAGCGATAGTAAGTTATTTGTTTTGTAAGTGCAGAATTAAAAAGTAATTACCAAGAATCTTACATATGTGCTCAACCAAGAAGGAAAATGGCATCTTATTTCTTGTTCTACTTCTTCGTCTGTTATGTAGGGTCTAACCGACCTCAACTCATCATTATATGTGCTAAAAAACAATGAAGCAACTGTTGATTAGTAGCATAATAGTATCTTATACTATTACATTGAGATGATGTAAACGTGAACATATTAATTACTTACCCCTCTATCTTCTCCACTACATTGAGATGATGTAAACTGCGACGTCAAAGGCAAGTAGTGCATCGAATCGATAGGCTTCCTTGCACCGACAGACTTTCCTCTAACAGTGGCCTTATAGCGATCAGCACCACAAAATATGTACTCATCTTCCTCATTGTCGTCTTTGTAGTACAACATACACCCATTGCGACATGCATCAATTTTCTCGTATCCCATCCAAAGTGATCTCACCATCCTCTTAGATTGATAGAAGTCTTTAGGAAACTTTGCACCCTCGGGCAAGATCTCTATAATCAAATCGATCAGTTGATTATAGCATTCTTGCGACATGTTAAAATTGGACTTGATGCTCAATAATCTTGTAACCACCTCCAACTGTGAATGATCCTCACAACCAGGATATAGTGGAGTCCTTGCATTCTCCAATAACTCCATAAACTTTGCAGTATCCACATTCGGTGCCTCCTCAGCTGCATCATAATTGTCCAAATTGAAACTAGGTCCCGTCGTATCATAATTGTCCGGATTGAAACTAGGCCCCGTCGTATCATAAACCATGTTCACCAACCCATCGTCGTAAGCATCGTGGTCATGGACATCCATATACGGCTCCACATAGGGCTCCGACTCCGATGCTAGAGATACAAGTTCTCCGTGCGAGTTCCACTGATAGTAATTCAGCGTGAAACCTTCGAGTACAAATAATATGTGACTTCCACTTCTGGATGATATTTCCTGTTGCGACATCTCACACACAGATACTTAATTTTGGTACCGTCCATGTACTAAGGGAACGCCTTGGTGAACTGCAGGAACTGTTGTACACCCTCAATGAATTAATCCCGCATACCGCACATGTTATCAGGATGATGGTTGTACATCCACGAACGATGATGCAGACAGTAATTTATATCCATTTCTAGATACTTCTGCAAAAATGACAGTATGTATCATATAAATCATTACATAGAATGTGATTCTGTAAAGAAGAAGCTGACAATTAGTTGGCTAGGTAATCTATATTTGAAGTCACATAGAAGAAGCATGTTAGATCCTGTGCAGAGTGTGTGCACACCAGTGTAGGTACAATATTTTGTAAGACAGCAGCATGCTAGATCTTGGTAACTATAGCAAACCCAAATCCCAGCCTAGGCCAGGACAGAAGTTATGGTTTCTTTTTTGTTAGGCTTGGTTTGGGATTGTTAAAGCTTATTATAAGATGGTAGGATTAAATTAAAAAAGATAATAAATTTTTAAGTCAAAACGAATTTGATAAGCAACACTTTTTGATGTGATTCAAGTTTCTGCTTTCTTTCCTCAGAGTGAATATATCCACTGCTTGCTTTCTTGCTAAATCTATAGCACGATTATCCAAGCTTCTCCAATAAGTGAAGGGTCGGGTATTGACCGATTGCCCACTGATTGCTACACTATTTTCTGTACTCAAAATCTGAACACAACACACTCATCTCACTACCAGTTTGCAGCACAGAGCCCCCAAGGTCTGCACACTAACACAGGCACTCTTGACACCATCACATGATACACATCACTACCTACATACACTAGACAGGCACATATCAATGCACAGATTATACACCCTCTCATATGCTAAGATTGAACACATTTCTTAAGTTCAAACCCATAATACTTCAATTCCTATAATTCTATACTCAAATAGCAGGTGCACACATATATTAATACCCGTGTTCTATGGTTAATCCTTGACACTGCTGCAGACTTCTATTGCACTGATGCACACATGGGATTCTTGCACTGCACAGGCTCTTTAGAGACATAAACACATACAGGGAATGTTGTTCCTCAATACAGAAGCAATGTGCCAGGTTGCACAGTTTCAAATGCCACTGCTGCAGTTTCAGTCTTGCATATACTGTAGGGCACTACTACACTTACTGCTCTGAGCAGTTGCACAAATCTAGACCACACACCATACAGGAATACCAATATGCACACAGGAAACTGTGGGTTACCATATTTAAGTTATGCACACACACAGAGAACTACCCAATCTCTGATACACACTGTACTGGTATCCCCTTTGCAGCAGATACACGGGTGTCTATGATACACCATGACACTCATCTAACACAATTCACATCTATAATTTAATCATAATACTACACACCTTACTCAAGAACACATATACGCACTGTTAACACAAGGACACACTGTCATAGAGCAGTGTTCACTCTTGCACACTCCTCATAAGATCCAGTACACACCATCTCCGCACTGTTAACACAAGGACCCAGGTCAAAAAACCTAACCCTAACCCTAGGTCCTGATCAGTGTCAGTGTGTGTGTGTGTGTGTCATATCTATGTCAGTATCTGTGTGTGTGTCGTATCGGTGTCAATGTCACATGTGTGTCCTGTGAGAGAGAGAGAGAGAGTTAGGGTTTACCTAGAGGAGGAGGAGGAGGAGGGGGAGGACGCGGCCGGAGGGGGGAGGAAGAGGCTGGAGGGGGGTCGCCGGGAGGGAGGAGGAGGCGCCGGAGGGAGGAGGTGAGTCGGAGGGGGAGGACGCGGCCGAGGGGGGTCACCGGAGGGAGGAGGGGTCGCCGGAGGGAGAAAAGAGGAGCCGGAGCGGGTTTGAAATTTGGGAGAGGGAGAGGGAGAAGGAGAGATCGAAGAAAATGGGAGAAATCAGCACTAAGTAAAAAATTTAGCGACGTTTTAGCAACGCCAATAATGACGTCACTAATTTAGAATTTAACGACGCCAATAACGAAGTCGCTAATTTAGCGACGTCTTAAACGTCGCTAATGACTTCGCTAAATATCCAAAATATATACGTCACTAAAAAATGTCGCTAAACGTCGCTAAATAAAATATATTAGCGACGTTTAGCGACCTAAATTGAACTTATAGTGACTGATCTTTTAAAAACTGAATAAAAGTCGCTAAACAATGCTAAATATTGCCAATTAGCGACGTCTAGCGACGTTTTCACATGGAGTCGCTAAATTAGCGATATTTTTACATGGAGTCGCTAAAAATGTCACTAATCCCGCTTATTCTTGTAGTGAGCTATCTTCTTGGAGAATATCGTACCATAGCGTACCGTGGTTGGATCAATTATACCAGTCGAGGGTGGGGAGTAATTTAGTGTAGATATGTGATCATACCCTCATTGTATCTAGTATTGTTCAGTGAATAGTATTAATCATATACCGCCCGTATGATTAGCCAGGCCATATATATTATATCTTGTTCCCAAATCGATCACATGTTAAGCTAGTACTCACACACGTAGTCATTAGTATTCTTGTTCATTGTCATATTGTTCATTATTATATTCATTCCAGTATTTCCTTATTGTATATCTCTCGTATCTATTGTACATCTTGTGTATTCACATCTATTTACTATTACATAGTTTATATCATTGATTAGAACTGCTGTTAGAGATGTACTTTGCTCCATTCTTGACTGAAAAAAAAAATTTAGAGGGTCCAAGAGATTGGTGTCCGACATACTATAGATTTTGACTTATAGATGGTGCAGACTTGGACCCACTAGTTCTGGAGTGATTGCCGGGACGTTTATCCGGATCATAACTTTTCATAGTTAGTTTCTTTAGCATTTTTTGTACCAGATTTATTTTCGGCATATAGTATGAGATTGGATATTGTTCCTATATTTGTTTATATATTGAATGGATAGTTATGTTAGACTTCCTTGATATCTTTTCGTGCTTCTAGAATTGTGATTGAGTTTTGTGTGAGATATTGTTGGCAGATTTTATATTATTGTGAGATATTTAGATAGTATAGTTGACCAAGACAGCGTTCTACCGCCGATGCTGCGACGTAGGTTGGACGTTGTTCTCGACTTGTATACCTACATCGAGTGCGGGTCATGACACATTTATAGTGGTGGCCCATGCAAGTCAGGCTTCGCAAGTTGTGCGATATGGTGGTAGTACGACAACTTAGTTGTACTACTATGTGTCTGCGATAGGATATAGGACATAGGATACTAGGATGAGAGAGGATACTCAATCACAAATTTTTAAGAGATTTCTGGGATGACCCTTGAGAATCTTATTATAAACTCTAATTCAAATTTGTTTCCTTGTTTTCGTTCGCTCTCACTTGTTGTTTATGAATTTGATTCTTGGTGATCGATTGTTAAATTTAATTCATGGTGATCGGTTGATTTAAATTCTTGGTATTTATGATTGAGTTTGATTTAATATCGAGAGAAATTTTATGGACTAAATTACGGTATCATCTGATGACATATGTTGATGAGGACAGTGAGAAAGTTGAAATATCTGCTTGGTTATGGAGCTTAGAGTTTATTGCAGCCATATTAGCTGGCGTAACAAAAATGTAGGTACTTGACGTCGGATGTACATATCTTAGTTATAAAATTTAGAGTTTCTCGCAGCCATACCGGTTAGCGTTGTGAGGATTCTAGATGACATGATTATAGAGTTGTATACCCTAGTTATGGAATCTATTATTTATTGCAGCTGTGCTTACTGGCGTGGCGAGGATTCTGAGTGTCATGATTTCGGACAGACGTGTATGATTATCAGATAATATCTTAAATTGGTTCTTAAAGTACTATCTCAATACTTATTTATTTATGTTATTTTAGGACTTTATTTCATTGTTCCTTAGCTTAGCAGTAGAGATACCTTCAGTTCTCTAGTCCTGTTCCTTATAGAGCTTCTTTCTATTAGAGTCCTTATTAGTGTGATAATTGGTGAATTATAATTTGGTCTGTATCTTGAGTATCAGTATTGACTATTAAGAGTATGACTTGTGAGTCTATAAGTGGTTCTTGGTTTGGCATGTGAGCAATAGGCATAAATCTAGGGATAACCCATCATAGCGTAGTACTTTGTAGCAATAGTTCTATGATAGGTATTATTATAGATAGTATGGATACTAATGGTAGAGAGGAGAGTAGAGAGTATCAGTAGTGGTTCCATGAGTTAGTATCAATATCAGCATGCTTACTCTGGATAGGCATGAATTCAGGTAGTTGGGTGAGCTATGTAAACATTTAAGTATTAAGAAAATTATGTTGGAAATCAATGGAGCATAATATACAATTGGGTGGTTGATACTTAGGTGTATCAAGAGCTAAGCAGTCAAAAATTGTTATATATCGGTTATATAACCGATATATAATGGTATTGGTCTTGGACCGATATTTTTTTGCAAAAATATTGGTAAAATATCGGTACCGATATTATCGGCCGATATTTTTTGAAATATCGGTTTACAAAAAATCAATTTCTCACAGTTTTGGTTTTGCTACAGAAAAACCGATATTGAATGATATGATATTCTAGTTTTGCTACAGAAAAATTGATATTGAATGATATGACATTCACATCAATGAGAATGGAGATTACATCTTCTGCCATCAAAATCTCCATGCATCAAACTTATTCAGAGATGTAGTTCCTCAAGTGATCTCCTTTATTTCGGATCTCTTGGATTTCTCGACGATATGTATACTTTCTGCATATTTTATAATAAAAAACTATTAAGTGTATTGTTCATATATAAAAATTATTTTAAAAATATAAACCGATATTTATCGTTATAAAACCGATATATCGGTGATATATTTATAACTCTACTAGACCGTTATCATAAAAAAACTGTTATTAACTGCATAGGTCAAGAGTAAAAAAATTTATATGCATAAAGGGTATTAGTAAGTGTGCCATAGTAGAAGGGTACCCATAAGTGTATGGGGGAGTGTGAGAGAATAATAATACATTATGCTAAAGTAATAGGACTTGTGATACAGGTTGATATGAGTAGATAGGAGTATACCAGTATATGACTAGTGATGGGTATATCACCTAATATTGAGACTAGTGATGTGTTGGAAGCAATAGGTGGAAGAGTGTCTAGAAATTATGTGCAGGATGCACAGTAAATGATGAGTGTCAGTGTGAGTTCATGAGTATCAGAAAGTGGAAGCTTGAGTGTTAATATTATGTCATGGTTTGAGAAATATCAAGATTAGTCATATAAGATATGTATCACTGATTTGTGTATCCATCGGTAAAAGGTTTAGTGAGAGATACATATACATTAATAGAAATATGGAACCATATGTCTGCCTTTGAGAGTGAAGTAAAATGTGTGTATTATAGAAGTTAATAACTAGTGCATTGGATGCAAGTGATCATGATTTCTAGTGAGTAAGATAAGGTAATCTAATGATGAAGCTAGTGCCCTAGAACCTTAAGGACATATGTTGTGTAGTTAGGAAGCTAGTATTACTATATCAAAATTGCTAGTATTTCTATATCAGGGATTACTTGAGTAATGTGCTAGTAACAGTAAGTACCTTGTGTAATGACATTGGATTGGTGTATCAGTTAATATGGATAGAAAAGCATTTGGGAGTATTAGTACAAGTAATCCAAGTAGTAGAGGAGAGAGACAATATATATATAGAAGTAAGTTTAGTAAGTATAGTACCTTGCTAAATTTGATTATAGAGGTCGTATGTATCAGAGAATAGTACGAGGGGTATAAGGATACCCGTGAGATGTCATGGTGTTGTAATGACTAGAAGATAATTGTGTATTTATTGTGTAGGTGAGAACCTTAGGATGATTAACAAATGTTAGAGGATGAGTTGTACCAAGTATCAGATAGAAAGAGAGACCCTAGTAACAAGAGCCGGACTACCTCGAGTATTATTAAAAGTTTAGGCAAAAGCATTTTAATATAATAATATAGAGGAGAGACATGAGTAACTTGGTATACGGATATCATCAAAATGCGTATGAGAGCTGGTGCCTTATGTAAACAGTAACAAGATTTAAGTAAGGCATTCTATTGGGAGTATTAAAGTTGGACGAGGGTGTACTAATAAAACACATGATTGAAAAGGTATGCAAGTATTCCTTGCAAGAGAATGATTAAGAAATTTTGGTGATTACAAGAATTGAAACAGATAAAGGAGGCAGTATCTTAGCAATGTTTTGTATAGTGTCCTAAGTAGCAAGTGTCAGTGAGTTAAGCATGTTCATAACCTAGAATTGGAGTAAATCACTAGTACTTGGTAACCATCAGTACTAAGAATATCTTGACTAGGTTGATAATTAGTGAATGTTTAGTTTGTAATAGAATAGGCCACATGTGGCATAACAGGTAATCCAGAACCAGTAGAGGGAGACACCTCAGCAGGACAGAGACTGAATTCTATGATAGTTAGAGACTATATTCAAGTTTGGTTAGTAGGATTGTATATTATATAATAGAACTAATTTAGACTATGATTGAAGGGGTTTGACCATAGTAAAATTTGTATGAATAGGATATGACTGGCCTAAGAGAGAGGGGTGAGAGTTTTAATTTCGAGGACAAAATTCTTCTAAGGGGGGTAGACTTGTCACTACCCTATTTTCTAGGAAAGGGTATTTTAGTATTTTAGTAATTAACTAAATATTGTGCATATTAAATATTTATTTATTGTATTATTTATTTATTGTTAGTATGTTAGATTTATTTTTGGGCTTGTGTTAGTGGACCAACTAGTTAGTTTAGACTCATAGACTAACATTTAATTCTAGTTAGAATTGAGCCAATAATTAGAAGCCCAACCATTAGGAGGATGATTAATTATGTTAAATCCATTAGACTAGAAGTTTTTCTCCTTAATTAATTTTTTTATGAGAGGCCCCAAGGGATATTTTAGACTTTACATAGTAGCTTGAGGGAGGGGGCAAGTAAGGCCTATATAAAGGGGGTAAAAACTTTCTCTCTCTTCATTTTTTATTCCAAATCTAGATCTAAAAAATTCCCTCAACCAAATTCCACCAAATCCCTACCAAATTTTTACCCAATTCCTTTCCAAATCACCATTGAAGACTATTGGAGCAAGGATCTAGAAGGAGGAAAAGGAGCAAAGATCAGTTTTTTTATATTTTATCATGTTTGGAGGTTGCATTGGGAATACATCTCCCAATAGGTACAATTCAGTTTTTTCCCTTAATTTAGGTTCTAAATATGATATTTAACCATTAGAAATTAACTCATATGCATAGGCTACCCATAGAATTTGGTTTTGTGTTCATATGAGGCCTATTGAGAAAGTTATGGTACTTTTTGTGTCAATTTTGGGAGAATTCCGAGATTGACATTTGTTATGTGTGTCAATTGGTCCTATAGATCAATTTGCCATGTGCTTGTGTGTTTGGGTCTAGTGTTATGTCCATAATTGGGTACGTATAGGTCGTATCCCAACAATTTGGTGATACGTGTTGATTTTAGAGTTTTTTTCCTCCGATACGAAACTTTGTGCATGTCACGTTTTGACACGGACAAGTAGATTTGTGTTTTACTCTTCGTATTGTTCATAAATAATATATTAGACTTGTTCGTATCCTTCGGGGTACGTTTGGATGTGTGGTGGACTCGTGCCGCAAGTGTATCCTAGATCTAGTGGGATACGGGTGTGATACGCTCCATTTGATTGTGCAAATTTAATTCTAGATCTATTTCCATTATTTTAGTCATTATAATATGTAATTATATGTATGTGTGTATATATATTGTTGTGTATATATATTAATGTATTTATGCATCATAGATCTATGTATCTAGTTATGTTATATTTATGTAGCTATTTCTCTACATATGTATTAGCTTTTAAATATAATAGTGTATTTATATATGTATTGTGTATATATATATATATATATATATATATATATATATATATATATATATATATATATATATATATATATATATACATATATATATATATATATATATATGAGATGTTATGAATAGTATATGTATATGATACTATAATATGTGTTGTAAGTATTATTGTGGAGATGTATATATATGTATTTGGTGAGCATGTATATGCATATAAATTTTTGTATCTAAGTATATACATATTAATATATATATTATTGTGTATATATTAATATATATGAGAGTGAGAATTATCGACAGCAATAGCAACAGCACAGCAGCAGCAATAGCAACAGCAACAGCATAGCAACAGCGTAGCAACAGCACAACAGCAGCATTAGCAACAGCAATAGCAATAGCAGCAGCGTAGCAACAGCACAGCAGCAGCATTAGCGACAGCAATAGTAATAGCAACAGCAGCAGCGTAGCTACAACACAGTAGCAGCATTAGCAACAACAGCAGCGTAGCAACCGCACAGCAACAGCGGTAGTGGTCTATTAGCGACGGCAACAGGTGTAAACCCCCTCACCAAAATTTTTTTTTTTTTGTATTTTATATTATTATATTTATTATAGATATTAAATTTTTTAAGAGTATTCTCTTAGTTAATTAGAAAATAAATTTTTTAATATACTAACTTATATAAATATTTATTTAGAATTATTTTTAGGCTATTTTTGATTTTTAGAGATTTTTCTAGAATTTTTGGTAATTAAAACCTAGGAAACGTAAATTTTTAGGACTTTTATGATTTACTTTGAGACCATACTTGAATGTTGTTACTACCAAACATTTATTTTAGACTTAAAATATTTAAATATATTTTTCTATAATTTATTCAGAATTTTATGGAATTATTGGATTTTTGGAATTATTGAGGATTTATTTGGATATATAAAGTCTTAATATCAGATAGATGCTAATTTAGTGTTAATAGATATTAATAAGATTATATATAAATTATTTGTATTATCTTTAATTCTATTTAATAATATAAATTATTGAGATAAATTTAAACTATATTTTAAATTAATTTAAATCCTGAGCCTACTAGGAAAATAACTTCATGCATATCTTATCCTTATTTAAACTGATCCTAACCATATCCAAATTAGCCAATCATAGTCGTATTCAATTAAATAGTCTTCACCATTATAAATACCTCTTAGAATTATGGAATAAACTCATCTTTCATTTTTTTTCCCAAACTCCTTTCTTTTTTGTCCAAAAATAGTCAAAATTCGTCACAAATTTAGCCTCATTTTTTAGTAGTTATGACGACTTAAAAAGACGATATCTCCTAGCTCCAAACTCCAAACATGCTCCAGTTTTTTATAGAACCATTTCAAGGTTAGTTTTCTGAATATATAAATTATTTTAATAATTTCAGAACCTATTTTTCCAAAAAATTCTAAAAGTGTTAGCTGTCCGAAATCAGACGTATTTTCATGTTTTCGAGATTTCGGGAGATCTCGAACTCAAAATTATGATCCGTTTGAAGTTTCGAAAAGATGACATGATGAAACCGTCAATTTTGGTGTTCATGTAGCATTAAAAGCTATAGGATTCCACACACAAATCTAAGATTTGACTCAGTTAACTTTTTGGTCAATGGATTGCCTCGATTTTCGTGCCACGGATCACAAATTCGTAAATGTAACTTTCTTTGGACCAAAATTAAGGTTTAACAATAAAATTAAATTATATTAAGATTAAAATAATATTTTAGGTTATTTTATTCAAAATTAAAATAGATTAAAATGGAGGAACCTATTCATCCACTTTTGTAACCTAACTTGTTTAATTTATGTGACGGGTAGATCAGACGACGCCTTGAGTTACGACTTCATCCTTTTTCAGAGCAGGAAAGTATACCTTGCCATTGTACTATGATTTATATTCTATATGTGCATGTATTTTATTTTTGTCATTTAGTTCATATATTTTAACTACTATATAACTACGCGTCCAAGAATAACTTGGGTGCAGGTCGTCGTATTTTATCTTTATTATATATTATGCATGTCGACCTAGTTTTATGAGACCACTACATAATTTGGAGGCATCATTATATTTCATTGGCCATGACACATCAGTTACACAAGTGTGAGCCTCATGTAGGACACGAACTTGCGTGACCGGTTGGCCATCTGTACGCATGGGATGTGCGATAGGGAATAACTGCTGATAAAATTTGCATACTAGAAGACTTAGCAGTTATTAGAGGTATCATCGTGTCATGGATATGACATGCTTAGAGCATAGGGTGGGGAGGACAACAAGTAAGCCGTTTGGGCTCCTTTGCACTTTTTTCGTGTAACACGTACGCTCCGTCGGAGATGCGCGGTCATGATGAACCTATATATTATTATTATCAGGTGGCCTCTAGCGTTCAAAAGATGACATGCTTTGTAGGCCCCTGATTCTTCGAGAGAATTATACCAATACCATTTAAGCCAGATAGCCCATGTGTTGGAAAGTTTTTCTCAAAGTGCATTCATATATATGGTTAGGCGACCCTTGGATATTTATTTATTTAGTACTTTATTGGCATGCTTCTATGTATCTTGTTATGTCCCTCTGAGGACCTGGTCCTTTTCAGGTGTAGACGATCATGACTATTCATAGGAGCACGGATCAGGACTTGCTACTTCTCTCTCTTTTGAGGAGGTCTTCTCTTCGAGCCTCTCTGATCATTAGATGATGTACTTACTTTTATATTCTAGTTGGTAGTAGATTTTTCTCCATCCAACTATTAGTTCTTCTCGACTAGTTCATATTTGGTTCATTGACATATTTGATCATTTATTTCTTTATGATTTTTGTGGATGATATTTAGTTATGTCCAATGACTTATGATAATTATATACCACTTATGAATTATTGTTCATATTATAGCGTATGTATGTGTTATGGTTTCCATATATTGGAGTTGCCATATACATACGGCTGGCATGCTACCGTATTCCTAGTACTACATATTTTGGGACTGGGGCGTGACATATTTTTAGTGGTGGCCCATGCAGGTCGAGAGTATATTGTCTCGATTACGTTACTGTACCGAGCAAGCCTGCAAATAGGATTAGAGTATAGGATCTCACCCACATTTGACTATGACTCACCTTCCATCCAGTCCGTTCTAGTTAAATAATTGTATCATGCTTGATTCATGTACTTCCCTAATAGTTTCTTGAGTATAGCCTTTTGCTAGAATATAGGAATCATTGTTGTTAGGATGATAATTAGGGCAACATTCCTACTAAGAATACAACTAGAATATTGGCACATCACTAAGTTTAGAATACCTAATGAACCCTAGCATTCCTTACTTGTAGATTAATTGACTATCATCCCTTGATATATTCATGAAGGACTTGAGAGTAGTATAGAAACTACTAGGGTTAGTTAGAATTTGACCATATCGTTTGACCCTAGCATTGAGGAACCAATATAAATCCAAGGTTGAATATTAGGAATAAACCTAACTTTCATAGTGAGATAGTATTAGAGAACTATAAATTTAGATTATTGTCTTGATACTAACAGAATAGTACCTTAGGAAGCCAAGAGGAATGAATAGAATATTTTTCTTGATCATACCTCGAATACAGAGATTAGCATACCATCTTTCCTTAAGAAATCATGATATTATCAAGAGTCTCTCTATTTATTTTCATATCTTGTTTCTCCGAAACCTTAATGCTCGCTATTTGTGCGACGACTAAAATATTCCTTCATCTTTCAATTTGTGCCACCTAATCATTCTGATTGTAGGCCAAGTGATTTTCTTTTATTTTAGGATATATAGTTTGCTAGGATTATAGTTGTTAATCTTGAATTTTTAAATTATATGATTGGTAGTTAGAACTTGATAGTTTGAGTTACTCATTTAGATTATGATTTTATGATTATCCTTTAGTTTCAAATCAAGTAATATGTTCCACATATCTCAATACAGGTTATGTTCTCTGTCACGACCCACACCCGATATAGGGGTACTAGTGTGTGGGTACGTCCAGCCTACGCCGCAGCATCGGCGGTAGAACGCTGTCTAGGTCAGGTAACTATCTAATCAACTCACATAAATACCCAAGTCCATAAGGAGACGTGGATATCATAAATTAATGCTAGAAATACTCAATCACATAAACTAAAGCACGATGAGATATCAAGGCAAGCAAAGAAATATAAGACAAGTCTAACGACAAAATAGTCATACCTGCAATCAGTAACATCCAATCCCCAAGTGTCAGAAACAAGTCCACTAAGGTCACAGTCTGGAAAATATTTTCCAGTTAGGAAGGAGCAAAGTACAACTCTAAATAGCAGTTCTATATCAATGATATAAACTATGTAGCAGTTCTAGATGGAAATATACAAGATGCATGTATAGGTACAAGAAATGTACAATAAAAGAAATACTGGAAATACTGTAAATAAATGCAGAAAAAGAAATAATATGTCAATGAGCAAGAATCCTATAACTAAGTGTGTGAGTACTAGCTTTAACATGTGATCGGCTTGGGAACTTGATCAGGCTGGTTACATGTGATTAGCTATGATTCATGTAAGGTCAGGCTAACCGTTAGTTAGCTATGATGCATGTAGAGGTCAGGCTAATCACACGTAACAGCTATGAAGCATGTAAATGGTCAGGCCGCACCCGATGTGAGATGTGGGGTGAGCTATGATGCATGTAGAGTTGGGTATTATCACATATCTATACTAAAATACTCCCCACCCCCGACTGGTATAGTAGATCCAATCATGGTACGCTATGGCACGGGATTCCCTAAGGAGGTAGCAAGTCTCCCCGGAAATCAGTGTCTGTACATGCACAAGATAACAAGGAAACAAGTCTTGTACAAGCTACACCATGAAAAAGGAATAACATATCATGACGAGATCCGTATACACCAATCAGTGTTACCATCGTGTCAAGAGCATGGACATTTACACTAGATACAGTGAACATAGGAGATATCATAATTTAGAAACTAATCAGAGAATGTACTCGCCTTGGGTCCTTAGCTAGTAAATCCAATGTCCTGTCCCAGAGTGTCGCCTGGAGGAACCAACAATCCTAATGACATATCAAATATAATACTTGTATCAGATGCTACACTAACACAACACAAAAACATAACTCGGGGCTATGCCAGGTACGGTACGGGTCAACTAGAGTTATCTAGTAGATAGACATCTAACACACATATACCCATTATTAACTAACATTAACACCTACCTTAATTACTTGCACCCAAAATACATATACAATATATATACGTACCATTTAATTCATGTATAATATATATATATAGGTTGAACAATATATATTTATATACCATATATACCAATTTAAAATGTACTAGGTATATATACAAATAAATATATATACATATACCAATTTTACTAAATACGTATTAAATACGTATATATCAATTTATTAACCATATATATACACTATTAGATACACATTATAAGAAAATACCAATATACATACATATATATTTATAAATACAATTAATAAAAATGTACCTACATATACGTATCTATAAGAATACATATACTAATTCCATAACTTACATAGAATTTAAAATCAAAAGAAGGAGGGAAAGGAGAGGCTCACCGGGGTTGGTGCACGGCCCACCGGAGGGAGAGCTGGCCGCGCCGGAGTGCAGCCGAGGGAGCTCAGGGGAGATCATACCAGTGTCCTGACACGTAGATACGAGGTTCCCATGTCCGATTCAAGCTTCTGGCTCTCTCTCTCTCTCTCAGAGACAAATCACCATACAGTTGTAGTAAAGATTTGAAAAGAGAAGTTTAGAATTTTGAATTGATTTCTATTGATTTAAAACAAATAAGAATCAATGATTAAGAGGCAGACGACTCCCCAGATCTAGTTGAGCTCGTCGGAGTAGTCGTGGAAGGGAAGTGTACTCGTCGAAGTAGGAAGATGACCGGAGTTCTCGATCGATCTCGAAGTGACGCCGATCATCGTTTGGAGAACAAACGACTGTGCGTCGAGGCCAGAGACTGCTGCTCGCCGCCTGGAAAGCTTAGATCGTCGGCGGAGTTGCTCGGCGGAGGAGAAAGGATCACCGACGAAGGAAGAGGTCAACCACCGGCTTCGTCGACGAACTCGGAGTCGATCGCCCTGCTTCGTTGGTCGCCGACTTCGATCAACCGAGGTTCACCATGGTCGCAAGATCTGCTGCTCGATGCGGTGATTCGATGCTCGTCAAGATGAGGTGGAGACGAAGGCTCGCTCTGATCCTCACTCGAAATGGACGATCGACTCGAAGGAGGAGTAGCCATGGACGTCGGTGGAGCAAAGTGAAGCGTGGTGGAGCAAGGCCTGACGCAGCCATAGACGAAACCGCGAGCTCCACTCCATTGATTGCGAGGCGGTTACAGAAATATTCCATTCTTGATTCTGGCGGAAACAAATAATTTGGAGAGAGAGTTCTCCTCTCTTATTTGAATGGAAACATGGCCCAAAGATCAGCTGTGGAAGAATGGGTCGGCTTTGCCTAATGTTTTAGAAAATGATGGAGAGAATGATGGCTTTTGTATGTGGGAGGGGGTGATGGGACCCCTAGAAATTTGGGCCGGCCAACCTAGGGATAGGGTTGCCTTGGGAAGAGGTTTGAGGTATGTGTAAGGGGTTGAGTGGTGGGGATGGCTCCATGTTAAATGAAGGGCCATGATATAACATGGCGAAAATGTAAACAAAAGAAAGGAGGAGAGAGGGTGTTGTTAATGAGGGGTGAGGATTTACCCATTTAATGAATGGCCAAGATTAAACATGAATGAATTTTTCATATGGGAATGAGGGTGTTGACATCAAATGCCAATTTGCAAATTAGCCCCCTTAAATTTGGGTATTTGCACAGATGCATAAAATGATTAAAATTTGGCGGGCGATTCGGTGTTCGACGTTTTGTAGGGTCAGGGGCGTTGTATGTTTGGTACGGCTTAAATAGTAGGGCATTGGAATTAACCGAGATTTACGGAATCAGATAAAAGGGTATCCTCAATTTAAATAGAAATAAAATGCCAGTTGTATTCTAAAATTAATTAGGAGTACATGGGACCAAAATCAGGTCGGGTCATCAATACCAATAGTGAAGAAGACTCAGAATAGAATATTATCCTAATTTGGGTCGCACGAAAAATAGGTCAAGATTGTCCCCAAATTTCGATTGGAACACACAACGATACAAAGTTAGAATTTATTTAGGATTTAAATAAACGTCCGCGACGATTTTTGTGCGGCTAAAAATAAGGTACATAGAGCATAATTATGAGTTGCAAAAATAGCAGAATGTAAGGCAGGCACGTCTAGGACAAGATTGTAAAATTTGTTGGAAGGCAAAAGCCAGGTAGCGCTCCAAATATCGAAGCAACAACAGCGCGCAACAATTAAATAAATTACGGTAATTAAATACAACCTCCAATAATTTAATTCTAAAATAAACAATTAAATACATAATCCCCACTATTCGATCAGGTGTTCGTCTAGTGGCCTCTAGGTCAAGTCTACAGCTCAGACGTTGAGAACACAGTATATATTTTTAAATACACCACATGCAATTATTTAATTTAAATACAAATATTGAGAAATTATTTAGTATAAATACCACAATACTAATAATTATAAAAAGTCGAAAATATCCCTGTTTTCAGAATGTGGTAGTGACAAGTCTACCCTCCTTAAAAGAATTTTGTCCTCAAAATTTAAAGTCCTCATAGTAGTGTTTATTTATTATTTTATTTCTATCAAATTTAAATTTCAAACCAAATAATCATGAAGTAATTTCATATTGTTATTTCACACCCTTTCAAAAATTCTATAACATCATATTCCTGAAAATCTTCCAGTTAAAAATCAAATTCAAATTTCAATTTTTTTTTTTTATCATAATCTCCTCCAATATTTTACGTTCGTATCTAAATACTCCAGGATTTTAATATCCAATCCTCCAATTGAAATCCAATCAATGCATATTTATAAAAATCGTATCCCAAAATTTAAATTTTAAACACTAATCCATCAATCATCTTACTCCTCTAACTCAAATTCAATTGATGCTTATTCAAATCTAAATCCTCATCCCGAGAAGTGAATTCGACACTATTCCATTAACGATTTTATTTTCTGATTTCCTTTTTCCTCAAAATACTCAACAATGCGATACTTACGGAATCTTCAATGCAACATTCATAATATAAAATTTCTATCTTGCAATTAATTTGATATAATGATAATTTCCCAAATTTTCTCAAATTTTTATAACCAATTCAATCATATCAAGACCTTCCTAAAATTAATAAATCCTCAAATTTTGCCCTGTGAATTTTCTTAATTCTCTATTTAAGTTAATGTTTATCCTCGAACTTCAATCATACCTCGATTTTCGTAAAATCAATGATCCATCAATTCTGTTATATTAACTCTTTATTTAAATGAATGCTTATCCTTGAATTTTTTTTAATCATCTTGCCCCTTTTTGTCAAGTCATAACCTTGTCATAGATCTTTGCTATGGTCAAAACCCCAACGATTATGGTCTAAGAAAAATTCTACCTACAGCCAAGCAATCTAAGAAAATATATAGGTCATGTGTCTTCTGTCATAGTACTGCAGTCTCTGTCAGGGTGTACTACCAATTTTATTCTAACAAGAAATCATACATAGAACTACAGTACTAGGAAAATCAATCAATCGAAAGACGGAAAAAGGAACATTAGGAGGGAAATGTCATGCCCCAGTCCCAAAATGCCGAGGGACTGGATGCGTGAATATGGCCAGCAGCATGCACCGATGGACAAACCCAATTTAATGGATCCATCGGGCATACTTAAGTTGTATTACATCAGTCAGGGTTTTATTATTCTCATCCACAGATATAAGATAGCAATAACATCAAAAGAAATATTAAACAACAACAGTCAAAGTAAAAATCGAAGAACAATCCGATATTAAGTCTGTTTACACCAGTTCTCAAAGACAAGAAATAAAGAGTTAAAATTAACAGGAATTAAAGTCTATCTGCCATAATACTAAGCAGGGCGAAGCAATTGTTCAGGAGAAGTCCTCAGCGATCACCTCGTCCTCAGATTCAGGTACTGCTCCGAGTAGTGCCCCTATTCCGTACACCGCAGGGTAGATCTCGTCTGCTATAACTGGAGAACAAAACCAGGTCCTCAGAGGGACGTAACAAGGTACAGAAGAATACGAGCCATAATACAGTGAATGAACATGCAAGTCAACCAAGATGTTAAACTCAAGAGTAGCATCAGAAATTAATAAGTCTAAGACAGTGGCATGCCGATGTTGCTATCAAACAAATCTGGGTAAATAATTAAACTAGCTAAGTGATCATGCAAGTGAGAGTAATTATTCATACTCAGGCTGAGACTACTACAGGATCAGTGACAAGAAACCATAGCAGTGTTTTCTCGAAGGGCCAGTACAGGTGCCAAAGCTCTGTGTCAGAGACTAGGACACTTCCAGATAACAGTATATAATATATATATTTAGCCTTGATATGGTAATACTCTCCCCACCTAATGAAATCTCACGTCACAGTTCTCAATGTTCATGTTACGCAAGATTAGAACTAATGCAGTCAGTCCTTTATTAAGTTCTAAGAAAATAAGCTTAAATCATGAATTCTATATCCTATTATAAAACTCCTTAAAAATCAGGAAGATTCTATATCATGCTTTGTGTCAGGTATCCTGGGTATAAAGTACTGGATAGGGCAAGTACAACAGTCACAGAAATTAAAGCAAGAGAATCAAAGTGAATCAATAAACTGCATTTATGGCAAGGTACACTTGCCTGGATTTCCTATTTCAATTGTAGCTTGAGCTTCAGCTGGGATTATAGGCACTACTCCGGTTGCTGAAATAAACATCACCATCAGGTCCAGAACACATCAATCAGCTAGAAACGCCTGTCCTTGAGTCCAATTTGGAGACAAGGGCAGAAACGTCATTTTCGGGTCAAGGCGGGGTCCAATTGTGGGCCGCTTTGTACCAAAAAATACGTCAGGGTCAAAGGTCTCAAAAACAGTCCAACTTAGTGTCAACAGGTCAGGAACGATGATACGAACCCAACGGAACTTCCAGAATTGGATTCCGATGAGCCATTCTCAAAATTGCCCTTCGGATGGGACCTGTGGGGCCCACGACACACGATTTTGTCAACGTTCTCAGAATCGAACCAAACTTGGCTCACAGGACCGGCGTATTGCTACGAGTCCAATGGCACAAGTTTCGTCTCGATCTGACTTGTGTACACTAAGTTACAGTGAGAAATAGAAAGTACGGATACGGGTCGGTGTCCGCGGATACGCACTGATTCCGGTGTGCACGCACATCCGAATCAGCTTCTGCGAAAGCCCGCACGTCCGTATCAACGACGCTCACGTATCGGTGAAGACCGCACGCGACCAAGTCGTCCCGTTTGGCGGGGCGTACTCGATTCCGGGGTAAAATAGGGTCTGGTTTTTTCTGTTTTTGGATCGCGGTGTGTGATCACCACAGGACGCGATGCCCCGAGCGGTTTGTCCGGGCACCGAGAGGGTCAAACAGGCTAAGCGATACAATTTACGGAATTGAATTCCGAGCTACGAGCAAGAAGTTACGGGTACCTGAACTGGTCCGAAAAACCCGAGTTCGAATTGTGTCTGACACACCTAGGGTTAGGGTTTTTGTGTCCAGTCTTCTGTGTCGGTGTCCTGTCTGTGTCCAACAGTTGGCGGACACAGCAGAGGCAGCCAGGGTCTGAGGGGCGGCCGGCAGATCACGGAGGCGGAACGACCGGCGGCTGAACGGCGAGCGGGCGGCGGAGCTGTCGGCTAGCTGCTTCAGCTGGTGCTGGACGGCGGTGACAGGCGGAGAAGGAAGGGGAGAGAGGAGATTTGGGGACGCCGGAGGAGACAGGGAGGTGGCCGGGCGAGGCGCTGGCGAGGGCGGAGGCGGCTGAGGAGAGAGGCGGCGTCGGCTGTAGGTGGCGGAGAGGTTTAGGCCTGCGGCTTATATAGGAGAGATGGGGAGGACGAACGTCGTCCGGTGAGGAGGGGAAGGGCCAGCGTCGCCGGAGCGGGCGGTTGGGGAAGACGGAACGGCGGAAAGGCGGAGAGTCGCCGGTGACCGGTGAGGAGATGAACGGAAGAGGCGGCTGCGGGCGTTGGGGAGATGAGTCGGCCGGGTTGCGGGCTAACGGGTGGACGGGTCGGGTCTATGGATCCGGCCCGATCCGAAATTAAATAGGCGGGTCGGGTATAGGGTTAACGGGTCGGGTCTGGGGTTGGACCCGGATCCGACCCAAAAAGATAAAAAAAATAAACCGGTCCAGTTTAAATTGGTTTGGTTTGGTTTTATTAAATAAAAACCTGGTTTATTTTGGTTTAATAATTAAATTAGTATTTAGGGCTTTTAAAATTCATCCGGGGTCCAATAAATTCCCAGAAAAATACCCCATGCTCGGTTTTCTATTTTACACCATAAAATATTATTTTTATAATAATTTAATAATATTTATTATCATTTAAAAATCCTTTAATAATTAAAACACCTGATTTAAATTACAGAAAAAATCCAAGATAATTCCAGAAAATTCCAGATAAATTATAAAAATCCAAATTAAAATTCTCTTGAAAATCAGGGGGATTACAATATACCCCCCTTAAGAGGATTGCGTCCTCGCAATCAAAGATTAACCGGTCAACAGAGATGACACAGTTGCAAAATTTATTTGAATCAGAAAAATCAAGGTTGAGAGTGACACCTAGGAAAAATTATTTTCCCAAGCATTAAAAGTTATACAATTTCCCAAATGTGGGAAATCTAGAAAGTTACAGTTTTAGAAAACCAGGTTATCTTTAAAACATATTAGTTTAACAATTCTAGGTTATTATCAAGTTCAAAATTACTAGGTTAACAATAGGTTATCAATTATTAACAGATTAAAGTTATCAAGTCAAGGTCATCAGGTCAAGTCTGGGGTCACGAACCAGCAGGCACGAACTACAGAAATGCTAGGAACGGAACAACTATAAAGACTTACTCATATTAGCAATTCCATGGTTCTGCGCGTCTCCCACAGTCATTGCGAAAACTTGGCCGCGTCCTTGAGGTGGTGCTCTCTGTTGTTGCTGGGTTTGCTGGTAGGGTGCTGCTTGATGTGCCAAGGGTGGCCTTGGTTGATCTCCTCCTGGTGCTGGTAGAGCTTGTGGGTTCGCTCTTGGTGCTTCCCTACGATCAGGGCAATCCTTCACTGCATGCTGTCTGGATCCGCAACCTAAGCACAGTCCGTGCTTACGTCTACATTCCTTCTCAACATGGCCTATCTTACCGCAGTAATAACAAGTAGGAAGAGTCAGGGTTTTGGATGCAGGTCCCTGTGGTGCTTGGTACAGATGTGGTTTCTTGGCAACTTCTCCATTGTTTGCTCTGGCTGGTACTGAGGTGGAAGACCTCTTCAGACTGGTTTCTCTCCTGGTGACGCGCTCCATGCGTCTAGCTGCAGCAAGGACGTCCGTGTACGAAGTTGGTGCGACAGATCCAATCAGTTTCTGTAGTTCGATGTTGAGTCCGTCGAAAAACTTCTCGGTCTTCTCTACTTCTGTCGGGATCAAGGTAGGAGCGAAGCGACTCAGACGAATGAACTCGGCGTTGTACTCTTCCACCGTCATAGCATCCTGAGTGAGGCGATTGAACTTGTCCCTCAGTTCTGATCGAGCGATGGCCGGAATGTACATCTCCTGGAAGAGTCTGGAGAACTCTTCCCAAGTAACTCGGTCTGGTCCGAGCCTGGTCTTTTCGGATAGCCACCAGTGATGAGCATTGTCCGTCAATTGCATTCTGACGGCGGTCATCCAACGTTCTTGTGGAAGCTCAGCTGCTTCTAATTGATGTCGAATGTTGGTGAGCCATTCATGCACTTCTGTTGGTCCCTCCTTGCCAGAGAATGTACGAGGCTTCAGTTGGCGAAAGTCTGTGATAAAGCCCGTCGGTTGTCGTCTAGCTGGTAGGTTGGCCTGCTCCAGTGCATTTACTAGACTGTTCCTCAAGTACTCAGCCTCGCGACGTTGGGCCTCAGTTTGGATCTGTTGCTGAGCTTGCATCATTGCGTAGAACATCTGGAACATCTGCTGTCCGTCCATTGCTTGGCCTGGTGGAAAGACAGGTATCTGAGGAGTGAACTGGGGCGGAGGTGGAATGTCATCACGCCGAAATTGGGAAGATTGCGGATCTGCTTGTCTGCTTCGGTGAGTAGAGGGATCTCCACTCAATAGCGTCACATCGTCTTCTCCGTAGGTGGCTGCATTACCTATTGGTGTTCTTGCTGGAGTTCCGTCATTTTCTCGTGAATCCATTACTCTGCATCAACAATAACTATAAGAGGCGCACAGGAGTCAAGGCAAGATGCAAGTCAAAATTTAGTTCGAATACGATACAGATATCAAAAACGTTTTCAAGCAAGTGGATGAGATCCTAAAAAAACTTATCCTATCTTATTGCAGTCCTGTTCGGTCCCTAAGTTAAAACCGAATAATTTAGTCGATGACCTGCATGGGCCACCACAAAAACCATGTCACACCCCAGTCCCAAAATACCGAGGGACTGGATGCGTGAATATGGCCAGCAGCATGAACCGATGGACAAACCCAATTTAATGGATTCATCGGGCATACTTAAGCTGTATTACATCAGTCAGGGATTTATTATTCTCATCCACAGATATAAGATAGCAATAACATCAAAAGAAATATTAAACAACAACAGTCAAAGTAAAAATCGGAGAACAATCCGATATTAAGTCTGTTTACACCAGTTCTCAAAGACAAGAAATAAAGAGTTAAAATTAACAGGAATTAAAGTCTATCTGCCATAATACTAAGCAGGGCGAAGCAATTGTTCAGGAGAAGTCCTCAGCGATCATCTCGTCCTCAGATTCAGGTACTGCTCCGAGTAGTGCCCCTGTTTCGTATACCTCAGGGTAGATCTCGTCTGCTATAAATGGAGAACAAAACCAGGTCCTCAGAGGGACGTAACAAGGTACAGAAGAATACGAGCCATAATACAGTGAATGAACATGCAAGTCAACCAAGATGTTAAACTCAAGAGTAGCATCAGAAATTAATAAGTCTAAGACAGTGGCATGCCGATGTTGCTATCAAACAAATCTGGGTAAATAATTAAACTAGCTAAGTGATCATGCAAGTGAGAGTTATTATTCATACTTAGGCTGAGACTACTACAGGATCAGTGACAAGAAACCATAGCAGTGTTTTCTCGAAGGGCCAGTACAGGTGCCAAAGCTCTGTGTCAGAGACTAGGACACTTCCAGATAACAGTATATAATATATATATTCAGCCTTGATATGGTAATACTCTCTCCACCCAATGAAATCTCACGTCACAGTTCTCAATGTTCATGTTACGCAAGATTAGAACTAATGCAGTCAGTCCTTTATTAAGTTCTAAGAAAATAAGCTTAAATCATGAAATCTATATCCTATTATAAAACTCCTTAAAAATCAGGAAGATTCTATATCATGCTTTGTGTCAGGTGTCCTGGGTATAAAGTACTAGATAGGGCAAGTACAACAGTCACAGAAATTAAAGCAAGAGAATCAAAGTGAATCAATAAACTGCATTTATGGCAAGGTACACTTGCCTGGATTTCCTGTTTCAATTGTAGCTTGAGCTTCAGCTGGGATTGTAGGCACTACTCCGGTTGCTAAAACAAACATCACCATCAGGTCCAGAACACATCAATCAGCTAGGAACGCCTGTCTTTGAGTCCAATTTGGAGACAAGGGCAGAAACATCATTTTCGGGTCAAGACGGGGTCCAATTGTGGGCCGCTTTGTACCGAAAAATGTGTCAGGGTCAAAGGTCTCAAAAATAGTCCAACTTAGTGTCAACAGGTCAGGAATGATGATACGAACCCAACGGAACTTCCAGAATTGGATTCCGATAAGCAATTCTCAAAATCGCCCGTCGGGTGGGACTTGTGGGGCTCACGACACACGATTTTGTCAACGTTCTCAGAATCGAACCAAACTTGGCTCACAGGACCAGCGTATTGCTACGAGTCCAATGGCACAAGTTTCGTCTCGATCTGACTTGTGTACACTAAGTTACAGCGAGAAACAGAAAGTACGGATACGGGGCGGTGTCCGCGGATACGCACTGATTTCGGTGTGCACGCACATCCGAATCAGCTTCTACGAAAGCCCGCACGTCCGTATCAACGACGCTCACGTATCGGTGAAGACCGCACGCGACCAAGTCATCCCGTTTGGCCGGGCGTACTCGATTCCGGGGTGAAACAGGGTCTGGTTTTTCCTGTTTTTGGATCGCGGTGTGCGATCACCACAGGACGCGATGTCCCGAGCGGTTTGTCCGGGCACCGAGAGGGTCAAACAGGCTACGCGATACAATTTACGGAATTGAATTCCGAGCTACGAGCAAGAAGTTACGGGTACCTGAACTGGTCCGAAAAACCCGAGTTCGAATTGTGTCTGACACACCTAGGGTTAGGGTTTTTGTGTCCAGTCTTCTGTGTCGGTGTCCTGTCTGTGTCCAACAGTTGGCGGAGACAGCAGAGGCGGCCAGGGTCTGAGGGGCGGCCGGCTGATCACGGAGGCGGAACGACCGGCGACTGAACGGCGAGCGGGCGGCGGAGCTGTCGGCTAGCTGCTTCAGTTGGTGCTGGACGGCGGTGACAGGCGGAGAAGGAAGGGGAGAGAGGAGATTTGGGGACGCCGGAGGAGACAGGGAGGTGGCCGGACGAGGCTCTGGCGAGGGCGGAGGCGGCTAAGGAGAGAGGCGGCGTCGGCTGTAGGTGGCGGAGAGGTTTAGGGCTGCGGCTGCGGCTTATATAGGGGAGATGGGGAGGACAAACATCGTCCGGTGAGGAGGGGAAGGGCCAGCGTCGCCGGAGCGGGCGGTTGGGGAAGACGGAACGGCGGAAAGGCGGAGAGTCGCCGGCGACCGGTGAGGAGATGAACGGAAGAGGCGGCTGCGGGCGTTGGGGAGATGAGTCGGCCGGGTTGCGGGCTAACGGGTGGACGGGTCGGGTCTATGGATCCGGCCCGATCCGAAATTAAATAGGCGGGTCGGGTATAGGGTTAACGGGTCGGGTCTGGGGTTGGACCCGGATCTGACCCAAAAAGATAAAAAAAATAAACCGGTCCAGTTTAAATTGGTTTGGTTTGGTTTTATTAAATAAAAACCTGATTTATTTTGGTTTAATAATTAAATTAGTATTTAGGGCTTTTAAAATTCATCCGGGGTCCAATAAATTCCCAGAAAAATACCCCATGCTCGGTTTTCTATTTTACACCATAAAATATTATTTTCATAATAATTTAATAATATTTATTATCATTTAAAAATCCTTTAATAATTAAAATACCTGATTTAAATTACAGAAAAAATCCAAGATAATTCCAGAAAATTCCAGATAAATTGTAAAAATCCAAATTAAAATTCTCTTGAAAATCAGAGGGATTACAGGAAAGAAAGAACCTACTAACATATTACCTGCAGTATCCCTTATCTCTAACATACACTTAACTCTAGCATATTCACTAACTAATTCCTATTCCTGTACACTGGTACCATTATCAACTAGTCATTAATCCACAGGATCCAGGAATATATTCATATTGCACACACCTGTCTATTAACACCTAAATCTGATGCCAAGAATCTCTAATATAACTATGATTCAATAATGCATCCAATTTGATACCTCTATCTCTTTAATACCTTACCCTCTGTTAGTTCCCGTTCCTACTACAATTGTTCATACTAGTTATTCTTATCACTCAAGTGCACACCAAGTGTAACACACCATACTAAGTACTGCTCTTTCCAATACAACTTTAGATGGACACCCAAGTCAGTCTGCGGTGCCATCTCAATCATGCTCAAGTCACCAGATCCTTACACATGTATATCATCTACTCATATATATTATTCTCATCCACCATAAAATTTATCCTCAAAATAATCGTCAAGGTTTAACTTCTCGATCAACTTAAAATAAATGTATATGCCTCCTCAAAGTCAGATACTCAACATCGAAATAAAATTTTAATCACTTCTAAAATCTTTGTAGCCTTGACCATGTTTATTGAATCAATAATTAAAATTCTCAAAATTTTAATGACAATCTCAACTCCTCAATTATTCTTAAAATAAAATTTTATTTCCACTTTTTAATTCATAAATCCACAATATACATATCAGTGCTCACGGTCTCTGATACTCAAGGTGCACTCAATGCATCTAGTGTCTATAATTGTGTACTAAAATTGTACTGCCTGAATCACTTGCACCATTACCTCTAAATGATTAATGTATTTTCTTCCAGGATTTTCTAATCTATATCAACTAGTCTATAATCTAATTATCATCAAGCAGCGTGCTTACTGTTATTTGTGTCATTCTCGACTAATCCTTGATATAGAACCATTAGCACTCTTGGTATTATATCACTAGCTTCATTAATGGATTATCTCATCAAGCTCATTAGAACTCATGATCTCCTGTATCCTCTATTACACTCATGTTTCTTTACTCTCATAGGTATGTGCATGGTTCCTCATCTCGATTGATGTATAGGTATTTCCCTTTAACTTTTTACAGCCTGTTAAACTGATCTATGATACGCCTCACCATTTTCATTACCTATTCCGATATTTCTCTACTCATGACACCTCATTAACCTTATGCGTATATATTTCCTTACCTTTGACACTTCCGATATCAATCATCAAATTGAACATCATGCTCCATTAATTCTTAACACAATTTCTAATTGTTTACATAGATCACTCAATTACATAACCATGATTATCCAGGACGGGTATACTGGCTCTGATACTAACTCTGGGAACTATCACTGATACTCTATACTCTCCTTTACTCTCAGTCTCTAATGACACTTATCCTAGAACCATTGTTACAAGGCACTATGCTATGGGTTAATTCTAGGTTAAGGCCTACTGCTCACATGTCCAACTAGGAAACACTTACAAATTCATAAGCAACACTCAGTCAAACTAATACAAGACATAACCAAAATTGCAAGTCACTAATTATCACACTAACAAGGATCCTTAAAGAAATAAGGCTCAAAAGAACTGGGTTAAGGTTTGAAGGTATCTTTACTGCTAGTAAAGAAAAGAAGCGATGGAACAAAGTCCTGGAATAACAGAAATAGATAAGTCTTGAGATGATACTTTAAGAACCAATTTAAGATACAACCTGATAATCATACACGTCTGTCTGAATCATGACACTTAGAATCCTCGCCACGCTAGTAAGCATAGATGCGATAAACGATAGGTTCCGTAACTAAGGTATGCAACTCTATAATCATGTCATCTAGAATCTTCGCCACGCCAACCGGTATGGCTGCGAGAGACTCTAAGTTTCATAACTACAGTATGTACATCCAAGTCAGGTTCCTACGTTCTCGTCACGACAGCTAATATGGCTACGATAAACTCTAGGTTCCATAACCAAAGTAGACGTTTTACCTTTCTCACTGTCCTCATCAATATATGTCATCAGATAATACCGTAAACTTTAGCCCGTAAAATTTCATCTCGATAAGAAATCAACTCAACAATGATACCAAGAATTTAAATTTAACAACTGGTCATCAAGAATCAAACTCAACAATGATACCAAGATTTTTAATTTAATAACTAGTCAACAAGGATCAAGTTCAATAACAACAAGCGAGAGCGGAAGGAAATAAGAAAAAGATTTAAATTAGAAATTATAATAGGATTCTCAAGGGGTCGTCCCAGGAATCTCTCAAAAATTTTTTATTTTTTTTTGTGATTGAGTATCCTCTCTCATCCTAGTATCCTATGTCCTATGTTCTATAGCAGGCATGCAGTAGTACAACTAAGATGTCGTACTACCACGACATCGTATAACTTGCGAAGTCAGACCTGCATGGGCCACCACTAAAAATGTGTCACAACCCGCACCCGATATAGGGGTACTAGTGCGTGGGTACGTCCAGCCTACGCCGCAGCATCGGCGGTAGAACGCTGTCTAGGTCAGGTAACTATCTAATCAACTCACATAAATACCCAAGTCCATAAGGAGACGTGGATATCATAAATTAGTGCTAGAAATACTCAATCACATAAACTAAAGCACGATGAGATATAAACGCAAGCAAAGAAATACAAGACAAGTCTAACGACAAAATAGTCATACCTGCAATCAGTAACATCCAATCCCCAAGTGTCAGAAACAAGTCCACTAAGGTCACAGTCTGGAAAATATTTTCCAGTCAGGAAGGAGCAAAGTACAACTCTAAATAGCAATTCTATATCAATGATATAAACTATGTAGCAGTTCTAGATGGAAATATACAAGATGCATGTATAGGTACGAGAAATGTACAATAAAAGAAATACTGGAAATACTGTAAGTAAATGCAGGAAAAGAAACAATATGTCAATGAGCAAGAATCCTATAACTAAGTGTGTGAGTACTAGCTTTAACATGTGATCGGCTTGGGAACTTGATCAGGCTGGTTACATGTGATTAGCTATGATTCATGTAAGGTCAGGCTAACCGTTGGTTAGCTATGATGCATGTAGAGGTCAGGCTAATCACACGTAACAGCTATGAAGCATGTAAATGGTCAGGCCGCACTCGACGTGAGATGTGGGGTGAGCTATGATGCATGTAGAGTTGGGTATGATCACATATCTATAATAAAATACTCCCCACCCCCGACTGGTATAGTAGATCCAATCATGGTACGCTATGGCACGGGATTCCCTAAGGAGGTAGCAAGTCTCCCCGGAAATCAGTGTCTGTACATGCACAAGATAACAAGGAAATAAGTCTTGTACAAGCTACACCATGAAAAAGGAATAACATCTCATGACGAGATCCGTATACACCAATCCGTGTAACCATCGTGTCAAGAGCATGGACATTTACACTAGATACAGTGAACATAGGAGATATCATAATTTAGAAACTAATCAGAGAATGTACTCGGCTTGGGTCCTTAGCTAGTAAATCCAATGTCCTGTCCCAGAGTGTCGCCTGGAGGAACCAACAATCCTAATGACATATCAAATATAATACTTGTATCAGATGCTACACTAACACAACACAAAAACATAACTAGGGGCTATGCCAGGTACTGTACGGGTCAACTAGAGTTATCTAGTAGATAGACATCTAACACACATATACCCATTATTAACTAACATTAACACCTACCATAATTACTTGCACCCAAAATACATATACAATATATATACGTACCATTTAATTCATGTATAATATATATATATAGGTTGAACAATATATATTTATATACCATATATACCAATTTAAAAATATACTAGGTATATATACAAATAAATATATATACATATACCAATTTTACTAAATACGTATTAAATACGTATATATCAATTTATTAACCATATATATATACACTATTAGATACACATTATAAGAAAATACCAATATACATACATATATATTTATAAATACAATTAATAAAAATGTACCTACATATACGTATCTATAAGAATACATATACTAATTCCATATCTTACATAGAATTTAAAATCAAAAGAAGGAGGGAAAGGAGAGGCTCACCGGGGTTGGTGCACGGCCCACCGGAGGGAGAGCTGGCCGCGCCGGAGTGCAGCCGAGGGAGCTCAGGGGAGATCATACCAGTGTCCTGACACGTGGATACGAGGTTCCCGTGTCTGATTCAAGCTTCTGGCTCTCTCTCTCTCTCTCTCTCAGACAAATCACCATACAGTTGTAGTGAAGATTTAAAAAGAGAAGTTTAGAATTTTGAATTGATTTCTATTGATTTAGAACAAATCAGAATCAATGATTAAGAGGCAGACGACTCACCAGATCTAGTTGAGCTCGTCGGAGTAGTCGTGGAAGGGAAGTGTACTCGTCGAAGTAGGGAGATGACCGGAGTTCTCGATCGATCTCGAAGTGACGTCGATCACCGTTTGGAGAACAAACGACTGTGCGTCGAGGCCAGAGACTGCTGCTCGCCGCCTGGAAAGCTTAGATCGTCGACGGAGTTGCTCGGCGGAGGAGGAAGGATCACCGACGAAGGAAGAGGTCAACCACCGGCTTCGTCGACGAACTCGGAGTCGATCGCCCTGCTTCGTTGGTCGCCGACTTTGATCAACCGAGGTTCGCCATGGTCGCAAGATCTGCTGCTCGATGCGGTGATTTGATGCTCGTCAAGATGAGGTGGAGAAGAAGGCTCGCTCTGATCCTCACTCGAAATGGACGATCGACTCGAAGGAGGAGTAGCCATGGATGTCGGCGGAGCAAAGTGAAGCGCGGCGGAGCTCGGCCTGATGCAGCCATGGACGAAACCGCGAGCTCCACTCCATTGATTGCGAGGCAGTTACAGAAATATTCTATTCTTGATTCTGGCGAAAACAAATGAGTTGGAGAGAGAGTTCTCCTCTCTTATTTGAATGGAAATATGGCCCAAAGATCGGCTGTGGAAGAATGGGTCAGCTTTGCCTAATATTTTAGAAAATGATGGAGAGAATGATGGCTTTTGTATGTGGGAGGGGGTGATGGGACCCCTAGAAATTAGGGCCGGCCAACCTAGGGATAGGGTTGCCTTGGGAAGAGGTTTGAGGTATGTGTAAGGGGTTGAGTGGTGGGGATGGCTCCATGTTAAATGAAGGGCCATGATATAACATGGCGAAAATGTAAACAAAAGAAAGGAGGAGAGAGGGTGTTGTGAATGAGGGGTGAGGATTTACCCATTTAATGAATGGCCAAGATTAAACATGAATGAATTTTTCATATGGGAATGAGGGTGTTGACAACAAATACCAATTTGCAAATTAGCCCCCTTAAATTTGGGTATTTGCACCGATGCATAAAATGATGAAAATTTGGCGGGCGATTCGGTGTTCGACATTTTGTAGGGTCAGGGGCGCTGTATGTTTGGTACGGCTTAAATAGTAGGGCATTGGAATTAACCAGGATTTACGGAATCAGATAAAAGGGTATCCTCAATTTAAATAGAAATAAAATGCCAGTTGTGTTCTAAAATTAATTAGGAGTACATGGGACCAAAATCAGGTCGGGTCATCAATACCAATAGTGAAGAAGACTCAGAATAGAATATTACCCTAATTTGGGTCGCACGAAAAATAGGTCAAGATTGTCCCCAAATTTCGATTGGAACACACAACGATACAAAGTTAGAATTTATTTAGGATTTAAATAAACGTCCGCGACAATTTTTGTGCGGCTAAAAATAAGGTACAGAGAGCATAATTATGAGTTGCAAAAATAGCAGAATGTAAGGCAGGCACGTCTAGAGCAAGGTTGTAAAATTTGTTGGAAGGTAAAAGCCAGGTAGCGCTCCAAATATCGAAGCAACGACAGCGCGCAACAATTAAATAAATTACAGTAATTAAATACAACCTCCAATAATTTAATTCTAAAATAAACAATTAAATACATAATCCCTACTATTCGATCAGGTGTTCGTCTAGTGGTCTCTAGGTCAAGTCTACAGCTCAGACATTGAGAACACAGTATATATTTTTAAATACACCTCATACAATTATTTAATTTAAATACAAATATTAAGAAATTATTTAGTATAAATACCACAATACTAATAATTATAAAATGTCGAAAATACTCCTGTTTTCATAATGTAGTAGTGACATTCTCTTTTACTTAAGAGCAGTAGCTTTTTCTTTCTTAATATTAACACTTTTTTGCTATAAGCACTATAATTAAGACTTAAGATAACCATTACCTATATAATACGATAGGATACCCTAATAGGTACCAAGATCTTTCCTCGTATACCCCAATAAGAGTTTCTACTTTATTTATGTGGACAAGGTTATTTTATAGAATTCCCTTAAGGCGGTTATACTATTAGTTAATTTTTGTAAGTTGGGTAGTATGCCTCACAACCTAGTATCACATAGTCATTTTGACCCATTAGTGAAGTATAATTGAATGACACCAACTATAGGCTTCCATAAGAAGAAAGTATTTATCCAGACTGTAGAACTTAGAGGCCCATACCCTATTTGGTCGACTAGAGACTTAGACAAGGAGTTAGTATGGCAACTATAGAGGCACAACACCGGACGAGTCTCATCTTTTTGGTGAACTTGAATTATTTTATACCTTCTTTTATTATAATCCAGCGTACTTATATTTTCTGGACTACCTCGACTTATGCTGCTATTATAGCCTAGTTTTGCAAGCTTATTCTTTTATCGAGCTTGTTCATGACATGTATTATTGGATGCACACACTAATACATTGTCTAAATCAGAATCAGTATATTATGGTCTAGCTAACCCTAGTGCGCTTGGTTCGCTCTATGCATAACTACTTTACGTGGATTGAGATATATAGTTGACTCAGCTTGTTAGACAAATATACTTTCCCTCTAGACATATCAGAGCATATCATATCAGGTATATAATTGTTCTGATATGACCATGTGAATAAGAATTTACCAAATAGGATCTCATCCACAACTGCCTTGACAACTCCATTTTGAATTCTTTAATCGCCTTGACCCCGTACTTGTATTCTACCACCTCCAACTTGAATTCTTTATTATTGTTTCTCGTCATCCCATATTTCGAAAATATGAATGTTTGTGCTTGGTATAAGTTTGATACACGAAGAGTAATAGACATACCCATAGGCCAATCGCATTACTTGGTGACTATCTTTCGTAATTAAGGGCCCATCACATGTGATATATTTGGTGTTAAAATTTTGAGGATTGAATAACACAATTAAATAATTTGAGGAAGTTCTTCCTAAATGTATAGCCTTATGTGATAGATGGGTAAATTTTAAGTTGGGTAGAAGTTGCATTGTCAACTTGAGTTGAATTCTTTTATATTGTGATCAAGTAAGATTAGATTGAGGGATTTAAGTTATTTTAATTTTAGAAATTTTAAGAAGAATGATTAAGACGATGAGGATTTAATGAATTTCGATATCTTGATATTGCGGACTAAATATTTATACTTTGAGCACATAATTTAAATTTCGAATATTGAAGGTTGAATCATTGATTTAAATTTTGAGGATAAATATAGAATTTTAGACTTGAACAATTGGTGAATTAGATTTAAAATTTTATAATTTGATGCTTTGAATTAAAAGTTAATTTTGATTGTTGGATCACCTATTTAAAATATTGATGATAGAAATTGAATTTAAAATTTGAATGGTACAAAATTCTTAAGTTGAGAATAGGAATAAAATTTTATTAGAATTTTTTATTGTTCAAAGTCTAGAGTAGATTATGATAGTTGAAAATTATGATGTAAATTTTGATGTGGGATGTCATATAAATTTGAATGAGATTTGGATATTGTTATTTAAATTTTTTAAAAGATTGCGATTTACTTGCCCTATATACGAATATGAAAGATTTAACAAATTATTCTTTATTTTTAATTTTGAGGACGAAATTCTTATAAGTTGGATAGATTGTAAACCCCCTCACCCAAAATATATATTTTGTGTGTATTTTATATTATTATATTTATTATAGATGTTGAATTTTTTTAAAGTATTCTCTTAGTTAATTAGAAAATAAATTTGTTGATATACTTACTTATATAAATATTTATTTATAATTATTTTTAGGCTATTTTAGATTTTGTAGATTTTTCTAGAATTTTTGGTAATTAAAACCTAGGAAACGTAAATTTTTAGGACTTGCATAATTTACTATGAGACCATACTTGAATGCTGTTACTACCAAAAATTTATTATAGAGTTAAAATATTTAAATATATTTTTCTATAATTTATTTAGAATTTTAAGGAATTATTAGATTTTTGGAATTATTGAGCATTTATTTGGATATATAAAGTCTTAATATCAGATATATGCTAATTTAGTGTTAATAGATATTAATAAGATTATATATAAATTATTTATATTATCTTTAATTCTATTTAATATTATAAATTATTGAGATAAATTTAAACTATATTTTAAATTAATTTAAATCCTGAGCCTACTAGGAAAATAACTTCATGCATATCCTATCATTATTTAAACTGATCATAATCATATCCAAATTAGCCAATCCTAGTCGTATTCAATTAAATAGTCTTTACCATTATAAATATCTCTTAGACTTATGGAATAAACTCATCTTTCGTATTTTTCTTCCCCAAACTCCATTCTTTTTCGTCCAAAAATAGTCAAAATTTGTCATAAATTCAGCCTTATTTTCTAATAGTTATGACGACTTAAAAAGACGATATCTCCTAGTTCCGGACTCCAAACATGCTCCAATTTTTTTGTTAGAAACATATCAAGGTTAGTTTTATGAATATATAAATTATTTTAATAATTTTGGAACCTATTTTTCCAGAAAATTCTAAAAGTGCTAGTTGTCCAAAATCAGACATATTTTTATGTTTTCGAGATTTTGGGATATCCCGAACTCAAAATTATGAGCCGTTTGAAGTTTCAAAAAGCGGACATGATGAACTTCCATAAAATTATTTTTTTAGAATTTAACATGCAAGTTTAATCTTCTTTAAAATTTGTGCAACATAGACATAAATAGGAAACTACCGAAAACTATCATCTGTGCGCCCTTGTGGACATAACTCTTTAGCAACTTATGATTTTATGAAACTGTCAATTTTGGTATTTATGTAGCATTAAAATCTATAGTATTCCACACACAAATCCAAGATTTGAGTCGATTGACTTTTTGGTCAATGGATTGCCTCGATTTGCGTGCCACAGATCACAAGTTCGTAAAGTTAACTTTCTTTGGACCAAAATTAGGGTTTAACTATAAAATCAGATTATAATAAGATTAAAATACTATTTTAGCTTATTTTATTCAAAATTAAAATAGATTAAAATGGAGGAACCTATTCACCCACTTTTGTAACCTAACTTGTTTAATTTATGTGACGGGTAGATCGGACGACGCCTTGAGTTGCGACTTTATCCTTTTTTAGAGCAGGCAAGTATACCTTGCCATTGTACTATAATTTATATTCTATATGATACATGTATTTTATTTTTTTTATTTAGTTCATATATTTTAACTGCTATATAACTGCGAGTCCAAGAATAACTTGGGTGCAACGACGGTGGCATCGTATTTTATCTTTATTATATAATATGCATGTCGACCTAGTTTTATGAGACCACCATATAATTTGGAGGCATTATTATATTTTATTGGACATGACACATCTGTTACACGAGTGTGAGTCTCATGTAGAACACGGACTTGCGTGACGGGTTGGCCATCTGTACATATGGGATGTACGATAGGAAATAACTGCTGATAGAATTTGCATGCTAGAAGACTTAGTAGTTATTACAGGTATCATCATGTCATGGATATGACATTCTTAGAGCATGGGATGGAAAGGACAACAAGTAAGGCGTTTGGGCTCCTTTGCACTTTTCTTGTGTAACTCGTACGCTCCGCCAGATATGCGCGACAATGATGACCCTATATATTATTATTATCAGGTGGCCTCTGGCGTTCAAAAGATGATATGCTTTGTAGGCCCCTGATTCTCCGAGAGAATTATGTCAATCCCATTTTAGCTAGATAGCCCACATGTTGGAAAGTTGTTCTCAAAGTGCATGCACATAGATGGTTAGGCGACCCTTGGATGTTTATTTTTTCTGTACTTTATTGGCATGCTTCTATGTATCTTGTTATGTTCCTCTGAGGACCTGGTCCCTTTTTAGGTGTAGACGATCATGACTATTCGCAGAAGCACGAAACATGACTTGCTACTTCTCTCTCTTTCGAGGAGGTCTTTCCTTCGAGCCTCTTTGATCATTAGACAATGTACTTACTTTTATATTCTAGTTTGTAGTGGATTTGTCTCCATCCAACTATTAGTTCTTCTCGATTAGTTCATATTTGGTTCATTGACATATTTGATTATTATTTCTTTATGATTTTTGTAGATGTGATTTAGTTATGTCCAATGACTTGTGACAATTATATACCACTTGTAAATTATTGTTCATATTACAGCGTACGTATGTATTATGGTTTCCATATATTGGAGTTGCTATATACATACGACTGGCATGCTTACGTATTCTTAGTCCTACATATTTTGGGACTGGGGCATGACAACAGGAGTTTTTAGCTACAGTTTTGCGGTTAGAGCATATATATGTAATTATATAAATATATATATATGGTATAATGTATATATGGATATATATATATTAGTAATTGGTAGTTATATACTATATTGTAATAGTTAGTTGTTAACATATAGTATTATTGGACAGTTAGTATAACTAGTTATCTGTTGTTATGAGTATCTCTAGTTATATATATGTTAGTATGCATGTACGTATATAAGTATTAGTAGTTAGTGTATAGTTATTGGTTAGTATTTATTCTATTAGTACAAACTAGGAGTTATATTGGATTGATATATGTATATATATAGTTGAGGGGTAGTTAGATATATACTGGGTATCATAATTTCCTTGAGATAACTGTTAATGTATAGTTGAGTAATTAACTAGTTATGCTCTTTATAGCTAGTACTTCAGTTAGGGATGGAGGTATTGTCTAGATGGTGAACTTTGGTTAAGAGGCTATTGATACTAAGGTGACTAGTAGTTACAATTAGGAATTTGGGAGATGATACAATATGTGTATTAATATATTTGATGTTTTGATTAGTATCTATGTATGATAGGTATTAGTTGATTCTTAACTATAGGTATCTTATAAGTATTGTATTATAGGTTATGTATCTAGGTATTAGTATGTTATATAGTTAGTTGTTTTACATGTAGTTATTGATGGGTAGTTAGTATATATGTGGAGTTTTGGCAAATACCTCTAGATACCAAGGTAAGTATCAAAGTATTGAAGGATAATCAAGGTATTGGGTTTGGGTATCAAGATAGAGGCTTAGTCTTGTGATACCAAGTTGGTTCAAAACCAAGGTAATCATTTAGCAATTGAAATTAGGATTTATATATTTGATATTGCTTTATTATAGATATTTGATATTATCTATTGATTTACATATCTAGAGATACGGTATCCTAGTATCCTAAGATATAGTTTTTATGACCTAGACTTTAGTATTTGAACCCAATATCTTGGTATTAGACTTATGCAACCTAGAAATAGGTAGTTGACCATAGTTGACCATAGTTTAACTATAGTTGACCATAGTTGACTTAGAGTTGACCGAGTTTGACTTCTAACTTAGAATTGACTTGTTGACCTAGAAGTTGACTGGTTTAACTTATTTTCTTTTTGGAACCTTGTATTGATGATGTATTCCATATCTAGGTCTTAGAGGCACCGTATCATACATCTGTGAGACTATTCTTTGGACTTCAGGGTGCATTCTCCGATAGTTTCTTATTTATGATATTCTCTATATTCATTGTATCTAGTGTAGATATCTATGTCTTCTTGACCCGATGGTTACACGGATTGGTATATCCGGATCTCATTATGAGATGTTATTCCTTGGTATATGGTGTATCTTATGCAAGCATTGTTTTATTGGTTATCTTGTACATGTACAGATACTGATTCTCGGGAAGACTAGCTATCTTCTTAGGGAATCTCGTGACAGAGCATACCGTGGTTGGATCTATTATACCAGTCGAGGATGGGGAGTACTTTATTATAGATATATGATCATACCCTCATTGTATCAAGTAATTTTCAGTAAATAGTATTAATCATAAACCGTACGTATGATTAGCCAGGCCATATATATTGTATCATATTCCTAAGCCTATCACATATTTAAGCTAGTACTCACACACTTAGTCATTAGTATTCTTGTTCATTGTCATATTATTCATTATTGTATTCATTCCAGTATTTCCTTATTGTATATCTCTTGTACCTATTATGCATCTTGTATATTCACATTTATTTACTGTTACATAGTTTATATCATTGATTAGAACTGCTGTTAAAGATGTACTTTACTCCATTCCTGACTGAAAAATATATTTCAGAGGATCCGAGAGATTGGTGTCTGACATACTATGGACTTCGACTTATAGATGGTGCAGATTTGGACCCACTAGTTCTGGAGTGATTGCTGGGACGTTTATCCGGATCATAATTTTTCATAATTAGTTTCTTTAGCATTTTTGGTATCGGTTTTATTTTTGGCATATAGTATGAGATTGGATATTGTTCCTATATTTGTTTATATATTGAATGGATAGTTATGTTAGACTTTCTTGATATCTTCTCGTGCTTCTAGAATTATGATTGAGTTTTGTGTGAGATATTATTGGCAGATTTTATATTATTGTAAGATGTTTAGATAGTATAGTTGACTAAGACAGCGTTCTACCGCCGATGTTGCGGCGTAGGCTGGACGTTGTTCTCGACTTGCATCCCTACATCGGGTGTGGGTCGTGACACGGGTGCATAATTACTACGTGCTACGCAGCGAATCATGGCTCGGATAGCCCTGCTAGCACATGGTTCGATCTGAGGATTCCTGTTACATGCCTAATATCTCTAGAATAACCTAAACTCCATATAGAAAACCGAAGTGTTGATTGGCCGATTAAATAAATTTTGTTTGTAAGTATATTTGTCATCTATTAAATAGTCTAGGCACATGGACTATCATGGTGCAGCGACCTAACCCTTGTCCTTGTTTCATTATTAGGATAGATTATTGTATCACGATAGGTTATGGACCAAAACTATAAGACAGAACTATTTATGTTGCACTGGTTTCATTTCTTCATTCGTGCTTCCTTTGTGGTACTTTCTATTTGGTGTCTAACCCCACTAGTTTTTTATGGCCAGGTTTAGAGCCAACACCTGAGGATCCAATATTCTTTTTCCTGAATAATGGTGTGCACCAAACGGATGGTCGCTGAGGGACACGAGTAGGTTTCTTGTTCGTTATGAACAAGAATACTTCTTGTGTTTTACCACCGGCACTTGTTAGCCGTAAACTGGACATTTAGTTTTCTTACATGATTAAAATTAATCAGACTGAAGCTGATCATGGTCATATACTTTTGCTACTTTGCTAGTTTCTTATTTTGTATAGCTGGTTTCCAGAATATTTTGGCAGAGCGTTTATGACGCCTTACTTCTTTTTCATATATGTTTTGTGTTTACTTTTGTTACTTGATTGATTGAGACAATAGACGTTCCATGTGACCCTAAGTGAGTTGCTTGTAGTATATAGCCCCTTGTTTAGTTACAGTCGTGATTGCTATACGATATTCTATACCTAGTACGGGGTAGCTGGCCATGTTATTCTCCGTATTTCGGTACTGGGAGTGATAAAAGCCCCTACTGGAACCTCATAGACCTATCTATCTCTATCGCCACCATTATCAGATAAAATCTACTTAGTTGTCTAAACTCTGTCACACAGCCATCCACTGTTCTACCAGACTATTTGAGGCTAATAAACCTTTGTTGTAACTCAAACTTAGATACAACTCCAAAGTAGTTTATCCTGAACCTGGTCCTAAAGTTGTCCCAGGAAATTTATCGACTTAAGCCAACCTTCTATAATGTCCACCAATCTCGGGCAAGATCCTAAAGTTGCAGTTGGACCTGGTCAACCTGTTCCTTAGCCGGAACCTTAGATGTTGCTAGAATGCCCTCAATGTCCTGGAGCCAATCGTCTGTCGTAATGTCGTCCTCCGAACCATCAAAATTTATTGGTTAAGCCTGTAAAATCTAACCGACGCCCCCAAATCTACCCCTCCACCCCTATCTAGAGCCGTATGTAACCCTTGGTTCAACAAGACGTTCTGTTCTTGCTACTGAAGATGTTGGTGTTGTTGTGGTGTTGTTGCACCGCCATTTGATGTTGTTGGATGGCCATCATTCCCCTGATGATCTCCAATAAGGCTGGGTTATCAAGAGTTGTTGGTACCGTTGGTGCTACTGGTGGCGTTGGAACTTCGGGTACCATGGTCCCACTTGCTCCACTACTGGTTCTACTCGAACCACCTCTGAAGAAGGATGTGCCCCTTGTTATGGTCCAACCAAGCCCTGCTCTAAAGGGTCTCCTGCCACTCCTGCTCCTCTAGCAACCGAGGAAGGGAAAGCGCTAAAGGAAAGGACACCAAACAAAAAACTCATTAAGAACATAACAAAAAGGAATCAAGAAAATAATCATTTGGATGATTCAAGCTGAGTATCGTGAAAGAAGAGTCCAGGATTTTAAGGAGAACATGTTTGATTGAGACTTCTTAGATCACGACACCCCACAAGCCTAAAAACAGGACCTGCTTGGGCCACCACTAAAACCTTGTCATGCCCCAGTATTGTAATACGAAGACGGGCATGGCCAGCTCTCCCGTACAAAGTATAGAATATCGTACGACGGTCAAGGATGTGGAAAGACTAGGGGTGCATGCTACAATCAAGTCTCCTAGGATTTTAGAATTACTATGTCTCAATTGTTCAAGCAAGTAGCAATCAACATAGAGAATGTAAGATAAAGTAATAAGGCGTCACAAATACTTCATCAGAATATTCTAAAAGTCTAGCCATCAAAATGTTAGACTAGCAGAGTATCAATAGTTACATAACCGAGATCAGCTACAGTCTGATTATATTACAATTATGTAAAAAGGGGACTAATGTCCAGATAAGCTGTCTAACAGGTGACGGTGGCTAAATGCCCAAAAGAGTAGAATTAATAAAATGAGCAGTGAACAAGGAACCCACTTGTTACTCTCAATAGCCATGCGTCTAGTGCATGCCATATGTAGGAAGATAAGCTGGATCCTCAGGTGCTGGCTCCAAACCTAGTCGTGCAAAACCAGTGAGTTTAGACCCATAATAGGAAGTATCACAAGGAAGAACGAATTAAGAAACAAAATAGATCAAGCATATAGTGCAAGGGCCAATAATTATTGGCACATGCCCCATCATCGAGATAACATGACACTATTTTATCGAGATAACATAACACTCTTTCATCGAGATAACATGACACTATTGGCGCATGCCCCATCATCGAGATAACATGACACTCTTTCACAAACCAAGGACAGAAGATGCTATATCTCATGAGATAAGGTATGTCCCATGATTATGGTCAAGCTGAGGTTCTGTATCGTAGTTCGGTCCATGTTCCATCATAGCATAGTAGCCCAACTCCCCAATCAAACAAGGACAAGAGATGAACCACTACTCCATGACAGTTCATGTTGCCAAGATACTAGCAAAAAAATACAAATCACAAACAAGTAAGCATAGTAAGCATCCTCAGATCGTGCTATGTCGAGCAGGGCTAACTGAGCCAAGATTATTCGGGCAAGTAGGCAAGATCCCACCAGTCCCCCGTAGGGCCTCTGCGCTTATAAATAAATAACATTTCCAACCTTCCTATAGGGAATTGGTGGCTCGGTTTAAATATAAAATTCAAATATTATACTCCACTACATGCAGATGATATACAATATCCGTGGTGGTCAGCCTTGCACGTCTCAAAAATTATCAAGAAGCGATCCATCATGCATGATCTCGGGGTACCGTTCCCTCCCTATGTTCTATTAGCTTTTATATTACCTAATTAACCCTACGGTTATATAGGACTCTATGTCGTGGCCTCTTGGATATCCCTCTTAAAGATGTCGTACAGCGTACTGGCACGCTTGGTACGAATCTTTGTAAGTATCATGAGTCAAGTAAGGATTCACCCAAGTGTGGATGCAAAATTGAAGCAAGCATTAACCTAGCCACGCTATAGTTCTGATCATTTTTATGCCAAGGAGTTAAAGAATATAATATCGCATAGCGAGCAGGAGTCATGTCACACCTTAGAGTGCATGTCCGCCAATGTCCCACACTCAATGTATAATAAGGCCAATAGAAATAGGCAAGCAGGAAAATATATTAGCACGGATACCATAACCAAGTCAGGATACCAAACCTATCAGTTGGTCACAGGAATCATGTCTTGATCGCACCACGAATACAATTGGTCATGAATCTGTCATTTCAAATATTCAGTCTTGATCACGAATGTCTCATTAATTCCTCAATTTTTTGGATCATAGATTATTAGTCATAGTCAATCTATCATGAATCACCAATCTAGAATAGGCACCAAGTGCACAATAGAACCTACATATGCACAAATAATCACATGGGTCTCCTAGTCACATGTGTACTCAACCAAAGCACGCTATCATAAGCATCCAGGCGTACGGAATCAAGAATACATAGGCAAAGCCTGGCGTATAATCCAGGGTGCTCATGGTTGGCGTACTCGAACAAAGCACGCAGGGAAGCAAGGGTGGCGTACTGATTCAAGCACGGGAGCAGCCAAGGTTTGCGTACTCTAAATGAGCATTAAACAGGCAGGGGTCAGCTTACTTCATCGAAATACGCGAGTAGGCGAGCAAGGGATGGTGTACAAAGTCGAGCAACCAAAAGAACAACATACATAACAATGTATGCGAGCAACTAGAAAATAAAATAATAGTCCCAAGAGGGCTCGGCAGTCGAGGGCACGACAGTCGAGAACTCGGGGATCGAGATATGCCAAAGTTAAGGCTCTCCGATCGAGGCATGATTGGGGTAGAGTACGCTAACTAAATAGAAAAGATGATGTACAAGTACGCGCACTAACAAAATAGAGTGTGGCATACTCTGTCTCAGTTCTGCCAAGGGTCCCATCAAAAGTGCGCCAGCCTGCTAACCCAAAAGTACGTGAGCCGCTGGAAAACATAAAAAGTGTGCCAAGTTGACGGTGACATACTTTTGCTAGAAAATTGAATTCAGTGAATCAATTAAACGCCAAGGATGAGAATTTTCAACAATACGCCAACAAGAGATTTATAAGAGCTTCTCCCTTGCGTGTTCTTGTCAGAAAGTGATGGCACTTGGGAAGTACGCACGAGTTATAAAGTTTTAGGGGTCATACTGAAAGTGTGCCCAAGATACAATTCCTCCGGTGTACTTCTCTGAGTACTATTCTTCTTCAACTGACCTACCATTGGTGAACTCAAACCTTGAGCTCGAGACTATGGCAGTGCTCAAACCAATAAGAATTTAAAAGCAAGAACCCCAAGCTCGAACCATGAACCAAGAACTTTCAAAAATACGTAATTTGTATAGGATCACTCCCTAAAAAAATATAATCATAAAACACATCAAAACTAAAATATAAACCAGCTCAAGCTCTAAAATCGAGAACACCAAGAAGTAGCCATGACCCTAGAACATCACAGGCACACAAGAGTTAAATTAAACAACAACCAAATATAAACAAAGTATACTATAGCAAGATCATATTTCTTCATATTTGCAAGGTATAATTGTCTATGATGAAACCAAGAACAAACAAAAAAATGAACAAGTGAGGAGAGTGAAAAGAACATGGACATATATATAGGCTCGAGTATCGTATGAACCGTTGGATCCTTCTAACCAATCCTAGCCACATACCCTACCTACCACTACACAAAATATGCCATATACTCTGGCCTACACCCGAGTAAGCTAGAATGCCCGCAAGTGCACCAAGACTATACGTATTCTGGTATGCCGGGAAATGGGAGTAACATCTCTGCCCATCTAAGAAAAAATTTGTGATCAAAATTTCAGGCCGAAGGCAAGCTAGAGATATCAAGACAAGCACAACTAACTACTGGCAATAACAGGCAATATACAAGCAAGGCAGGTAATATACACATATTAATATCAATATCACTCTAGCAAGGTGATCAACGATTACAGAATTCAAGAAGGCATATAAAGAAATATACCTTACGAGTCGAATAGGAATGGATACCGAGACCGAATATCGTACTCGCGCTCCTATGTCGACTCCACCAAAGAGTGATATCCCCAAGCAACACGGACAAGATAGATAGTCCAGTTCTTGAGCACCTTCTCTCTTCGATCCAAAATAGACCCGGGTTGTTCCTCATAAGACAAGTCGGTACCAACAACTAGCTTAGAATGGTCGAGGATATGGCTCAGATTTGAGATATACCTATGCAACTCAGATATATAAAATATATTATGCACCTCACAAAATGAAGGCGGAAGGGAAGGCGATAAGCTACAACCCCCACCCGCTCGAGGATGTCAAATGGCCCAACGTACCGTAAACTAAGCTTTTCGCGAACCCAGAATCTAATGACCCTACGGGTAGGCAAAATCTGTAAGAATACGTGGTCGTCGACATGAAACTCCAGATGCCTATGATGTTGTTCGGCCCAATAGCGATGTTGATCATGCGCAATTCGAAGCCGTTCTTTGATCTTCTTGACGACTTCCATAGTCTGAGTAATTATTTTTAGGCCTAATATTTTTTGCTCACCAATGTCATCCCAAGCAAATATTGACTGGCACCTTCTTCTATACAAGGCCTTAAAAGGTGCCATCTGGATACTGGCCTAGTAACAATTATTATACAAAAACTCTACCAAGTGCAGGTGGTTATCCCATAACCCCCCAAAGTCTACGGTATAGGCCCTTAACATATCTTCTAGAGTATGGATGGTTCTTTCAAACTGCCAATCTATCTGGGGGTGGTAAGCAATACCGAATCTTAATTTTGGTACCCAATCTATCATGCAAGCTTCTCCAAAAATAGAAAGTGAACCTCGTATCTAGATCTGATACTATGCATACTAGAATACCATGCTGCTTTACAATCTGTCTCATGTACATATTTGCCAATTGTTACGGGGACTATCCCAATCTGAAAGAAAGAAAATGTGCCACTTTCGTGAACCAATCCACTATCACCCAAATTGCATCTCGGCCAATAAGGGATCTAGGTACAGTCACAAAATACATAGTAATATGCTCCATTTTCTACTTTAAAATAGGGAGAGGGTGCAACAATCTAGCTGGCCTCTGCTGCTTTGTCATCACTTGCTGACATATCAGGCATCTTGATACAAAACATGTTATATCTGTCTTTATCCCATTCTACCAGAAGTTTTGCTTAATGTCATCATATATTTTCGTGCCACTAGGATGAATGGAATACTGAAAACTATGAGCTTCAGTCATGATCTCTTGTCATATCTCTATTTGGCACACAAAGATGATTTTCAAATCTCAATATTCTATCACTGTGAATAATCAACTCCTTCATGAGTCCAGATTCATATTCTATTCAAAGCTTCTGGATCTGCGGATCTTCTAACCGAGCTGCCTTGATTCTATCTACCAAAGTGGACTGTATCTGCAAACTAGTCAAAACTCCTTTGTCTTGTGGAAGCACTATCTCAATACCCATCTCTTGAAGATCTTCTAAAATGTACTTCGGCTTAGTCAATACGAATGCTCCACCTCTACTACTAAGAGCATCAGCTACCATATTAGCCTTACCGGGGTGATACTGGAGCTCCACATCATAATCCTTGAATAATTCTAATCATCTCATCTTCCTCATATTCAAGTCCTTCTGAGTGAATATGTACTTCAAACTCTTATGTTTTGTAAATAACTTCCCCCGATCACCTTACAAATATTCCTCCACAACTTAAGTGCAAACACCACCGCTGCCAATTCCAAGTCATGAGTCGGGTAATTCTTCTCGTGATCTCGAAGCTGTCGCGATGTGTATGTTATCACTCTCCCGTGTTGCATTAGGACACATCCAAGACCGTTTTCTGATGTGACATAATATACCGTGAATCCTCATGATCCTACTAGAAGCGTTAAGATCGTTGCCGATATTAACATCTTCTTTAGTTCCTCAAAGGCTACTAGACATTCTGTGGACTAAATAAACTTAACATCCTTCCGAGTTAACTTGGTCATGGGTGCTAAAATTCTTATAAAGTCTGACACAAATCTCCTGTAGTATCCTGCTAGCCCAAGGAAACTACGCATCTTTGCTCTTGTCTTCGAGACTGGCCAATTCTCCACTGCCTCAACCTTCTTGGGATCCACTGATACTCCTGGCCCAGAAATAATGTATCCCAGGAATAAAATATAGTCCAACCAAAACTCGCACTTAATAAGCTTCACATATAGTTGATTTTCCCTTAATGCCTGTAGTAGTTTCCTGAGATGCTCTTCATGTTCTTGCTTATTATGGGAGTACACATGGATGTCATCGATAAACACCACTACAAACTGATCTAGATACGACATAAAGATAACGTTCATCAAGTTCATAAATACTGTTGGTACATTAGTCAATTTGAATGGCATAACTAAGAATTCGTAATGCCTATATTGAGATCGAAATACAGTCTTCGGTATATCTTCTTCTCGTACTTGCACCTGATGATATCCGGACCGAAGGTCAATCTTAGAAAATACTCTGGCTTCACTCAACTGATCAAACAGGTTATCAATCCTAGGCAAGGGATACTTGTTCTTCACTGTCACTACATTCAACTGCCTGTAGTCAATACACAATCGGGTCGTTCCATCCTTCTTCTTCATTAACACTACTGGTGCTCTCCAGGGTGACCCACTGATACGAATAAATTTAGTTGCCTTTAATTCTTTAACATATTGGTATAACTAGTCAAGTTCTGAAGGTGACATCTGATAGACTTTATAGGATATAGGTCTGGTTCTCGGCATTAACTCTATACAAAATGCCACTTCTCAGACTGGAGGTAACCCTGGAAGCTCATCGAGAAAGACGTCCATAAACTCATCGACTATCTTTGGAATATGTTCCTCTGTCGCTGCAACTGCAACAACTCCTTCTTTCTACTGATCTCCCATAGCTCTAACAAGCATAAACTCTTCCAACCCACGGATACAAAATAACACTCTACCCCTGTGATAATCTATCGTAGCATGACTGTCTCACAGCCAGGCTATGCCCAAGATAACGTCAAAGTTACCCATGGGAAACTTTACAGGTAATAAGTGTTCACATACAACGACTAGAAAAATAAAATCCACGAGCCCATTTTCAGTGAGTATATTCAACCTCTCTGGCAATGCCTCAAACTACAGTCCAATATGTGTACCAAATTGTGCAAATACAAATGACTATAAAGCACCTGAATCAAATAATGCTATTACGAAAAAAGATGCGATATAAATATTACCTGCCATCACATCACCTTATGCTAAGGCTTCCTCCAATGATAAGGCGAATACTTGCCCTTGGTCTTTTCAAGCTCCTTGCTGCTGCCTTTTCTGGTGGAGCTATTGTGGTCTCTGTTGACCCTGCTGTTGGCGCTGGTGTTGCCTATACATTTGTGCCTACATCGGTAACGTTCGTTGAGCCAATGGCCTAACCGCCAATTATGGCTCTCCTTGCTACACTGCCCTTGGTAGTGGTAATATGAGAAACTAGGGTGTTGGCCCTCCTTGTAGTACCCCATTCCGCGTTGGTACTATGTACAAGAGAGATATGTTTGCTGACTCAAGAGAAAGACTTTCTGAAGAGCTCCCCGTTGGAACACAAGATGATTGGTCTAGGTAAGTGGAAAGAACTTTATTCTTTGATTCTTGCACGCCTTAATAATGAATCTGAGTTTTATAATGCCTGTTTGCCAATTTTTGCTAACGTTGTTTCCTTGTCCGAGCGTAACTCCAGGCTCGCACGACATCACGTCCCGATAAGAACGATCGTCCCGCAGGAGCACTGGCGTGGTGATTTCACGTCCAGCAGGGATGATCGGGACTGTGGAAGATCGGTACATGACATAATTATATCAGAGCAACTCAATCCTCTGGCCTTACACCCTTTCGCTGTAGTTCATAAGATAATGCCTTGATCAGCATTCCTTGCACATTGATATCGTTGTTGAGTTGAGCGTCCCATACAATAAGTCCATAAATATTCTCAAATATGCTAGCAAAAGTTTTTTGGATTATTTTATTACTTGATAGATGTGATTCCTGATTTTTGATTGCTGGAGTTTTATTGAGTTCTAATTGTTAGAGTTTTCGATTGGGGATGGCGAGGGATGAGGACTATCGCTGCTCTAGATATCAAAAGTTTATTCTTGAGCTTCGAGGACAAACCTTTCCTTAGTGGGTAAGTATGTAGTTCCCCGCTCTGAATTGACACTATGTAAAAGAGAGATCCGTTTGTTGGATCAAGAGGAAGCCTTCCTGAAGAGCTCCCCATTGGGACACAAGACGATTGGTTTAGGTGAGTGGACAGAACTTCACAAGTAAAAGAAAAAAAGATCGTCGACTGCTACTAATTCTCTGATTCTTGCACGCCTTAGTAATGAATCTGAGTTTTATAATGCTTATTTGCTAAGTAGATAATGTTCACATGAGAATGATAGAACGAGAACATGCATGCTTAACTAGATAACTTGTATGCTTGTATTAATAGATGAACCATGTCATACTAAGTAAAAAAATAGGATATTGCATGCTAGGTCATAGTGACACGGTTATCGAACGAACCCTTGCCATGCTAATAAAAAGACTGAAACAAGTGCTTGAACATGTTCCTTCTTTGTATGCTAAAGCTTAAGATAAAAGAAGAACTATCATCATGTTTGTTAAAGAGAAAATTAGTTACATGTTTTTCTTGTTATTGTGTAAAGATAGATTTAGTGAAAAGCTTCTGTTGTTACGAAGAGTTAATAACTTATTATCGAAAAGATGTATAGTGCTCCGTATCATGTAAGCACTATGTACAAGAGATATCGCTTTGCTGGCTGGAGCGAAAGCCTTCTCGAAGTGTTCTTCGATCAAAACACAAGACGATTGATCTAAGTGAGTGGATAGAACGTCATTCTCTGATTCTTACACGCCTTAATAATGAATATGAGTTTTTGAATGCTTGTTCAAAGAAGATAGTTTCAAAAGAAGAATGATAGAACCTGCCTCTGCATGCTTAATAAAAGAACTTATATTTCTTGTCATTGAAACGAACATGCTTGCCTAATTAGAGAACTTGAATGCTTGTCTAAAAGAGATAGAACCCTTGTCATGCTAAGAAAGATAGAAATATTGTATGCTTAGTTACACGAACACCTCTATCGAACGAACCGTTGCCATGCTAATAAACAAGAGTAAAAAAATGTTCATATGTTTCCATCGTATGCTAAAAAAAAGAAAAAATAGAACTACATGCTTAGTTAAAAAGAGATAGAGAACTATTTCCATGCTTACTTGATTAAATAGAGATTATTACATGTTTCCATAGAACGGTTTGAAATGCTTGAACGATATCAAAGAAATGGCGTCCTATCCGCACAAAGACGGAGACGATGACGGAGACAGAGACATAAGAGAGAAGAGATTCACTATATGCTTATTTATTGAACTCCTGCGTAGTAAAAGTTTATATGATAGAGCTGCATTTTATTCATCGATCTTTAGACAATTTGTACACAAGAAAAAAATCCCATGAACAGTTCTCAGGGCATTGGGGATCGTTCTCCCTGGTGATTAGAGGAGCACCCTGAGGCAATGAAGTCCTCGCGATCAGGGGGTGTTCACGTCTATAGAGCATGGTTTTTTCATGGACCATCATGTAGTTAGATCGCATGCTAGGTTAGCCTTCTTGTATACCTAACTGTTTGATGCAGAGACGAATAGGGAAAAAATAACCTTATACATATATTTTTATAAAAATTGTTGCTAACTTGTATGTCTGTTTCAGGGATAACCGTTCGGTGAAAGGGTAAGAATCGCTGAATAAGTGATATTCATACTATCAAACATGCTCTTATGTATTAAATGCTTTCATAAAAAAGTCTTATTTTCGTATATGCTTCTATCTCGTTCATACGATAAGATATTAATTGATAATAAGAGAAAGATAAAAATGCTAAGAGAGAGATGCTAAGAGGAAAGTCCACTAGATTCTTATGCTAAAGTCTTTAAAGAAACGAATATGATTCACGAGACACGCTGCGTACTAGAGATAGTAAATAAATCTTGCATATCGTGCATGAACTGCTTGTCTTGCATTCTTGCCTATATATATCGAACATGAACTCTATTTTCAAAGATATTTCCAAAAGAATTAATATGACTCTGTTCTTATACTGCATGAAAGGAACATAGGTAAAACTAGACAGATCACTAGTAAAGAAATATTTTGCCACATGCTTACTTAGTGTTGGTTTCAGAAAATGTTGCTTCTTTTCGTTGATTTTATACTCACCAATACTTTCTCCAAAGTATTGACCCACCAACAGTTTGTTTGTTCTCAGGTGCTGGATCGTCCGAGAAAACGATAGCCGTACCTCACCCCCAGGACCCAAAAATCTAGAATCGATGCCTTGAGCTGTATCGAGATCGCTATGAGCTAATTTTATATAAAGGGACATAATGTATGGAGCGATGTCATTGTAATCGAGAGAAAAAAAAGCTTGAGCGAACTGTAATCTTGGCCAAGCACCGCTTATAACACATCTTTATTATCAATAAAGAGCTTATTTTTCATATGACATTGTGTTCGTCTTCGTTATTTTTCTACAATATTGTGCCGTAGCTCCCGTCTTAAATAGCTTACTTGCCCTTATTCAAGCTTTGGCCTTGTACAAGCGCAGCTTAGGCTTGCACGGCATCACACCAAAGCAAGGACGAACGACGCCCTTGCGGGACTGGGGCGTGACATAGTGGCATCAGAGCTACTCGATTCTTTTCCTATTCTGTTGCCTTTGACTCAGAGTTGTCCCAAATATTGTGTCATAATGAACGTTCTATACAATAAGTCCATAGATATTCTCAAAGATGCTAGCAAAAAGTTTTCTAGATTTGATTTATCGCTTGAGAGTTATGGCTTTTGATTTCTGTTTGCTAGGGTGATTATTTTTTATTGCTAGAGTTTTCAGTTGAGGATGGTGAGGGATGATGACTATTGCTACTCTAGATATCAAAAGTTTCCCCTTGAAGTTTCGAGGATGAAACTCTTTCTTGGTGGGTAAGTATGTAGTGTCCCGCTTCGCGTAGGCACTATATACAAGAGATATCACTTTGATGGCTCGAACGGAAGCCTTCTCGAAGTATTCTTCGATCGAAACACAAGATGATTGATCTAAGTGAGTGGGCAGAACTTTATTCACTGATTCTTGCACGCATTAATAATGAATCTGAGTTTTGAATGCTTGTTCTAGGATGATAGTTTCATAAGAAGAATGATAGAACCTGCCTCTGCATGCTTAATAAGAGAACTTTTATTGCTTGTCATTGAAATGAACATGCTTGCCTAACTAGAGAACCTGAATGCTTGTCTAAAAGAGATAGAACCATTGTCATGCTAAGAAAGATAGAAATGTTGCATACTTAGTTACACGAGCACCACTATCGAACGAACTGTTGCCATGCTAATAAACAAAAGAAAAATAATGTTCATATATTTCTATCGTATGTTAAAGAAAGAAATAGTAGAATTGCATGCTTAGTTAAAAAGAAATAGAGAACTATTTTCATGCTTGCTTTCTTAAATAGAGATTATTACATGTTTCCATAGAACGGTTTGAAATGCTTGAAAGATATCAGAGAAATAATGTCATGTCCGCACAAAGACGGAGACGGAGACAGAGACAAAAGAGAGAAGAGATTGACTATATGCTTGTTTATTGAACTGCTGCATAATAAAAGTTTATATAATAGAGATGTATTTCATGCATCGGTCTTTAGACAACTTGTGCACAAGGAAAAAACCCCACTAACGATTCTCGGGGCACTGGAGATTAATCGCCCTGGGGGGATTAGAGGAGCACCCTAAGGCAATAAAGTCCTCGTGATCAGGGGGGTGTTCACGTCTATAGAGCATGGGTTTCCCATGGACCATCATGTAGTTAGGTCGCATGCTAGGTTAGCCTTCTTGTATACCTAACAGTTTGATGCAAATACGGATAGGAAAAAAAAACCGTATACATATATATTTATGCAAATTATTTCTAACTTGTATATCTGCTGCAGAGATAACCGTCCGACGAAAGGGTAAGAATCGCTGAATAAGTGATATTCATGCTATCGAATATGCTCTTCTATATTTTGAATGCTTTCATAGAGAAGTCTTGTTTTCGTATATGCTTCTATCTCATTCACATGATAAGATGTTAATTGATAATAAGAGAAAGATAAAGATGCTAAGAGAGAGATGTTAGATGCATAAGCTAAAGTCTTTAAAGAAATAAATATGACTCACGAGATACGCTGTGCACTAGAGATAGTAAATTAATCTTGAATATCGTGCATGAACTGCTTGTCTTGCCTGCTTGCCTACATATATTGAACATGAATACTATTTTCAAAGATGTTTCTAAAAGAAGTAATATGACTCTGTTCTTGTACTGCATGAAACGAACATAGGTAAAACTAGAACGATCACTAGTAAAGAAATATTTTGCCACATGCTTACTTAGTGTTGGTTTCAGAAAATGTTGCTTCTATTCATTGATTTTATACTCACCAGTACTTTCTCTAAAGTAATGACCCAACAATAGTTTTCTTGTTCTCAGGTGCTGGATCGTCCGAGGAAGCGATAGCCGTGACTCATCCCCAGGACCCAAAAATCTAGAGTCGATGCCTTGAGCCGTATCGAGTTTTCTTTGAGCTATTTTTATATAGAGAAATATAATGTATGGAGTGACGTCATTGTAATCGTGAGAAAGAGAGCTTGAGCGAACTGTAATCTCGGCCAAGCGCCACTTGGAACACATCTTGATTATCAATAAAGGGCTTATTTTTCATATGCCATTGTGTTCTTTATTTTTCTGTAATATTTTATCGTTGCTCCCATCTTGAATAGCTTACTTGCCCTTGTTCAAGCTTTGGCCTTGGGAAAGTGAAGCTTAGGTTTGCACAGCATCACATCCAAGCGAGGACGAATTGGTCCCGCAAGGACCCATGCAAGGACGAATGGCGCCCCTTCGGGACCGGGGCGTGACATAGTAGTATCAGAGCTACTCGATTCTTTTCCCATTCCTTTGCTTTCGAATCGACGTTGTGTTGCAATGAACATTCCATATAATAAGTCCATAGATATTCTCAAAGATGCTAGCAAAAAGTTTTCTTGATTTGATGTATCGCTTGAGAGTTATGGCTTTTGATTTCTGTTTGCTAGAGTAATTGTTATTTATTGCTAGAGTTTTCGATTGAGGAAGGTAAAGGATGAGGAATATCGTTGCTCTGGATATCGAAAGTTTCTCCTTGAAGTTTCGAGGACGAAACTCTTTCTTGGTGGGTAAGTATGTAATGCCCCGCTTCACGTACGCACTATGTATAAGAGATATCGCTTTATTGGCTCGAGCAAAAGTCTTCTCAAAGTGTTCTTCAATCGAAACACAAGACGATTAATCTAAGTGAGTGGAAAGAACTTCATTCTCTGATTCTTGCACACCTTAATAATGGATCTGAGTTTTTGAATGCTTGTTCTAAGATGATAGTTTCATAAGAAGAATGATAGAACCTACCTCTGCATGCTTAATAAGAGAACTCGTATTGCTTGTCATTGAAACGAACATGCTTGCCTAACTAAAGAACTTGAATGCTTATCTAAAAGAGATTGAACCATTGTCATGCTAAGAAATATAAAAATATTGCATGCTTAGTTACACGGACACCGCTATCGAACGAACCATTGCCACGCTAATAAACAAGAGTAAAATAATGTTCATATATTTCCATCGTATGCTAAAGAAAGAAAGAGTAGAACTGCATGCTTAGTTAAAAAGAGATAGAGAACTATTTTCATGATTGCTTGCTTAAATAGAGATTATTACATGTTTCAAAAGAATAGTTTGAAATGCTTGAATGACATTAGAGAAATTGCGGCATGTCCGCACAAAGACGGGGATGGAGACATAGACGAAGACAAAGACAGAGACAGAAGAGAGAAGAGATTGACTATATGCTTGTTTATTGAACTGCTGCATAGTAAGAGTTTATATGATAGAGATATATTTCATGAATCGGTCTTTAGACAACTTGTGCATAAGAGAAAAATCCCACGAACGGTTCTCGGGGCAATGGGGATCGTTCGCCCTGGGAGGGATTAGAGGAGCACCCTGAGGCAATGAGGTCCTCGCAATCAGGGGGGTGTTTACGTCTATAGAGCATGAGTTTTCCATGGACCATCATGTAGTTAGGTCGCATGTTAGGTTAGCCTTCTTGCATACCTAACTGTTTGATGCAAAGACGGACATAGAAAAGAGAACCTTATACATATATGTTTATGTAAATTATTGCTAACTTGTATGTCTGTTGCAGGGATAACAGTTCTGCGATAGGATAAGAATCGATGAATAAGTGATATTCATGCTATCGAACATGCTCTTCTGTATTGAATGCTTTCATAGAGAAGTCTTATTTTTGTTTATGCTTCTATCTCGTTCACACGATAAGTTGTTAATTGATAATAAGAGAAAGATAGAGATGCTAAGAGAGAGATGCTATGAGGAAAGTCCACTATATGCATAGTCTAAAGTCTTTAAAAAAAATAAATATGACTTACGAGACACGCTGCGCACTAGAGATAGTAAATAAACCTTGCATATCGTGCATGAATGGCTTGCCTTGCCTGCTTGCCTATATATATCGAAAATGAACTCTGTTTTAAAGATGTTTCCAAAAGAAGTAATATGATTTTTCTTGTACTGCATGAAACGAACATAGGTAAAACTAGAAAGATCACTAGTAAAGAAATATTTTGCCACATGCTTACTTAGCGTTAGTTTCAGGAAATGTTGATTCTGTTCATTGATTTTATACTCACAAGTACTTTCTCCAAAGTACTGACCCACCAAAAGTTTGCTTGTTCTCCGGTGCTGGATCGTCCGAGGAAGCGATAGTCGTGCCTCATCCCCATGACTCAAAAATCTATAGTCGATGCCTTAAGCCGTATCGAGATTGCTTTGAGCTGCTTTTATATAGAGGGATATAATGTATGGAGCGATGTCATTGTAATCGAGAGAAAGAGAGCTTGAGAAAACTGTAATCTCTGCCAAGCACCGCTTGTAACACATCTTGATTATCAATAAAGAGCTTATTTTTCATATGTCATTGTGTTCTTTACTTTTCTGCAATATTGTGTCGTTGCTCCCGTCTTGAATAGCTTACTTGCCATTGTTCAAGCTTTGGCCTTGTGTAAGTGCAACTTAGGCTTCCACGGTATCATGCCTAAGCAAGGACAAATTGGTCCCGTAATGACCCAAGCGAGGACGAACAGCGTCCCTACGAGACCGGGGCATGACAAGATGGGAGACTAATAGTGCTCCCTGAGGTATTGGTCCATCAAGATCTTGGAGGTGTGGCTATTAGAATGGTGGATGGAGGCTAAATGAAAAGATGGGAGGCTAATAGTGCATCATGAGGAATCGGTCCTTCGGGATCTTGGGGATGTGGCTATTAGAATGCTAGATGGAGGCTAATAAATGGGAAAGACTAGTAGTGCGCCCGGAGGGTGTGGCTATTAGAAAGGAAGTGGTAATTCTGATAGGAAGAGAAGAGTTAGAGAAGTTGGCATGTTCAGGAGATTGTCTATCATAGAATTTTATCTGGTAGAGCTACATACCAGGTAGTTAGGTCAAATGCTAGGATAGCCTTCTTACATACCTAACTGTTTGATGCAGAGACGGAGAAAGAATATAACATATATGTTTATGTAAATTGTTGGTAACTTATATGTCTGCTGCAGGGTTAACCGTTCGACGAAGGATAAAAATCACTGAATAAGTGATATACATGTTATCGAACGTGTCCGCTTGTATTAATCGCTTTCATAGAGAAGTCTCTATTTACGTATATGCTTCTATCTCGTTCACACAATAAGATGATAATTGTTCATAAGAAGAGAGAGATAAACGATAACAAAAATGGTCTACTAGATGCATACCAGAGTCTTTAGAGAATGAATATGGCTCACGAGACACGTTGCACACCAGAGATAGTAAATAAACCTACATATTGTGCATGAACTTCTTGTCTTGCATGCTTGTATGTATTCAAATATGAAATATATTTTTCCAGATATATTTTTAAAGAAATATAATCTGACTCTTATCATTTACTACATGAAATAAACTTAAGTAAAACTAGCAAGATCACTAGTAATGTAATATTTTATAACATGATTAGTCAGTGTTCATTTTAGAGAGTATTGCTTCTGTTCATTGTTTTTGTACTCACCAGTACTTTTCCTAAAGTACTGACCCCCCACAAGTCTTGTTCGCAGGTAATGGATGGTCAGCAGAAGCGGTAGCCGAGCCTTATCCTTAGGAGACGGAGATTAGGAGTCGATGCCTTAAGATATATTTAGATATTTTAGGATGCTTTTGTATAGAGGGACATATATATGGAACAATGTTATTGTAGTCAGAGAAACTCGTGCCTTGAGCTTCGCTTCGTACACTCAGATGGATTGTTGTTTGTAATACTGCTCCTTCGCTGCAAACTTGATCAGTTCGATGATAAAAATATGACTAACGTTGTTGCCTTGTGCGAGGACAACTCTAGGCTCGCACGAAATTACGTCCCGATGAGAAGGATCATCCCACGGGAGCGCTGGTGTAGTAATTTTACGTCCAGCAGGGACGATTGGGACCATGGCAGATCGGGGCGTGACACTCCTGACCTCTACATCAATGGGTATGTAGCAACCATATAATTTGTGCTACCACATCTCTTGTACAACCTATTTTTTGCTCCACAAATATTCCTGGTATGGCCTCCCTTGCCACAATAAGTGTAACCCGTCGGTGTTATCTGTCGTTGTTGTTGTTGTTGTTGCTTCAGCAGCTGCTGCCGAGTCGGTGCCATCGCCATTGAGGTTACTGGCCTCCTAGGTGTTGTGTCATGAATACGAAGGCCGGGGGATAGCCTCCATTGTGCTGACATTCGGGGTATTACTCCTCCTCTACTACTCTGAGCGTGAGACCTCTTCTGACCCCCTGTCCTTGACGCCAACCTCTGAAAAGTAAGTTCATGTCTCCTAGCCGCCACCAATATGGCATCAAAAGTCTGATAGTTGTGCCCCTCTACCAACCGAAAATCTCTAAATGAAGCCCCTGCCGGAACCCCATGGCCCTATCTAGCTCTGTCGCCACCATTGTCGGCACGAATCTACTCAGTCGGCTAAACTCTTTAGTGTAGCCATCTACTGTTCTACCAGACTATTTGAGGCTAATAAACTTTTGCTGCAACTCAAACTGAGCTATAACTCTAAAGTACTTCGTCATGATCCTGGTCCTAAAGTTGTCCTAAGAAATTTATGGCATTAAGCCAACCTTCTTCGATGTCCACCAATCTCGTGCAAGATCAAGAAGTTGTAGCTGGACCTGGTCAACCTCTTCCTCAACCGGAACCTTAGCTGCTGCTAAAATATCATCAATGTCCTGGAGCAAATCGTCTGTCATAATGGCATCCTCCGTACCATCAAAATATTATGGGTTAAGTCGACAAAATATAACCGACGTCCCCGAATCTACCCTTTCACCCCTATCCAGAGCCGTATGTAACCCTTGGTTCAACAAGGCATTCTGATCTTGATACTGATATTGTTGGTGTTGTTCCACTGCCATCTGATGATGTTAGCTCTTTCTCTTCAGTTATGGTATGCCCATCATTCCCCTAATGATATGCAATAAGGTTGGGGTATCAAGAGTTGCTGGTACCGCTGGTGCTACTGGTGGCATTGGAACTTTGGGTACCCTGGGTTCTACTTGCACCACTACTGGTTCTACTCAAACCTTCCCCAGAGAAGGTTGTGCCCCTCGATGTGGTCCAACCGAACCCTGCTCTACTGGACCTCCTGCCACTCCTGCTCCTTCATCAACCGAGGGAGGGGAATCCCTAAAGTAAAGGACACAAAACACAAGACTCATCAAGAATAGAACAAGAAGGAATCAAGGACAATCAGTTGGATGATTCAAGTTGAGAATCGAGAAAGACGAGTCCAGGATTTCAAGGAGAACGTGTTTAATTAAGACTCAAAAGATCATGACACCCCACAAGCCTGAAAATAGGACCTGCATGGGCCACCACTAAAACCTTGTCACCTTACAGTACCATAATACGGAGACAGACATGGCCAACTCCCCCGTACAAGGTATAGAATGTCATATAACGGTCATAATTATAGAAAACTAGGGAGTGTTTGCTATATTCAAGTCTCTTAGGGTCTCAGAACAAGTATGTCTCAATTATTCAAGCAAGTAGAAATAAACATAGAGCATGTAAGATAAAGTAATAAGGAGTCACAAACTCTTCATCAAAATGTTCTAGGAGTCTAGCCGTCAAAATTTTAAGCTAGTAGAGTATCAATAGTTACAAATTCGAGGTCAGCTACAGTCTGATTATATTACAGTCATGTAAAAAGGGGACTAATATTCAAACAAGTTAGCTAATTGGTGCCAGTGGCTAAACACCCAAAGGAATAGAATTTAATAAACGAGTAGTGAATAAAGAACCCACTCGTTGCCCTCAGCGGTCGTGCGTCTGGTGTGTGCCATCCGTGGGAAGATAAGTTGGATCCTCATATCCTTGCTCCAAACTTGGCCATGGAAAACCAGTAGGGTTAGACCCCAAATAGCAAGTACCACAAGGAACCACGAATAAAGAAATAAAACGAATAAAGCATATAGTGCAAGCGCCAAGAATCATTGGCTTGGCCCCATCATCGAGATAACATGACACTCTTTCACCAAACAAGGACAGAAGATGCCATATCTTACGAGATAAGGTACGTCCCATGATTATGGTCAATCTGAGGTTCTGTATTATAGTTCGATCCATGTTCCATTATAGCATAATAGCCCAACTCCCGAATCAAACAAAGATAAGAGATGAACCACGACTACATGACAGTTCATGTTCCCAAGCTACTAGCAAAAAAATAAAAATCACAAACAAGGTTATAATCGACCAAGAAAGTTACAGCTTGTTATGTGGAGTCTGGGGCTATCCCAGAGATAATGCATAGTAAGTATCCTCAAATCATGCTATGTCGAACAGGGCTAACCGAGCCAAGATTATTCAGGAAAACGAGCAAGATCGCATCAATTTTCCGTAGGGTCCCCACGCTAATAAATCAGTAACAGTTTTAAATTTCCTATAGGAAATAGTTGGCTCAGTTTAAATATAAAAGTCAAATATTTTACTCCACTATATGCATATGATATACAATATCTGTGGTGGCCAGCCCTGCACGCCTCAAAAAATAAACAAGGGGAGGCCCATCATGCACGATCTCAGGATACCATTCCCTCCGCATGTTCTATTAGCTTTTATGTTACCAAATTAATCCTAAGGTTATATGGAACTCTATGTCGTGGCCTCATGGATAACCCCCTTAAAGATGTTGTACAACATATGGGCACGCTTGGTACGAATCATTATATGTATCATGAGTCAAGTCATGATTCACCCATGTGTGGATACAACATTCAAACAAGAATTAACCTAGCCACGCTATGGTTCTGACCAATTATCATTTTCGTGCCAAGGAGTTCAATATAACACATCGAACAGGAGTCATATCATACCTTAGTGTGCATATTGGCCAATGGCCCACACTTAGTGTACAATAAAGCAATTAGAAACAAACAAGCAGGAAAATATATCAGCACGGATACCATAACCAAGTTAGGATACCAATCTTATCAGTTGGTCACAGGAATCATATCTTGATCTAGTTAGGAATACAATTGGTCAGGAATATGTCATTTCATATAATCAGTCCAGATCACAAATGTCTCATTAATTCCTCGAGTTCTTGGATCATAGATCATTAGTCATAGTCAAGCTATCATGAATCACTAATCTAGAATAGGCACAAAGTGAATAATAGAACCTACACATGCACAAACAATCAAAGGGGTATCCAAGGCATAGGCATACTAAACCTAGAGCATACTATTAGAAGCATCCTACCGTATGGAATAAAGAATACACAGGCAAAGCCTGGCGTATAATCCAGGGTGCTCATAGTTGGCGTACTTGAACAAAGCGCTCAGGGATGTTAGGGTGGCATACTAATTCAAGCAAGCGAGCACCCAAGGTTTACGTACTATAAACAAGAATTAAACAGTTAGGGGTCAGCGTACTTCATCGTAGTACGCGAGCAAGCAAACAAGGGATGGCGTACAAAGCCGAGCAACCAAAAGAATAGCGTACATAACAATGTAGCGAGTAGCTAAGAAACAAAACACTAGTCCCAAGAGGGCTCGGCAGTCGAGGGCACGACAGTTGAGAACTCAGGGATCGAGACATGCCAAAATCAAGGCTCTCTAATCGAGGCATAATCGGGGCAGAGTACGCCAATGACATGGGAAAGGATGGAATACAATTACGCGCACTAACAAAATAGAGTATGGCGTACTCTGTCTCAGTACTGCCAAGGTTCCTATCAAAAGTGCGCTAGCCTATTAGCCCAAAAGTACGCGAGCTGTTGGAAAACATAAAAAGTGTGCCAAGTTGACAATGGCATACTTTTGCTAGAAAAGTGAATTCAGCGAATCAATTGTACGCCAAGGCTGAGAATTTCCAAAAATACGCCAACAAGAGCTTTATAAGAGTTCTTCTCCCTTGGGTGTTTTTGTAAGAAAGTGGCATCACTTGGGAAGTACGCACGAGTTAAAAAGTTTTGCGGATCATACTGAAAGTGTGCCCAAGATACAATTCCTCCTGTATACTTCTCTGAGCATTGTTCTTCTTCTACAACCGACCTATAATTGGTGAACTCAGAGCTTGAGCTCGAGACTATAGTAGTGCTTAAACCAACAAAAATTTAAAACCAAGAAACCCAAGCTCGAACCATGAACCAAGAAACTTTGAAATTACATAATTTTTATGGGATCACTCCCTAGAAAAATATAATCATAAAACCCAACAAAACTTAGATCTAAACCAGCTCAAGCTCCAAAACCGAAAACACCAAGAAGTAGCCATGACCCAAGAACATCACAGGAACACAAGAGTTAAATTAAACAATAACCAAATATAAACAAAGTATATTATAGCAAGATCATGTCTCTTAATATTTATAATGTGTACTTGCCAATGAAGAAACCGGGAGCAAACAAGAAAATGAACAAGTGAGAAGAGAGAAGATAACGAGGACATATATATATATATATATATATATATATATATATATATATATATATATATATATATATATATAGGCTCGGGTATCGTGTGAACCGATGGATCTTTCCAACCAAACCTGGCCACATACCCTACCTACCACCACACAAAATATGCCATATACGCCGGCCTCCACCCGAGTTTGCTGGAATACGCACAAGTGCACCAAGACTATACGTATTGTGGTACACCAGGAAAGGGGAGTGACAGATTATGAGCAAGGTTCTTCATGTGTTTTAATGTGCATGTCCGTATAATATTTTTGTGCATATTTTCTTGTAGTTCTGTATACATATCTGCGTAAAATTTGTGCGAATCGCTTTTGTTTCACTGGATGCGAGAGTTGTGTGCAGATTATGTTGATTGCAGATCTGGATAGTTATGGAAGATAAGTTCAAATTTAAATCTATCCAAATCTTTTAGGATTAATTCTAATTTATTTTGTTATTATCCTACCATAATTAGTGACGGCCAGATTTAGAGTTAGTATTTTCACCTGTCCCTATAAATATTTTCTTCATGCCTCCTTTTGAAGAAAGAAAAAATTTGAAAGACATAAGAGAATAGAAGTTGTGGCCGCCACCTTCGTCCAGGACTTCATTCCAGTTGGTAACATATGTCCATAAGTTCTTCATGAGAACATGCTGGTATCTGGGAGCAGATCATCGATAGAGGACGAATCTTACTTTAAGCAACGGTGGTATTCATCACCCAGCTTGATCTTTGTCGACATCGCCAAAAAATTAATATTGTGTAAAGTTGAGCAAACTTTTTATTTATTGGAAATTGACATACAGTATAAGAGAATCCCTAATACAGAAGGATCTAAGTACAATAAAAATTTGGACAAGTATGACGGTGGAGATCGAGCACTACAGCGGCTCCTTTACTCTGTTGACGATCCGGGACCAAGGAGGTTGACGAGACTGGCGCTTCTACCTTCTTCTCCTTTTCTCCTCTGAGCTGCCTGTATGTGTTCTCTTCTGCCTTCTTTTTCACGATGGAGGCCCCCTTCTTTTACGTGGGAAACGCCCACTATTTATAGATGTGGGAAGGCATGCTGCCATATAGTGGTGTATGTTACAATTAGCAGTGCATAGAGCCATAGGCTGCCATGTGTTCAACTTAGATTTGGGGTTGATGGTCCTCATAATACTCATGACACATGTCATATGATAACTTTGATTGCACTTGGGGAGTATGTTCACCTGGCACATGGAGATTAATGGAGCAACAGTGGCACATGGCGTTTGTCAACCCTTTTTTCTGGCGTACTTTGGCGCATATTGTTTGCTAGCCCGGCCATTGTTAGACCGGATCCAAGAATAGTGAAGAGGGTGGGTTTGGTTGGGTTGGTGGCATGTATGGCCTGAATGGGTTTGAGTGATCCAACGGTCCACATCTCAAACAAAAACCTATATATTCCCATTTCTCTCTTTCTGTCTCTCTCTCTCTTTGCTCATTATTTTCTTTCCATTTTACTCTCTTATGTTTTCTCTCTCCCTCTGTAAGAAAGTACATCTTGCATAAGAGAAGAATCATGGATTTATACATGCTTTTAGTTCTTAATTTTTTTGTTTATTTCTAGCTCATATTATTGGGACCTAGCACCCCTTTATCTTTAATACTTGTTCTTGATTTTCTTGGATGGAATTACATTAACCTGAGTTTGGGTCGATGGGTTCACTTTTGTTTTCATTGGGTTTGATCTCCTAAAACCTTATATTTTATAAAACTAATTAGCTCATAGTATAGATCACCATATTTTACGTAAGTTTGCTTTTGGTCATGCTTGATTTCGAGTTCAGCTAAGTTCAGTGCTGAAACTTGATACAATATGTATACCAAAATGGCTGACTGGAGAAGAAGAACAGTGATTTTTGAAGAGTATACAAGAGAACCCCTTTGAAGTAGAAATACATATGTTTCACTTTGGGCACATTAGTGTGTTATCCCAACTCTTTGTGCGTACTAAACATATTGCACTCAGTCGCCTAGCAAAAATATGTCAGTCATACTCCTTGAGTTAGTGGCACACTTTCGAGAGTAACCCAGTTGGCGTACTTTGATTCGTATTCAATCAAAGTTCTCCGTAGAAAACCAAGAGAAAGTGTGCCACAGTCAGTCAGCGCACTTTCTTTGTGTTGGCAATCTGACACAGTTTTTCTATGTTTCGTCAGTCGGCGCACTTTTCTTAAATTTGGTTTGCTTGCGGACTTTCTTCCCTCTTCATTTTCTTAGGGACGAAGCTTTGGTTAGTTTCTTGATTTTTGTGTTATTGATTTGTGTGCTCCTCGACTGTCGAGCTTTGACCTCGGATTGTGTGTTGTCTTTTTGCTAGCTTGTCCGCACACTTTCTTTGAAAGCACTCATTATTCTTGCCCGTGTACTTTTATCGAGTGCATCGTGTTGGTTAACTTGACAAAGTGTAAACCCTCTCACCTAAAATTAGGTCTACTTGGCATAGATAGAGAAATTAGGGTTAGTTTTTATCCAATTTAAATTAGGACACGGCATTTTATTTAATTATAAAATATTTATATCACCTAGCGCGCCTTACCGTTGCTTCGATAATTGGAGCACTACACTAGCCATTGCCTTCCTACAAACTTTATACCCTTGCTCTAGATGTGCCAGCCATCTATTCTGACCTTGGTGTAACTTATAATTATACTCTATTGTGCTATATTTTGGTCGCACAATAATCGTCGCGGACGTTATTTTCTAATTCTAAATAATTTTGACTTTCTATCCTTGTGCGTTCTAATTTAAATTGGAGACACAATCTTGACCGTTTTGTGCAACCCAAATTTATGATAAAATTTTACTCTGATCCCTCTATGTCCATGACACTTGTGTCCATCCAAATTTTATTCTCATGTACTTCTAATTAATTCTAAAATACCGTGCGCATTAATTTTAATTAATTTAAACCCAATTTTCATCTTTGTACAATTTTCCAATTATTGGGCACTTTTATGCAAAAGTGCATTGAGGTGTCTACACCATTGGATAATACATGAAGAAATCCAACTTTCTCCCTTCATACGAATTTTCTCATAATTTTTGGAATGTGCAACACGCAACATCGCCCCCTTATTTTAAACCTATCCTTGCATTTAAACAATGTAATTTTGGCATTCCAAACACCCCCATGTGAGCCCAAGGCCCAACTCCAAGGAGGTATTGACCAAGCCCACTCCTAGGTCAACAAACCCCTAGCTCACATGTATAAATATACAATATTATTCCTTTTTCCTTTCCTTTTCTATTTTTCACCAAAACCCATATACATCCAGCCGACCCATCCCTTCTCTCCCTGTTCATCTCCTTCCCGCTGCCAGCCCGTCGCCGGAGCCCGCCGTCCTCGTCGAAGCTCCGCCTGGCCTGGCCGACCACCAAGCCACCACCTTGGCAGCACAGCCTCAACCCCGCACGAGCCTCTCCTCCGGTCCCCGTCTGCACCCGTCCCCGTCTCCTCATCGACGAGAACCCGCTGCTCGCCTGCCTCGACCCCGCCGGCCTCGCCAACCCGCCGTGAACCCAATTTCCTCCCTGCTCCCTCCTATTTCCTTCGCCTGACCCACAAACCACCATCACCATCATCTCCGTTCCCCTCCGCCAGAACCAAGACATCACCACCAGCACCACCGGCATCGACTAGCAACACCTCCACCTCCTTCCCCCGCAGCGCTGAGTAGCTCCTCCCCAACCTCTCCGCCTGATCGACCACCGAGCACTCCTCCCCGACTCGCCCGGAGCACCACCACCCCGCACCCTGAGCTTCTCCTTCTCTCGTCTGAGAGCAACACCCCCGAGCCTCCACCTCCCTGCTCGACCACCTCCCGTGGCCGGACCTCCCCTCCCCCTGGCCGAACTCTGGTCAGCAGCAACATCACGAGCATCACCACCCCATCATCATAGTCCTCTTTAACCCTAATCAATGCCTTCCCCATCATCATCGCCTTCACCATTATCTTCACCATCATCTTCATCATAACCATCATTTATTATCATCCTCACCTCATCATTATCATCTCACACTAAGCATCTTAAACCCTAATCATCAATATTGTCATCACCATCATGTAATTATTATTATAATCATCACCATCATCTTCACCATGAGCATCACTATCATCATCGTCGCCAAAGTCATAATCATCTCCATCATCGTAGTTATCACCTCATCATAACCCCAATCATCGTCATCATCGTCGTCATCGTCGTCAACCACATCGTCGTCACCATCATTCTCGTGCGCGTACCTTGAGGTTCGAACCTGTCCCTCGTCTCCTTTGTATGTGAGCTTCTGTATATGCTATTAGGACATGAGTATTGCTTTATGACTGTTAGTTGATATCGGACCCTGAGTCGGTAAACCCAATGACTTGTACGCGTACACATATGCATATTAGAATTTAAGTAATATATATATATATATATATATATATATATATATATATATATATATATATATATATATATATATATATATATATATATATATACATATACATATACATATATAGATGGATGTATTATATAAGTAATTATATGCTTGTGAATATATATGTATTCATATTGTACGACCTTAGGACACTATGGATTATCCCGTGTTTATCTTGACCATGTTGACCCTAAGGACATGTTAGATGACTGCCTTGTGTACTTTACATACTGGCCTAGACACATATTATTTTGACTGTCTGATTTTGGATACAACATTTAATATAGGACACCCGCGTAATTAGTCGCGCAATTGACCATGTTAGTTGACCCGTGTCATCCCTAGTGTACCCTCTGAGTCCAGTGTGTTCTTGGTTGTATATGTATTAGTGTAATGATTAATGTGTACTGTATTATATTATATGTATATAGGACTGTTGGATTTATCTGCACGACTTCCGGAGCAGGTTACTGGTACTACGCAGCTTTTTTGCCAGGCAAGTATACCTTGCCTTGTTGTACTGTATAAATTTTAGTTATTATTTAGTTGCATATTTATTGTTTAGATTTTTATAACTGTGTGCGTCCAAGAGAGAATCAGTTGCAGTTAACAAATACGTTAACGTTAGGACTTGTGTCTGACCTAGTGTCTAGTGGACCCACCTAAAGTTGTAGAATTATTGGTATGACTCCCAGGCCTTGACACGTATCGTTGCACGTCACAGAGTGAGTTCATGTAGGGACGCGTGCCTCATACTCAATTGGCCATCGGTCTGAGCAACGCGTGTGACGGTATTTAGCTTAGTTGTTTATTTTTATAGAGACTTGCACTATAGTACGAGATGTCCATGTCGTGTTCGCGACTTGTATATCTACATTGGACGGGGAGGACGACTAGTAGGCGTATGGGATACCCCACTTCCTTTATTTAGATTCCACGTTCGACGGAACAATATGGATGATATACTATACAGATTCCCCGTTCTACGGAGCGGTATGGACGTTATACTATTCAGATTTCCTGCTCTTCGGAGCGGTATAGACGTTATACTATTCAGATTCCCCGTTCTTCGGAGCGGTATGGACATTATACTATGCAGATTCCCCGTTCTTTGGAGTGGTATGGACGTTATTATATTACATAGTGCCCTTGTATGGGGGCATATGTGGCATATACTAACCAGTCATGATGATTGGTAAATTATGTCCGCATATGTCTAGCCGACACTTTTCCATACATACTTAGTTGTTCTCAAATTGTATTTTACTTAGATGGTTAGCACACCCCTTTATTTATTCAGTATTTACTCTATGGCATACTTCTATGTATCTTGTTATGTCCCTCTAAGGACCTGATCCCTTTCCAGGTGTAGATGTTTATGACTATTCGCAGGAGCGCAAATCCGGACTGGTTACTTATATTCCATGGAGGTCTTCTCTTCGAGCCTCGTGATCGTTAGATATGGTACTTATATTGCATTTATCTTGTTTATTTTATACTCTAGTTGGGCAGTGGATTTATTTCCATCCGACTGTCATCCTTTGGTACTTCATATTGAGATCTAGTTACATAGTTATTGGCTATCCATTTATTCATTAATTATTGTGGATAAGAATTAGATTATACACTGTGACTTGTGATAGTTTTACCACTTGTGAATTATGGTTCATATTACAGTGTACGCAAGTGTTATGGTTTCCATATATTAGAGTTGCCATATATATGTGGCTGGCATGCTTATGTGTCCTAGTCCTATGCATTTTGGGACTGGGGCATAACATGTTTTAAGTGGTGGCCCATGCAGGTCGAGTGCATATTATTTCGGTTACGTTACTGTACCGAGCAAGCCTGCACCTAAGAATAGAGTATAGGATCTCATCCATAATTGACTATGATTCACCTTCCTTCCAATCTGTTCTTTTTGAATAGCTGTATCCTGCTTGATTTATGTGCTTCCCTAATAGTTCCTTGAGTACAGTCTTCTCCTAGAATATAGAAGTCCCTGTTGTTAGATAATAAGTAGGGTAACCTTCCTATTAAGAGTACAACTAGGATAATGACACATCACCGAGTTAGAATACTTAATGAACCCTAGCAACCCTTACTTGTAGAATGATTGACCATTATCCCTTGATAATTAGGGATGACTTGAGAGTAGTATAGACACAACTAGAGTGAGTTATAAATTCAACCATATTGTTTGACCCTAGCATTGAGGGACCAATAGAAATCCAAGGTTGAATAATAGGACCAAAACCTAACTTTCATAAGTGAGATAGTATTAGAGAACCATAAATTTGGATCATTATCCTATCATTAGCAGACAGCACCTTAGAAAACCTAAAGGAATAAAATAATATTTTTCTTGATCATACCTCAAACACAGATATTAGCATAGCATCTTCCCTTAGGAAACCATGATATTATCAAGAGTCTCTCTATTTTAATTTCATATCTTGTTTCCTTGCAACCTTAACGCTCGCTAGTTGTGCGACAACTAAATTATGTTCTTCCTTTCTTCATCTTTCAACTCGTGCCGCATAACTCTTATGATTGTAGGTCAAGTAATTTTATTTCATGTTAGGATATACAGCTTGCTAGGATTATAGTTTTTACTCTTGAATTTTGAAAATTTTGTGCTTGGTAGTTAGAGCATGATAGTTTTGAGTTATCCTTGTAGATTATGACTTGATAATTATCCTTTAGTTTAGAATCACATAATTTGTACCCCCACCTCGATACGAGTTATATCCTCTTTTCCCTGAAGGCCAGTAACTTTTTTATTCGTATCATTGACACTTGTTCTATGAGCACTACGACTAAGATTAAGATGACCATTACCTATATGATTCAATAGGAGACCCTAACAGTACTAAGATCTGTTCCTCGTATAGCCCAATAAGAGTTTATACTTTATTTACAAGAACAAGGTTATTTTATAGATTCCCCTTGAGACTGTCACAGTATTAGTTAATTATTTTAAGTTGGGTAGTATGCTTCACAACCTAGTAACACGTAATCCTGTTGACTCATTATTGAAGTATAACTGAATGACATTAACTGTATACTAGCATAAGACGATAGTATTTAGTCAGACTATAGAACTTAGAGGTCCATACCTCTATTTGGCCTACTAGCGACTTAGACAAAGAGTTAGTTTAACAACTGTAGAGACTGTAGAGTCTTATCTTCTGTGTGAACTTGAATTAGTTTGTAACTTCTCTCATCATAATCCAGCATATATATATTTTCTAAACTACCTTGACTTATGCTGCTAGTATAGCCTAGTTTTGCAAGCTTACTCTTCTATCAAGCTTGATCATGATACATGTATTATTGGGTATACACACTAATATATTTCAGAATCAGTGTATTAAGGTCTAGCTAACCTTAGTGCACTTGGTTTGCTCTTCGCATGACTACTTTACGTGGATTGAGATATATAGTTGACTAGTAAATGAATGTACTTGCCCTCTAGAAGTATCTGAGCATATCATATCAGTTATATAACTGTACTGATATGAGCATATGAATAAAAATTACCAAAATAGGATTTTAATCCACAACTGCCTTGATAATTCCCATTAAATTCTTTAAACGCCTTGATCCCCATACTTGTATTCTATTACCCCCACCTTAAATTCTTTATTATTATTTTCCTTCTTTCCTCATTTCGGAAAGACGAAACCTCGAGCTTGGTATAAGTTTGATATACAGATAGTACTAGATATACCCCATAGACCAATCATATTACTAGATGACTATCTTTTATAACTGATTAAGGGTATATCATATATGATACATTTGGTGTTAATTTTTTGAGGATTGAGTAACATAATTAAGTAAATTTGAGGAATAATTTTTCTTAAATGTAAGAGCCTTATGTGATAGATGGGTAAATTTTAAATTGGGAAGAAGTTGCATTGTCAACTTGAGAGAAATTTCTTTTGGATTGTGATCGAGTAAAATTTGATTGAGAGGTTCAAGTCATTTTAATTTTGAAAATTTTAAAAAAAAGATTTAGATTATGATGATTTAATGGATTTTAAAAACCTTGATATGGCAAACCAAATAATTATAATTTGAACAGGATTTAAATTTAGAGTATTGAAGGTTGAATCATCGATTTAAATCTTGAGAAAAATAAATAGAACTCTAAACATGAACATCGACGGATTGAATTCCAAATTTGATGATTTGAATTAAGAATTAAATTTTTGATTGTGGATTACATATTTGAAATATTGAGGATGTAAATTAAATTTAAAATTTGAAGAGTACGGAATTCACAAGTTAAAAATAGAAATAATATTTGAGTAGAATTATTTTCCAGAGGAGATTATGATAGTTGAAAATAGTGGTATAAAATTTATACGCATTATTTAATTCTTGAAGATGTTATATAGATTTAATTTAAATTCGGATGTTGATGATTTAAAAAAGTGAGAAGAGATTACAATAGATTGGATTTTGAATTGAACAGTGATTATCTTATTTTTGAGGCGATTAAGATAGATTTGATTAGAATTCTAAATTATCGCAAAGAGATTGCGATTGACTTGCCTTATGTACGTGAAGGATTAACTAATTATACCTTATTTTAATTTTGAGGACGAAATTATTTTAAGTTGGGTAGATTGTAAACCCCCTCACCCAAAATTAGGTCTACTTGGCATAGATAGAGAAATTAGGGCTAGTTTGTATCCAATTTAAATTAGGACACGGCATTTTATTTAATTATACAATATTTATATCACGTAGTGTGCCTTACCGTTGCTTCGATAATTTGAGCACTACACTAGCCATTGCCTTCCTACAAATTTTATACCCTTGCCCTAGATATGCCAGCCATATATTCTAACCTTGGTGTAACTTATAATTATACTCTCTTCTGCTATATTTTGGTCACACAATAATCGTCACGGACGTTATTTCCTAATTCCAAATAATTCTGACATTGTATCCTTGTACGTTCCAATTTAAATTGGAGACACAATCTTGACTGTTTTGTGCAACCCAAATTTATGATAAAATTTTACTCTGATCCCTCTATGTCCATGACACTTGTGTCCCACCAAAATTTATTTTTATGTACTTCTAATTAATTCCAAAACACCTTGCGCATTAATTTTAATTAATTTAAACCCAATTTCTATCTTTGTGTAATTTTTTAATTGTTGGGCACTTTTATGCAAAATTGCAGTGAGGTGTCTACACCATTGGACAATACATGAAGAAATCCAACTTTTCCCCTTCATACGAATTTTCTCATAATTTTTGGAAAGTGCAACGCGCAACATCGCCTCCTTATTTTAAACCTATCCTTGCATTTAAATAATGCAATTATGGCCCCCCAAACACCCCCATGTGAGCCCAAGGCCCAACTCCAAGGAGGTGTTGACCAAGCCCACTCCTAGGTTAACAAAACCATAGCTCACATGTATAAATATAAAATATTATTCCTTTTTCCTTTCCTTTTCTATTTTTCACCAATACCCATATACATCCAGCCGACCCATCCCTTCTCTCCCTGTTCATCTCCTTCCTGCTGCCAGCCCGTCGCCGGAGCCCGCCGTCCTCGTCGGAGCTCCGCCTGGCCTGGCCGACCACCAAGCCACCACCTCCATACAGCACAGCCTCGACCCTGCACGAGCCTCTCCTCTAGTCCCCGACTGCACCCGTTCCCGTCTCCTCGTCGACGAGAACCCGCCGCTCGCCTGCCTCGACCCCGCCGGCCTTGCCAACCTTCCGTGAACCCCATCTCCTCCCTACTCCCTCCTCTTTCCTCCGCCTGACCCACAAACCACCACCACCACCATCATCTCCATTCCCCTCCGCCTGAACCGAGACATCACCACCAGCACCACCGACATCGAGCAGCAACACCTCCACCTCCTTCCCCCGCAGCGCCGAGTAGCTCCTCCCCGACCTCTCCGCCTGATCGACCATAAAGCACTCATCCCCGACTTGCCCGGAGCACCACCACCCCGCACCCTGAGCTTCTTCTCCTCTCGTTTGAGAGAAACACCCCCGAGCCTCCTCCTCCCTGCTCGACCACCTCCCCTGGTCGGACCTCCCCTCCTACTGGCCGGACTCTGGTCAACAGCAATATCACGAGCATCACCACCCCATCATCATCGTCCTCTTCAACCCTAATCAATGCCTTCCCCATCATCATCGCCTTCACCATGATCTTCACCATCATCTTCATCATAACCATCATCCATTGTCATCCTCACCACATCATCATCATCTCACCCTAAGCACCTTAAACCCTAATCATCCACATCATCATCACCATCATATAATCATCATCATGATCATCACCATCATCTTCACCATGAGCAACACCATCATCATCGTCGCCGTAGTCATTATCATCGCCATCATCATAGTTATCACCTCATCATAACCCTAATCATCGTCATCATCGTCGTCATCATCGTCAACCTCATCGTCGTCACCATCATTCCCGTGCACATACCCCGAGGTTCGAACCTGTCCCTCTCTTCCTTTTTATGTGAGCTTGAGTATATGCTATTAGGATATGAGTATTGCTTTATGACTGTTAGTTGATATCGGACCCTGAGTCGGTAAACCCAATGACTTATATGTGTACACATACGCGTATTAGAATTTAAGTGATATATATATATATACATATATAGATGGATGTATTATTTAAGTAATTATATGCTTGTGAATATATGTGTATTCATATTGTACGACCTTAGGACACTGTGGATTATCCCGTATTTACCTTGACCATGTTGACCCTAAGGACATGTTAGATGACTGCCTTGTGTACATTTACGTACTGGCCTAGACACATATTATTTTGACTGTCTGATTTTAGATACAATATTTAATATAGGACACCCGCATAATTAGTCGTACAATTGACCATGTTAGTTGACCCGTGTCACCCCTAGCGTACCCTCTGAGTCCAGTGTGTTTTTGGTTGTGTATGTGTTAGTGTAATGACTAATATGTACTATATTATATTATATGTATATAGGACTGTTGGATTTATCTGTGCCACTTCCGGAGCAGGTTACTGGTACTACGCAGCCTTCTTGCCAAGCAAGTATACCTTGCCTTGTTGTACTGTTTAAATTTTAGTTATTATTTAGTTGCATGTTTATTGTTTAGATTTTTATAACTGTACGTGTCCGAGAGAGACTCGGGTGTAGTCAACGAATGCGTTGACGTTAGGACTTTGTGTCTGACCTAGTGTCTAGTGGACCCACCTAAAGTTGTGGAGTTGTTGGTATGACTCTCCAGGCATTGACACGTATCATTGCACGTCACAGAGAGAGTTCATGTAGGGACGAGTGCCTCATACTCGACTGGCCATCGGTGTGAGCAACACGTGTGACGGTATTTAGCTTAGTTGTTTATTTCTATAGAGACTTGCATTATAGTACAAGATGTCTATGTCGTGTTCGCGACTTGTATATCTACATTGGACGGTGAGGACGACTAGTAGGCGTATGGGACACCCCACTTTCTTTATTCAGATTCCACGTTCGACGGAACGATATGGACGATATACCATGCAAATTCCCCGTTCTACGGAGCGGTATGGACGTTATACTATTCAGATTCCTCGTTCTTCGAAGCGGCATAGACTTTATACTATTCTGATTCCCCGTTCTTCGGAGCGGTATGGACGTTATACTATACAGATTCTCTATTCTTCGGAGCGGTATGGACGTTATTATATTACATAGCGCCCTTGTATGGGGGCATATATGGCATATACTAGCCAGTCATGACGATTGGTGAATTACGTCAGCATATGTCTAGCCGACACTTTCCCATACGTACTAAGTTGTCCTCAAATTGCATTTCACTTAGATAGTTAGCACACCCCTTTATTTATTCAGTATTTACTCTATGGCATGCTTCTATGTATCTTGTTATGTCCCTTTGAGGACCTGGTCCCTTTCCAGGTGTAGATGTTCATGAGTATTCGCAGGAGCGCAGATTCGGACTGGTTACTTATATTTCGTGGAGGTCTTCTCTTCGAGCCTCGTGATCGTTAGATATGGTACTTATATTGCATTTATCTTGTTTATTTTATACTTTAGTTCGGCAGTGGATTTGTTTCCATCCGACTGTCATCCTTTGGTACTTCATATTGAGATCTAGTTACATAGTTATTGGCTATCCATTTATTCATTGATTGTTGTGGATGAGAATTAGATTATACATTGTGACTTATGATAGTTTTACCACTTATGAATTATTGTTCATATTACAGCGTACGCAAGTGTTATGGTTTCCATATATTGGAGTTGTCATATACATGCGGCTGGCAAGCTTACGTGTCCTAGTCCTACGCATTTTGGGACTGGGGCGTGACACAAAGTGTACTACCCCTTTGAAGGTCGCATACTTTCTTGCGAAAGTACGTCAATATTATTTTTGTGAGTTTGTGTGCCAACCTTATTTCTGTGAGTTTGTGCGCCAATATTACTTTTGTATGTTTGTGCGCCAACCTTGTTTCTGTGAGTTTGTGCACCAACATTGCTTCTGTGTGTTTGCGCGCCAACTTTACTTCTGTGTGTTTGTGTGCCAACTTGCTTTGTGCATCTACTGTTTTCTGCGTACGTTGGGCCCTTTGCTTTGTCTAACATTTACGTTGGTTGAATGATTGTAAGAATGTGGATGACTTATATTTCGATCTTGAATACATATGGACCTAATGACATAGTTATGACTATATACTAAATTGGCTAAGTACCTGACATGATCGTTGTAGATGTGGCCCTATATGCACTTGCTATTTTACTTGATAATTAGATTAGTTTTCCTTGATGACCTTATTATACGTTGGATAGAATAAGAGGCATAGTTCAACTGGGGTTACGTTCTGCAACCCTGGTCCTTGTTTGATTTAAGGGTGGTGGATCGGATCTCGAGGGGTTCTCGCACTACTCTTATCATCATTCATCGATATAATAAAGTGACCAGTAATAGACTATCTTGTCCTGAATAACTTGCTACCTGATAACTTGACAATAATCTTGATACTAGAAGTTGTTTCTGCCCTGACTATTATATCCGTACTGATACACTTAATCGGACCTAGAGTACTAATTGATATATAGTGAGTCATCATGCCACATACTCATGCTACGTGATATATATAATTATTTTTATGCACGGATATGGTTGTTGGATAGTGACTTTAGCCGTGGCTATATAGTATTGATAGTTGTATCACACTTGGCTGAATCCAGATTTAACATTCGAGTGATAATATGGGTTCGTATCAAAAGTGTCCATACTTAAGGTACGCATCTAAGAAGGAATATTCATGTGACCACTCCATGAGATTCCAATTATTTAACTAAGCAACTTAATTAGTAGAGCAATGGGAGGGAACGGTATCTCGAGATCGAACATGTCGAGCCTCCCTAAATTAGCTGGGAATACAGGTTGGCCACTACAGATACTGTATATCATCCGCACTAGTAGAGTGCAGTATCTGATCTAAATATAAGACCGAGTCAGTATCTTTCCTATAGAAAGTCTAGAACTGTTACTGATTATTAATTAGCTCAGGGCCCTTGCAAGGGACTGGTGGAACTTTTACATATATCCTTGCTCATATATCATTGGTTCAGCCAGCCCTGCTCGATTATGGCATGATCTGAGGATACTTATTTATTGCAATAATAGGATAACCTAGAGATCACATACCAAGCCATAATATATGACTAACTGTTTAAATTGCTTGTAATATGTTCCTAGCCAGGAAAGTGGGCTATCGTGGCATGATGATTCAACCCATGTCCTTGTTTTATTGTTGGGTTGCATCATTGTGTTACGATACTCCATGGACTAAAACTATATTATTTCTCCTATATTGTATCTTTATTTGTGTATTGTAACTTATGTTGAGTGGAATTAGGGACAGAGACTGTTGTGGCATGGTAGTTTAATTCATGTCCTTGTTTAGTTGTTGTGTTGCATTGTTGCGTTATGATAGGCTATGGACTGAAACTATGACCCAGAGTTATTTTTTCTTGACCGTAATCAAGGAAAGTATTCTATCTTGAAGTGATAGGGCACTTCCAATCCTTTTTTGGTAAAGGGGTATCGTATCATGTCATGGATGGGACATATGCCAATGATTGTTGGCTCATGCATCTCATGTTATAGATTTGGTTTTGTTTTTTATTTCATATTTTCTTTGTGGTACTTGTTATTTGGGGTCTGACCCTACTGGTTTTGCATTGCCAGGTTTAGAGCCAGTACCTGAGGATCAAGTTTATCTCACCCTCAGTGATGGCACGCACTAGAAGGATAACTTCTGAGGGTCACGAGTGGGTTCCTTTATTCACTGCTCGTCTTTTATAAACTATAATTTTTGGACGTTTAGCCAACCAATACCTGTTAGACGATAAATTTGGACATTAGTTTCTTATACGACTGTATATATTCAGACTCTAGCTGACTCACTGTCATTTATATTTTGATCTTGCATCTAGCACATCATTCTGTACCGCCAGATCTCTAAAGAATATTATGATATAGCATTTGGGACACGTTACTGCTTATTTTAAAATATTCTATATTATTGCTACTGGTTTAAATGATTGAGACATAGAAGTTCTTGACCCTAGGAGACTTGATTGTAGTATGCACCTCCTTGTCTCTATACAATCTTCAAACATTGCAGGTTGTTTCGGTATTCTGCATGTTGTGCTTGGCTGAGTCATTCCTCCGCCTTCCAATATTCTAGATCTGGGGCGTGACAAGGTTTTAGTGGTTACTCATGCAAGTCTGTCCTTTTTTTAGACTTGTGGGGTGGCTTGATCATAGGATGTCTCAATCAAACATGTTCCTCCTTGAGATCCTGAACATGTCTCCTCGAAACTCAGCTTGACCTCTGTACCATTGGTTCCTCGATCATTTCTCATCTTGTTCTTAATTTATCTTGTATCCTTTTCCTTTGGGCTTCTCCAGCCTCGATTATCGGAGCACTAGTAGTTTCATCAAGGCAGGGATCGGTTGGCCCCCAGCAAGAGGCAATACCTGATCCTGAGATCAGGGTAGAACCAGTAGAGGTGCACGAGGAGCAACATGTACCAGAAGCTCCAGTACCCCCGGTCGTACCAGTAGTGCCAGTAGCACTTGATACCTCGACATTACGAGAAATTATACGAGGAATGATGGCAATGCAACAACATCAGTAGCTTCAGCAAGAAGAGCAGAATATCTTGTTGAACCAAGGATTACAGACAGCCTTGGAAAGAAGTGTTAGAGCAGACTCAGGGGCATCAGTGAAGTTCTACCGACTCAACCCAAAGAACTTTGATGGCACGGAGAACCATTACCCCAGATGCTTGATTGTAGAACATTGAAACGATACTGAAAGATGCAAAGGTTCCAGCTGAGGAACATGTTGATCATGTCCGATTGTAGCTCCAGGACCTTGCTAGAGATTGGTGGGCAGTAAAAGAAGTTGGTTTAAGATGACATATCTCATGAGACAACTTCACGGCCTATTTCAGGGTTAAGTATTTTGGAGTGGTAGCACAGTATGAGCTACAACAGAGGTTTATCAACCTTAAACAGTCTGGAAGGACAGTGGATGGCTACGTGGCAGAGTTCTGCAAGCTTAGCAGATTTTTTTCGGCTATGGTAGAAACAGAACCAGAGAGGGCGATGAGGTTACAATATGGACTTTATTTGGAGATTCAACAACTGGTAGAGGGCCATAACTACCAGACTTTTGATGAAATGTTGATCGTATCTAGGCGACACAAGCTGACAATGCGGTTAGCATCATGGACGGGAGGCCAGAAGAGGTCTTATGCACAGAGCTGGGGAGGAGGACTAGTACAACGAATATCAATACCATCTCATGCTGTTCGCATTCATGACACAGTGCCAAGGAGGCCAGTAGCATCGGCAACAATAGTACCAGCTCGGTCGAATCAGACGAGGAAACAACAACAACTGCAATTTAGAGCCTTAGTCGGATGTACATATTGTGGCAACGAAGGCCATATGCGAGATGTGTATAGGGCAGCACGCGGGTTATGTCACAATATGGCAGTCCAGATTATCGAATTTCTAGTTGTCCTTTGGTACAGAGGATTGAAGGACCGACATAGTGGTTAGCAGTGCCAACACCAAGGACAACTCAGTATAGGGGACTAAACCTGGCGATCAGGCCATTATCTCAGCGTCCATTGATGACGCAAACTCAGGTGTACAACCAGCAGATGAATCAGCAGTATGGACAGCAGAGGCCACAACTGTGTATTCAAGGGAGGCAGCAACAAGGAGCACCGCAAGTCCAAGGACAAGCTTTTACCCTATCTCTGGAGGAGGCCATGGCATCAGGTGATGTGGTGGCAGGTAACATTCTTGTTACATATTTTTATGCCATAGCATTATTTGATTCAGGAGTATCCCATTCATTTGTATGTGCATGATTTGTGACACGTATTGGATTATAGTTTAAGTCATTGCCTGAGAGGGTGAATATACTCACTGGTAATGGACTCGTAGGAGTCGGTAAAGTATGTTTAGTGTGTCCAATTGTAGTGTGCGGGCATTTATTACATGCAAAGTTGATCGAGTTCCTTATGGATAACTTTGGCATTATTTTAGGCATGGACTGGTTTAGAGACAATCATACGACGATAGATTATCGTAGGGGTAGAGTATTGTTTAACATCTCGGGCAAGAAAGAATTTATCTTTAATAGAATGGTGAAGGACTAGCATGAAGGTGGAATTGCAGCAGTGGCAGGAGTTGAAGATCAGTTCCCCAGAGTAATTAAAAAAAAAATTTGACGTATTTCTTAAAGAGCTTACATGATTACCCCCAGTAAGAGAAGTGAAGTTCTGCATAGAGTTGAAGCCAGGAGCAGAACTAATTTCAACAAGGTCTAGCAGATGTCACTAATGAAACTTAACCAGTTGTATCAATATGTGGAAGAACTAAAGGCAAAAAAGTTTATTCGAACTAGTGGACCACCATGGGGGGCACTAATAGTTCTAGTAAAGAAGAAGGATGGGTCAACATGGTTATGTATCGACTATAGGTAGTTGAATGCAATAACAGTGAAGAACAAGTATCAATTACCTAGGATTTATGACTTACTTGATCAATTGAGTGGAGAAAGAGTATTTTATAAGATAGATCTTCGATCAGGATATCATCAAGAAAGAGTCTGGGAGAAAGACATACCGAAGACAGCATTTTTATCTCGATACGAGCATTACGAATTCTTAGTTATGCCATTTGGATTGACTAATGCACTAGCAATATTCAGGGATTTAATGAATCGTATCTTTATGCCATTTCTAGATCAATTTATAGTGGTATTCATAGATAATACTTTTCTCTACTCCAGTAGTGAAGAAGAGCATGAAGAACATCTTTGGAAGGTGTTACAAGTTTTGAGGGAGCATCAGTTATATGCTCAACTCAGTAAGTATGAGTTCTGGTTAGATCATGTATCATTCTTGGGGCACATCATCTCAGAAGAAGGGGTATATGTGAACCCTAAGAAGGTTAAAGCAGTAGAGAACTGGCCAGTCCCAAAGACAGTAGCAGATGTACAAAGTTTCTTGGGATTAACGGGATATTACCTGAGGTTCATAGCAGACTTTGTACGGATTTAAGCACCAATGACTCATTTAACCCGCAAGGAGGTAGTATTTATTTGGACGGTAGAGTGCCAAGCAACATTGGAGAAATTGAAGGAGAAATTAATATCAGCACCGATCCTTACACTTCCAGTAGGATCCGGAGGATTCATAGTTTATTATAATGCATCTTGGAAAGGACTTGGGTGTGTGTTGATGCAACACGGAAGGGTAATAGCTTATGCATCTTGGCAGCTTCGAGATCATGAGTATCCAACACATGATTTGGAATTAGTAGCAATAGTGTTTGCTCTCGAGTTGTTGAGACATTACCTATATAGCAATCGGGTGGAGATATTTAAATATCATAAGAGTTTAAAGTACACATTCACTCAAAAAAACTTGAATATGAGACAGATAAGGTGACTAGAGTTATTTGGTGATTATGATGTGGCACTCAGAACAAATGTGGTGGCAAATGCTCTAAGTAGGAGAGGCAGCACATTCATCTTGACAACTCAGAAGCACATTCTAGAAGATCTTCAAGAGATGGGCATCGAGGTAGTGTTACCTCAAGAGACGGGAGTTTTAGTTAGTCTTCAGATACAATCAACTTTGGTGGAGAGGATCAAGTTAGCTCAGATGGAAGACGTACAGATTAAGAAGCTTAGGGCTGAATGTAAGTCAGGTCTTAGGAAGGAATTAAGAATTCATGAAGATGGAACACTCAGATTTGGAAACCGTCTTTGTGTGCCAAGTGGAGATATCCGACAATAAGTGATGACCGAGGCACACAGTTCCCAGTATTCTATTCATCCTTGAGGCACAAAGATATACCATGATATCAAACAATATTTCTGGTAGAACGGAATAAAAAGAGAGAGAGAGTGCTTGGTTTGTTTCACGATGTCTCGTATGTCAGCAAGTGAAGGCAGAACAATAGAGACTAGCAGAATTGTTATAACCCCTGTCTATTCTAGCGTAGAAGTGGAAACACATTACGATAGATTTTGTGACCGATTTACCTAGATCTCCTACTGGACATGATGCAGTTTGGGTGATTGTAAATTGACTCACGAAAGTGGAACATTTTTTTTCGAATAGGGCAGTCCATAGAGAAGTTAGCAGAGATATACATGCAACAGATAGTGAGGCAGAACAGAATCACAACGAGTATTGTGTCATATCGTAATACTCGATTTATATCTCATTTCTGGAAAAGCTTACATGAGCATTTAGGTACCAAGTTGAGATTCAGTATCGCGTATCAACCCTAGACAGATGGGCAATTAGAGAGGATGATCCAGACTTTGGAAGATATGTTACGGGCTTGTACCTTAGACTTTGGTGGATTTTGGCAGGATCATCTTCACTAAGTAGAATTCTCGTCCAACAACAGTTATCAGGCCAGCATACAGATAGCTTCTTTTAAGGTATTATATGGAAGGAAGTACATATCACCCTTGGCATAGGATGACATTGGTGAACGGAAGATGTTGGGGCCTGAAATGATCACTTAAATGATTGGAGTAGTTAAACAGATCATTGAGCGGCTTCGGGTTGCACAAGATCGTCATCGTCATTGGGCAGATCAGCATCGTAGGTAGTTAGAGTTTTCTGTCGGCGACCATATATTTTTGTAGATTTTGCCTACCCATGGAGTCATTAGATTCAGGGTTCGCGAGAAGCTTAGATTCGGGGTTGACAACCATCTTGAGCCCCTGTTGTCGAAAAAGTGCCAAACTGGAGAGACACCATATTTGTAGTGATTGTCCTGTCTTCATAGTCCAAAGAGAGAGCTTTGGAGTAGATCAATCATTGTATCTGTATTTTTAATATATAATAATCATGAGTGATGTGATAGAAAAATTAATAGTAGTGGCAATACTTGGGGTTGTCAACCTTGTCTGCCTCGTCGGGGAGCTTGATGTTGGGTAGCTTGATTTTGTTTTCCTTCATCAATACTTCGAAGAGTTCCATAACATCATCCTCATCAAATGAATAAATCTTCTGTACTCTTGGCGGTTCCATTAGCTTGGTGACGGGTGCGGTCGGACTCTTGGACAAGTTAACTGTCAGGACTTGCTTCCCTTTGCTATCATGGCTGTTGTTAGCAGTAAAATGATGCTTTTCTTTGTCTCCAATATTGGGAGCTTGGAATCCTAATAAGTATGCGTATTTTGCGCTCTTTTTGTAGCAGCAGCACTTATGAAAAATGTCGTCCAATCGCTAAATGGACTAGACGCTGTCTAGAGTCTCACTGTTGGCAGGAGGTTCTTTCAACACGTGTCCATCAACGAAGATTCGGGGATACCAGGAGGCAACTTCAGTACCGCCTGTCTGGGAGACTGCAGAACATAGTCATATACATCCCTCCTTCATAGAACCGAGCGAGGAAAAGGGACTTTAGGTCCTCGAAGGATGAATTTCACTTATCTGGGAGACTACAAAACCACTCAAACACGACTCTGGATAGTGCTTCAACGAATAACTTGGTGAGTAATGCGTCATATCAAGGTAGGTGACATGTTTTATGTTGGAAGTATCTCATGTATTGACGGGGTGATGTCTTTCAATCAAATGTAGTCAGACGTAGCGACTTATACTTGGGAGGGTATACCACATTATACCACTCGGGAGGATAGGGTTTCCAGATCCCAACCTTCTGAAGCCTGTCTTGACTATCCCAATCATTAATACGGGCACACAGTTCCTAAGAGTCTCCTAGATGTTATCTGGAAGGAGAGCAACAGAGGATCGATGTGCAGTCTGACCGCTTGTGACATGCGGAGCCGAATTAGGCAAACCGGATTCCTCATCGGTCCCTTGATCTGGGTTTGTTCGTACTGGGGCCTATGGTTGTGTCGAGACTAAGTTTTCTCTCAGTTTTAAAATTGTGTGAGTCAGAGTCTGTATTGAAGTGTTAAGAGCCTGCATCATGGCTTCGAGTCCCTCCAGGCGTTGTTGGTTACTGGATTATGCACCATGCTCGTCCCCTGTCATGTATACTGGCATTACGTGGGATGAGGTAGAAGGGAAGGTGGATGCTTCGCTTTTTGCCTATGATGTCTGAGTCTCATTATTATCTGGTAGAGAGTGAAATATTACGTACTTTTATCATAGGAAGGATTACTACCCCCAGTCTCGGTTGCGGGATCATCTTGGAAAGTATGGCTAGCCCCAGCTAGACTATAATCCCTGTGCAAAGATTCACTGTCCTCTTGGAAGGATGGATTATTGTAGAAAATTGGGGGACTGTTACCCCCAGCTCTGGTTGCAGCTTCGTCTAGGGAGGTATGGCTACCCACAGCCTTTGTTCTTGAGCGTGTGCCTTGGAATACCCCCATAGTAGGTACTTGTTTGGTGGCCCTCGGACTGCTTCGCGGTGTGTTAACTGACACCCTTAGGTTAGGTGAGCTCTTCTTAGAGATTTTCTTCATAGGAGGAGACCTCCATGTTGAGCAACATGAAGAGACGAACATTTCCTCCCCGTCGTGCAGTTATTCCCTAGGATATCGTCGGGTTGGTGCTGCAGGTTGCAATCGCTGGAACACCGACTGTCTAGTTAGAGGGACTAACGTCTCGGTACAGCAGCATTTGATATTGATATTCTCATACGTGTGTCTTCAAGAGGACACATTATGTACGAGGGTTGCCTATCTCGTCTTACACTTGTGGTTAATCACGTTGCGTAAATTAGGCGGTGGAAGCTTCACTTTTGCGTCCCTTTCACGTGCTCAGCCAGGCCTTGCGTATGGAGGTAAAAGTGTAATGTTTGCTCCCGGATCTAGTTCCTCTGCAGAAACTACAACCAAATCATTAGTGGAATACTTGATGTGTGTCACGACCCGCACCCGAAATTTGGCTATGAGTTATAGGTACGTCCAGCCTACGCCGCAGCATCGGCGGTAGAACGCTACCTAGGCCTCTATAATACTATCATAACTCACAACCTGTCAATGATATGAACTCCATAAGAAGGACAATAAAATAAACATCTCTTAACAGCTCATAATGTATACTCAATCACAATAACTATAAGAATAAAATGGCACGATAAAAGATAAGAAGTAATGACATAAGTCAAACACAATGTCTCAAATAGAGATAAACTACAGTCTAGCTGTCCAACATAAATAGTCTCCATAAGTCTCAAATATAACTCAACATAAGTCTCAACATAAACTCAAATGCATAAAATAATACTGTCTAAACAGCTGCAGGTAGTGTCTCCTCTAAGGGAAGGGACTCTTCTAAGCTCTCTGGTGCGTAGTCGGCATCTATACCTGGTCCATAATATGTAGGACAGAAATCCTCAAGATCCTCTGGAAAAAATATCCAGTCAGAATTTGAGCGAAGTGCAAGCACTAATATCAGTTCCATGTATATTGACAAAAACTATAATACAGTGTAAAGAAATACAAGATGGATATAAATACTGGCAATAAGAAATACTGAAGATAATAAAATACTGGAAATAGAAATGCTGGAGCACGTACATATCATCATCAATGAACAAAAATACAAGTGCATGCTAGAATAATGAACTGGAATATAAGTGAATGCTAGAACAATAAACTAGAAATATATGAATAGAATATCTAGCTAAGTGTGTGAAACATCAGTCTATCATGTGATCGGCTTGGGACAGATCAGGCTTGCTATATATGATTAGCTATGATTCATGTAAGGTCAGGCTAACCATCTAGTTAGCTATGATGTAAGCAATAGACAAGCTAATCATATATAACAGGCTATGAGGCATGTAATAGTCAGGCTGCACCCGACGTATGGTGTGGGGTGAGCTATGATGCAAGTAGAGTTGGGTATGATCACATAATCTACTAATATCTCCCCGTCCCCAGCTAGCACGATGGATTTTAATCACGACTCCTCGTGACAGGTCTCGATGATGCTAACTCGTGTATCCATAGTGTCAGAATCATGTATGCTATATAACTAGAATTATAGAGATAATCAACATAATAAAAACTGTCAGAAAATGTACTCATCTGCGGTCCTCTGCTGGTAATACCAATGTCCTATTTCCAAGGTCTTATCTGAATAATCCAACAGTCCTATAGACATCATTTAATAATAATACAGCATCAGCCATTACACTAACACAATCATAAATACACTGAACTCATAGATTAAGCTAGGGGTGACACTGGTCAACTAGCAGGGTCAAGTGTGCGTCTAACTGTACGGGTGTCACGTCTTCAAATGCTGTGCATAATCAGACAGTCAATTACTAACTCATGTCTAGCCAGTTCGTCAGTGTACACAAAGCAGTCAACTCACAAATTCTCAGGGTCATACAGTCAAATGTAAATACGGGATATCCATAAATTACACTTATGGTCATATGCAACTATGTATATATATATTACAGTCATTCCCCTACTAGCAATTGATTTCTTATATATATATATATATATATATATATATATATATATATATATATATATATATATATATATATATATATATATATATCAAACTAATATTATATGCATACATGCATACGTATACGAGTTACTCGGTTTACCTGCATGGTGTCTTGCAATCAATATCTAACCAAACTTATCATGAAACAATATGCTTAATCCTAATACTATTCACACGTGTACGTACACACAATTATGAACAAGTCGAACTTGCGTGCACGTGAATGAGGGGGTGTATTCAACGTCGAGGTGGTGCTCGGTTGCGTCACGGTGGAGGGCTCGGCTGCTCCTGTGTCGAAGAGTCTGGAGCGGTGCTGTCACGGCGGAGGGCTCGGCTCTGGCTGCTGCTGTTGTCCGGCATGCTGGTGGCAGAGTCGGTGCTTGCGGTGAGGCCCGGTAGTGGTGTTGTAGATGATGGTGATGATAATAATGGAGGTCGTCAACATCGGTGTTAATGGTGGAGTGGATGATCGTGACGGTGGGGTTCAGTCGAAGTGATGGTGGAGGAGATCGGGGTTCAGGCGATGTCGGGGTGTCAACGGGCTGAAGTCGACGCGGTGATAGGTGGTATTGGGGGAGATGATGATGAAGACGGTGAAGTCGAGGAGGGATGTTGGGTGGAGTTCAGCGGAGTTCGACGGGTGTGCAGTCGAGTTGATGGAGGTTGATGACGACGGGTGGAGGAGATCGGCGGGGTGTAGACGCTGCTGTGGTCCGACGTCGACTCGGGGAATGGTGGTATTGATGATGATGATGACGATGTTGGAAGGAGGCGTCAGCGGTTCGGTCGTGGAGGTCCGACGGTTGGGTATCTGTCGAGGTGAACGGGGAAGGAGGCTCTACTGTCGTGGTTGTCGATATCGCCGGGGCTCCGGCGGGTATGGATAAGAGTGGTGGCGTAAACAGTAGAGGGGGGTGTAGTCGGCTAGAAATAGTTTTAGGTTTAATAAAAAATAAGAGAAAAAGTTGTATATATATATATATATATATAGAGAGAGAGAGAGAGAGAGAGAGAAATAAGGTTCGATGTTGGCCTAGGGAGTTGGGCCGGTCAACCACCCCTTGGGATTTGGGTTTGGCTTTCTACATGTAGATATATTAAAGGGCTATGATGGTTTTGTTTGAAATGGATGGCTAGGATTTGATGAGGGGGAAAAAGTTTTGAGTGTTGCACACTCTAAAAATTATGGAGAAAATTTATATGACCGGTCAATGAAGAAAAATAGGTGTTTTTTCATGTGTTGTGTCCAATAGGATGTGGACACCTCAATGCACTTTTGCATAAAAGTCTCCAACAATTGGAAAATTGTACAAAGTAGGATTTTTGGATTAAATGAGGGAAAACACCATGTTTGGTGTGATGTAATGGTTCAAAAGGGTGTGTGGTGTTTAGTATGAGTCTTGAGGGTGTGAGTGGGGGTTTGGTTTGGTGTTGAGCCTAGTTTTGGGTTAAGTTGGGTCCTTACACCAATTTAATTAAAATTAATATAAAGGGTGTTCTAAAATTAATTAAAAGTACATGGGATTAAAATTAGGTAGGACACAAGTGTCATGGACATAGAAGACTCAGAATAGAATATTGTCATAATTTGGGTTGCACAAAATGGGTCAAGATTGTGTCTAAAATTTCGATTGGAACACACAAAGATGTAAAGTTAGATTTATTTGAAATTAAATATAAATGTTTGCGACGAATATTATGTGACTAAAATGAAGCACAAGAGGGCATATTTATGAGTTATACAAGGATCAAAATAGAAGATTGGCACGTCTAGGACAAGGGTGTAAAATTTGTTGGAAGACAAAAGCTAGTGTAGCGCTCCGAATAACGAAGCAACGATAAGGTACAACAATCAAATAAAATTACAGCAATTAAATATAATCCCTAATATTAAATCCCAAAAAATACTAATTAATGTCCATAGTCCTATAACTTGGTCAGGGGCTAATCTAGTGGGTTTCTAGGTCCAGTTTACTAACTCATGTATTTAAGGAACACTATATATAATATATAAATATCATGCAATATATTAACACATTAAATTCAATAAATAAAAAGATGAAAATACCCCTATTCTGAAATATGGTAGTGACAATATAAGATGGACCCACTACGTGCACACAGCCAAACTGGGCGCATGGGTCTGTCTTCACAATGTTTGTTCCCCGACTTGGTTTGAGTGCGACTGCAGCGTCCAAGTGGTTTGGAAAGGCTCTTAGGGTCGACCAACCTCCGGCGCAAGAGCGCCTGGGTCTTCCCTATAGAGTCTTCCATTAGCAACGCGTGTAACAACCAACGGTACATGCTTTTGGAGAGATGATGGTGTAGCCCCTCGAGCGCGTATGGCTTAGGGTATTTTGGGCTTCCTTGAACCAGCATCCTTAGTCATATAATACACGGAATCCAAGTTACGCCTATACGAGTCCTTGTTGACAGCAGCCATATTTGGAGGAGATTTTATACGCTTATGACCAACTCGTCCTTTCCAGCTTAGACGGTACTGCGTGCATGCATCATGGGACTTAGCACGATTCCTCTCAAGCGCGGCTTCGGGGGTGGAGATAGGATGTGCACACACCTTGTGTACATCTCCGACAAATATTGGTGACACTTCTGGAGTGGAGTTCGTGTTTAGCGCAGCGGCTTTGGCAACCCAAATCCTACGAGATTTTTGAGGTCGTGCGAGCCTCGGCAAAGAACTCAACTTATCGGTGGAATACAGGTCAACCGCGTGTGCAACTGCGTAGTGGGTTGACAATATATCAGGTACCAACTTTGGGCTTGTTGCAGCGGCATTGACTTTTCGAGTTTTACGAGTTTTACGAGGTCGTACCGGCCCCATTGGAGAGCTTGGCTTGTCCAGCATGTCTTCGAATGCCTGTTGGTCGAAGCAAACAACCAAAATCCTCTGAGTCGAACCTAACTTGGTCACCTCGGTTTGTGTCACGACCCGCACCCAGAATTTGGGCATGAGTCGTGGGTACGTCCAGCCTACGCCACAGTATTGGCGGTAGAAAGTTGTCTAGGTCTCTATAAACTAAACATAACTCACAACTTGTCAATGATATCAACTCCATAAGGAGGACAATAAAATAAATATTGCTCAATAGTTCATAATGTATACTCAATCACAATAACTATAAGAAATAAATGGCACGATGAGATATAAAGATAGAAAGTACTGACATAAATCAAGCACAACAACTCAAAATAGAGATAAACTACAGTCTAGCTGTCCAACATAAATAGTCTTAATAAGTCTCAAAATAAACTTAACATAACCTCAATATAAGTCTCAAATAAGTCTCAACATAAACTTAATGCATAAAATAATAACTGTCTAAATAGCTGCAGGTAGTGTCTCCTCTAAGGGAATAGACTCTTCTAAGCTCTCTGGTATGTAGTCTGCATCTACACCTGGTCCATAATGTGTAGGACAGAAGTCCTCAAGATCCTCTAGAAAAATGTTATCCAGTCAGGATTCGAGCGAAGTACAAGTACTAACAGCAGTTCCATGTATATTGACAAAAACTATAATACAGTGTAAAGAAATACAAGATGGATATAATACTAAAAATAATGAAATACTGGAATAAGAAATGCTAGACAATATATCATCATCAATAGTACAACTAGCAATGAACAAAAATACAAGTGCATGCTAGAACAATGAACTAAAAATATAGGAATAAATATCTAGCTAAGTGTGTGAAATATCAGTCTATCATGTGATCGGCTTGGGACAGATCAGGCTTGTTACATATGATTAGCTATAATTCATGTAAGGTCAGGCTAACCATCCAGTTAGCTATGATGCAAGCAATAGTTAGGATAATCATACATAATAGGCTATGAGGTATGTAATGGTCAGGCTGTACCCGACATAAGGTATGGGGTGAGCTATGATGCATGTAGAGTGGGTATGATCACATAATCTACTAATATTTCCCCGTCCCCAGCTAGCACGATGGATTCCAATCACGACTCCTCGTGACAGGTCTCGATGATGCTAACCCGTGTATCCATAGTGTCATAATCAAGTACGCTATACAACTAGAATCATAGAGATGATCAATATAATAAAAACTGTCAGAGAATGTACTTGCCTATGGTCCTCTGCTGGCAATACCAATGTCCTGTTTCTAAAGTCTTGTCTGAATAATCCAACAGTCCTATAGACATCATTTAATAATAATACAGCATTAGTCGTTACACTAGTACACACAAACATAATACACTAAACTCAGAAACTACGCTAGGGGTGATACTGGTCAACTAGCAGGGTCAAGTGTGCGTCTAAATACACGGATGTCATGTCTTCAATGTCGTGCATAATCAGACAGTCAACTCACTAACCCATGTCTAAGCCAGTACGTTAGTGTACGCAAGGCAGTCAATTCAGTAATATTCAAGGTTACATGGTCATATGCAAATATACGGGATATCCACAGTTCATACCTAGGGTCATACAGCATATATATATTACAGCATACTTAGTACTAGCAATCAATTTCCACACACACTATATATATATATATATATATATATACCAATTAGTTATTATATACACACGCAACTAGTTTCGGGCTTATTTGCATAGTGTAAAGCAATGAACATCTAACAAACCAACTCCCATGAAGTAATATGCTAACCCTTATTATCATTCACATACGCATACCCACACAATCATGAATGAAGGCAAGTCGAACCTGCGCGTTAGCGTGCACGTAGACGAGGTCGAGGGTGTAGTCGACTGAAGATGGTGCTCGGTTGCGTCACGGTGGAGGGCTCAGCTCTGGCTGCTGCTGTGTTGAAGAGTTCGGCGTGGGGAAGTCGCACACTATCGAGGTGAAGTATCAAAATATGCTGGCGACAGTGGTTCAGTCATTGCTCAAGCGGTTGGCTCGTCTGCTCTGGTGGAGTTCTGCGGGTGCTGGAGGTCGTGGTGTGGGATGGTCTAGGTGGTATAGATGATGATGATGATGATGATGACGATGATGATGGAAGGAGGTATCGGTAGGAAGGAGATGGGGTTCAGGCGAGGTCGGGGGTGTCGACGGGTTATGCAGGCGAGGGAAGTCGGTGGAGTTCAGGCGAGGTGATGGTGATGTTGACGATGTCGGGTGGAGGAGATCGGCAGGGGTGTAGTCGCTGCTATCTTCCGACGTCGAGTCTGGGAAAAGATGAGTCGAGGAGAAGTCTGGCATGGATCGTCATAGAGTGGTGGTTTTGTTAATGGATGCAGGGTGCTCAGGCGATGTCAGGCGCTAATGGTGGCGGTGTCAGCAGTTGCGGGGTTGACGCTGATCTGGGAGAAGTCGATAGCGGAGATGTCCGCGGTGGAGACGCTGCCGGGGTCGGCTGCTGGTTGACCTAGGGAATTGGGCCAGTTTAGCACTCCTTAGGATGGGGTTTGCTTTCTACATGAATGAATTTTAAGGGCTAGGATTTAGTAGGTTTGAATGGAGGGCCAAGATAGGTGAGATAGCAAGTTTTGATTGTTGCACACTCCAAATTATAGGAAAATTGTAGGTGACTGGTCAAAGAAGATGGGAATGTTTCTTCGGGGTTGGGTCCAATGGGGAGTGGACACCTCACTAAAATTTGCATAAAAGTCCCCCAAAATTGGAAATTTTGCACAGTGAGAAATAAAAATAAATGTCTGTGACGAATATGGTACGACTAAAATGAAGCACAAAAGGGCATATTTATAAGTTACACAAGGATCAGAATGGAAGGCTGGCATGTCTAGGATAAGGGTGTGAATTTGTTGGAAGGTAGTGGTTAGTGTAGCGCTCCAAATATCGAAACAACAGTGAGGTACCACAATCAAATAAAATCACAGTAATTAAATATAATCCTCAACATTAAATCCTAAAAATGCTAATTAAAATCCATAACCCTATAATTTAGTCAGGGGCTCATCTAGTGGATTTCTAGTCCAGTCTACTAACTCATACATTAAAAAATACTATATAATATATATATCTTGCAACATATATTAACACAATATTTATAATAATTAAAAAGATAAAAATATCCCTATTTTGGAATGTGGTAGTGACAAGTCTACCCTCCTTAAAAAAATTTGTCCTCAAAATTGAAATAAACTAGCACAAGAACAACAATCAAACAAGGAATTATACCTCAAGTCTCGAAGAGATACGGATACTGCTCGCGCATTTTGTCCTCTCTATCCCAGGTCGACTCGCCTGGAGAGTGATGTCTCCATGCAACACGAACCAAGGGAATAGTCTGGTTCCGTAATACCTTCTCTCTACGATCCAAGATCTCTGCGGGCTGTTCGGGATAGCTGAGAGTCGGTCCAACCTCGATCTCCGAGTGAGCTAGTACATGATTAGGATCTGCCACGTAGCGTCTCAGCTACGACATGTGGAATACGTCATGCAATCTATCTAGAGCAGGTGGCAAGTCCAGTCTATAGGCCACTGCACCGACCCTTGCAAGGATACCGAAAGGTCCGATGTAACGTGGACTAAGCTTTCCGCCTTTACAAAAACAAATCGTGCCCCGTGTCGGAGAAATCCGTAGGAACACCAAATCGCCAACCTAGAACAAATAGTCTTAACACGCAATCGAAAACAAAATAATCATAAACCAAAAAAAATTAACAAAACCTATACCTGAAACTCTAGGGGTCTATGGTGGCTATCAGCCCAATGCCGCTGTCTGTCTTGTCCCACTCGTAGTCTGTCTCTGATGAGTTTTACCTTTTCTGCTGCATCCATGACTATTTCTGGTCCTAACAAAGCTCTCTCTCCGACATCATCCCAAGATAACAGTGTACGACACCTTCGTCCATATAAATCCTCGAATGGTGATATCTCAATGTTGTCCTGGTAGCTGTTATTATAAGCAAACTCTACTAGTGTAGATAATCCTTTCAAGAAGCTCTGATATCCAAAACGCAAGTGCGTAGCATATCTTCAAGAGTCTGAATAGTCTTTTCAGACTTTCCGTCTGTCTGAGGGTGATATGCGGTACTGAACTTGAGCTGAGTGCCAAACCTTTTCCTGAAGCATAGGTAATTACTTTCTCGTGCTGCTGAAGAACGCAACCCAAACCTTTTCCTGAAGTATCACTGTAGATAGTGAATCCACCTGTCCCTGATGGCAATGTTAAAACTGGAGCTGTCGTCAATCTCTTCTTTAGCTCATCAAATCGGCCTGACATTCCTCTGTCCAGACAAATTCTACCTCTTTCTTGGTCATCCTAGTCATTGGTTCTGCAATCTTGGAGAAGTCTTGTACAAACCTTTTGTAGTATCCGGCTAACCCGAGAAAGCTCTTGATCTCAACTACCGAACTGGGGGTAGTCCATGATTCCACTGCCTCGATCTTCTTTAGGTTAACTGAAATTCCGTCACCCATCACTATATGCCCAAGAAATTCAACCTTTTCAAGGAAGAACTCACACTTTGAAAGCTTTTCGTACAACTCCTCTTTCCTGAGAGTCTCCAAGACCATCCTCAGGTGCTCTTCGTGCTCCTCTGGGGTCTTCGAATACACTAGGATATCGTCGATGAACACCACCATGAACTTGTCAAGGTACTGGTGGAACACCTTGTTCATCAAGTTCATAAATACTGTTGGTGTATTGGTTAAACCAAATAGCATTACCATGAATTCAAACTGGCCATATCTGGTCCGAAAAGTTATCTTCGGTATGTCTTCTCTCTTCACCTTCACCTGGTGATAGCCTGACCTCAAGTCTAACTTTGAAAACACCTTCGCTCTGCTCAACTCAATAAAAAGATCATTTATCCTCGACAGCAGTTATTTGTTCTTGATATTGAGGTTGTTCAGAGCTATATAATCGATACACATGCGTACTGTGCCATCCTTCTTCGGTACGAACAATATCGGAGCTCCCCATGGTGATGAACTGGATCTAATGAAGCCTTTGTCCTGCAGCTCCTCAACTTGCTTCTTCAGTTCTGTCAGCTAGCTGTTGTTGACTCTATAGACATATTATGAAATGGGCTCCGTACCTGGTACCAAGTCTATAGAGAATTCAACATCTCTGTCTGGCGGCAAGCCTAGCAACACTTCTGAAAATACATCCAGGAATCCCGCTATCAGAGGATGTGGTAGCTCCTCTTCTTCCTTCCTAGCTCCGTAAAAAGTTACTCTGCCTCCGTGATAATCTATAGTAGCATGGTGTCTACTCAACCAGTCCATTCCGGGTACAATATTATATTTCGGAAGTGGCATGACGAGTAAACTCACACTCAACTCTCGGCCTCCCAATGATACTCTTCGATCCTTGCAATAATCACGGACTAGGATAATGCCTCCTCCAGTCGTGATCTTGCAAGTCCTATCTAACGGTTTTGTCTCTAAATGATGCTTAAGAGCATAAGATACAGATACAAAACTATGGGAAGCGCCAGAATCAAATAATGCAAGTGCTGGAATAGAATCGAGAGAAACTGAACCTGAATTCATGTCTCCAGCTGGCTCGGCCTCCTCAATCGTCATGGCATATGCGCGTCCCTGATGTGAACCTCTCTACTGCTACTGGTGCTGAGAAAACCTCTGTTGTTGTGGTAGAAGTGGAGGTCCCCTCTGTTGTTCTCCTGGTACAGTAGGTGCTCTGGCTTGTCCCCTCTGAGCGGCTGTTCTACCCTGATGAGTCTGAATAGATGGACAGTCCCTCAGCTAATGTGCTGACGATCCACAGGACAAGCATGTACCCAACCTCTTCCTGTAGATGTCCCTAATGTGTCCTATCTTCCCATAATATGTACACTGGGCAATGGGCTGAGTCTGCCTCTGTGGCTACTGCTGCTGGGTGTGTCCTCGAACTGGTGTCTGGTGCTGCGGATGATGATGCTGGTATGGCCTCTATTGCTGATAAAAGTGTGGGCGCTTGGCCGGTCCTGTACTACCATTTGTTCCTCCAGAAGTGTCGCGTCCTCTCTTGGGCCTGAGGTCCAAGTCATCTTCAGCAATCTGGGCATCCATCAGAATACCCTCAAATATAGTAGTACAATGTCCCGAAGTATGAGACTTGATCTTCCTAGTCAACCCCTTCCTGAATTTCCGGGCTCTATCTCCTGGGTCCCGAATCATCGATGGTGCGAAATGACTCAAACGGTAAAACTCTACGGCGTATTCGTCAACTGACATGCTTACCTGGACCAAGTCATGGAACTGACTCTCCAATGCTCCTAGGGCTACGTCAGGAAAGAACTTCTTCTTGAAGATCTCCTTGAAGTCCTTCCAAGTAAGTCCTCCAACAGTGAGTCTAGGCTCCGCATGATACCATGTCAGTGCGATATCTAACATCTGACTGCCAACGGCCTCGATCTGAAGAATCTCCGGAATCTGTGCCAAGCGCAAGTTCCTCTCTATATCCTATAGCCATTCGTCAGTGTAGAGTATCCCCTCGGTGCCTTTGAACTCTCGCGACATCATCCTCTTGAAGTCCACTATAGTACCCGGCCTCTGGTGCTGCTGGCCAAGATGCTGCTGGTGTTGTGATACTCTCTCCACAGCCTGGAGAGCCACCTGATGAGCATTCTCCATGCTCTCTCTCTCTCATCAGTTATGTTTGTGCTTGGTGTGCTTCTGCCTGTACCCTCTAAGCCTCAGCTTGAATACGCTGAGCTTTTGCTGTCACTCTCTGACCATCTAACATGCCTTGGATAAATGTGAACATATGTGCCCCGTCAGTGGGCATACCTCCGGGAGATAGAGTCGGTGGTGGTGGAAGATTGTCCGTCACGGCTGGGGCAACCCTCAGAACAGGTGGAGGAGGAATCCCAAAAGTTGCAAATACTCCCACATGAACAGGAGATGTAGGAGGTACTCGAGATGTTTGTTCGTCAGGTCGAGAGGTGGCAGACCTCTCTGAAGTTGTTGCTCCCAATCTCAAAGACCTAGTCTTCGACGGCATCCTAAAGACAGACCGAAAAGAATCAATTAAGGTAATAGATACGATATCATCAAGGAAGGACAGTAAAATTCCAAAGAAAGCAGTTATTCAGAATAGCATTGTAAAGATCAGAAATTTCCTAGTTGTGATTGAGCATACTCTCATCCTAAATTCTAGTTCCTAAAGCAGGCTCGTAGCATTACTCTAAGTGAGCACTACTATGATATCGCTTTAAACGCAAATCTAGACAGAAGACTCGACCTGCATGGGCCACCACTAAAAATGTGTCATGACCCACACCCAAAATTTGGGCATGAGTCATGTGTACGTCCAGCCTACGCCGCAGTATCGGCAGTAGAACGATGTCTGGGTCTCTATAAAACTAAACATAACTCACAACCTGTCAATGGTATCAACTCCATAAGGAGAACAATAAAATAAACATTGCTTAATAGTTCATAATGTATACTCAATCACAATAACTATAAGAAATAAATGGCATGATGAGATATAAAGATAGGAAGTACTGACATAAGTCTAGCACAATAATTCAAAATAGAGATAAACTACAGTCTAGCTGGCCAACATAAATAGTCTCAACAAGTCTTAAAATAAACTCAACATAACCTCAACATAAGTCTCAAATAAGTCTCAACATAAACTCAATGCATAAAATAATAACTGTCTAAATATCTGCAGGTAGTGTCTCCTCTAAGGGAATGGACTCTTCTAAGCTCTTTGGTATGTATTCTGCATCTACACCTGGTCCATAATGTGTAGGACAGAAGTCCTCAAGATCCTCTAGAAAAATATTATCCAGACAGGATTCGAGCGAAGTACAAGCACTAACAGCAGTTCCATGTATATTGACAAAAACTATAATATAGTGTAAAGAAATACAATATGGATATAATACTGGAAATAAGAATACTAAAAATAATAAAATACTGGAATAAGAAATGCTGGAGAATATATCATCATCAATAGTACAACTAGCAATGAACACAAATACAAGTACATGCTAGAACAATGAACTAGAAATACAGGAATAAATATCTAGCTAAGTGTGTGAAATATCAGTCTATCATGTGATCGACTTGGGACAGATCAGACTTGTTACATATGATTTGCTATTATTCATGTAAGGTCAGGTTAACCATCCAGTTAGCTATGATGTAAGCTATAGTCAGGCTAATCATACATAACAAGCTATGAGCCATGTAATGGTCGGGCTGCACCTGACGTGAGGTGTGGGGTGAGCTATGATGCATGTAGAGTGGGGTATGATCACATAATCTACTAATTTTTCTCCGTCCCCTGCTAGCACAATGGATTCCAATCATGACTCCTCGTGACAGGTCTCGATGATGCTAACCCGTGTATCCATAGTGTCAGAATCAAGTACGCTATACAATTAGAATCATAGAGATGATCAACATAATAAAAACTGTCAAAGAATGTACTCGTCTGTGGTCCTCTACTGGCAATACCAATGTCATATTTTTGAAGTCTTGTCTGAATAATCCAACAGTCCTATAGACATCATTTAATAATAATACAGCATCAGTCGTTATACTAGCACACACAAACATAGTGCACTGAACTCAGAAACTACACTAGGGGTGATACTGGTCAACTAGCAGGGTTAAGTGTGCGTCTAAATGCACGGGTGTCATGTCTTCAATGTTGTGCATAATCAGACAGTCAACTCATTAACACATGTCTAAGCCAGTACGTTGGTGTACATAAGGCAGTCGATTCACTAATATTCAGGGTTACATGGTCATATGAAAATATACGGGATATCTACAGTTCATACCTAGGGTCATACATCATATATATATTACAGTCATACTTAGTACTAGCAATCAATTTCCACACAATATATATATATATATATATATATATATATATATATATATATACCAATTAGTTATTATATGCACACGCACACGCAACTAGTTTCGGGCTTACTTGCATAGTGTCTAGCAATGAGCATCTAACAAACCAACTCCCACGAAGTAACATACTAACCCTTATTATCACTCACATACGCACACCCACACAATCATGAATGAAGGCAAGTCGAACATGTGCGTTCGCGTGCACGTACACGAGGTCGAGGGTATAGTCGACTGGAGATGGTGCTTGGTTGCGTCACGGTAGAGGGCTCGGCTCCGGCTGCTGCTGTGTCGAAGAGTCTGGCGTGGGGAAGTCGGGCACTATCAAGGTGAAGTGTCGAGACGTGCTGGTGGCGGTGGTTCAGTCGTTGCTCAGGCGGTTGGGTCGGCTTCTCCGGTGGAGTTCCACAAGTGCTGGCGGTCGCGGCGTGGGATGGTGTAGGTGGTGTAGATGATGATGATGATGATGACGATGATGGAAGGAGGTGTCGGTGCTGCGTCGTCGAGGGAAGGAGACGGGGTTCAAGCGAGGTCGAGGTTGTCGACGGGTCGTACAGGCAAGAAAAGTCGGTGGAGTTCAGGCGAGGTGATGGTGATGTTGACGATGTCGGATGGAGGAGATCGGCGGGGGTGTAGTCGCTGTTGTTGTCCGACGTCGAGTCAGGAAAAATATGAGTCGAGGAGGAGTCTAGCGTGGATCGTCGAGGAGTGGTGGTGTTGTTAATGGTTGCAGGGTGCTCAGGCGGTGTTAGGCATTAATGGTGGCGGTGTCAGCGGTTGCGGAGTTGACGCTGGTCGGGGAGAAGTCGATAGCGGAGATGTCCGCGGTGGAGACGCTGTCGGGGTCGACTGCTCCGACAGTGAAGTTAGGGACAGATGGAGATGGGAGGTTGATGGGGATGATGAATAGTCGGCTAGGTTTAGGGTTAGGTTTGGTTGATAAATAATAAGAGAAAAAGTATATATATATATATATATATATATATATATATATATATATATATATATATATATATATATATATATATATATATATATATATATATATATATATAGGATGATGGTTGACCTAGGGAATTGGGCCGGTTTGGCACTCCTTAGGATGGGGGTTGCTTTCTACATGTAGAAATTTTAATGGCTAGGATTTAGTGGGTTTGAATGGAGGGCCAAGATAGGTGAGATAGCAAGTTTTGAGTATTGCATACTCCAAAATATGGGAAAATTGTAGGTGACTGGTGAAAGAAGAGGGGGATGTTTCTTCGGGGTTGGATCCAATGGGGTGTGGACACCTCACTGAAATTCGCATAAAAGTCCCCAACAATTAGAAAATTTGCATAGTGAGAATTAAAAATAAAAGTCTGGGACGAGTATGGTACGGCTAAAATGAAGCACAAAAGGGCATATTTATAAGTTACACAAGGATCAGAATGGAAGACTGGCATGTCTAGGACAAGGATGTGAATTTATTGGAAGGCAGTGGCTAGTGTAGCGCTCCAAATATCGAAGCAACGGTGAGGTACCACAATCAAATAAAATCACAGTAATTAAATATAATCCTCAATATTAAATCCTAAAAATGCTAATTAAAATTCATAACCCTATAATGTGGTCAGGGGCTCATCTAGTGGGTTTCTAGTCCAGTCCACTAACTCATGCATTAAAGAACACTATATAATATATATATATATCATGCAACATTTACTAACAGAATATTTATAATAATTAAAAAGACAAAAATACCCATATTCTGGAATGTGGTAGTGACAGATTGCTTCACCAGCTTCTCGTTGGAGGAGAAGCTTTTCCCCAATAGAGTCGTCATTTTTGTCGACATCGCCAAAAAAATAATATTGTGTAAAGTTGAGCGGACTTTTTATTTATTGGAAATTGACAAACAGTACAAGAGAATCCCTAATACAGAAGGATCTTTGTACAATAAAAATCTAGACAAATGTAACGGTGGTGATCGAGCACTACAGCGGCTCATTTACTCTGTTGACGATACTGGACCAAGGAGGCTGGCGCTTCTGTCTTCTTCTCCTTTTCTCCTCTGAGCTGCCTGCGTGCGTTATCTTTTGCCTTCTTTTTCACAATGGAGGCCCCCTTCTTTTAAGTGAAAAATGTCCACTATTTATAGCTGTGGGAAGGCACATATGCGCGCATCTCATGCTGCCATATAGTGGCTCACTTTACAATTAGCAGCGCATAGAGCCTTAGGCTGAGATATGGGGTTGTTGATGCCCATAATAATCATGACACATGTCATATGATGACTTTGATTGCACTTGGGCAGTACGTCCGCCTGGCGCATGGAGATCAGTGGAGAATGGAACTGCTTGGCACATGGGAACACTAAGACACTAGTGGCGCATGGCACTGCTTGGCACATGGGAACACTAGGATAATAGTGGCGCATGAGAACATTAAGACACTAGTGGCGTGTGGCACTGCTTGGCACATGGGAAAACTAGGATAATAGCGGCGAATGGCGATGCTTGGCGCATGGGTCGGGATCTCTTTGGTACATGGCTTTGAATTTTTTTCATGCTTCTACAATCTTCTTCTCCTTCTCATTTCTACTTCTTCTTCTTCGTGTAAACGTTATATCTCAATTGTAATTGCGTTTGCAAGAAATAACGTGGTTTCGATTTGTGTTTACTTTCTTCTCGGCTAATTAGAGTAAAGTTGTATTCGATTACGTGAGACCAATAAAGACAATAATCGTCAATTTGTTAAAAGTTTGATCCATCTTTGTAAATCTCAACAATAACAATATTTTCGATATATTTACCTTACTTTGGTCGTTACGAGACATTGTGTTATATTATCTTCATTATCAGACGTGTGTATTTGGAAACTTTGGTGTATGATACTTGTTAGCTTCTTTTAGTTGTGTTTTTCTATGTTGGTGTACTCGGAGAGGTATATTTGAAGATTGCAGCTACCCAATATTAGTAATATTGCTACTGCCTCCACGTGCCCAACGCTAATATTGCAACTACCCCGCAAAACCAAACTTTGATTGCAACTAACCCCCACGTGCCTGGTTAAGGAAAAGGTTGTCTTCCAGCTGCCACGACTTTCGACGACGGGGAAACAACGTCACCTGCCACAATCAACATAGTTGTTGATTATTTTGCAGTTTTTCAGTTGAAATTAAGTCCAAATTTCTCCGCTCTCTACATAAGAATAACATCACCTCACTCCTTACTCGAGAGAGAGAGAGAGAGAGAGAGAGAGAGAGAGAGAATGAATATGAATATGAATTCACTCTCTCTCCTCTTTTCTACAGTCATATTGGCCTCTCTCTTACTTCACTATTTCCTCTCAAAGCCAAAATCCAAGCAGCTCCCCCTTCCCCCAGGCCCACCAAGCTATCCCATCATAGGCAACCTCTTACAGATGGGACCAAGACCCCACCAGACTTTCTACAATCTCTCCCTCAAATACGGCCCGCTCCTCCAACTCCGCGTCGGCGCCGTCCATCTCGTGGTGGTGTCCTCTCCGGCCATGGCCTCCCTCCTCCTTAAAACCTATGACGCCAACTTCTCCGATCGACCCTACACGTCTGGCGTTAAGCACTTGTCCTTTGGCAGGCGCACCATTACCATGTCTCCATATGGCCCACGATGGCGCTTCCTTCGAAAAATCAGTAAATAACTTATTATTATTATTTTTACATCATTCATGTTCTGTGCTCTTCCAAACAAATATGAACAAAAAAGTCCTTGGTGATGAAGTCCATCAGAACGGTATTTTAGGTCTCAGATTGTAAATTATCAAAACTTTCTACTGTAGATAAAATATTACTCATAGTGTCTTACGAAACTCAATTGTTTTTATTTTATTGATGCAGGTACCATGCACGTATTGTCTGCAAAACCTATGGATGCCTCGAGGCGTACACGAGAAGAAGAGATAAAGTCGCTAATTACAAGCCTGGCGACGCGGCAAGGGTCTGCAGTCGAGATAGGATCGTGCATCGACGAGTGCGTGACCCGGATTATGGCACACTCACTTGTTGGTAGAAGGCTCTTTTCCGGTCCTAACGTCCAGCGGGTGGGCGAGTTGAAGGAGATATCGATGGACCTGATGATGGCAATGGGGGAGTTCGTGGTCGGAGACTTCATACCTCCTCTAAAGTGGTTGGACTTGGGCGGGATTGTGGCCAAGATGAAGAGGATCTTCACAAGACTTGACAAGTTCTTGGATGAAATTATGCAGGAACACCGTCATGGAGATTTAAGCGTATGTTCACAGGACGAGGAGGAGGATTTGTTGTCAGTATTTTTTAGACTAAAGGAGAGCGACAGGGAGCTCACTGATGACGACATCAAAGCAGTTCTTGCGGTAACTTTCTATAATTGTTTTTTAGGGTTTTTTTTTTTTTTTTTTTGCAACTTATTCTATTTCACCTATAAGTGCATTTATAAAATCTGTTTTTTTTTTCACTTGTTTTTTATTGCAAGTTGGAAAATACGATTAGAAGAAATTAATTTAAAGGAATTATTTTCCTAGAAAAAAAAATTTTGAAAATTTTAATATTTTTTCATTAAAAACTTAATTTTATGTTTGATTCTCATTATTTTCCACTAAAAAAATTATTATTTTTGGAAAATAATATTTTTCTATGTGTTGGATACGTTTTATTTTTCACTATTTTTGAAAGAAATATAAAAAATTATAATTTTTTGGAAAATAATTTCATGAAAAATATAAACTTTCAAATATTACAAATGGCGAAAATTTTGTGATGGAAATATTTTTCACAGAAAAAAGTTCAATCAAACACAACCTTGAGTGATTTTTTTCACTTATAAATTATTTTGCTATTTTTTTTTTTTTTTTTGGCACTTGTAGGTGATATTTTACCATTATATTCTCTCATATAAAACATGGATAGTATATGACAATCCAAAAATATACAGGTCAAAATATTGTACTACAAATATCAAAATGCTTAATTCAACACAAATACACATATAATGTGTTCCATAATTTGAAGCTCGTCATATACAAAATTATAATTTACATATAGGGAGGAAAGAGGAGAAAAATGGATGACTAGATTTATATATAGAAAAATCGGTTTATATAATTTATACTAGTGAAGGATATTTATTTTTTTTTAAGTTTGTACAGGAACATAATAGAATTATCAGATGCAATTAATACTTAAGACATCTAATAAGTGGAAAAAAAATTATTTATCAATTTAGAGCCACTTATAAGTAAAAATCACTTATCTCAAAATAAGGTTAAACAAAGGCTTATCGAAAATTATCCCTTGTTCGAAGAAGATTCGACTCGGGTGGAACCCGCCGGAGTAAAAATTACTTATAAGTGCGAAAAATAAACACACTTATTGGGACCAAATTTACTTATAAGTGAAATTCAACTCAGAATAAGTGAAATTTACTTATAATTGGAAGAAAAAAAATACACCACTAAATTTTTTATTTAAGTCGGTTTGGATACACTTATGTTTTATTCGAGATTCTATTTGATGCTAGCCTTAAGGCACAAAACAAATACTATCGGATGTAAATTTCTCAAATGTACAAATTCTTTCGGGAACTCTCAAATTAATAGATGTTTCTAAAACTCTACCCTTGAAATGGACTTGCGAAAAACTTTAAAAAACATGATAAAAATACCAAAACTAGACTGTGGTGCTACGTGGGGCTACTAAAAATCTTAATCAAGAATCATTAATTTAGTCCTTGGTGTACCATATGTCCTAAATTTAAAAATCTTATGTTGTTCGAACATTAATTTTATTTCTTCATTCAATTCAGGACATGTTCATCGCTGGCACCGACACAGCAGCGAGCACTGTGGAGTGGGCCTTGTCAGAGTTGATTCGCAGCCCAGACCTCCTACAACAAGCCCAACATGAGCTAGACTTGGTCGTGGGCCCCGACCGGCTCGTATCAGAGTGGGACATCCCCAACATGCCGTTCCTCCAAGCACTTGTAAAAGAAACGCTCCGCCTCCACCCGCCAACGCCCCTCCTCCTCCCTCGTACCGCTGCCGAGAGAGTCGAGTTCGCTGGCTATCATATTCCAAAAAATGCCACAATCTTCGTCAATGCTTGGGCCATAGGCCGCGACGGACAATCGTGGGCCGACCCATTAGAATTCAAGCCGGCCCGGTTCCTACCGGGCGGAGATGGCGAGTTCGTAGATATGAAAGGCACTAATTTCGAACTGATTCCATTCGGTGCGGGCCGGAGAATATGTGTCGGTATGAACTTGGGAATAAGGATGGTCCAGATCATGACGGCAATGTTGGTCCACGCCTATGATTGGGCTCTTCCGACGGACCAATCGCCCGATAAGCTGAGCATGGAGGAGGCCTTTGGGCTGACCCTTCATAGGCATGTGCCCTTAAATGTGTGCCCGAAAGCTAGGCTCCATCCCCGTGTCTATGGATCATGTACCACTTGATAGGCTCATTGCATATGCCTCTGTTCCTTGTGCTCGATCAGATCATTTCATTTGATCTTTACGCTAGGGAATAAAACTATTCAAAATGGATGCACTTATATTAAAAGTGAGAAGTGATATATTATTCATATGCGAAAAATCTATATGACTTCTCTTATTAACAATATGTACCTGAAGCCGGTCGGATTAGACAAATTGGCCAAGCCGTCCAGTTCCAGGCAAAATAGTATGTGGAGAGAGAGAGAGATGTGTCTCCGTCTCCTCCACGAGGTGATCCTTATAGAGTATTGAGAGATTGAGAGAGGGAAGAGCCTGGGATTTTTGGAACTCCTCCGTCTCCTCCATGCGGCGCCCTAGCTGTCGACAAGACTTGCTGCGCTGCGCCTGCGCCTGCGCCTGCGCCTGCGCCTGCGCCACTGATGGGACAGTCTAGCTCTGCCGATGGGAAAGAAGAGGAGGACCGGGGTCAGAGGCATGGCAGAAGCAAGTGGCTTTGCTTTTGCTTTTTTTTTTTTGCTGTTTTGCTTTCTTCACAGTCACTCGGGAGGACTGGAGGCTTTAGGTGAGTGGGATAGAAGCCTGAAGCCTTTGTACATATATAAAAAAAAAATTGGGATTTTTGGGATGGCTGGGTGGGCTGGAGCCCACCTCCATCCTACCAATAAATTTGTCCTTGCATATTAGTATATATGCACATGCGTTGTATGTATTTTATACTACTTGAAAAGAGCAAATAATAATCTTTTAATTTTTTACCACATGGAATGAGCAAAAATTAATGAAAGTACATAGATAAGGTCATGTATTTTATACTATTAGTATATATCCACCTCTCATCATTTTTTTTTTGTCTATGCGTAATTTCCTAACCATACATTTTAAAACTAATGAAAGTATACATAGATAAGGTCATTTTTTGGATAGAAAAATTCACGGTGAAGCATTAACTTTTCGTATTATATAGTAGTATAGATATAAAAGAGGAAATGATTAGTGTTTATGTATAATTGATTAAGAGCAACAACTTATTTGTGGTTATCCACAAATATATGATTTACAACACTCCATATTGGAAATCCATGTTTAATAATTGTCTCATTAAAAAAAAATTCTAGGAAAAAAACTCATAATTGAAAAAATCCATAATGAATTTTTTTTACAACTTATTCTTCATGAATATGATTCTTCAGGAATCCAAGTGGGTGCGACTTACACTGCCTCGTTAAAAACCTTTTGAAGGAATAACTTAGTGGAAAAAACTTCATTAAAGAAAAAAATAGTACAATGTGTAAAGACATTCTTCAGGATGTCTCCATTTAGCATTTGCATGATGCTCCCCCCAAAAATTACTTTAAAAATATTACATTTGGTTTAATGAAGAACCCACTCCCCATTAACACATTTGATTATTATGTCTCACCGCAATATTTTATCAGCCTATGTATTTATATGCATCTCTTTTGATGAAGACTTCTTGAATTTGTTCTATGCAGGTCGCATTATCTTCATAATGGGTTGTAGGCTTATTTTTTTACTTTTGGAAACTCGTATCTCCTCCTGATATGCTTGAACTAATGACCTAAGTACATTCTTTGCTTGCTTCATGAAGTGTCAGGATTTCTGAGTTATTGGTCGATGTTACCACAATAGTTTATTTGATTGATCTCCATGGAATAACTGCACCACTATTAAGAAAAATACGTCATGTTTGTTATCTACCTTATAAGGATTAGATAAATGTCTACACATCCAACAAGGTTAACAAAAATGGTTGAACTTGATAAGAAGATTGTCTTAACAATTTATAAATTAGAGAAAGTCTTCATTCATGGCTTTTCGATATTTTGGAGCATCTGCCGATTCATCTACCATACAAAGCACGTGTCGGTGGACCTGTTCAGTATCGATGGATGTATCCATTTAAAAGGTAAAGTATTAATATAATATCCATTTTTAATAAATTATGTGGATGTTGTGTCCTAATTTTTTTTCATAATGTGTCTTTCTAGGTACCTCAATCAGAGGCTTCGATATGCGAAGCATATATTATCAAGGAGATCTCTTCTTCTCAATTTATTTTGATATTCATGTCCAGATAAATCAAAATAAGGTTCCAAGGAATGATGAAGCCGTGGGAGATGCACGATATAATGGAGGCTTATCGATATTCAATGTAAGGTGCAATGTGCTAGTAAGAAATAATGGTTAGGGGACAAGGAGTCGGAAGCACCTCATCGATATATATTGTTAAATTATGGCAAACAAGAAGTGGGAGATTTGGAGATGTAAGTGACTACACTTTGACAATTTTCTCTAATATTGTCAATAAAACATACCAACTCTACTTCTTATCTTTTAATGTAATTAGAGATGAAATAAAAATGAGGACACCTAACATTAATGAGAAAAATCTTCAAAGAGAGGTCGATTGTAACTTATATCATGTTTTAGCAAATATTTAAACAACTCAGATAACATGTTAAATATATTGTTGTTGTACCATTTTTATTTATGTTGCTACTAACATATCTACTATCAATATATGATTACAGGTTTTTTTGTCTGAAATTACACTCATAAATGAGAACCTTTATTATTTGCCATTTGGACCGATTAAGGATGCTAAGACTTCCCGCCTACGTCATTAATGGCTTCAAGTTTAAAGCAACTCTGAATCTAATAAATATTGAAATTCTTGCTGATGGCTTGAATACAAAGGATTATAGTGTTTGTCTAAGAGGGACTTTCTACAATGACGAGCCATACTTTGACTATTATGGTGTACTTTGAGATATTTTAGAATTACAGTACAATGCCCCATATGAAATAAATATTATGATATTCAAATGTGATTGGTTCGACATAACACCAAATCAAGGATGAAAAATTAATAAATAATTTAGATTTTTTGATATAAACCATCGAAGGAGATATAGAGGGTCTGACTCATTTGTGATAACAAGCCAAGTTGTTCAAGTCTACTATATAAGTTATCCAAGACGTCTTAGAGATCGATTTGACTATGGACGATATGTATGTTTGATAATAAACGAAAGAAATAAGACGAGATTTATACGAAATCCGCTCTTTGGTTTACAAACAAGAAGTACAATTAATCCTATACGAGGATGTCAAGTACAATTTTAATCTGGGTAAATATTGCTATAGGAGTCTGATCTGCAGTCGATCACTTTGTCCCTTGGACCACACGATGGTGAAGAAGTGCCGTAGAAGACAGAAAACAGCTTCGAAGGTTGCAGAGGAGAGTGGATGCTCGATGCCAAAGTCGTCGATCACTACTCTTTGTCTGAGTTCTGTATTCTTCTCTCTCAAAGACTTCTCGACTCTCCACCTTGGTTCTGACTCTCCGTTTTTCGACCTCCTGTTCGACCTTAATTTTCTCCACCCGGACCTCTGTCAATAGAGGTCTCTATTTATAGGGTTTTAGTGACAGTGACCATTAGTCGGCGTAGAAGCTGGGTAGTGTAGGGTATGGTACCTTTTTATACGACGGTTACAATAACCATTACCCACGTATAAATGATCTTTTGAATGAGCATGTGGCGCGTGTCCCATGAAGAGATAATGCATATAACTGCAACGAAGATCACGGCATAAAAGCCACGTACGTAGTTATCCCTCGCATAGAGAAGGTTGGCGTAGAAGCCAATAACTGTCACTATGGCGTAGAAGCCAAATAGTTATCAAACTAGCGTAGAGGCCAGGCAGGCATAGAAGCCGAGTGGGCATAGAAGCCGAGTGGGCGTAGAAGCCTGATGTTACATGGACAGGTAGCGAGCGTAGAAGATAGCTGATCCTCCTTCCTTGACTGAGGCCTCGAACGAATTCTGAACCAAATAGCCTTAATACGCACCAATGCAAATGTAGCCTGAGTTGGCGTATTTCAGAAAGATAGCGTACATCGTGCTCTTCAAAGCTGAAAATGGCCTGATGGCGTATTCTAAGGAGATAGCGTACAACGTGCTCTTCAAAGCTGAAAATGGCCTGGTAGCGTATTCCAAGGAGATAGTGTACAGCGTGCTCCCATAGCTGAAAATAGCCTGATGGCGTAATGCACGAAAGTGATGATGTGGACGTTTTAGCCGAAATTACGGCTTTTGGAGATATAATCAAATCTCTTGCATTAAATGTAGAGATCTGCCCCCATTTTGCGTATTAAATGTAGAGGCGTGTCCCGAAGATCTGCCACCCTTCCGCGCATTAAATGTAGAGACGTGTCTCGAAGATCTGCCATTATTCTGCGCATTAATTACAGAGACGTACCTCGAGCCATGTACGAAGAGCAACTTTTGACGTTGTAGCCTATTTATCTTCTGTGGAGCATAAATAGCTCACATCTGACTGTGTAAAACTAGGCAGCGTATTTCCTTGTATGCGTAAACGTGGTTTACGCTAAGGAAATGTCACTAAACGACAGTCTGGGTCGCTGTGCCGCGCCATCATTATAGCCGTCGTCTGGGTAGTCGTGCAGTACTCTTTGTCAGGAGTCAGACGTCAGGTTCACTCCACGATTTGACAGGTTCATTTCGGAGAATATGAAGCGTTCCTCGTACACTTCAATGCTACATTAAAGCGGATGAGTTTTATGCCGTAAAGGTGATATAGCACCCCTTTTTACGCTAAAGCAGCCTGGACATACTGCTTTACGCGGATAGTCCTTGAGCTTATATTTTACGCTATACTTAGCGGAAAAGCTCTGTTGTACGCCGATGGCTCCGAAGTCATATTTTACGCTGCCCAGCACTAAAATGTTGCGTATAGCTATTCAGCGTATTTTTTATGCTTCTACAAGACCCCCTTCAAAGTTTTCAAATTCCTCGTAATTTGAAACGCTTTGAATAAACCATGAATCGGTCAAGTCTGACTCGTTCTTCAAGGCTAATTTTTTGGCGGATTATTGGGGATTTTATGGGATTTGGTGTATTCTCTTTTGCCTATATAAAGGCTGAGGAGTTAACCTGTTCTTCCCACATCTCCTTCACCACACAGAGATGATTGCCGGAGTTCGTCGGGTCGACTTGAGGAAGAAGAAGACCATGTTCTTCCAGCATGCAAGGAGCCAAAAAAGAAGGCATCTTCGAGCAAATGTCCTCTACAATGATGGATCATGGAAGGATATCATATCTTCCTTTGCTTGGGATAATCAGCAACTTTGTATGGCGGTTCGTCCAGGAGAGAGGAAGGGTCACATTCGACCACACAGCTTGCAAGCTGTATTTTCTTCTGTCATTCGTGGACAAGAGCAGACAAACTAGCTTTGTCCTCGAGTATTGAGTTGGGTCTAAAACCTCAACTCAATCTGTCATGGCGTATGGAGGATGGGCTCTGAGGAATTTAGGCGGGCCCAGTTTTGTATCCTCCCGCCATTAATCAATTTTTTGTTAATCGATTGCGGAAACCGACTAACTGCTGAAGAAGACGCGAAAGATCTCCACCAATACGAGAACCTGGCAGAACAGATTCTGGGGATGATTTTTTGACGAAGATGAGGAAATCCTTTGTAGACGGGATTTCCCTCATATGTAATCATGAAAATGAAGAAAACCCTTTGTAGACAGGATTTTCCTCATATGTAATCATGATTTAATAAAATCGTCTTTTTTTGTGCATATAATTATTTGCCATATGTTTTGCTGTGATGAAGTCTGAATATGTGTAGCTTTGACACGTCTGGTAACTTTACGTCGACTCTGATAGAAAAAGTACTAGGTCCCGTCCTGTCTTTTACGCATAACTGAAGATGCGCAGAAAGCCGCTTAGCATTTAAGTCGAGTATTTGAACTGTCCTGCTGTTAGGAATGAGGAACTACATAGAATTCTGAACTGTCACTTCTGATAAGAAGAATTTTTGTTCAGACCATCATCTTCAAGAATGATTTCCCGAAGATCCCTTGAAATAGGGCGAGAAATGGCTGTCAAACTCAGTCGCCATCTTGAACTGTAGATGAAATATTCAGACTGGATTCTAGATGAACCTCCAATCGACCCAAGAAGAGTCATTGTCAATATTGAACTCTGTATGCTTTGGGTACTTGGGATATTTTGAGGCCAAGAAGGAGTATCCTCTGCGTGAACCCTTACAATTGACCGTGTTAAGATTTGTTCATATACATACGCATACTCTGGCCTGCGTATTTTTTCAAATATGTAGAGAGTCATGGATCTGTGAATGTGGATGAGCGGAAAATCATAAGTTCGTAGCCTCTCGAGCGTAAAAGCTGCTGAGCATAAAAGCATCCGGGCGTAGAACTGTTGATTTGTAGCCTCTGAAAAGAAAATCTTCCGAGCGTGAAGTTGTGAATCTGTTGCCTCTGAGCGTAAAAGCCACCGAGCGTGAAATCATAGATTTGTAGCTTCTGAGCGTGAAGTCGTAGGTTTGTAGCCTCTTGAGCGTAAAAGCTACCGAGCATAAAAGCATCCGGGCGTAAAACCATAGACTTATAGCCTGTGAGCGTAAAATCGTAGATTTGTAGCTGTCGAGCGTAGAAATCTCCTTAGCATAAAATCATGAATCTGCTTTGCACGAAAACTTTTCGAATTCGCTGACTGTTCGCCGTCCCTGAGTAATAGGCTGACGTGGTCCCCAATCATAACCGAATATTAAATGTCGGACATGGTTAGGGATTCGAGGAGTCCATCCGAACTCTATATATATATCCCAAGGCTTTCAGAGAAAAACTTTTCATCTGTCTTTTTGCAAAAGAAAGCCTTCGACTGTTCTAGTTCTCTCCTTCGTTTCCTCTCCGAGCATTCTGAGTTTTCAGCAATGGCCCCAAAACCAATCTCTTCCTCTAAGGGAAAGAAAGCTGCCTCCTCTTCTCGATCTTCTGCCCAAGCAAGGGCGACTCCGGTCGGGCAAGGCGATCTTCATTCTGAACGAAGTGTCCCGCCGACGAGTTGTGCGCCGGGCGTTATAGGTAAAGCCTTTGGGAAGATAAGAACGAAGAAAACCCTTCGCACACGTTGTACGTGATTGCGCTAGGTCGTCTTCTGTGCTGATAGCCTCTTCGAGGAAGATGATGCACAAAGATGTTTTATCTTTTACGCCCATATTTCAAATGTGTCAGCGTAAAAACTCCATATTTTCGCAGTCTGGCGTAAAAGCTTTGACTGTCGAAACTTGGCGTATACCGTAACCTTCGAGTGTTACGCTTCTGGATGAGAATTTTTGCGTAATAACTTGAACTTTGGCAGTCTGGCGTAAAGCACAGACTGTCGGGTTTTGTGTATACTGCCAGTCTTGAATTTTATGCCTTGGAATAAGATTCCAGCACAAAAGATCAAGTTTTTACAGTCTTAGCGTAAAGCACAGACTGTTGACTTTTGGCATATGCTGCAAGATTGTAATGTATAGTATAGAAACTGACGTGTTTTTTTTGCATTTTGCAGTTAACTTGCATTTGTCTCCGCTGGCCGAGGTGATGGGTTCCGCTGCCGGGATGCTGCATTCCAACTACCTGGAGGATTTGTCCCACGTGACATTTCCCATCTCTGGACCCCAATATCCTGAAGGAAGGAGAATCCTGATATCATCCCAAGGAGAGCGAATGATGTTGAGCATGATCAACGGAGAGCCCCTGACGTCTATAGACGGGGCATAATATATAAAATCGGCTTTTCTCTTCGGGGACATGATTGACAAGCAGTCCCAGACGAAGCCCAAGAAAGAGCTTTGGGTTTTCCCTGCCGGGGGCTTGGTCCTGTATCTGCCCAAGATGCTGAGGGACTACCCCATCTCGGCATTCTTCCATGCCACACATCCTAGGAGGATGTCGTGGACACTGACTCCCGATCTTCACGGCCAGCCGGGGAAGATATTTTATCAGAAGGGATCTGACCAGGGGTCATTTGTCAGCCGTCCTTCCGGTACAATCATGCCGTTCAGGGGATTATTTTCGGGCGTTGTCCCGAGTGAGAAAACTGCACCATTCCAGCCAGTCCAAATACCGACTTTCTGCAATGATTTCATGGGGCATGGAGGAGTATACCCCAAGGTTAATCCTCGGACAAGTGGGTGGATCACTGCTACAAATCTTCGATGGGCTCGTTTAGCTGACTTGTAAACACCCTGAATTTTGAGTATAAAATTTTTAAGCAAGTTAATACGAATTTAGAGTATTTTCTGGAACCAAAAGCGAAGAGGATTGAGATTAAAGAATTTTCAGTGTGGCCAAAGGGTGTTAGATTATTCTGGAAATAATATAATGTGATGCACAATAGAAAACTGGACCTATGGTAATTTTCGGTGAATTGTTTGGACTTCGTAGCGACTTTTTACGCCTTTGAGACTATTGGTTTCTAAAACCGAACCAAACCAAGCTCAAACCAATCCAGTTTAAACCCACCAAAGTGGGTCAGACCCGAACTGCTGTAGAACCCGACCCGTTGCAAACCCTAGCCGTGAACATTGTTCAGGCTATTTAATCCGCCTCAGCATCCGTGCCGCCGCCATCCACACCCATCGTCCTCCTCAGAGCCGTCACCTGTCTTCGACCAGACGCCGGAAACCTAGCTGTTGAACTCCCCCTCCGTTGTTCAACACTGTTCTCTCCCCGACCAACTCGTCGGAGCTCCGCCTGTGACCCACGACCCCGATCTCCTTCCACCCAGTCATCGACCTAGCCGCTCATCCCCCATCTCCGCCTCGTCAGCAACCCCGTCGCCGTACCCCGATCTCCGCTGCTCCCCCATCGCCAGCGACCCAACCCTCGACCCTTTTCCCCTCCGCGCGAGCACAGACACTCGTCCCCGACCCCTTCGAATCCTAGCCTGCTGTCGACTCCAAGCCACCGACTCGCGACGTCATCGACCCGTCGCCGAGTCCAGCGCGACCCCGGCGTCTCTCAACCCTCTGCCCATCTCCGCCCTAGACGCCGAGCAGCCGCTCGACTGCTTCATGCGGCCTCGATTCTCGCAGCGTCCGCCGCGAGTTCCTCTCCGTCGGTCGACGCAGACTTAGCAGCGTTCACGGAGCCCTCGGCCTGAACGTGAGCGGCAGAACTCCACAGCAGACCCCGGACACACCGCGAGGACACGACCAGGACTCGGCTCGCGTCAAATTGGCTCACGGACACGTGGATTTTAGCATTCACGGAGCCCTGTTCAGGTATCGATTTCTTCCAACGCGTATCTCCATTTTCAATTCTGTCAGTTGCTATGCGTAGACTGTATAACCCTCTCGGTGTCCATGCAACTCGCCCGGTGCATCGCGTCCTGTGGTGAGCGCACATCGCGATCCAAAAACAGGAAAAACAATACCCTGTTTCACCCCGGAACTGAGTGTGCCCCGCCAATCGGGACGACTTGGTCGCACGCGGTCTTTACCGAACCGTGCGTGTCGTTGATACGGTCGTGTGAGATTTTGCAGAAGTCGATTCGGAGGTGCGTGCACCCCAGAAACAACGCGTATCCGCCGACGACACTCCGTATCCGACCTTTCTGGAACACGCTGTAACTTTGTGTACACACGTCAGATCGAGACGAAACTTGCGCCATTGGACTCGTAGCAATACGCTGGTCCTGTGACCCAAGTTTGGTCCGATTTTGAGAACGTTGATAAAATCGCGTATCGTGGGCCCCACCGGATCCACTTGACGGGCGATTTTGTGAACGGCTCATCGGAATCCAATTCTGGAAGTTCCGTTGGATTCGTATCATCGTTCCGGACTTGTAGACACTGAGTTTGCAGAATTTGGAGACCTTTGACCCTGACACACTTTTCGGTGCAAAGTGGCCCACGTGTGGACCCCGCTTGGCCCGGAAATGACCATTTTGCCCCTGTGTCCAAATTGGACGTAAGGACAGGCAATTCTAGTAGTTTGATACCTTCTGAGACTGTTGGTGATATTTATTACAGCTTTTGGAGTAGCACCTACCGGATCCACTGATACAGGGACAGTTGTTGACATTCAAACATCAGGCAAGTGTACCTTGCCAACTCTGCAGTATTGTTACATATTTTCTTACTTCATTATACTACTATGCATGCTTAACCTAGGACCGTGTGACATACTTAGTGTCCGATTATCAGTCGGGTGCCAACATCGTACGCGGTGTTGGGTATTGTCATCTAGAGATGGACATACGTGATACTATATCTTCTCGTACTTGTCTTACCAAGTACACTATGACCCAGGACACTGGACACTATTCATGAGACAGGATCCTCCCAAGATATTTGTGGTGATTCTGTATAGGATACAGGACTTATAGAGATACTATATTCTATATACATTATGACTTGTGCATTAGTTATGACCCCGCTGACATGGACGTGAGACGTTATGTTCATGATTTGTGTGGTTACATTGGGTGAGGAGAGACACACAGACTACAGGCTGATTATATATATACACCCCTACTATTGTGAGGCCCAAGACTCTGAAGCCCGAGCTTGGCCCATTACTCATTATTACTACTGCTACCGGCTCCCCTACACAGAGCTTGTAGTATGCTTCTGCCTGAGTTCTAGTGCTGCTCTCAACTTGCATATCACTTAGCTGGTTATTTTAGTATTCCCTATTGTTCCATCTAATGCTGGAGAGACCCACAGGCTACAGGTTGACTATGTTATGCCGGCTACTCAGTATCCCGCTGAGCTAGACCACCTCTTGACACCACTGCTACAGGCTCCCCTACACAGAGCTTGTAGATGTTCAACCTGAGTACTACTGATATTCTCTCTTGCATTATACAGATGTTTACATATTTACCCTGCTTATTTCATTATTCTGCTGCACTGTTTATATGTTGGCTTGTATATTTTCTGTACCTTGCTATGTCCCCTGAGGACCTGGATATGGATTTTGTCCCCAGATTTTGCAGACGTGGTTTATCCCGAGGTATACGGGACCGTAGCAGGAGGAGCCGATCCAGGAGCTGTACCGCCATCTGAGGACGAGGACTTAGCTGAAGACTTCTCTTGAGCATCCATGCTCATGCTCAGTTTTTATTATTTATTTCAGTCTTTATTTTCTGGTCTGCTGTACTATTGTACTAGAGATTTATCGGGTTGTTCCCCGAAGTACTTTGTTGAGACTAGATGATGATTTACCTTCTTATTTATTCTGTGGATCATATTTTATATCTTGTGTGGATGAGATTAGTTGTACCATTATTGTCGTAGACTTGTTTTACAGCTTAAGTATGCCCTGATGGATCCATTAAGTTGGATTGGTCCATCGGTGCGTACTGCTGGCCATTGCCACGTATCTGGTCCCATGGTATTTCGGGACTGGGGCGTGACATGACTGGGCCCTGAAGCATTTTCAGACCGAGCTGGAGAGCATTGGTCTGTACGCAGCTGTGAGTGCCACCAGTGTTGGGTTACCTCTCAACCCCAGCCTGTTTCTGGCTTTGATGGAGCGATATATCTCGCTCACCGGGACTTTCGCCACTCCACTGGGGGAGTTGGGATTGGCCCTCCACGAGATGGCAGAGATTTCGAGACTGCCAATGGGGGATACTCCTTATGAAGAGTATGTTCCCACCAACCGGGAGCTGGAAGATTCAGACCCTCGGGTAGTGGCAGTGTACCAGGAGCTGATGTGCCACTACCTTGCTTGCACCGCCTTTTATAATGAGCCTTCAGACTTGGCTCATACCAATAAATGGGCGTCCTACCTATTCTTTCATCGGGCCAGGGCTGCTAAGCCAGAGAAAGTCTTAGATAGCAAGGATCAGCCTCTGAGCTTTCTGAGCGTGCTTAGTGCTCAGGTAGTCGACGATCTTTTGGAAGACGCTGGGGCTCCAGATCAGATTCTCGACGAAGGGATAGGGAAATATCTTGCAGGCACTGAGGCCTACAGTTATTTGAGGCATTGCCGCAGGCCTCTGTCCATGAAAGCTCAACTGGCTGGCTTCCTTTCTATATAGCTGCGCCGACTGGTGGTACCCGGTATTGCATCTGCGGACCACATTCACCGCAATACCTTATGGCCTGCAGTGCGTCTGGTATTTGGGGCAAGACTGGGTTTGCTCCCTGCCATGGTGTGCCGCATACAAGCTGGCCTGAGGGCCATTACTGATGGGCTGCTTGTCGATGAAACTCGTCTTGATAGCTTTCCTAGGGTAGAATTACCATACCTGTATTTGATGGGATGGTTAATTCTCCATAACCCCAGGGTGATGTCTCCCGGCTCTGGTAGTAGTTCGGGGGTTAGTTTCTTGCTGAATTACAAGAATTCCTCCTGGAACGTGACCACAGTTTTAGACTGTCGGCGGGCATTGAATTTCAGTCACAGCTGGAAGCTCTTCTGCACTGTCCCCTCTGTACATCTCAATCAACAGAGGCGCAGACTTCAGGACTTAGGCGACGGGAAGACCGTTCTTTCTCCTGAAGCTTTTAATTGGTTGGTCTGTATTAGACCTTCCCATTTACTGTACAGAAGTGAAGACCAATACTTCTTGGAACCCTACTTGCATAGTCGGTTTGCCAGGCAGCTTGGGTATGACCAATTGCACGTGGGCAATGCCGTTACCAACTTCAGGTCCAGGGGTGGACTTATCGATGGAGCGAGAGGGTGGCGATACTTCATCATGGGTTGCACTGAAGCAACTTTTACTGTTGCCACCATTTCACTCTCCACGGAGCTGCGCATCCTCCACTCGTATGCCCAGTTTTATGTGGCAACCAACACCTTCCATCGCAATTTTGATATGCATGGAAGTTTTAGGATGCCCTCTTCTAAGTCTGCAGGAAGATACGAAATCCCCTCAGTTTCCTCCAATGAGGGTGAAGATGCCGTCAATCCAGATGAGCCTTTGTTAGCAGTACCGAGGGGTAAAATACCTCCGCCTGCAGGGCCTCTGGTCATCTCTGATAAGCGAAGGGCTCCTGCTCCGAAGGAGACTTCCCCTCGTAAGAAGAAAAAGAAGACGGTTAGTCATCCTCTCAGGATTCCCGGCTATGAGGCTCCTAGAAGTGAACCTGCTATTTCCCCTGTCGGGGACGATTCTTTGATTGGAGGTTCCTCGCATTTTAGAGAGGGAACCTCTACAGTTCCGGCTGGCGGTGTCGAAGAATCTATGTTTGAGGCTGCTGTCGCTGCTACTGCTTCGGGCAGTGGTACGAGATCGCCTTCGGGGTCGAGCCGAATAAGGATATCTTTATCCAAATCAGCATCGGGAGAGACCCCTGCCGTGTCTGTCAGTGCACCCAGCGAGATTCCACCTGATGAACCTCTATTGGATCTGGGTGAAGACTCGAAAGAATACCTACCGATGTCAGTTAGTACACCCCCTTCTCCAGGTATGACAGCTTTCATAGCATCATTAAGAAATGATTTAGTTGTACTGGCTGCAGACGCGATATTTATACCATCGACCATGGGTAAATGTCGTCTTTACGCCTCTTTTTTAGGAAAATTAACATCATGTTGATATTAACTCTCTTTTGTCTTCTTTCCAGGGGAAGACATCTATGGGGAGGGCAGTATTGACGCCCTTTTTGGCTCTGTTTCATCTCCTGGCGATGACATGGAGGTGCCCGACTTTGAAGAGGAAGCACTTTCGGGTGCCGGCTCGCCTGAAACAGCTCCGCTATCTCGAGAGGAGGATGAACCTGTCATTACGACAATACCTCCTTTGAGTACGCCGGCCATTTCGTCTGTTGTTGGCGCATCTTCTTTTGTCGCACCATCTGTTGAGGCGACGACTGTGGCAAAATCGTCTGCGGTCATTCCTGGAGGGAGATTCTCTGACATTGCAGCCACTCCCAGCACCCATTTAAATATCACCATGTTGGTTGACCAGTTTTCTACCATTTTCTATGTCACTTTGAAGACGCTGATATCAATAGTGCTAGAGAAGAATTTAGGCTTCGAGGCTCTGAGGACATCCTGCAACCTTACTATAACGCAGATTAGACATTTCAGTGACACTGGGAGAGCTGATGCGCTAGAGCAGATAGTTAATGGTTTGGAACAACCTATTAACGAATATTTGCAGCTATCTCGAGGCAACATCAACGGTCTCGTTCAAGCTAGGTATGACTCCCTGACTGCAGAGCTTGCGGGGCGACTGGAATCTCTGGACAAATCCATCCAGGAACAGCAGCAGGAGATGGATCAAGAGCGTGCCGAGTTGGAGTATGTCATTCCCCAGCTGACTCAGTGCGAAGTCGAATATGAGGAAGTGACAACAAGGGTCCGCAGATTGAGAGATGAACTCGCTCAAGCGGAGGAGGAGGCTGTCTCTTTGTCGGCATCTCGAGATGTGCTGAAGAATCGGATGGAGACCGCTCAGCAGAATCTGACGCATGCGGGTGTCATCCACGTCAATTTTGTACATGCTCGGTCTGGGCTATCTCCTTTGAATAATGACGCGGCCAGGTTGGAGCGGGCTCGTGCTGACGTCTTGAACTCTAGTGATGAGAGAATGGTTGCCCTGGTACAGCAGATCTGCGATTTGACTGCTCTTCCCCAATGATGTACTATTTTATTTCTCCTGTAATTTCTCAGAGATAATAAAGACACATTTTCTGACTTTGTGGGCCCATCATTTTAGAATGTGATAGGCTAGGGTGAAAGTGATATCAGAGGTATCATTAACATGACATTCTTTCGTTAAGGTTTTGCTGAATGTAAATCTATTCAGAGTTATCATGAACCTGAAAAAATATAATCCAACTAGATTTGTATACTAAACACTATCAGAGGTATCATTAACATGATAGGCATACAAATTAGTTAAGGATATCTATTCGGAGGTCACATAAACCTGATAGAATATGACCCAGCTAACCTTTGTGCATGGTATTGTCAGAACAAGATCTTCGTTATACTCCGTTAAACGAAGGAGATCAAGTATAGTACTTCTCCGGAAATTTGCAGTTGACAGTAGCCATTGCCAAATTTCCATTTTAGGCCTAGCTAATCTGTAAGTGCGATTTGCAATCATATACGGGCCCTCCCATTTTTTATGATTGTTTGCACAAATTTTGGACATCATACTAGAGGTAATATTGAGGACATCCTACTGGGGGATCTTTTGGTGGACCTATTACTTTTTGCGCACATTAGTGCAAGTAATAGGTTTGAGACAAATCCTGACAGAGATAATATGGACTCTGTGGGGATTGTTGAGAGACGTAGTTCAGAGGTGATATGGACATGAACTGACTTTTTCTCTGCTAAGGAAAATAAGGATAGTTCAGAGGTAATATGGACGTGAACATTTTGTTTTCTATTGCGAGCATTCCACAGGGGAATTTTTTGTAGACCTATCATTTGTTGCGCACGAGAGTACAAATAATAGGTTTGGGACAAGCCCTGCCAGAGGTAATATGGACGTGGCAGTTTTGTGGACTTAACACCACTAGCGTACTTAGAGTTAAGTACGGGTGCTAAGTTGAGATGATAACCGATATCAGAGATAATATGGACATGATAATCGATAGTCGGATTATGAAGGTTTGTTCAGAGGTAATATGAACATGACAAACTCTCTGGGTTGTGACTCCATCGGGGATGTAGGTATACATCTACTCAGAGGTAATATGGACATGGCAGTTTTGTGACTTAACACCACTGACGTACTTAGAGTTAAGTACGGGTGCTAAGTTGAGATGACAACCGATATCAGAGGTAATATAGACATGATAATCGATAGCCAGATTATGAAGGTTTGTTCAGAGGTAATATAAACATGACAAACTCTCTGGGTTGTGACTCCATCGGGGATGGAGGTATACATCTGCTCAGAGGTAATATGGACATGGCAGTTTTGTGGACTTAACACCACTGGCGTACTTAGAGTTAAGTACGGGTGCTAAGTTGAGATGACAACCGATATCAGAGGTAATATGGACATGATAATCGATAGCCGAAAACTCGAAAAGTTTGTTCAGGGGTAATATGAACATGACAAACTCTCTGGGGAAAGAAATAAAATATTTGGACAATCTTTCAGAGGTAATATAGACATGAACCTATGTCTGAATAATTCACTATGGAGTGATTTTCCTGAGTGAGGATAGCCCTGAAGAATACACTGGGGAAATTTTAGGGACTCATCATCAAGTATATTCCTGAGGGGAGCAAATTGTCATGTTAGAGAAAAACTAATTTGCAATGATCGTCCCTTCATTTACAGTTACAAAGTGATGACTTTGGCGTCAATCAACTCCTGGATTCTCCTTTTCAGCACATAGCACGCCTTTGTAGGATGATAAATGTACCAATGAAAGAGACAATAATCTGGATCATCAACTTTGCCAGCCCTCTCCGGATATCTGATGTTGGGTAGCTGAAGTTTGTGTTCCTTCATCAACATATTAAAGATTTCAATGATGTCATCTTCATCGAAGGAGAAAGTCCCTTTTGGCCTTCGGGCTCCCGATGCTTGAGTTTTACGGTCTTCAGGGTAGATCGTCATCGTCGCATCATCTTCGGATTCCGAGGGAATTCTACCCCCAGCTTTGGATGCTGCCCTATTTTGTCAAGGTAGGCTACCCCCAGACATGTCGTGGCGGTTGTTCGCAGTCTTTGATTTAGAAGGACCTGCCTCAGATTGCACAGGATCAGACTCTGAAGGTTTGGAGTTCGCAAGAGATGCAGTATACCCCAGCCCAAAACGAGCTTGTTGACAGTAAGAATTATCCTGCAATGGTATTCGTCTGCCTTTTCCATAGTTGAGGCCTTGTTTCAACTTTAAATCATAACCCATGCTTTGTATAATCTTTAAAGCTTGTGGGCTATATTTGTGGGTTTGCATTTTCCCAGCATCGGATTCGCGAGACTCTTCTTGTACAGTCGGACTATTCCGCATGCGCCCGAAGACTATTGGATGCTGGTCGTCGCGAGTTGGGGGAATGATAAAGATGGAATCTTCAAGTGGCCCACCTGTCATGACGATATTAGATGTTGATGCATCTTTCCACATGATCTCCCCATGTTTGACAGTTAGGGGGACTGAAGTCTGTTTATGACTCCTGTCTTTACATTTCTGGATTAGAAATTCATGCAAGTCAGGAGTTTTAACAGAAGAAGAATAAGGCTTGTTCCTTCTGTTCACATCAGTGGGCATGCAGATGTTGGGAACCATAGTCCTCCCTGTGCCACCCGTATATAACAGGTTGGCTATCTGGGTAGCGGATGATCCCCGAGGAGTATGTCTTTCCACAAAATGAGCCTGCTTTACGCTGAGGGGCTTCACCTGGCGTAATTTGGAGCTCTGCTCGGGCTGGCGTAAAACTGAGGAGGTCCTCAGTCGGCCATCAGCTCCTCGCGTAATCCGGAGGGCGGGCAGATTCTTCCCTTGCTGGCATAAATGTTGAGAAGTTACGTAATTCGCTACTTGCTTTTCCTTGCGTAGTTTGCAGGAATCATCTGCTTTTTCGTGGAGGGCAGATGCATTTTTACGCGCAGAGCATGGAATAGACTTCTGGACTAGCGCTGAGGCATTGTCCGAAGTTTTGTCTGCCACATCATGGACGGGAGACTGAGTTTTACGCATAGAGCACGGAATAGACTCCTGGATTAGCGCTGAGGCATTGTCCGAAGTTTTGTCTGCCATGTCACGGACGGAAGACTGAATTTTACGCACGGAGCGTGAAGGTTGTGCAGCTACAAGCTGGCTGGTCGGAGAGATCGGAGAGATCGAAGAGTCGGCAGGAATGGTAGGGGATGTCTTGGGCATCCAAACCTTACGTAGATTTCTGTTGTCTTGGACAGAGAGAGAGTGAGAGCTACCCCCTGCTCGAAGCATTTCTTCGTAGGCAGACTGATCGAACTGGACGACCAAGGTCTTCTTCGCGGATCCTACGGATACCGTATCGTGTTGAGCAATAGATTTCTCGTCAGAAGAGAAAGACCTCCCCAGCAGAGTCACCATCTTGTGTTTGATAATAAACAAAAGAAATAAGATGAGGTTTATACGAAACCCGCTCTTTGGTTTACAAACAAGAAGTATAATTAATCCTATACGAGGATGTCAAGTACAATTTTAATCTGGATAAATATTACTATAGGAGTCTGATCTGTAGTCGATCACTTTGTCCCTTGGACCACACGATGGTGAAGAAGTGCCATAGAAGACAGAAAGCAGCTTCGAAGGTTACAGAGGAGAGTGGATGCTCGATGCCAAAGTCGTCGATCACTACTTTTCGTCTGAGTTCTGGATTCTTCTCTCTCAAAGACTTCTCGACTCTCTACCTTGGTTCTGACTCTCCTTTTTTCGACCTCCTGTTCGACCTTAATTCTTTCTACCCGGACCTTTGTCAATAGAGGTCTCTATTTATAGGGTTTTAGTGACAGTGACCATTAGACGGCGTAGAAGCCGGGTAGTGTAGGGTATGGCACCTTTTTATGAGACGGTTACAATAACCATTACCCACGTATAAATAATCTTTTGAATGAGCGTGTGATGCGTGTTCCATGAAGAGATAATGCGTATAACTGCTGCGAAGATCACGGCATAAAAGCCACGTAGGTAGTTATCCCTCGCGTAGAGAAGGTTGGCGTAGAAGCCAATAACTGTCACTATGGCGTAGAAGCCAAATAGTTATCAAACTGACGTAGAGGTTAGGCAGACGTAGAAGTCGAGTGGGCGTAGAAGCCTGATGCTGCATGGACAGGTAGCCAGCGTAGAAGATAGCTGATCCTCCTTCCTTGACTGAGGCCTTGAGCAAATTCTGAACCAAATAGCCTTTATACGCACCAATGCAAATGTAGCCTGAGTTGGCGTATTTCAGGGAGATAGCGTACATCGTGCTCTTCAAAGCTGAAAATGGCCTGGTGGCGTATTCCAAGGAGATAGCGTACAACGTGCACTTCAAAGTTGAAAATGGCCTGGTAGCGTATTCCAAGGAGATAGCGTACAGCGTGCTCCCATAGCTGAAAATAGCCTGATGACGTAATGCACAAAAGTGATGATGTAGACGTTTTAGCCGAAATCACGACTTTTCGAGATATAATCAAATCTCTTGCATTAAATACAGAGATCTGCCCCCATCTTGTGCATTAAATGCAGAGGCGTGTCCCAAAGATCTGCCACCCTTCCGCGTATTAAATGCAGAGACGTGTCTCGAAGATCTGCCATCATTTTGCGCATTAAATACAGAGACGTGCCTCGAGCCCTGTACGAAGAGCAACTTTTGACGTGACAGCCTGTTTGTCTTCTGTGGAGCATAAACAGCTCACATCTGCCTATGTAAAACTAGGCAGCGTATTCCCTTGTATGCGTAAAAGCGGTTTACGCCAAGGAAATGTTACTAAATGACAGTCTGGGTCGCTGTACCGCACCATCATTATAGCCGTCGTCTGGGTAGTCGTGCAGTACTCTTTCTCAGGAGTCAGACGTCAGGTTCACTGCACGATTTGATAGGTTCATTTCGGAAAATATGAAGCATTTCTCGTACACTTCAATGCTGTATTAAAGCGGATGAGTTTTACGTCGTAAAGGCGATATAGCACCCCTTTTTACGCTGAAGCAGCCTGGACATACTGCTTTACGCGGATAGTCCTTGAGCTTATATTTTATGCTGTACTTAGCGGAAAAGCTCTGTTGTACGCCGATGGCTCCGAAGTCATATTTTACGCTGCCCAGCACTAAAATGCTGCGTATAGCTATTCAGCGTATTTTTCATGCTTCTACAATGTAAGACTAAAGCTAGAAACACGTTCAATATTGGAGACCCAGTATACCAGAAGGATTACGTCAAAGAGCCTCAATATTTCGGTCAAAAGTCAGAAGAAGACGTCGTGAATAATATGGAGGTTAAAGTTATTGGCCAAAAAAATAGATGGGAGAAAGAGGTTGATATACAAGACTTATCTCGCAACCAGATAATTGGCTTTGTCCATGACCATGAAGATATATCTAAAGAAGAAGAAGAAAAAGAAGAAGAAGTTGATGATGATGATGATGATGAGTGTTAGGATGAAGAATATGACGACCAAGATGATGATTATGGTACCTATGTTGTTTGAAAGATACCTAGATATAGGGTTTAATTAGTTGTGTGGTTTGTAGAGCATTAAGCTTAATTTGGTTGCACAGCTCAAAACCAAACAAGCGAGCCTTTCTTAATTGGATGATGATGATGAAGAAGAAGAATATGATGACCAAGATGATGATTATGGTACCTATGTTGTTTGAAAATGTACCTAGATAATTTGACCAAGAAGATATCTAGTTGTGTGGGGGCATTAAGCTTAATTAGGTCGAATTAGTTGGTTTGTAGAGCAAGGCTCACTTATTTGGTTATACCAATTAACAAGACGTACATCATGTTAAATCATCTCTTTAAGGATCATTCAAAATATATACAATTGAGGCAGTTGGTTATTCTTTATGGTGGGTGATTTTGATCATTCTTTCCTTTACCTTCATACTTAATAAAATGATCTTACTAGTCTTTGTTTATGCATGCCTTGTTAATGCTAAGTAAAAAAAGAACTAAGATAAAAGAGAGTAATATTGTTATTGTTAATCTATTGTATACAATATGGACTATTGTATTGCATATGAAAATAGAGAATATTGTATCTGTTGTCATAGAATATAGATATTGTATTGTTGTTATAAATATGCAGAGTATTGTAGTATTATACATGAGGTAAAATGTGGCACGATGCCACATAATAGTAGGAATGGTCGAATTGTTACATGGTGCCCACGAAACTGTTTGAAAAGGGTGCGATACTTAAAATATTTAGGACCTGTGGGTCATCAATTGTAATATTGAATGAGTATATGGATATAGAAAGAATGATCGATTATGTGAGTAGAGATGTACGTTGCTTATTTTATGTTTATGTACCATGCATGTGTTTATAGTTAACTGTTCACATATTTGCACGATTATGGACAACTTGTGCATAATATTTGGATTTTCTCGAACGACCATCGTCCAGGACTGATTCGTCCTAGGAGAAAATTATGTGGAACATGTGTCATATACATTGTATTACGGGACCTCAGTGGTGTTTGCTACTCAAACTGGAATGGTGCATCGCAATATGGATATTTTTGGACATTCGATGGGGGTTCCCAGCCCGCATGCAAAGTAATCACCATCTTACTAGAGATATAGTCCAAGATGACTTGTTGTACCTGTGACCATCATATAGTTAGGTTATATGCTAATGTGAATCTGCTTACAGGACTATCAGATTATTTTAGATATAATGCGTGGAATATTATATTTTATGAGGCTAACAATTAATGTAGTATCAGTCTTGTGACACATGTATTTATTATGAATATTAACCTTGTTACAGGGAATGATGGTAAGTTGGGTAAAATTTACTATGTTCGTAAACGTATATCTGTCTGTGTAATGATTTACAATTTCATTATATGGTCTGTATTCCTGCTTATGAAATATTAACTGATCCTAAGGTAAGATTAGAAATACTACATAATAATTTTATTTGTCCTTCACATATTTACTGAATTGGTTTCGTTCAGTTGGCTATAGGCCACTTACTAGTACACGAGAATGTACTAACCTTATCCCCTCCTCCCAGTTTTGTAGGTTCAAGGATTAGCTTAGACAGTTTTAAGTTGTCGAAGAATTTGTTGGGCGAGATAGATCTTTTTTATGCAAAGATGTAGTTTTCTGTTATAAATGACATAATATAAGGGATACTATTGTTTGTATAGTTCTTGAGTTGTAATCCATGTAGCATATTTCATTATATTTGAGAGAGAGTCTTATAATCGAGTTATTCTTTCTCTCGAGCCATTTGTAATTATGTTATAATATTATCAATAAAGAGAATCATTTTTGTAAATCTTGTCATGACCTGCTTCCAGATAACTAGATACAAGTCAGACAAGCCTAGCCTACACTGTTGTTAACAGCGGTAGTCAGTTGTCTAAACCTTATATATCATCATGTGCAAGTATTGAATCTCGCTCGACACAACCAATCTATAAACATGTCATGTCACTATTAATCACCACAGCTTCTACTATTTTATTATATATTCTTTTAAAATATGTATCCGGAGACAAATTCGATAAATGGTAAAGCAACAATATCCTCAACTACACAACACAACATCGGTCATGACATATACAACTAGAAATTAGAAAATATATACAAAGATCCTATATATATCCTGAGATGAACTCTAGGTCCTGCGTAGCGTCCACGCCAACATCTACTATCACACCCTCCCGTAGGCCATAGAAGCTAGGGAAAGGTCCTCATCACCTGCCATGTGACCCGTAAGGAAAATGAGCAAACTACAACTACAAAATGAACATGATACAAAGTAAAACTGAAAAGCAATAATGATATGGACTAACCTGCAATATTGGACAATAAGACAATGGCTGAAATAATGAATAATCATAATTATGCAAAGTATTTAAAAATACTATCTCAGCATGTGACAAGTTAGAAATCATAATCAATAATGGTGTGGCTTAATCATATGTGAATTGTATGATTAGGCTATTCATAATTACCTAGCTAATTTTAGGTGTGGTCACATACCTACTCGGTATTTCTCCTTCCCCACAATACAATCACAATAATGCACAATATCCTCGTGTCAATCATATATCCAATAAGAGATCAAGAACATTGCAGAAATACTAAGTTAAGAGCTTAATTTGTACTGTACTTGCCTTATACAGAAGTGGTTATGTCCAAGATCCTCGCTAGCTGTGTCAAAAGACATAATATTCTTAATTATATTTTATTAATTAATTCTTTTATTCTTAATTAACTTTTAGCTAGCTTAACTAACAAATTATAAATTAACAGTTTACTACAAACTAAAGTTTAAATTAATTAACTCATTGACTTACCAACTAATTCTAATATTTCTTAAATATGGGCATTTAATGGGCCTCGCTCGTTTCTAATTTACAAAAAATTTCCTGATGCTAAATGGCTGGCCTGTTCAACTTTGAGTAATTCAATACACTCTCATAACGAGATACTCTTTGGAGCAAAAGAATTCAATTCAAATACCACAGAGCTGTTAAATTCAAACATTCAGCTCCCTTGTAAAGATTTAGGTCAAAATATGACTGTTACGTTCAAATTCCTGAATTGTTCACTCCATATCAGTTAAAATTCAAACTCAAGTTTATCTTTCAGTTTTGGCTATTTATTCCTAATTATTTAAATTTCTCTAAGAATATTTGACACTAAACTTACCCACTGAATTAAAGAGGAACCGTTAGAACATTTGAGTTTTCAAATAAAATACATTCACAGTTCACTTTGTGTCAAACCCGATACGACAGTCATGGACATGGGAACATTGTCAACTGACACAGACTCAGTGTCCATTCTCGAGAGGACACAATATCATTAGGGAATGCTAATGTCATCCTCTAGACAGAGAAATGAATATTTTAATCATTCGTCGAGAAACCTTTTGATTTGGAAATCAAAGAACATAAAGAAGAGAGATGACTTTCGAAGATTTAAATAAGGAGATAGCGGACTGATCACACCTAATTCAAGAAGTTGTCGATTCAACTCTTCACAGGTCACTGTAAGGAATTCTGTCAAAACACTCTCAGAGTTATTCTATCGAGTAGTTGATGTGCAAGTGATAGAATTATGGAAGTAAACATGTTTTCAAAATATTCTTTAGGATTTGAACAGGAAAATAGGTGAAATCATAAGAAAAAGAATTCATTGATGATCTTCTTCGATCACTAGATCGATCGAACTCAATCAAGTTCATCGAAATATGTCGACTACATCTCGATTCACCAATTACTTGTTTTAAAGAAGGATAAGACTACTCCATAACGAATCTGGAATAGAAAGCTTATCGATGATCGTCGATGATGTGGATCGATGAATTTTTCGTCCATGTCTAGTGGATCGTTGATGATGATCCAGCTAAAGTCCTCTGGGGAGATGAACTCATCATGTGGTCTAGTCCACTGCACAGCAAACATAAACCATGTACCCTACGACACTATGAAAGAACATGTCCTAGCTTTCCATAATGAGAATGACCAACTGAAGAGGACTGCCTATGCTGCCGAAGGCACGTCTGAGAAGACTGCTGAAATAAAGCTACATGAACTGCTCCCCTCAGAGATCCTATCGTCAAAAATCGAAATGCTGGGGCAGGTGCTGAAGACTGGGAAGAAGATCCCCTCAATGCATGTGGCTACTTCTGGCCCCCAACCCTCTCTATGCTCCTCTGGGAGGTGTACTCATGCCTTCTCGTTGCCTGCATCACAACGTCGAAAGTCTGGAACTCATGTTGCTCCATTGCTAAAATGATCTCCAGATGGAGTCCCGGTTAGAACCTCCTAGCTCGGTCCAACTCGGTAGCTACCAAGGTGGGAGCAAACCGACTGAGCCTACAAAACTCTACTGTATAGTCGTCTTCGGTCCTCCCCATCTGCCGAAGGTTGTTAAACCTTAGCTGTAAATCATAATGCGATATCGCGTCAAAGTATTTAGTTTGAAACCTCCCACTGAAGTTCGCCTATGGTATCGTCATCGTCAAGAAAACCTCCTAAGCTGCCCAATAATTGTAGGCCAAATCTAACAACTGAAGCATAACAACTGCCATATGCTCCCTAGTCGAAACTTCTGCTGCCTCGAGAATAGCCTCAGTATCTTGAAGCCACATATCAGATGCGATCACATCCTCAGTACCATAGAAGTACAAGGGATGAAGACACCTGGAGATGCTCGCAGAGTTCAATATCTGAGGACCACCTCGTTCAAGGCCGTCTGAACTAACTGAATGGGAATGTTACTCTAGCACTGCTGCATCGCCATGAAGCCCCTCATAATATCCACAAGTGCATGAAAAATACCCTCTAACTGCTCTGGTTAAACTGGTACTGCCGGCTGATCGGGCTAAACATGCTGTCCTGCCCCAGGATCTATCCTAAACTCTCCCTTGAATGCTGGGGCTGACCCTCAAGAATCGGCTGACATACCGGATGTTACTCCGCTGAAGGTTGAGCTCGAACAATTTAACCATAAAGATCAAGAACAGTTCCCCTGAAAGTTAAAGGACACAAGGATCAAATTGGAGGAACATGATAGATCAAGGGTGAAAGAAGATAACAATTCAAGAATACAAAATATAGAATAATACAAAAGAGATCAAGGTGGAACAAATAAGGATTAAGACATCTAAACACTGACAACTCCCACACGTCTGAAAACCAGACCTGCATGGGTCACCACAAAAATCTTGTCACACCCCAGAATCAGAATACTGGAGAGCAGGGACAGAATTTGATCAGCTACGTATACCAGAATACTCCAGTACTCTGAGATACGGTCATGATTGTAAAAGACATGGGGGTTACTACTATAAGCCAACAGTCAATCCTAGGTCAACCAATCCTAGTGTCTTAATCATAATCAAATAGAACAACATACAAGATATATGATCATCAGATATAAGATAGTAAAGCATCCCAAACTATGTATACATAAATGATCATGGAGCTAGTAATACAAAATAAAGAACTAGCAAGAGTAAAAGTCATACATGATCAACTCTAGCTATAGCCTAGAATAATGCAAATTATGTCATGCCCGTAGGCTAGATGTCAAGTCCAAAATACGAGCTAAACACATGCCCGGGAGCTAAATGCCTCAAAAGAATATGTACAGGATCTAGTGGAAGAATAAAGAAAAAATCCACTTAGGTACTCTGGTGCTCCGGGTAGTCACCATCCAGCGAAAGATAGGGGCAATCCTCTGGTTCCGCTACGAGATCTGGACATGCAAAACCAGTGAGATCAGACCCCAATAGCAAGTACCACAAATGAGGCCAAACTATGAACTAAAACTAGCAAACAAACAAACGATATACTAAAGGCAATAAGTAACCACCGGGTAATAAGAAAGTGCACCAGGAAACATAATTTTTTTTGGAAATATGTAAAGTAAATAGGAACATGTGAACATATACCGGATCATGTAAAGCAAACAAGTATAACACGTAAGTACCAGATAAGAAAATATAGCATAGACAATAAACTTGTAAGTAAACCATGACAAGATCAAGTACAATGACAATAACTGACATAAGCAATAAATGGACTCCATCCATCAATCACGGCCAATCAAGAAGTATGACTTACTATATTAGCTAGCTAAGGTTATCATAAATCCTAATTACTAACAAATGCAATGTCAAAAAATCCTATACGGTTGCATGCTCTACAGTCTGTCTAAGATATCCAACCGAAACTAAGCAAGTATCTAGCAGATGTACCACCAACATGGCCTGCATCCTAATGAAGTGGAGTAACACAACGGTGAGCCCATGTATGCATCATACATTGGTGGGCCTTGTCTGCTCCACATGACAGTAATGTAATAATAATTATAGGAAAATAATAAACATGTACAGGATTGTCCCACCCAACGGTGTGCTAAAAATATGCCCCTCATGATGGAGAACTCTAAATTAATCCAGGAAAAGCGACAAGATAACGGGACTGCATGCAACCTGAAGATTTTTCCCTTCCGATGATCTAATTATTCAAGCTAGTTTTTTTAATCCTTAATATTTTTGTTTAGGATTCTGGGTGTGGCATTCCGCAGAATTCATCCTAGACATGATACCCCCCTCGGGGATATGCAAGTCTAGACAAGGATTTAACAAGCACAAGTACAAGTGCAAGATAAGAAAATAACTACATTGTTCTAGATAGGATAAGTGTGCACTATAACAAGCCACAACATAAAAATACAAGAGACAAGAATCATGAGTGCACTACTACGAGCCACTATCAAGCATGTACAAGACAAGAATCATGAGTGCACCACTACGAGTACTATCAAGCATGTATAAGATAAGAATCATGAGTGTACTGCTACGAGTCACTACTAAGCATGTATAGGACAAGACAATGTATGTACATGACAAGTCAAGATAGCAACTTCGTGTAGAAGCATGGAAAAATTCAAATTCATGCGCCAACACTACATGATGCATGTATATATATATATATATATATATATATATATATATATATATATATATATATATATATATATATATAAAGTTCAAGGCACCTATATGACATGAAGCTTATGTGGCAACAAACTAAGGCGCATACAAGCTTGCCGCATACATGCAATGGTCCTGAAAGCATGCGACAAAGAGCCTAGGCGGATACAATCTTGCCGTATAAAGTCACTTCTGTCAAGCTAGTTGTTTTAATCCTTAACGTTTTATTTAGTATTCTGGGTTTGTCATTTCGTAGAATCCATTCTAGACATGATACTCCCATTGGGATATTCAAGTCTGGACAAGGATTTAACAAGCACAAGTACAAATAAAAGATAGGACAAGAGTGCACTATAACAAGCCACCACATAAAAATACAAGAGACAAGAATCATGAGTGCACTACTACAAGCCACAATCAAGCATATACAAGACAAGAATCATGAGTGCATTACTACGAGTACTATTAAGCATGTATAAGACAGGAATCATGAGTGAACTGCTATGAATCACTACCAAGCATGTACATGACAAGATAATGTATGTACATGACAAGTCAAGATAGCAACTACGTGTAGAAGCATGAAAAAATTCAAATTCATGCACCCGCACTATATATATATATTAAGGCATCTATGAGACATGAAGCTCATGCGACAACAAACTAAGGCGCATACAAGCTTGCTGCATACATGCAACGGTCCTGAAAGCATGCGGCAAAGATCCTAGGCGGCTACAATCTTGCCATATAAAGTCACTTTTGTCAGTCACTGTATTAATAAAATTGACAACATTTATTGCTCTGAATGCCTCATTTTTGGTGCAGATGGTGGACATCAGCGCTTACGTCAACGTCATAATTACTCATGTCAGACACAGCTGTGTAGTGCCATGTATTTTTGACACAACAAGGCCTCATGGGATGTATGTAAGCCCCCTTATTTTGGAATATGATAATTTGATAATTTTCAATTATTTTGATTATTTTATTTAATTAAATAGATTTAAAGAATTAATTTCTAAAATCTTTTTTAATATTCATGACACTTTGCTATGGGTTGAATATTTTGAACAATGTACGACATTTTTTCTTCCAACCGAATTTAAATTATTGACCTTGATTGTACTAGTATATTTGGGACATGGGTGTTATATTAATTTGATCTCCTCCATGTTCCAAAAATATTGACAAATATCTACAATAATTGACATTGTAAAACTACCCTTATATGGTTAGTTGAACCCAACCGAGCCTAAATACCCTACCCGGACTCTCAAACCAATTCCTATGAAATAAGTACACAACCCCCAAACCTTTTTCCTACTCCATAATACATCCCACATATAAAATATATCCATAAAATTTGATCAAATTAATTAAATGGTCCATAAATATAATATTTCTAAATTAGGAAAGACCCCTATGCAATCTTGTTGTATATCAATTCAAATCTGAAATAGATATTTTAAAATTTAATTTAAATATTCTAGAGCATCCTTTTACCCTATTTATTCCTTTTAAATCCTATCCATAGATGGAAATACTAAAACAAATCCTAACCACCAAACTACATCTCTACATATATATATTAACCTAATTAATAGGTTCGGCCCCACCCCCCTCTTCTCTCCTCACGGAAATTGCCGACGCCCTCCCTCTACTTCACGACTACCACAGCACCCTACTCCCTTTCTATTTCATATCTCCATCAACTCCAAGCCCCCACACAAGTTCCTAAAGTGTTCTAACACTCCTAGAAGGTTCGGCAACCCCTCCAAGGGCCAAAAACTATTGCTGGTTGCAGCAGCCATATTGCTGTGTAAATAGTAGAAAAAAAATCCTAAAAACCCTAGAATTATATATTAATTGAAACCCCCAAGATCTCTCTAAAGTTTCACCAAGTTTGGAGTCCGTTTGGCGGTCCAAAAGGTCCGTGTCGCAAGAAAAGCCTGTGCCGTTATCGCGAACACGTAAGTTTCATAACTTTTATTTTATATATATATTTTTCTTGTGAGAACCTTTGTAGAAACCCATAAACTTTTTAGATGATAAATGATGAAACTCCCATGCATGTGAAACCCTAATTTTATATGCAGAACTACTCTATGATGACACGAAATCAATACATGGCAATATGGTAACCATAATAACCTAGTTTTGATAGATGTTATTATTTTATTATTAAAATATGAATTTCTAGAAATTAAATAATAATTTTTAGAATATTAATTAATATATTTTATATATTAAATAATTTTTATGTATGCAAGTTGGCAACCTTGCATGCACAAACTAGTTGTCAAGTTGCTAGAACTCCTAGTCGACGCGTAATAAAACTTTGTGCATGCAACAACAACTGTTTCTGTATTTTTCAATAAATAAATAATAATTCCAGAATTAATTTTTTTGAATAATTAATAATTTAAAAATATTTTTGGTAAAGTTTAATAACTAATAATATATTAGGGTGTAGCTACTTGCATGTGCAACCAATGTAGAATTCATAAGTAGATAATAACTTAATTTAACTAAAAGACTAGAGTCTAATTAGTGTAATAATTAATTGGTAGGTGTTTGAGATATTTCTGGAGAGCTTCGGACCAGACTTGTTGTGCTCGCAGCTCGGCTTGGAAGGCAAGTACACCTTGCTTGATTGTATTGTTCAGTATACATATGCCTAGTTTTTATTTGCTAGTTATATGCACGCATCTTAGAGTAGCAGACTTACCTAGTAAATTATGAAGGTACTTGGTATCTTCTGACCTGACACTTGTTCAACACGTTTAGTGAGTGAGGGAGTGCATGGACTAGTGTGTCAACTGATCATCGATACGTGAGCTAAGTCTTGTGCTAGTACTTTATGTTTGGGCTTGTTTTCTAGATTTTATTAATGTCGTTGTATTATGTCTGTACTGCATATACGGTTCAGATAGTACATTGGGAGGAAAGAATCTACTAGTGAGCGTATGGGACTTCTATTTTTTCTGGTATAAATGGTGTACCCTCGAGTTATATCGAATGCCTGGTGGGATGACGGATTCTTTTATTCTTCCCCCTCATTCGACACTAGAAATGTCTCGAGTGTATTTCACATAGATGATTTAGTTACCCTATTTATTGTTTACTGCTTACTTTTATGCATGTCGATTTCTTGTGTACTTGTTGTGTCCCTTTGAGGACTGGCAATATTTTCCGGTATAGACGATCATGACTATTTGCAGGAGCACGGATCAGGACTTGCTACTTTATTTCCTTTCGATGAGCTCTTTACCTTCGTGTCTATTGGTTCGTAGTTAAGTTGATACTTTTCTATCGTTTATTTATTTTAAGTCAAATTTTATTTCTATCCTAGTTTGGTAGTGGATTTGTCTCCACCAGGCTATTATTTTGGATTATTTGGATTGGATCATTTGGATCTATATTGGCTTAGTTTATTTATTTATTGACATGTGCTGTGGGTGAGATTTAGTTGCCTGTGACTTGTGATATTATATACCACATATGAATTATTATTCATAATATAGCATACGTATGTGTCATGGTTTCTATACATTGGAGTTGCCATATACATACGGTTGGCATGCTTACGTATTTCTAGTTCTACATATTTTGGGACCGGGGCATGACATATTTTTGTGGTGGTCCATGCATGTCCTGATTAAATCGTCTCAGTTACGTTACTGTACTGAGCAAGCTTGTAGTTAGGATATGTTTGTCAGGATCTCAATCCATAATTGCTATTGAAACTTTCTTTGATTTCTATTATCGTTTTTGAACCTCATAAATTATATTCATTCATACTTTCTTTGAACTTTTTTTTCATTGATTCTCGTCTTTCCCTATCTCGGAGAGACGGACACTCGTGCACGATGATCTTCCCAAGAGAAAATTCTCGTCAAGACGAAGAAGACATGTTTGATAAAATATTTGTAAGTAGATGGTTGCTTGAGTAGGAAAGATTATGGTAGATGATTTTTAGATGTTAGAGATATAATAGATTAAGGGCATTATCAGTAAGAACCAAAACCAAGGTGGACTCTATCAATTCTCTTGAATATAAGTGATGAGGTACTATTACATAAATCTTTTAGATGAATGTGAGTCATTTTATGTAAAGATATAATATTATATTTTGAAAAGATAGTTTGATCTAAGGTGGGCAGACTCTCGACTAGCAAATTGGTTTGGAGGTTAATCAATTGATGAAGATGAGAATTATCAATTTTGGTGCTTCGAGGTTTAAATTTCTATATAATTTTTAAAAGAGGGTATTTTCGATTTGAATTTGATGGAAAAAAAACTATGAGATAAGGAGCTCGAGATTTATTAAATTTAAAATTTTACGACGATTATGATGTAATGGATTTAAAATTTTAAATTAAAATATTTTGGATGAATTTAAATGTTGTGGAGTTTAAATTTCAATGATAAATATTAATTTAAAAAAAGAGTTAAGAATTTGATATGGCAGCATTGACAATTTTGTTAAACCATAAGGTTTTAAAGATTATGATATGATTGAATTTATGTTTAACTTTAAAGGAGATTATGATGATGGATTTAAATTTAGATTTGAAGTATCTTGAAGCATTTAAATTTTGTGGAGTTTAATTTGAAGATTTTGATGATTTGACTTAGAATCTAAATTTGAGAATTTTAGGATATGATGAGGCGAAGCATTGATAAATCTCAATTTTAAGATTTCATAATTATTTATTGTTTTAGTATTGAGTTGAAAATAAAAATATAAAGAAAAATGATTGAGAGAATTCAAATTTTGAGAATAAAAATTTAAATTTATATTTAAATTTAAATTTAAATTTGTTCAAGAGAATATACAATGGTTGGATTTAAAATAGATGATTGGATTTAAACTTGAATTATTGATATTGAGTTATTAAATAAAGTTTAGAGGAATTGGATTTAAATTGAAAATTTTAAATGATAGAATTTAAACTTTTAAAACTTGGAGAAGAGTTTGATAAAATAGATTTATATTTCCTTAAAAAAAATAGTGGTTAAATAATATTTTGTGAATTTGAGAAAGTTTTGCGATAATTGTTGAATTGAAGGTAAGTAAAAATTGTGGTGCAGAAATTATGGTTGATTATATAAATAAAAAAATATAGAGGAGTAAATTTGATGGAACAATTTTTGGAATTCAAAATTTTAGATGAGATTATTTTTGAGTTTGTGTTTAGATTTATATTTTAAGAATAGATAAAATTAATTTGATTTTTGAAATTTGAGGAGATAAAGATATATTGTATTAAAGATTATAAATTTTTGGGATTTGATTTGATCTTAGAAAGTTGGCTAGAATTAGATAGGTCATATATGAATTATTTTGTTGGGTAGCTTTATGATTGCTAGGTTTAATAATGTTATAGTGGGTAAAATTTATTAAGTTATGAGTATTATCGTTTCGAGAAAAAAATATTTATTAAAAAATTTGAGGATTTGAGGAGAAGAATATTTGAGAATTGAATTTTAAAATGGTAAAATAAGACAACTTTGAGGATAAAATTTAAATGTATTATATGGTAAGATTAAATTTTAAATTATGAAAATACTATGATATACTGGATTTGATTTCTCTTTATATTTTACGGTTTTAAATCTAGCTGAGTTTAAATTTTAAAATTTAAATTTAGAGAATAGAATTTTGGATATTATATTTAAAATTCTGAATATTAGGTTATTAAATTTAAATTTTGAGAAAATTAAGAAGATTAACATCATAAATAGTGGACTGCAAGATGTGGATTCAAATTATATTTTCAAGGTTGGAATTAAATTCAAGTTTAAGAGTTTAATTTGAGGACTTGGGAAATTATGCATTTAATTTTGAGGATTTTAAAGAAATTTGAATGAGTAGAATAATAATAAATTTTAAAGGTGAGAATTGAGTTTAATTTAAATTTGAGGAGTTTAAAACTTGAAGTGGTTAAACTTTGAAGATTAAATTTTAAAAATTTAATTAGAAGTTTAAGATAAAATTTAAGCAATTCAAGGATAATGTTGAGGATTTTGAGTGTTAGGAGTTCAATATAATATTGAAGATTGAATTATGGGTTGGATTTTACCAAAATAATAATAATATAAATATTAACTTTGTCACTTATATAATTGAATTTTAAGGACTTAATTTGAATTCAAAATTTGAACAATTTTTTTTCAGAGATACGATTGATGTAGTAGATTTTGAATTCAAGTTTTGACGATGAGACTTTGAATTTTTAAATTTAGTCATGGGATATGCATTAGTAGGTTTTAAATTCAGGATTGTATTTAACTTTAAATTTTTTATGATTGACTCATTAATTGATGTTTTGAGGATGACCATTAATTAAATACCAAAAATTCGTATATACGTAATGGTACTGAGGACAAGACAAATTATGGCTATAAGGACAAATCGAATTATTAAACAATTTTGAGAAATGACTACAATATGAGATACAAAATTTCTAGGATGGAATTAATTTTTTTTAAAATTTTAAGATTGGATTTGATTTTTTTAAGTTTGGATATGGAATTGAATTGAAGGATTAAATTATTAAATGTTTGAAGACTGTTATAAATGAGATTTAAATTTTAAGAAAATAATGTTATATTGTATTTAAGAGTTATGATTTGAGAATCTGAGTTAATTTTTTTTTATTAGATGTTAAATTTTTGAAGATAAATTCGAATTTTAAAGATTTACTTTAAAATTTTAAGCTGTGAGGATGGAGTGAATTTTTGAGGACTTTGTTAAATAACAAAAGTGATTTAACTTCATGATTATATTGCTTGAATTTTGATGGAGAAAAAAAATGTTATTGGCGATCTTAAATTTTGAGGACAAAATTCTTTTAAGGTGGGTAGATTGTAAGCCCCCTCATTTTGGAATAGAGGTAATTTGCTAATTTACATTTATTATAATTATTTTATTTAATTGAATAGATTTAAGGAATTAATTTTTAAAATTCTTTTTAATATTTATGACACTTTGCTATGTCTTGGATATTTTGAGCAATGTACGACATTTTTCCTTCTAATCGAATTCACATTATTGACTTTGACTATACCTAGTATATTTGGGACATGTGTGTTGTATTAATTTGATCTCTCTCATTCTCCAAAAATATTGACAAATATCTACAACTCATTGACATTGCAAAACAATCCTTATTTGGCTAGTTGAACCCAACCGAGCCCAAATACCCTACTCGGACTCTCAAACTAATTCCTATGAAATACGTACACTATTCCTACACCTTTTTTCTACTCCACAACATAACCAACATATAAAATATATCCACAAAATCTGAATAAATCAATTAAATGGTCCATAAATGCAATATTTCCAAATTAAGAAATACCCCTATGCAATCTTGTTGCATATCAATTTAAATCTGAAATAAATTTTTAAAAAACTAATTTAAAGATTCTAGAGCATCATCTAAACCTATTTATTCTCTTTAAATCTTATCCATAGAAGAAAATACTATCCTAACCACCAAACTACATCTCTCTCCCTCCCTCTCTCTCTCTCTCTCTCTCTCTCTCTCTCTCTATATATATATATATATATATATATATATATATATATATAAACCTAATTAATAGGTTCGTCCCCCTCTTCTCTCCTCACAAAAATTGCCAACCCCCTCCCTCTACTTCATGACCCCCACAACCCCCTACTCCCTCTCTATTTCAGATCTCCATCAACTCCAAGCCCCCACGCAAGTTCCTAAAGTGTTTAACACTCTTAGAAGGTTCGGTAACCTATCAAAGGGCCAAAAACTGCTACTAGTTGCAACAGCCATATTGTTGTTAAATAGCAGAAAAAACCTTAAAAACTCTAAATTTATATCTTACCTGAAGCCCCTAAGAGCTCCCTCAAGTTCCGTGAAGTTTGGAGTTCGTTTGGTACTCCAAAAGGTCCGTATCGAAGAAGAGCCTCTGTCATAATCGCGAACACGTAAGTTTCATAACTTTTATTTTATATATATTTTTCCCATGTGAGAACTTTGTAAGAACCCATAAACAAGTTAGATGACAAATGATAAAACTCCCATACATGTGAAACCCTAATTTTGTATGCAAAACTACTCTTTGATGACACGAAACCAATACATCGCAATGTGGTAATCATAATAACCTTGTTTTGATAAATATTATTATTTTATTATTAAAATATGAATTTATAAAAATTAAATAATTATTTTCAGAATATTAATTAATATATTTTATATACAAAATGATTTTCTATGCAAGTTGCCAACCTTGCATGCACAAACTAGTTGTCAAGTTACAAGAACTCGTAGTCGACGCGTAACAAAATTTGTGCATACAACAACAACTATTTCAGTATTTTTCACTAAATAAATAATAATTCCAGAATTAATAGTTTTGAATAATTAATAATTTAAAAATAATTTTGCAATGTTTAAGGACTAATAATATATTGGGGTGTAGCTACTTGCATGTGCAACCAATGTAGAATTAATAACTAGATATTAACTTAATTTAACTAGAAGATTAGAGTCTAATTATTAGTGTAACAATTAATTGGTAGGTATTCTATATGTTTTTGTGGAGAGATCCGGACTAGACTTGTTGTGCTCGCAGCTCGGCTTGGAAGGCAAGTACACCTTGCTTGATTGTATTGCTTAGTATACATATGCCTAGTTTGTATTTGCTAGTTGTGTGTACGCGTCTTAGAGTAGCAGACTTATCTAGTAAATTGTGAGGCTACTTGGTATATTCTGACCTGACACTTGTTCAACACGTTTACTGAGTGAGAGAGTGCATGGACTAGCCTGTCGACTGATCATCGATACGTGAGTTCACGTCTTGTGCTAGTAGTTGGTGTTTGGGCTACTTTTCTAGGTTTTATTGACGTCGTTGCATTATGTCTACACTGCATATACAGTTCGGATAGTACATTAGGAGGGAAGAATCTACTAGTGAGCCTTTGGGACTTCTGTTTCTTCTGGTGTAAATGGAGTACTCGGTGTAAATGGTGTACCCCCGAGTTCTATCGAACGCCTAGTGGGATGACGGATTCTTCTATTCTTCCCTCTCATGCGCCACTAGAGCACCTAATTTTCCAGGAACGAAGGAAGCAGATCGACCAGTTCCACTCGAAGAGAAAGAAGTTCTACACCCGAGGACTAAAGCTCAGGAGAGAAGCTACTCGACTGAAAGGAGAAGAGATGAAATATACGAGACTGAAAGGAGAAGGGATGTGCTTCACAAGATTCTCGAGTGCATTTAACATAGATGGTTTAGTTACCCTATTTATTGTTTACTGCTTACTTTTATGCATGTCAATTTCTTGTGTACTTGTTATGTTCATTTGAGGACCTGGCGCCCTTTCTATGCGTAGACAATTATGACTATTTACAGGAGCACGTATCAGGACTTGGTATTTTATTCCCTTCCGAGGAGCTCTTTACCTTCGTGTCTATTGGTTCGTAGTTGAGTTGATACTTTTCTGTCGTTTATTTATTTTAAGAAGTAAAATTCTATTTCTATCTTAGTTTGGTAGTGTATTTGTCTCTACCCGACTATTATTTTGGATTATTTGGATCTATATTGCTTTTATTTATTTATTTATTGACTTATGCTGTAGATGAGATTTAGTTGCCTGTGCTTGTGACATTATATACCACTTGTGAATTATCATTCATAATACAGCGTACGTATGTGTCATAGTTTCTATATATTGGAGTTGCCATATACATACGGCTGGCATGCTTACGTATTCCTAGTCATACGTATTTTGGGACTGGGGCGTGACAAGATAGCCTTAATGTGGCATAGCCCTCATACAACAGCCATTATACGATAAGGCCTTTATGCGACAGAGTCTTTATGCGAAAGTGATCCCATGAGCCTCCATACGGCATAATCCTTCTATTGTAACCAACAAAAGATCCTCAACGGCCAGGGGATGCCACTGTCAAGTTGACCAGGTCATGTATGCAATGGCTGTAAACAACCTAGGTTACATGGACACATTCTAAGATTTCAGCAACCGTCAATCCTAACCAATGCCACATGGCAGCTCGACCACAACATGCACGAACAGTTACACCCATATTTTGTTAAGAATACTATGCGGCAACCTAAAAACCTGCACACATAGACTAAAAACATTGATTTTTAGCACATATGCATGCATGGCCATTCAATGTAAATGGTTATAAATAGCAGAAACCTGTACTTTCAAACATACACAAAGAGCAAAGAGAGCCTAATTGCTGTCCTTCTTGCCAGTGAGCCAGAGACCTTGCAATTTTCTTTCGTCGTCCGATCATCAACGGACTAAAGGAGTCAGCTGCAGAACTCGATCTCCATCGTTAAACTTTCCCAGATCTTAAAAACTTATACTTAAAATTTTTAGTGTTAGGGTTCTTTGTACTTTCTTTATTATAATTTGCAAATAAAAAGTTAGTAAAAATCCAAAACTTTGTAATGACAACAAATGCGACGACTCTGCTGGGGACTTCCTTCTCTACCAATGTCATGCCCCAGTCCCAAAATATCTGGAACCAGACATATGGCAATAGCCAGCTAGTACGACTCCGAAGGAAGTTTTAATTTAATGGACCCGCCGAAGTATACTTATGCTGTCTAAGATCAAGTGATTAAGCTAAATATCTATATCTATTAACTATCTATATCTCAATCCATATGATAGGAATAAAAGAAAGGTAAATATGACTATCAATCTGCAGCCTAATAATCATACTTTTTGAATAGAATCAATAAAATTAGCATGAGTCTACAAATACTAAGCATATACAATTGACAAAATAAAGCATGTATACCATGGAAGAATTATACATGTAAGAAAATGAGTACTCATCAACCATCCAGCAAAAGATCTCTGTGTTCAACTAAGTTAACTTGGCAGGGAACAAGGTCCTCAGAAGAACATAATAAGATACAAAAAATAGTACATGTCGAATATAAATACTGAATAAAGTAAATGGGTTAAACTATCCATATAAGTGAATGTAATCCGTGGATAACTTTGGTACATATGGGTAGGTGTAGGCATAGCAATCGCAATGTTCATCGAAAGCCAGAGGGAATCAGCAAATATAATAACCATAACATCCATAGAATGTGGTGTCTGTAAAGTATATCAGCCGTAACGTTTATCGAACGCCAGAGGGAATTTGTATAAGGATCATCAATTTTTGTAGTTCATCTAGACACTACAGTTACCAATTGTCACTACCACATTTTAGAAAAAAGGGTATTTTAGTAATTTCCTATTTAAATAAATATTGTGCATGGTAAATAATTTTTGTTGTATTATTTAATTGTTGTTGGATGTTATTTAAATATTTTGGACTTATTTTAGTGGACCCAACTAGTGTAGTTTGGACCCATGGACCAACATGAATTAAATAGTTAGATTTGGCCCATTTAGAAAGCCCATAGTTAAGGAGATGGATTAAATTAATTAAGTGATTAGACTAGAAGCTTTCTTCCTTAATTATTTCTTCATGAGAGGCCCCAAGGGGTACATTAGACATTTTACAATTGCTTGGGAGAGGGGCAAGGCCGGCCTATTAAAAGAGGGGGGAAATTTCTCTCTCCTCTCATTCTCATTCCAAATCTAGATCTAGAATTTCCCACTCCCAAATTCCCTCCATTCCCATTCCAATTCCCTACCAAATTCATTCTAAATTCTTCCCAATTCATCATTAGAGAAGGAGGAAGCAAGGATCTAGAAGAAGGAAGCAAGGATCTACAAAGAGCAGCAAGGATCTACAATTTGGAAGCAAGTTCTTCTCAATTGGAGGTTTCATTGGAAATCCATCTCCCAATAGGTATAATTCAGTTTTTCCCATTAAAATAGCTTCTAAATCTGAGATTTAATCATGTAAAATTAACCTATATATATGTACTACCCATAGGACTTTGTTTTGTGTTCATAGGAGACACATGGAGAAAGTTATGGTGCTTTTTGTGTTAATTTTGTTGGAATTCCGAATTTATATTTTGTTGTGTGTATCAATTGATCCTATAGATCAATTGGACATGAGCTTATGTGTTTGGGGCTAGTGTCATGTCCATAATTTGGTACATGTGGTTCGTATCCCAACTATTTGGTGATACGTGTCATTTTGGGGGTTTTTCCTCCGACACGGGGCTTTGAACATGTCGTATTTTGACACGGACACATAGATCTACTTTTGACACTTTGATTTATTCATAAATATTATTTGTGATTTGTTTGTATCCTTCGGGGTGCAATTGGTTGTGTGTTGGACTCGTGTCACATGCGTATCCTAGATCTAGTGGGATACGGTGTGATACTCTCCAATTGTGTGGATTTTTGAATAGATCTAATTATGTATGGTTTAAATTCTTTAATTATAATTAGTAAATATATATAGATATTATATATTTATTTTGTGTATTTATTATAGTAATTATTGTAGCATAGATCTATATATTTTTGTGTGTGCTAATATGATGTACAAATATAATATGTAGCTTTCTTGCATGTAACTATATATGTACTTATGTTAATAGTATAAATTATACATAAATGTTTTATAAAATATATTTATGTGTTTAATTGTGTAATTATATTATTTATAATTATTATGTAATTATTTGTATGTTAATGTATATATTTTAGGTGTGCTTCTAGCCATTTAAAATATGAACATTAATATGTGCATGTGTTATAACTATTGATATTTAATTATAAGTTTATATGTGCATATATATATAAGTATATAATTATTTATTTATATATATGTATTATGATTATTATTGCATATATATATTTATATATTTATATATATATATATATATATATATATATTTTTATATTTTTATTTGTTTTGGTGACAGTGGTTTCTATGACAGTGAAACTGTCATTATTTGGTCTGAACAGCAGCCGCTGTACAGTGGTCAGCATTAATGACAGATCTGTCATTAATGCTGCGGCAGTTTTGAGCGGCAACCTTTCAGCGACGTTTTTTTGTGACAGTTTGAAACTGTCAGCAAACTGTGACAGCAGCAGTTTTGTATATGGAGTTTCTGCGACGAATTTTCAGTAACGGTCAAGACTGTCACTATTAAACCTGTTTTTATTTTATCTTGTTTTGTTCACTGTTTTCAATGACGCTTTGACAGTTTTAAATTATATTTTATATATTATTATTGTATATATATACATGTGTATATATATGTGTTTTGTATAATATTTGTAATAATATATTATGTTATTTGTATATATATTGGTTTGTATATATATTATTTTAGGGTATATATTATTTGTATTAGTAGTATACTTTGTGTGAGTATGATTTGGGATCTAATTTTTATTCCTTAATTGTTGTATTTTATTTCTATATTATTTATATAGATTTCTTGTGAGGTTGACCTTGGTTTGACCATGTTTAACTTTTGTTGACTTTAGAGTTGACCATAGTTGACTTTTGACTTAGAATTTATTTATTGACCTACGAGTTGACTAGTTTGACTTGTTCTCTTTCCGGGACCTTGTTTTAATATGGTATTCCATATCTAGGTCTTCGAGGCACCGAGTCAGACATCTGTGAGACTGTTCTTTGGATTTCAGGCGAGTACATTCTCTGATAGTTTCTCATTTATGATATCCTCTATGTTCGTTGTATCTAGTGTAGATTTACATGTTTCTCTCGACACTATGGTTACACAGATTGGTATATCCGGATCTCGTCATGAGATGTTATTTTTTGGTATATGGTGTATATGGTGCAAGTATTATTTTATTGGTTATCTTGTATATGTACAGTCACCGATTCTCGGGGAGACTAGCTATCTTCTTGGGGAATCTAGTGCCATAGCATACCGTGGTTGGATCTATTATACCAGTTGGGGGTGGAGAGTATTAGTATAGATATGTGATCAAATCCCTATTAAATAAAGTATTGGTAAGCGAATAGTGTTGATCATGCACCGCACGTATGATTAGCCAGGCCGCATTGTATCTTGCCCAAGCCGATCACATGTTAAGCTAGTACTCACACACTTAGTCATTAGTATCATTGTTTCATTGGCATATTGTTCATTATTGTATTTCTTTCCAGTATTTCCTTATTGTCTATATATCTCTTGTATCTATTTTGTGCATCTTGTTTATCCACAGCTATTTACTGTTACATAGTTTTTATCATGGATTAGAACTGCTGTTAGAGATGTACTCTGCTCCTTTCCTGACTGGATATATTTTTCCAGATGACACTGAGGAGTACCCTACCTATTATGGACCCCAGGATGTTATGGGTTTAGATTCGGAGACCCTGGCTCAAGAGGGACTTATCCCAACTGAGACAGTTGACCTTGGAGTGTAGCTTTGTAGCATGATAGTATTTTTTTGTACTGGATTTGTCTCCAGCTTATTTTTGTTACTCTTCAGCCTCATTGATGTATTATTTTAAACTCATGAGTTGATGACTATTCTATTCTTATCTGATCCGTGTTCATTCTATCTTAGTTATGTGATTGAGTACACTATCTTTTGGTGGTTCATTATATTAGATAGACTTTCTAGACAGCGTTCTACCGCCGATTCTGTGGCGTAGGCTGGGCGTTGTTTCCGACTAGTACCCTTACCCCGGGTGCGGGTCGTGACACGTTTTTGGTGGTGGCCCATGCAGGTCTAGCTTCATAAGTATGTGATGTCGTGGTAGTGATACAACTTAGTTGTACTACTGCGAGCCTGCAATAGGATATATGATATAGGCTGAGATACTCAATCATATCTAGGAAAATTCTTTTGATTCAACTATTCTCCTTTGACATTGATACTTGATCCCTTAAACTGTCCTTTCCTTGAAGTCTTACATCATGTGCCATATTGATCCTCATTCCGTCTTTTTATGAGACATACTCGGAGATACTTGCGGAGGCACGCAAGGTTGAGCGGAATCTGGGTTTGAAGACCAAGAGAGACCGTGATTCTTTTCTGGGGGCCAACGGCAGTGCAGTATCTGCCAAACATCCTTATTTCCAATCCAGACCTTTCCAGCAGCCACAGCAGAACCAGACTCCAGCTAGAGCGCCTTTTTACCAGGCACCTCAGCAGCAGAGGCAGTTACAGCAGGCCCCATGCAACTTCTGCAAGAAGCCTGGCCACATCTGGGAAGTTTGCAGAAGGAGGCTAAGAGTTTGTTTGTATTGTGGTACTGAAGGGCATCAATCAAGGGAGTGTCCTCGTCGTGTAGTTCAAGGAGCAGCTCCAGCTCCGAAGACACAGACGAGACCACCTGCAGCACAGCCGAGGGGACCGCTTCCGACACAGCAGCAACGTTTTGTCCAGCATCAACAGCAGGGAGGTGCTCGGCAGGGATGAGCGTTTGTTATGACCATCGAAGAGGAGGAACCCACAGGAGATGTCATCGCAGGTTCTATTCTTCTTGATTCCATTCCAGCTTTAGCTTTGTTTGATAGTGGTGCTTCCCATAGTTTTATATCTGTTTCTTTTGCTCTGAAGTATGGTTTGGTAGCTGAGTCTTTGCTTAGGACTTGCAAGATCATGACCGGGGGAGGCATTATCCTGGTTAATGATATTTGTAAGGATCGGAGAGTTACTCTGGGAGGTGGGGAGTTGAGTGCGTGTCTACTTGTAATGCCACTTCCAAGCTATGATATTGTACTTGGGATGGATTGGTTGAGTAGGCACCATGCTAGCATAGACTGTAGAGGAGGTAGAGTTTTGTTTGGTTCGCCAGGAGAGCCAGAGTTCGAGTTTGCTAGAGGAGCTGCGGAGCAGGAAGAAGGCATTATTTGTGGAGCTATGGTAGAAGACAAGGAGTTGCCACATCCGTTGATAGCAGAATTCTTGGATGTGTTTCCTGAGGAATTGCCAGGATTGCCACCAGATCGAGATGTTGAATTTTCTATAGACTTGGTGCCAAGTGCAGAACCAATTTCGCAATATGTCTATAGAGTAAACAACAGCGAGCTGGTCGAGTTGAAGAAGCAGGTAGACGAATTGCAGGATAAGGGGTTTATCAGATCGAGTTCTTCACCATGGGGAGCCCCGGTATTGTTTGTACCAAAGAAGGATGGATCGATGCGTATGTGCATTAATTACAGAGCTTTGAATAATCTCACTATCAAGAATAAGTATCCTTTGCCACGGATTGATGATCTGTTTGATCAGTTGAGTGGTGCGAAGGTATTTTCTAAGATAGATTTGAGATCAGGCTACCATCAGGTGAAGGTGAAGCCGGAGGACATACCGAAGACTGCTTTTAGAACTCGGTATGGTCAGTACGAGTTTATGGTGATGCCGTTTGGTTTGACTAATGCACCGGCGGTATTTATGAACTTGATGAACAAGGTGTTCCACCAGTACCTTGACAAGTTCGTGGTGGTGTTCATCGACGACATACTCATATACTCGAGGACACCGGAGGAGCATGAGGAGCATTTGAGGATTGTGTTGGATGTGCTGAGGAAGGAGAAGCTGTATGGGAAGTTGTCTAAATGTGAGTTTTTCTTGGACAAAGTAGAATTCTTGGGGCATGTTGTGACTGGTGATGGTATTTCAGTGGATCCGAAGAAGATTTCAGCAGTGGAATCTTGGAAGAATCCGAGTTCAGTAGCAGAGATCAGGAGTTTCTTGGGATTGGCAGGCTATTACAGGAAGTTTGTGCAAGATTTTTCGAGGATTGCCGAGCCGATGACCAGACTCACAAGGAAGGATGTGGAGTTTGTTTGGACGGAGGATTGTCAGGTTGTTTTTAAGGAGTTGAAGAAGAGGTTGACGTCTGCTCCTATTTTGACGTTGCCATTAGGGTCCGGAGGTTTTATTATTTATAGTGATGCATCGGGGAAGGGTTTAGGTTGTGTTCTTCAGCAGCATGGGAAAGTGATTGCCTATGCATCCAGGCAATTGCGTTCTCATGAAAAGAACTATCCTACCCATGATTTGGAGTTGGCAGCTGTCATATTCGCCCTGAAGTTGTGGAAATATTATTTGTACGGAGAGCGTGTGGAGATCTTCACAGACCATAAAAGCTTGAAGTACGTTTTCACGCAGAAGGAGTTGAACATGAGGCAGCGTCGGTGGTTGGAATTGATGAAGGATTTTGATATCTCTTTGCAATATCATCCTGGGAAAGCCAATGTAGTTGTCGATGCTTTGAGCAGGTATCCGGTAGCTATGTTCTTGACGCAGGATCGATATCTGTTGGAGGACTTAGAGAGCTTGGGCATTGAGGTAATTATTCCTGGGTGTGCTATGCAGATGTGGGGATTGTAGATACACTCAGATTTGATGGACAAGATCAAGGCAGCACAGTATGATGATGTATCTTTGAGGAGTATCAGAGCTCAGGTGAGAGCAGGATTGGAGGATGATTTCACTATTGCAGAGGATGGATCCTTGAGGCATGGAGTTAGATTGTGTGTGCCTAGTGGGGAGTTGCGCGAGGAGGTATTGCAGGAAGCGCATCGCTCTCAGTATTCCATACATCCAGGTGCTAACAAGATGTATCAGGATATGCGAGAGAGTGTGTGGTGGTATGGCATGAAGAGGGAAGTGGCACAGTTTGTATCCAGATGCTTAGTATGCCATCAGGTGAAAGCCGAGAGGCAGAGGCCAGGAGGGTTACTTCAGCCATTACCCATTCCAGAGTGGAAGTGGGAACACATTACTATGGATTTTGTGTCCGGACTTCCACGATCTCCAGGAGGGAAAGACGCGATTTGGGTCATTGTTGATAGATTGACCAAGTTGGCCCACTTTTTGCCTTTCAAAGTGGGTTTGTCTACGGAGAAGCTGGCAGAGATGTATGTGAGGCAGATCGTTAGGATACACGGAGTTCCCGTCAGCATAGTCTCAGATCGAGATAGTCGTTTCACTTCTCATTTCTGGAGGAGTTTGTAGGAGAGTTTGGGCACTCAGCTCAAGTTCAGTACTGCATATCATCCCCAGACAGATGGGCAGTCAGAGAGGACTATTCAGACTCTCGAGGATATGTTGTGCACTTGTGTACTAGATTTTGGGGGTTCTTGGGAGGACCATCTCCATTTGGTAGAGTTTGCTTACAACAACAGTTACCAGACCAGTATAGAGATGTCACCTTTTGAAGCTCTATATGGTCGGAGGTGTCATACTCCTTTGTCTTGGGACGATGTTGGAGAGAGAATTTTGCTTGGGCCAGAGATGGTTGTGGATGCAGCAGAGAAGGTTCATTTGATCAGAGACAGACTTCGAGTGGCGCATGACAGACAGCGGCATTGGGTCGATAGCCATCGGAGACCTTTGGAGTTCGAGGTATAGTTTAGATTTCGTTTGTGCTTGTTCTTGTTTGTTATAGATTAAGTTCTTAAGATGGTGTTTTGTTCTAGGTGGGTGGTTTGGTGTTTCTGAGGATTTCTCCGACACGAGGCACGATTCGCTTCGGTGGAGGCGGAAAGCTTAGTCCACGATTCATCGGACCTTTCACTATTTTAGAGAGGGTCGGTGCAGTTGCTTATAGACTAGACTTGCCACCTGCATTGGAGGGAGTGCACAACGTGTTTTATGTGTCGCAGTTGAGATGATACGTGGCAGATCCTAGTCATGTATTGGATCACTCGGAGATAGAGGTGGGCCCTACTCTTAGCTATCCAGAGCAGCCAGTTGAGATTCTGGATCGGAGAGAGAAGGTGCTGAGGAACCAGACTATTCCTTTGGTGCGTGTCGCATGGAGGCATCACTCTCCAGGGGAGTCTACCTGGGAGAGAGAGGATGACATGCGAGAGCGTTATCCATATTTGTTTGTACCTTGAGGTATGTTATTTCTAGTTATGTTCTGTTCATTGTTATGTTCTGTTCATTAGTTAGTTGTGATTCTTTAGTTCTGTTCTGTGTTTTTCTGGGGTTAGTTTTTGTCTTTGAATTTCGAGGACGAAATTATTTAAGGAGGGTAGACTTGTCACTACCACATTTTAGGAAAAAGGGTATTTTAGTAATTTTCTATTTAAATAAATATTGTGCATGGTAAATAATTTTTGTTGTATTATTTAATTGTTGTTGGATGTTATTTAATTATTTTGGACTTATTTTAGTGGACCCAACTAGTGTAGTTTGGACCCATGGACCAACATGAATTAAATAGTTAGATTTGGCCCATTTAGAAAGCCCATAGTTAAGGAGATGGATTAAATTAATTAAGTGATTAGACTATAAGCTTTCTTCCTTAATTATTTCTTCATGAGAGGCCCCAAGGGGTACATTGGACATTTTACAATTGCTTGGGAGAGGGGCAAGGCCGGCCTATTAAAATAGGGGGGAAATTTCTCTCTCCTCTCATTCTCATTCCAAATCTAGATCTAGAATTTCCCACTCCCAAATTCCCTCCATTCCCATTCCAATTCCCTACCAAATTCATTCCAAATTCTTCCCAATTCACCATTAGAGAAGGAGGAAGCAAGGATCTAGAAGAAGGAAGCAAGGATCTACAAAGAGGAGCAAGGATCTATAATTTGGAAGCAAGTTCTTCTCAATTGGAGGTTTCATTGGGAATCCATCTCCCAATAGGTATAATTCAGTTTTTCCCATTAAAATAGCTTCTAAATATGAGATTTAATCATGTAAAATCAACCTATATATATGTACTACCCATAGGACTTTGTTTTGTGTTCATAGGAGACACATGGAGAAAATTATGGTACTTTTTGTGTTAATTTTGTTGGAATTCTGAATTTATATTTTATTGTGTGTATCAATTGATCCTATAGATCAATTGGACATGAGCTTATGTGTTTGGGGCTAGTGTCGTGTCCATAATTTGGTACATGTGGTTCGTATCCCAACTATTTGGTGATACGTGTCATTTTGGGGGTTTTCCCTCCGACACGGGGCTTTGAACATGTCGTATTTTGACACGGACACATAGATCTACTTTTGACACTTTGATTTATTCATAAATATTATTTGTGATTTGTTTGTATCCTTTGGGGTGCAATTGGTTGTGTGTTGGACTCGTGTCACATGCGTATCCTAGATCTAGTGGGATACGGTGTGATACTCTCCAATTGTGTGGATTTTTGAATAGATCTAATTATGTATGGTTTAAATTCTTTAATTATAATTAGTAAATATATATAGATATTATATATTTATTTTGTGTATTTATTATAGTAATTATTGTAGCATAGATCTATATATTTTTGTGTGTGCTAATATGATGTACAAATATAATATGTAGCTTTCTTGCATGTAATTATATATGTACTTATGTTAATAGTATAAATTATACATAAATGTTTTATAAAATATATTTATGTGTTTAATTGTGTAATTATATTATTTATAATTATTATGTAATTATTTGTATGTTAATGTATATATTTTAGGTGTGCTTCTAGCCATGTAAAATATGAACATTAATATGTGCATGTGTTGTAACTATTGATATTTAATTATAAGTTTATATTTGCATATATATATAAGTATATAATTATTTATTTATATATATGTATTATGATTGTTATTGCATATATATATTTATATATATATATATTTTTATATTTTTATTTGTTTTGGTGACAGTGGTTTCTATGACAGTGAAATTGTCATTATTTGGTCTGAACAGCAGCCCTGTACAGTGGTCAGCATTAATGACAGATCTGTCATTAATGCTGCGGCAGTTTTGAGCGGCAACCTTTCAGCGACATTTTTTTGTGACAGTTTGAAACTGTCAGCAAACTGTGACAGCAGCGGTTTTGTATATGGAGTTTCTGCGACGAATTTTCAGTGACAGTCAAGACTGTCACTATTAAACCTATTTTTATTTTATCTTGTTTTGTTCACTGTTTTCAGTGACGCTTTGACAGTTTTAAATTATATTTTATATATTATTATTGTATATATATATGTGTATATATATGTGTTTTGTATAATATTTGTAATAATATATTATGTTATTTGTATACATATTGGTTTGTATATATATTATTTTAGGGTATATATTATTTGTATTAGTAGTATACTTTGTGTGAGTATGATTTGGGATCTAATTTTTATTCCTAAATTATTGTATTTTATTTCTATATTATTTATATAGATTTCTTGTGAGGTTGACCTTGGTTTGACCATGTTTGACTTTAGTTGACTTTAGAGTTGACCATAGTTGACTTTTGACTTAGAATTTATTTATTGACCTAGGAGTTGACTAGTTTGACTTGTTCTCTTTCCGGGACCTTGTTTTAATGTGGTATTCCATATCTAGGTCTTCGAGGCACCGAGTCAGACATCTGTGAGACTATTTTTTGGATTTCAGGCGAGTACATTCTCTGATAGTTTCTCATTTATGATATCCTTTATATTCGTTGTATCTAGTGTAGATTTACATGTTTCTCTCGACACTATGGTTACACGGATTGGTATATCCGGATCTCGTCATGAGATGTTATTCCTTGGTATATGGTGTATATGGTGCAAGTATTATTTTATTGGTTATCTTGTACATGTACAGACACCGATTCTTGGGGAGACTAGCTATCTTTTTGGGGAATCTAGTGCCATAGCATACCGTGGTTGGATCTATTATACCAGTTGGGGGTGGTGAGTATTAGTATAGATATGTGATCAAATCCCTATTGAATAAAGTATTGGTAAGCGAATAGTGTTGATCATGCACTGCACGTATGATTAGCCAGGCCGCATTGTATCTTGCCCAAGCCGATCACATGTTAAGCTAGTACTCACACACTTAGTCATTAGTATCATTGTTTTATTGGCATATTGTTCATTATTGTATTTCTTTTCAGTATTTCCTTATTGTCTATATATCTCTTGTATCTATTTTGTGCATCTTGTTTATCCACAGCTATTTACTGTTACATAGTTTTTATCATGGATTAGAACTGCTGTTAGAGATGTACTCTGCTTCTTTCCTGACTGGATATATTTTTCCAGATGACACTGAGGAGTACCCTACCTATTATGGACCCCAGGATGTTGTGGGTTTAGATTCGGAGACCCTGGCTCAAGAGGGACTTATCCCAACTGAGACAGTTGACCCTGGAGTGTAGCTTTGTAGCATGATAATATTCTTTTGTACTGGATTTGTCTCCAGCTTATTTTTGTTACTCTTCAGACTCATTGATGTATTATTTTAAACTCATGTGTTGATGACTATTCTATTCTTATCTGATCCTTGTTCATTCTATCTTAGTTCTGTGATTGAGTACACTATCTTTTGGTGGTTCATTATATTAGATAGACTTTCTAGACAGCGTTCTACCGCCGATTCTGCGGCGTAGGCTGGGCGTTGTTTCCGACTAGTACCCTTACCCCGGGTGCGGGTCGTGACACCAATGTTTGTGTCCCACACACTTACTAGTTGTCCTTCTCGTTCAATGTAAATGTACAAGTTGAATACACGATGCGAACATCTTGTAACTATCATGTCAGGTCATAAATAAACTAATACTATTATGACTACGCATTATACCGACATGCGCATCGTATGCACCGATAGCTATTCAGGTACGCCAACTTGCATCAAGAATATTATATGGTGCCGTAAAAAATATGTGACAAGGTCTTGGGAGATATTAGAATACCTCCACAACATTGGGTAAGTCTGCTAATGCCTAACTCAATATATTAGACTCACTACAAAAATACAGTTAAATAGCGACGAAATATAGTAACAAAACTATTTCCGTCGCTGATTAGCGACTGACTAGCGATGGATATACGACGAAAAGTTTGACAAAAAAATATATCTATGTTTTGTCACTATTTTTGTCCCTGATCAGTCGCAAAAGAAAAGTTGGTGCTAGAATTAAAATATTTTGTAGCGACGGAAGTAGTCCGACCCCCTCTACGCCCGACCCCCCTCTCCGTCGCCCTCCTCCAGCACCATCTCCGGCGGCCCCCTCCTTAACCCCCATCTTCGTCCCCCTTCTCGTTGATCCCCTTCTCCTGCCCCCTCCTCGTCGATACCCCCTCCTCTTCCCCCTCTCCGGCCCCTTCCTCGTTGACCCCCTTCTCCGGCCCCCTCTCCGGTGGCCCCCTCCTCGTCAACCCCCTCTCTGGCCCCCTCCTCAACCCCCCTCTCCGGCGACATCCACAACCCCCTCTCCGGTCATACATCATGTAATTATCCTAATTAGGTTATTTTGACTTATGATTTGGACATAGACACATGACACAAACACAGACACCAACATACGACATATTGGTTAGTATTGATTTAGGTTAAACTTCTTAGTAGTTTTAAAATTGATTTAGGATTACCAACATACGTCACAAACACGGACACATGACACAAACATAGTTTTGACACGGACACAGTCACAGTTAGGGGTGAGCATTATTAGATTTAATTTGGACCAAAAACTGAACTGAATCGAATCGAACCGAACCGAAGCATTATTTGGTATTTTTTTATTCAAATTAGCGACCAATTTGGTATTTTACATAGGTAAGTTTTCTTATATAGTAGATTATACATAAGTACCTATATATATAATCTTACTATGCTTTTACAACCTTACTATAGATAATTTTGTTCTATAGTGTTATGTTACATCGGTACTCATAGTATACACTAGTCCAAGGTTCAAAGTATCGGTATCAAAATCGATATCAGACCATTACTATGAGTCACCATTGTCGATTGATTTATATGCAATACTTGGTAACATTTTAGAATATATATATATATATATATATATATATATATATATATATATATATATATATATAATACTTTATGCATAATTTTAATTATTTTTAGTGTTGTTTTATATGCGATAGATAAGTTTTTCTCTTGCATTTGCTTTTAGCAAGTATCCTAACAAGGTACTCATAGTTCTTTATGTTTTTTATTTTGACATGATACGGGCATAATCATTCACGTCTATAAGAAAGCAATGAGTTGATACTTAGTTGACCGATCATGGATGTACAATTAGCGACATCAGAGTAGGAATGGTTTGACAGATGATTTCATGGCGGGCATTGAGAAATTTCTCAAATACGCCAGTAGTCAACCTTATTCATGGATGGGAAGCTAATCAAGTATCCTTGTGTCAAATGTTATAATATACCATTCAAAGAGGTGGATCTCATGAGGGAGCATATCTACAAGAAGGGTTTCGTACCGAACTACAAGGAGTGGATGGCTCAAGGAGAACCTTTATTTTTGCAATATCATCATTTATCCTTCAATACAGAGGTAGAAGAGTCCACTCTCGGAGATAACTTTGAATATCGATCGTGAAACCTAGCGCGTGAGTTGGTATTTGATGTGGCCGGTCCAAGTTTTAATCCGGAAGATCCTAATCCTGATGCGAATGAATTCTATGATATGTTCAAGAATGTCGATACTCCATTATACCCAGATTATGATTCTCATTCTGTCTTGTCGGTGGTAATGCGGCTGTTGAACCTAAAGTCTAATTTTAACTTGCCGCAGGAATGCTACGATCGGATAATTCAGTTTGTTAGAGAGTTGTTGCCAAAAGGATCGAAGGAGTTGCCTGAAAACTTTTATAAGTCGAAGATGATGATATAAAACCTCGGATTAGGCTACGAAAAGATAGATTATTTTCAAAACGGTTGCATGTTGTACTACAACGAGAACAATGATAAAGATAAATACATTTTCTGTCATGCGGACCGGTACAAGTCAATTTAGGGCAAATAAAAGTCAAATGCCCGAGAAAGGTTGCGTTCCTACAGGTACATACAATTTTTGCCGATCACAAAGAGGCTACAAAGGATGTATATGTCCGCAAATACAGAATAACACATGACATGGCATAGCAAGGAACGAAAGATGGATGAAGGAGAATTATCTCATCCTTCCGATGGAGAGACATGGAAATATTTTGATTTGTGTCATCCTGAATTTGCTGCGGAGCCAAGGAATATTCGGTTAGGTTTATGTTCTAATGGATTCACTCATTTCGGACATCGAGATCTCAATACTCTTGTTGGTTGGTAATTTGACTCCTTACAATCTACCACCATGGATGTTCATGAAGACTCCTTATATGTTCTTAACACTTATCATACCCGGTCCGAAAAGTCTAAAGAAGAACATCGATATCTACTTGCAGCCGTTGGTGGATAAGTTGAAACAATTGTGGAAATTCGGCTTTACGATATATGATATATCGAAGGAGCAGAACTTTCAGATGATAGTGTCTCTCGTGTGGACCATCAACAATTTTTTATCATATGGGATATTATCGTTCTGGAGTACTCATTGTACTTTTTCTTGTCCGATATGTATTAAAAATAGTAAGGCATTCCGTCTCCAGAATAGAGAAAAAATATACTTTTTTGATTATCACCGTCATTTCCTTCCTATGTCGCATCCATGGAGAAGAACAAAGATGCCTTTAGAGCTAGTAAACAGGAACTATCTTCTCCCCCGTTGAGACTGACATGAGATAAAGTTTGGAAAGAGGTAGATGGATTGTCGACTGTAATGGAAGATCTAATATCGGTCGATCACTTTGAAGGGTTCGGACGTAGGCATAATAGGACGAAGTAGAGTATGTTTTGGGACTTACCCATATTGGAAGGATAATCTCATAAGGCACAATCATGATGTCGTGCATATCAAAAATAATATATTCGATAACATCTTCAATATGGTGATGGATATCAAGAGAAAAATAAAAGATAATGTCAAAGCAAGAAAGGACATGGAAATTATTTGCAAGCGTTCAGATTTGCACCTAAAACGAAGTGGCAACGACAATTGGGTCAAGCCTCCAGCGCCATTTACATTGAGTAGGGAGAATAAATTGATAATATGCAACTGTATTTCAAAGTTAAGATTTTCTGATGACTACGTATCAAATTTGGCAAGATGTGTTGATCTCAACGAACGCAAGTTGACAGGGATGAAGAGTCATTATTGTCATTTGTTTATGGAGAGGTTACTACCTATTGCTCTGAGAGAGATGTTGCCTCATCAAGTATGGACTCCGTTGACCGAATTATCTATATTCTTTAGAGATTTGTGTTCAAGCAAGTTAACGGTGCAACATATAATAGAACTTGAGAAAAAGATTGTATTGACATTGTGTAAGTTAGAAAGGGTGCTTCCCCCCGGTTTTTTGATAGTATGGAGCACTTACCGATTCAACTTGCATACGAAGCACGCGTCGGTGCTACCATCCATTATCGCTGGAAGTATCTATTTGAGAGGTATAAATTCTTTATATTAATAATTTATTTATTCAAATAATTCTAAAGTTTAATATATTATCTATAGGTATCTATATCACCTGAAGAAGAAGGTTGGTAATAAGGCTCATGTAGAAGCTTCGATATGTGAAACATATATCATTGAGGAGGTTTTAAACTTCCGCTCCATCTACTTTGATACTGATGTCAGAATAAATCATAATAGAGCCCCAAGGAATGATGATGGTGGGGTTGATAATATTGTAATCCACACTATCTTCAATATGGGAGAAGCCTACAAGTGCTACTAAAGTACGTTGGTTGGAAGATGATGAGTTTGAAGCCGCTCATAGATATATTGTTAAATAGTGGTATAAAAGAGATGCAAGATATTGATAAGTAAGTGACACATCTTTCCTAGATATTTTAATTTTGTATATACTTGGAAAAGAATTGCTCTAACTGTTCTCCTTATTATCACAGTACTTTTAGAGCTGAGGTAAAAATAGAGAGACCTAATTTTAATGAAGATGATCTTACTAGAGAGGTTGATAGAAAATTTCCATCGTGGTTCCATAATTATGTATAGATCCTAAATATTAAGCATTCTAAATTTAGCATTCTGACCAATCTTTGTCTAATGTCTATATGATACATGATATTTCTGGTTTTTCGTCCTGGTACAGACTTACAGAATGAACGACTTCGAGCATTAGCTATCGGACCAAGCAAGTGGACAAAGTGTTGGGATGGATACATCATCAATAGCTTCAAATTTAGAACCACTGATAAGTCTATTAATCAATTATTTGTCGATGAGGAGGCTAATTATACAAAAAATTCTAGAGTATGTGTGAGGGGTTCAGTCTACGATGCCGATCCAGAATTTAAATATTACGGTGTACTAAGCGATATCGTGGAGATAAATTACTCTTATTAGACAAAAATTATGCTGTTTAAATGTGATTGAATCGACACAACACCCAAACATGGATGGAAAATTGACAAACAATTTATATTTGTTGATATAAAATATGGAAAAAGATATATAAGTTTTGAACCATTTGTGTTGGCTAGTCAAACGGTACAAGTGTCTTATACGAGCTATCATAGTCGATGGCCCAATAATAAAGATTGGTGGGTTGTATGCAAAACTAAAGCTAGAAATACATATAATGTTGGGGATCTAGCATACCAAGAGGATGAGGTGGTCATGCATCAACTTGGATATATGAGTTTGGCCGGTGTTGATGGTATGGAGGTTAACATTACCGTAGAGGATGATATAGTTGATGAAGAGATTGAGATAGAAGATTTACCTTATATAGAAGAGAACTCTGATATGGAGATATCGAGCAAGAAACAAGAATTGGAATATGAAGGCGATAGTGATAGTAGAAGTAGAAATAAAAATGAAGAAGTAGAATATGAAGACGATTCAAAAAATGATTCGGAAGACGATGTCGATTAGGAAGATGAAGAAGATTAATACGTACATATATATACATTATCTTAGATATTTATTTAATTATTTTATGACACGATTATTATTTATTTCATTATCACACTAGTATTTACTTATTTCACCACACCATTACATTATGATTATATGTTTGATGACACCATTTTTTTATTTGCTGCAGATTTACCTATAGTATGGCGGGATGAGGACGAGGACGAGGACGACGACAATTTCAGAGAGGATCATCTTCTCAGCATCCTCCTTCCACTACGCTTGCTACCCCAGATTCTCGTACACGTCCTGAGGACGAGTTCATAGATGCGGCATATGGTTTATCTCCTCCATATACTTGTTCTTCAGTAGGAGGAGGTACTCTATCTCCCGGATTTCCATCAGCTGCTACCCCTTCTTCACTCCAGCCACTACCGGCACTACTACACCGACTACTACACCAGTTGCTACCATAGGAGCAAATATACTTTTAGGCATTCTTGTGGACAATGAAGTATATGTCCACCATCCAGGATTTGCAGACCCCCCTACTCTACCAGAGCAGCCAGCCAATATCTGTCGTCCCGAGCTATGGGCCGATGGAGCGACATAAGCATTTATTTGTCAATTCACACATTTATTTTATATTTTTTATTCTAATTGTATATTTTCTACTTATTTTAGATTCTTCCCGATCAAGGCTGAAAATGATCTGGGAAGATCATGCGGGGCTACTTTGATGACCCTTATATCAACTTCTGTGACATCCCGCTCGATCAACGATTCGCTTGGCTGGAGAAGCTCGGGGTATGTATATGAATTTTATTTATAATAATATATAATTTTTTTGTTTACAATGATAAAAAATATTTTTCTAATTTGCTGAGGTTGCACTGGTGGCTGGATCATAAAGATAGTAATATCCAGAAGTGCTACAAGATCGTCGCCAGCAAGAGGTTGAGAGATATAATCAATGACCAGAAGGCGCTAGCGTTACTTGGACCGGATCACCACAAGGAGTGTTCGAAGGTGGAGTATTAGGAGAAGATGAAGAAGAAGATGGACAACCCGGCCTACAAGGCCAAGTGAGAGAAGGCGAAGGTTGCCCGTGTTAAGGGTGGTCTCCATACTGGTGGATCCATTCCGACCGTCGAACATTTTCGACGGATGGTTAGTATTAAATTTTTTCCCTAGATCGGTTTTTTTTATATTTATAAGTTTTTTCTTATTTATTAATTGCTTAATTTTTACAGTGTGATAAGGCCGGCATAGCCAATACCCTAAGACCGTCGACTTCCTAGCAATCTTCCAGCGGACCCACAAAAGAAAGAAGGATGGAAAGCTCGTAGATGAGCAGGCCGCCAACGAATATATAAGTTGTCTTTATAAAATTTTGTCAATTTAATTAGATTATATTTATAATTTAATTAGATTCTAGGTTTCTAGGTCAAAACGGATAAACTAGGTTAACTCTAGGTCAAACAGTCAAACTATAACATTTCTTAGTTTCTAGGTTGATTCTTTATTCCATTCTGATAGTTTATGAAGTTATATTAGGTTATATTAAGATTATAAAAGAATGTAAAAGAGGAAAACTTATCTATCGCATATAAGTTAATCGACAAGGGTGATTACTATTTCATTCAATTTCAAAAATACTAAGAAACAATACTGTAAATACTTAAAATTATTCACCTTGGTTAATATCCTATTTTAGGAAATAACACTGTAAATACTGTAAATACTTAAAATTATAATTTTATTCAATTTACTTTAAACCTCATAGGAATGGTCCGATACCGATTTTGATTCCGATTCTAATACTTTGAACCTTGGTTAATATCCTATTTTAAGATATCATGGAAATCAAATATAGCAAATATAACTAAAATTATATATATATATACTATGATATCTAGCATCTAATATGATACTATAACCCAAATCAAATATAGCACATATAACTCTAAAATCCTTAACTCTGAACCTATTTATATGAATAAATATAGGAGACGTATGAGACGTTAGAGGGGGCGCTGAGAGTAGTACGCCTACTGAGAGAAACGATCAGTGGGTAAAAGCAGTCGGAAGAGGGAAAGAAGACAACGTGTACGGTACCAGATCCTTGGCATCCCAACCGTCGGTTCTTTCTAGAGCTCCTCCATTGGCTACTCCAGCTCCATCAGTGCCCCGCTCCGGCGTTTCTTCTGGTACGATGTCTTTGGAGAATCTCACGACGATTGTGCATGAGCTACATGGGTTGGTCCGATAGTTAATAGCCACTCATGATGTTGCAGCACCTGCTCCTCTGTCGGCTACAACGATGGCTCCTCCGACGGCTACTACATTGAGTCCTCCAGTTTCTCCGACGGCTCCATCTCCTCCGACGGCATCGATGGGTCATCCAACTTCTTCGACGACTCCTGCCACTACTTCATCTACCGTTGATCCTGATGATCTATAGGATATCGTCACTATGGTTTTAGCACAGTACATGGTTAGCCAACAACCGACCCTGCCTTCACCTCCACAGTCGTCTTGATGAATTTTTTGAGTTTGTAGAAATTTTTTGAGTTGGTTGTATTTTTTTGACTTGATTATATTTATTTGACTTTGTGGGATTGAAGAACAGTTATTCGTACATATTTGGATTACTCTACTTTATTATTTTATTGTATATATAACATTTGTACATGTTTGTGTGGGTTTTATTAGTTTCTGTGGAATTTACTTGTGTGAAATTTATTTGTGTGAAAATTGGTAAATGTATAACAGGTATATGCTCAGCAGAATTTAATTTCTGGAAAAAATATTACCTTTAGCGAAGGACTAGCGACGTAATAGTGGCAAAAATTTGGAAAATCTCAGGTCATCGACGAATTTTTGATGCAAAATCTCAGGACAGCGACTACCTAGCGATGGACTATTCCGTCGCTAAAATGTCTAATACACACAAATGTGCCAAACATGTATCAGAGTCCGTCGCTAACATCCGTCGGTAATCCATCTTTGAGAGTGACAACTTAGCGACAGATTTGCGACAAACTCTGTGAGCCCTGAATGTACAAAACCTTCTAAAAATTTTGGTAAATTTTGGCTCACAAAATTCATCACTATTATGTCGTAAGTTGTCAGAATGTTTAGTGACAAAATCTGTACGTCACTGATCCGTCGCTGATTTTATGTCGCTCATTCCCTCTCTAATCCGTCAATAAAGTGACGGATTAGCGACAGAATTTTCGTAGCGATATTAATTTTTCTGATGGAATATTTCCATCGCTAATCAGTCACTAAATGCAAATAACGAAGAAAATATGCATTTTAGCTAATCAGACACTAGTTTCGTCGTTAAAACAGTATATTTTTGTAGTGACTACTCATCAATGCATTCGTCGTCTGCACCCGAGGAATTATCAGACGCTCATAGTTATACAATATTCAGATTATAGAACAAATGAACAATGATAACTAAATTTAAACAATATAATAGGGCAAGGTATAGTTTCCTAGATCTCCAATCTATAAATTCAAAGAACCTACTCTCGATCCAGGCTCGTGCAATCCCAAGTGCCTAGATATATAATATCATTAAATCAGTCACTACACTATAATACACTAACCACATACAAGAGTACACCCAACATACTAAGGGATTTCTAAGTTACTCCTCAAATGAGGGACTAAGTGTTCTCATACTAAAGGTTTTGTACACAAAGTATGTTATTAACATTGGTATTCACTAAACGTCAAATTAGGTCAACTAACCTATGATTGTTTTACCTATGCAAACATGAATACATGGTCATAAACATTAGGTCAAGTTAGGGTTTTCATCCTCACATATTGTGTGGTTTAATTATGCACTTTTATGTGACTAAACATAACCCTCTAGCAACTACAAATGACAAGTGCACCACTAAAAGTCAAATCTGAATTTGTGAGCTAAACATGGCAAAAACCTCATTCCAAACTTGTATTTGTAATGTAACTGTGTGAAAACACTACTACAACTAGTGTAAAACCCTATCATGTCAATTTGTACTCTCTAACATAATGTTTACATATAATATTTCTAGGTAGCACAAAACCTAGACAATGTACACTACTAGTTGTACAACTATTCTCCAAGTCTCAACCATGCATTAAATATGTATATAACACATAAAATACATTTATATATTCTGTAATTAAATACTAAATGGAGTAAATTACAAGTTTAAACAAGTGTTATTAGAGTTTTGGTCATGGCAAAGTGATACTAACTAATAGATGTGCATATATAAATTCAAGGTTTTGTCATGAAAAAGTAGTGAATGTTCATGGCATTTGTGATAAAAATATAAAAAAAAGAGGTGAAGAACATGAAGGGGAAGATGAATATCATGTAGAGGGGGTTGAGGAGGATGAGAATGAGCACTTACCAAAGTAAAATGGAAAAAGAAAGTGGTATGTACACAGCTTGCACAAATCAGAATTCAGCTTGGACCTTCCTTGGTTCTAGCTGCTGTTGGGGGCTTCTCCAAGTGATTTGATGCTTAGGGAAGGTAGGGAGGGGGGTAAAGAAGGATTTTAGGAAGTACGTGGAGGTGGTAGAAATACTATGGAGATGGTGTAAGCCCCCTGATTTTCATGAATTTCTAATTTGGTTTTTAGGGATTTTTTTCCGTAATTTACTGGGATTTTTCGGTAATTAAAACCTAGGCTTTTGGTAATTAAATAATTTTTAATTGCTGTTAAATAGTACTAAAATATTATGAAAATAATATTTTATGGTATAAAATGAAAAACTGGACATAGGATAATTTTCTGGGAATTTATAGGACTCCGGAATCATTTTTAAAGCCCTGAAAACCGATGTAGAATTAAACCGAATTAAATCCGTGCCAAACACCCAACATCCCCATGAGAGCCGAAGCCAAGCCCAAGGAGCATTGACCCAGCCCTAAATCCTAGGTCAAATCCAAGCCCAAAAATTTGCATGTATAAATACCTATTTTCCAAGTTTTCTCCAAAAAAAAAAGAAAAAAAAAAGAAAAAGAAAAATAACAAAAAAAAAATCCCTAATCCTAAACCTAACCATAACCCTGGTCGCCACCCCCTTTCCCTGACCCCTCTGGCGAGACTCCGGCGCCGCTCGGCCCACGCACCCCCGCGACCTCCGCCCCTTCGGCCACGTCGGCCCCCTCCTCCGCCTCGCCCGGCGCCACCCAGCCCTATAAAACCCCCTTTCCTCTCCCTCTCCGGCCACACCCCCTCACCGTCCCTGTCCAGGACCACCGCCGCCGGCCAAGCCCTAGCCGCTGCCACCTTCCCGCAGCTGCCCCGCCGCCCGTCGACCTCCTCCTCCTCCTCCTCCTTCTTCCCCGCACCACTCCCCCTCGCCGCTCCTCGAGAACCAGCAGGCCAGCGCTCCGTCCGCTAGGCCACGCGCCGCCCCGCCCGCTCCGGTGCACCGTCGCCGACGACCTCGGCCGCATTCGCTCCCCTGGCCTCCCTTCGACCAGCCCCGAGCTGTCGCCTCCAGCCAAACAGCACCCCAAACCCTAACCCTAGGTCGCGAAGCACCCGGACACTTCGTGTCGACTCGGACACGCGACATGCAGTTTTTGGAGCCCTGTTCAGGTATCCTTTTCTCCCTCCTTGTTGCTCCGATTTTATTTTCGTCAGTTGTGACGCGAACCCTGCGTGACCCTCTCGGTGCCCGTGCAACCCGCTCGGTGCATCGTGTCATATGGTGATCGCAAACCGCGATCCAAAAACAGGAAAATCAACGCCCTGTTTCACCCCGGAACTGAGTGCGTCCCGCCAAACGGGACAACTTGGTCGCACGCGGTGTTTACCAAAACGTGTGCGTCGGTGATACGGATGTACAGGATTTCACAAAAGTTGATTTGGATGTGCGTGCACACCGAAATCAACACGTATCCGCCGACAACGCCCGGTATCCGTCCATTCTGGAATACGTCATAACTTTGTGTATACACGTCGGATCGAGGCGAAACTTGCACCATCGGACTCATAGCAATACGCTGGTCCTGTGACCCAAGTTTGATTCGATTCTGAGAACGTTGACAAAATCGCGTATCGTGGGCCCCACCGGCTCCACTTGACGGGCAATTTTGTGATCGGCTCATCGGAATCCAATTCTGGAAGTTTCGTTGGGTTCGTATCATCGTTCCTGACTTGTTGACACTAAGTTTGACGAATTTGGAGACCTTTGACCCTGACACGCTTTTCGGTGTAAAGTGACCCACAAGTGGACCCCGCTTTGACCGCTTTGCCCTTGTGTCAAAATTGGACTTAAGGACAGACGTTTCTAGCTATTTGATATTTTCTGAATCTAATGGTGATGTTTATTTCAGCAACCGGAGTAGTACCTGCAGATCACACTAAGACCAGAGCTACAGTTGGAGCCAGGACCCCAGGCAAGTATACCTTGCCAAACCCTGCAGTTTTGCTACTTATCTCCTGGACTTATTTATACATTGTCGTGCAAGATACTTGTACAATATTTGCATGCTTCCCTTTTCAATTATTATTTTCTCGTCGTATATAGTTTCTTGATGTATTTTTCATATTTGATTTGTTCCTGCTGCTCTAGTCATATTTTCTCGTTTTACATGCATGTACATTATTTGCTATTTTCCATGGATCACTATTTGTTCTGTAGATGTATTGTCATGGTATATATTTACCCTACGCTTCCTTGAGTTGACTCGGTTGGTTACTTTAGTTCCTAGATGATCGTTATTAGGCACTGACTACACTTGAGCATTCTCAATTGTGAGTACCCATTGTGCTGCGATAGAGACTTGTTCATTTGACTACCTCATTCGTGAGCTCCCATAGGGCTGCGAAAGAGCTATACTATAGATTGGGAGTCCCCATTGGCCTACTTTCTATAGGACCGTGTTCTCCCATTGAGTTGCGGTTACCCCTATTTTTTTGTAGTCATGTTTGATAGCACCATAGGTACGCCACCATCTTAGATGTAGTGATTTTTGGAGTCATATTTGTTCCTCTTGTGTTTAATCTCTTGTCTATCTTGCATGTTTATTTATTGTACTTTTGGCTCGTATTCTTTTGTATCTTGTTACGTCCCTCTAAGGATCTGGTTTTGTTCTCCAGATTTAGCAGACGAGGAGCACCCGCAACTTTACGGACCGACACCAGACGAGGGTACGATAGCAGTTAATGGCCCTGCTTATACTTAGTTACTTTCTAGCATATTTTTGTTATATTTCCTTGTCTCTATTTTTTCATTTATCGGTAGTGGATTTGTCTCCACCCGACTCAGTATTATTTCTTGCTGGATATTCGACAGTATCTTATTTTTAGCATTTATTCCAGTTTGCTATTTAGTTCATATACTTTTTTGTTGTGGATGAGATTAGTATAGACTGTGACTTGTATCATTGGACCTACTTATTGTTATATTACAGCTTAAGCATGCCCCGATGGATCCATTAAATTGGGTTGTCCCTCGGTGTGTGCTGCTGGCCATTATTACGCGTTCGATTCCTCGGTATTTTGGGACTGGGGCGTGATATAATTTTTGTGGTGGCCCATGCAGGTCAACGACTAAATTATTCGGTTTCAACTTAGGGACCGAGCAAGCCTGCAATAAGAATAGGATAAACTTTTAGGATCTCATCCACTTGCTTGAAACGTTCTTGATATCTATATCGGATTCAAATCTAATTCTTAACTTGTATCTTGCCTTGATTCTTGTGCGTCTCTTATAGTTTATTTTGATGTAGAGCAATGAATTCACAAGCACGCGACGAGACTCCTACAGGAACACCACAAGTTGCAGATGTTACCTATGACGATGAAGTGACACCAGTTGGTGGGGGTCAACTAGAACAACAAAACAGTCAAGATATCTCAAGAGATCGGCAAGACGACATTCCACCTCTGCCGTAGTTCACACCACCAATGGTCGTATTCCCACAAGGGCAAGCTATGGACAGGCAACAGATGTTTCAAATGATCTACGCAATGATTCAAGCTCAACAACAGATTCAATAAGAGACTTTGAGTCGCAGCATAGCACTTGTACTGGAGCAGGCAAATCTACCAACTCGACGGCAACCGACGGGCTCTATTACCAATTTTTGCCAGCTGAAGCCCCGTACCTTCTCAGGCAAGGAGGAGCCCACAGAAGTTCATGAGTGGATCACCAACACACAACACCAGTTGGAAGCAGCTGAGCTTCCAAGAGAACGTTGGATGACTGCTGTTAGAATGCAGTTGACGGATAATGCACATCACTGGTGGCTATCTGAGGAGACACGGTTCGGACCGGACCGAGTCACTTGGGAAGAGTTCTCTAGACTCTTTCAAGAGATGTACATCCCAGTTGTTGCACGATCAGAACTCAGAGACAAGTTTAACCGCCTTACCCAAGGCAATATGACAGTAGAAGAATACAACGCAGAATTCATTCGTCTGAGCCGCTTCGCCCCAACCTTGATTCCGACAGAAGAAGAGAAGGCTGAAAAGTTCTTCGACGGACTAAACATTGAGCTATAGAAACTAATTGGATCCGTTGCACCTACATCTTACCCGGACGTCCTTGCCGCAGCCCAACGTATGGAGCGCGTCACTAGAAGAGAGACCAGTCTGAAGCGATCGTCCACATCAGCACCAGCCAGAGTACCACAGGAAGAAGTTGCAAAGAGACCTCACATGCACCAGCCACCAGAAGCATCTCCACAGGCACTACCTATCTGTCCATATTGTCGCAGGCGAGGCCATATTGAGGACCAGTGCAGGCAAAAAAGGAGATTATGCTTAGCTTGCGGATCCAGTCAGCATTTATTGAAGGAATGCCCTGAGCGTCGAGAAAGAGCACCAACGGTCAACCAACAAGCTCTACCAGCACCAGGAGGGTATCAACAAAGGCCACCCATGGCACCTCGAGCAGAACTCTTCCAGCAGGCCCAGCAACAGCAGAGGGCACCACCTCAAGAACGCGGACAAGCTTTCGCGATAACTTTGGAAGACGCGCAGACTCATGGAGTAGCTAATACGCGTAAGTTTTTATAGTTTTCTGTTTCTAGTGTTGCTTTAGTTCATACCTGTTGGTTCGTGACCTTAGCCTTGACCTAGTAATTTTGAACTTGCTAATAACCTAGTATGCTTTTATAATTGATAACTGTAGAGATTGTAGAGTCTTTTGTTATTGAGCTTATTTTGTGTTATTTTGTGAACTTAAATTAAGTTGTACCTCCTTTCATCATCATCTAGCGTACTTATATTTGTTGTACTACCTTGACTTATGCTGCTAATATAGCCTAGTTTTGCAAGCTTATCCTTTTATCGAGCTTATTCATGACATATGTATTATTGGGTCTCCACACTAATACAATTGTCTATTCAGAATCAGTGTATTACGGTCTGATCAACCTTAGTGCAATTTGGTTCGCTCTTCGCACGACTACTTCACGTGGATTGAGATATATAGTTGACTAGTATACTTGCCCTCTAGATATGTCTGAGCATATCGTATCAGTTATGTAACTGTACTAATACGAGCATGCGAACAAAGGATTACCATAATAGGATTTCAATTCATAATTGTCTTGACAAATCCTATTTGAATTCGTTAAACGCCTAGATCCTGATACTTCTATTCTATTACCTCACCCTTGAACTCTTTATTATTGATCTTCGTTTTCCCTTATTTCAGAAAGACGAAACCTCGTGCTTGGTATAAGTTTAATATATAGACAGTACAAGATATACCCCACAGGCCGGTCGCATTGTTGATGACCCTTTTATATATGATTAAGGGAATATCATAGGTGATATGTTTGGGTTAAAGACTTGATGATTCAATAACATGATTAAATAAGTTGGGGCATAGCTTTATTAGATGTATAGCCTTAGATGATAGATGGGTAAATTCTAAGTTGGGTAGAGACTGCAATGTTCACTTGAGAAGAATCCTTTAGACTGTAATCAAGTGAGATTGGATAGAGAGAACCCTACCATAATTTAATTTCGAGGACGAAATTTTTATAAGTTGGGTAGATTGTAAGCCCCCTGATTTTCATGAATTTCTAATTTGGTTTTTAGGGATTTTTTTCCGTAATTTACTGGGATTTTTCTGTAATTAAAACCTAGGTTTTGGTAATTAAATAATTTTTAATTTATGTTAAATAGTACTAAAATATTATAGAAATAATATTTTATGGTGTAAAATGGAAAACTGGACATAGGATAATTTTCTGGGAATTTATTGGACTACGGAATCATTTTTAAAGCCCTGAAAACCGATGTAGAATTAAATCGAATTAAACCCGTGCCAAACACCCAACAACCCCATGAGAGCCGAAGCCAAGCCCAAGGAGCATTGACCCAGCCCTAAATCCTAGGTCAAATCCAAGCCCAAATTTCTGCTTGTATAAATACCTATTTTCCTAGTTTTCTCCAAAAAAAAGAAAATAAAAAGAAAAAGAAAAATAACAAAAAAAATCCCTAATCCTAAACCTAACCCTAACCCTGGCCGCCACCCCCTTTCCCTGACCCCTCCGGCGAGACTCCGGCGCCGCTCGGCCCACGCACCCCCGCGACCTCCGCCCCCTCGGCTACGTCGGCCCACTCCTCCGCCTCGCCCGGCGCCACCCAGCCCTATAAAACCCCCTTTCCTCTCCCTCTCCGGCCACACCCCCTCACCGCCCCTGTCCAGGACCACCACCGCCGACCAAGCCCTAGCCGCTGCCACCTTCCCGCAGCTGCCCTGCCGCCCGTCGTCGTCGTCCTCCTTCTTCCCCGCACCACTCCCCCTCGCCGCTCCTCGAGAACCAGCAGGCCAGCGCTCCGCCCGCTCGGTCACGCGCCGCCTCGTCCGCTCCGGCGCGCCGCCGCCGACGACCTCGGCAGTCTCCGCTCCCCCGGTCTCCCTCCGACCAGCCCCGAGCCGCCGCCTTCGGCCAAACAGCAGCCCAAACCCTAACCCTAGGTCGCGAACCCGGACACTTCGTGTCGACTCGGACACGCGACACACAGTTTTTGGAGCCCTGTTCAGGTATCGTTTTCTCTCTCCTCATTGCTCCAATTTTATTTCCGTCAGTTGTGACACGAACCCTGCGTGACCCTCTCGGGGCCCGTGAAATCCGCTCGGTGCATCGTGTCCTGTGGTGATCGTAAACTGCGATCCAAAAATAGGAAAATTAATGCCCTATTTCACCCCGGAACTGAGTGTGCTCCGCCAAACGGGACGACTTGGTCGCACGCGATCTTTACCAAAATATGCGCGTCGTTGATACGGACATACGGGATTTCGCAGAAGTTGATTTGGATGTGCGTGCACACCAGAATCAACGCGTATCCGCCGACAATGCCCCGTATCTGTCCATTCTGGAACACGTCGTAACTTTGTGTACACACGTCGGATCGGGACAAAACTTGCGCCATCGGACTCGTAGCAATACGCTGGTCCTGGTTTTGTTCTCCAGATTTAGCAGACGAGGAGCACCCGCAACTTTACGGACCGACACCAGACGAGGGTACGATAGCAGTTGATGGCCCTGCTTATACTTAATTACTTTCTAGCATGTTTTCGTTATATTTCCTTGTCTCTATTTCTCCATTTATCGGTAGTGGATTTCTCTCCACCCGACTCAGTATTATTTCTTGCTGGATATTCGACAGTATCTTATTTTCAGTATTTATTCCAGTTTGCTATTTAGTTCATATACTGTTCTGTTGTGGATGAGATTAGTATAGACTGTGACTTATATCATTGGACCTACTTATTATTATATTACAGCTTAAGCATGCCCCGATGGATCCATTAAATAGGGTTATCCCTCGGTGTGTGTTGCTGGCCATTATCACGCGTCCGGTCCCTCGGTATTTTGGGACTGGGGCGTGACAGATGGTACAAGGGTCAAATTTTAGAGGGTTACTAAATTCGGTTTAGTTTGGAGCAGTTTTGAGTTGTGGGTTGTTTGAGGGAGTTGTTGTCACGACCCGTACCCAGAATTTAGGGTACGAGTGCGCGGGTACATCCATCCTACGCTGCAGCATCGGCGGTAGAACGCTGTCTAGGTCACAATACTAGCTAATCACTCTCACATGAATATCCAACTCCATAAGGAGGCACATATATCACAATATAATACGGAATACTCAATCATATAACTAAAGCATGATGAGATATCGAAAAAAACAAATAAATCCAAGACAAGTCTAAACAATAATACATAATCTAACCTGCAATCAATAACATCCAGTCTCCAAGTATGCCGGAAACAAGTCCTCTAAGTCGTAGTCTGGAAAAAATATCCAGTCAGGATTGGAGCGAAGTACAAGAACTAACAGTAGTTCCATGTATATTGACAAAAATACAATACAGTGTAAAGAATTATAAGATAGATATGGATTTTGGCAATAAGAAATACTAGATAAGGAATACTGGAATAATAAAGTACTGGAGCATATGTCATCATCAATGTACATCTAGCAATGAATAGAAATACAAGTGCATGCTAGAACAATGAACTAGAATATAAGTAAATGCTAGAACAATAACTAGAACATGTAGAGATGCTAGATCAATATAATAGAGATACATGAATAGACTATCTAGCTAAGTGTGTAAAATATTAGCATATCAAGTGATCGGCTTGGGACTGATCAAGCTTGTTACATGTGATTAGCTATAATTCATGTAAGGTCAGGCTAACCATCCAGATAGCTATGATGTGAGCAATAGTCAGGCTAATCACATGTAACAGGATATGAGGCATGTAATGGTCAGGCTGTACCGACGAGAGGTGTGGGTGAGCTATGATGCATGTAGAGTTGGGTATGATCACATAAGCTACTAATATTTCCCTATTTTCCCCCAGCTAGTACGATGGATTCCAAATCATGACTCCTCATGACAGGTCTCGATAATGCCAACTCGTGTAAACATCAGTGTCAAAATTATGTACGCCATACAACTAGAATTATAGAGATAATCAACATAATGGAAACTGTCAGAGAATGTACTCGCTTGGGGTCCTGCTGCTGGCAATACCAATAACCTGATTCCGAAGTCTTATCTGAACAATCCAACAATCCTATAGACATAATATAATACAATATTGCATCAGATATTATACGAACACACAATCATAAATATATTGAACTAAAGAGCTACGCTAGGTATGTCACTGGTCAACTAGGGTCAAGTGTGCGTCTAATTGCACGGGTGTCGTGTCTGTAATTGCTGTGCAATACAGACAGTCAAAAAGATACGGGGCTCGCCAGTACGTCAGTGTACATATGGCAGTCTTCTAACATGTTACATGGTCACAGGTCAATGTAACTACGGGGTATCCGTGGTTACACTCGGGTCACCTAGTACATATATAAATATACATATTATTATCTAGAAATAACATTAATACTCATAATATATATATACCAATTAATTACATACATAATATATGTATATACACTAATAGAATTTATACTATATATATTTATATACGTAAACATATACATACCAATCAATTTTATACATATTAAACATATACTAGGGAATACCTATACAATACATATACATATGTATACATATACTAATTTGAGAATATACTATATATATGTATATATACCAATATACATTTAAATATATACTATTACATATGCTAAAACATACCAAATACCTATTTGAATACATATACACACAATCACATGAAATGACAAAAATGAGGGCAGGAACGAACCTGCGCGGGCATGCACGGAGTCGATGATGACGACAATGATGATGATGATGGTGTCGACGACGATGTCGTCGATGACGATGGCTATGACTACGGCGACGATAATGATGGTGAGATAAAGTTTATGATGAAGGTGTTGGTGATGATAATGGTGAAGGTGATGATGATGATGGTGATGGTAATGGTGAGATGAATGCGAGGCTGTCGGAGGAGAAGAGGAGGAGGGGTCTGGTAGTGAACTCGGGTTGACAGAAAGGAGGAGAGGGAGGTCAGGCTGTGGTTCAGTCGAGGGGAGGAGGACGCAGGAGGTGGACGGAGGAGGTCGAGTTCTCTCAAGCGAGAGGTCCGGCGGAGTTTTACGGGGTTGTCGAGGCACTCCGGTCGTGTGCTGTCGAAGAGGTCGGCAGGAGGGTGTAGTCGTTAATGGTGGTGGTGATGAAGATCCAGGCGGTCGGCGATGTTGGGTGCTTAGGCGGTTCAGGGATCAGGATTCCGACGGAGGAGGATCAGAGTTGTGCACGGTGGTTGACGGAGTCATAGGTGCTGCTGTTCCGGCGTTGTGGAGGGGATGAAGTCGGTCGGGGAGATCGGCAGGTGGTCGGGTTCTGCGGAGTCATCGGAGAAGAAGGGAAGAGGAGGAGGAAGCGGTCGGTTTCAGCGGTCGGGATGGGCAGCAGGTCCGCGGCAGGTTGGCAGCGAAGCTCCGGTCGGTCTCGACTGTTGAGGGCAGTGGGTCTCCGGCGAGGGGTTCGTCCGGCGGGGGAGTCTCCGGCCGGGATGAAGGGAAGGGATGCTGAACAGGAACAAAATAGGATCGGCTGTGTATTCTTTGGTTTAGGAATAGTAAAAGAAAAGGAAAAATAAAGAAAAGGGAAAAGAATATATATACATGTGTAGGTATTGGTTTGACCTAGAAATTGACTTGGTCAACACTCTCTTAGAATTGGGCTTGGGTTGTCATATAGGTATTTTAATGGGCTAGGATCGACATGGTTCAAAATAAAAGGAAGGCTATGGGTTCAAGGAGGTTGATGTTGAATTACAATCTTCCAAAAATTGTGGAAAAAAATATACATGAAGGGGAAATGAGTATATTCGCGTGTCGTGTCCAACGGGGTGGATTCCTTAATGCATTTTTGCATAAAAGTGCCCAACACTTAGAAAATTGCACAAAGTTTGGTTTATGGTTTAATTTGATTAAAATAATATAATAGGTGTTCTAAAATAAATTAGAAGTACAAGGGGCTGAAATTAAGTAGGAAACAAGTATCATGAATGAAGTAGACTCAGAATAGAATATTACACTAATTTGGGTTGCTCAAAATGTGTCAAGATTGTATCTCCAATTTTGATTGGAACGCAACAGGATACAAAGTTAAATTTATTCAGAATTAAATAATAACATCTACGACGAAAATTGTGCGGCTAAAATAAAGCACAAGAGAACATAATTATAAGTTACACAAGGGTCAGAATGGAAGACGGACATGTCTAAGACAAGGTTGTAGAATTTGTTGGAAGGCAAAGGCTAGGGTAGCACTCCAAATATCGAAGCAACGGTAAGGCACAACAATTAAATAAAATCACCATTATTAAATATAATTAAATATTATGCAAATTATTTACACATTAATTATGAAAAGACGAAAATACCCCTAATCTGAAATGTGGGGGTGACAAGTCTACCCTCCTTAAAAGAATTTCGTCCTCAAAATTTAAGATCCTCAATAGTCGTATTTATTTATTTATTTATTTATTTATTTATTTTACGATCAAAATTTAAATTCATCAAACCATATAATCATGAAGTAAATACATATTGTTATTTCACAATCTTTAAAATTCTATTGATATCATATTCCTGAAAATCTTCAAATTTAAAATCAAATTCCATTCTTATCACAATCTTCTCTAAAATTTTAAGTTAATAATTAAATACTCAAAAATTTAATATCCAATCCTCTAATTTAAATCCATTTAATGCATATTTAAAAAATCTCATCCGAAAAGTTTGAATTTCACACAGTAATCCATTAATCATCTTACTCCTCTAATTTAAGTCCAATCGATGCGTATTTATAAAATTTGAAATCTTATCCCAAAAGTTGAATTCAAACACTAATCCATTAGTGATCTTCTTCGTCGATTTCTTTTTCCACACAATAATTAAACAATGCAACACTTATGAAATCTTTAAATACAATATTCAAAATATAAAATTTTAATTTTATATCTTACAATCAAATAAATATAATGATAATCTCCTTAATTTTCTTAAAATTTTAATGAAAAATTCAATCATATCATAATCTTCATAAAATCAATGATTTAACAAAGTCGTCAATTCTGCCATATTGACTTCTCAACTCTTTATTTAAATTAATGCTTATCCTCGAAATTTAAGGCACATTGTCTCTCTTTGTCAAATCATAACCTCCTCATTAATTCTTCATTACGGTCAAACCACAACAATCAAGGTCTATGAAAATCCTACCTACAGTCATGCAACATGCAATTTAAGGAAAACATATATGGTGATGGTGTCTTTCATCATGGTATTGCAGTCTCTGTCAGGGTGTACTGCTAACTATATTCTAACAAGAAAATCAAGAATACAAGCTACGGTACTAAGCAATCAATCAATCAATCAAATAGAAAGGAACAAAAGGAAAGAAAAGAACAGAACCTGGTAACACATCACCTGGACATCTTCAACTTCCAACATATACTTAACTCTGGCACATTCACTCATTAATTCCTATCCTTATACACTGATACCCATATCAACGAATCACCAGTCCACAAGATATCCATGGATACATCCACGTTACACACACATGTCTATTAATACCAAAATCTAATACCAAGAACCTCTAACCCAATCACAGGTCAAATAATGCATCCCAAGTTTGATACCCCTATCTCTTTAGGTAGCACAGTTTCTACTACAAGTACACCCACTGCTAGCTCTTTTATCTACTAAAATTGTTCATACTAGTTGTTCTTATCACTCAAGTGCACACCAAGTGCAACACACCATACTAAGTACTGTTCCCTCTAATACAACTCTATATGGGCACCCAAGTTAGTTTGTAGTGCCATCTCAAGCATTCTGAAGCCAATAGATACATACACATGCACATCATCTACTCATATACAAATATATATTTCTTACCCACCATGAAATTTTATCCTCAAAATAAAATCTTCAAAATTTAACTTCTCGAACAATTTAAAATAAATTGTATATACTTTCCTCAAAAGTCAAATATTCAAATATTGAAATACAATTTTAATCACTTCCAAAAATCTTTATAGCTTTGACTATGTTTATTGAATTTAATTTGAATCCTCAAAATTTAATAACATAAAAATCTTATCTCCTCAAAATTCTTAAGAATTAAAATTCATTTCCACTCTTCAAATTATAAATTTAAATCCACAAGTATGCATATAAATACTCACACTCTCTCATACTCAAGGTGCACACAAATACACCAATTGTCTACAACCCTCAACTGTGTACTGAATATTGCACTACCTGGATTACTTGCACTATTATTTCCAAATGATCAAAGTTATCATCACACGTATTTTCTTTAATGATTTTCTATCTATATTAATTGATATACCAATCTAATTATCATCACACGAAATACTTACTGTTATTAGCACATTGCTCAACTAATCCTCGATATAGAAATATTAGTACTCTTGGTATAGTAACACTAGCTTCCTTACTTAGATCACCTAATCACACACATTAGAAGTCACGATCATTTGCACCTTTATAACTTATATAATACACATGCTTCACTTCACTCTCAAAGGCAGGCATATGGTTTCATATCTCAATTGATGTAAACATATTTTCTCTTAAATCTTTTATATACTAATCAGTGATACACTATATATCTTCTATTACCAATCTTGATATTTCTCTGCTCATGGCATCTCATTAAAACCCTTTATGCATATACATTTCTTTACTCTTGACACACCTAAGTAATCAATCATCAAATTGAACATCATGCTCCGTTAATCTTCAACACAATTCCTTGATACTTAATATTTTACACATATCACCCAACTACATGAATTCATGACTATCCAGGACTGGCATGCTGACTCTGATACTAACTCCTGGAACATTCACTGATACTCTTTACTCCCTCTTCTATCTATAGTGCCAAAACTAACTATAATAACACCTATTATAAACTATTGCTACAGGGTACTATGCTACGGATTATCTCTATATTGATGCCTATTGCTCACATGTCCAACCAAAAAACACTTACAACTCACAAGCCACACTCAGTCAACACTGATACAAGACAGACATAATTGCAAGTCACCAATTATCACACTAACAAGGATCCTTAAAGAATTAAGGCTAAAAAAGAAACTGGTTAAGGACTGAAAGTATCGCTACTGCTAACAAAGGAATGATGGAACAACGTCCTATAACAACAGAAGTGGATAAGTATTGAGATGATACTTTAAGAATAAATTTAAGATACAACCTGATAATCATACACGTCTGTCCGAAATTATGACACTCAGAATCTTTGCCACGCTAGTAAGCATAGCGGCGATAAACGATAGGTTCCATAACTAAGGTATGCAACTCTATAATCATGTCATGTAGAATCCTCGCCACGCCAACCGGTATGGCTGCGAAAAACTCTAAATTTCATAACTAATATATGTGCATCCAAGGTCAGGTTCCTACATTTCTGCCACGATAACTAATGTGGCTGCGATGAACTCTAGGTTCCATAACCAAAGTAGACGTTTTACCTTTCTTACTGTCCTCATAAACATATGTCATCAGATAATACCGTAAATTTAATCTATAAAGTTTATCTCGATATGAAATCAAAACTTCAATAACGACACCAAGAATTAAATTTAACAACCAATTAACAAGAATCAATTTCAATAACAACAAGTGAGAAAAAAGGGAAACAAGGAAAAAGATTCAAATTGGAAATTATAATAAGATTCTCAAGGGTCATCCCAGGAATCTCTCAAATAATTTATGATTGAGTATCCTCTCTCATCCTAGTATCCTATGTCATATATCCTATCGCACGCACGCAGTAGTACAACTAAGACGTCGCACTACCACGATATCGCATCACTTGCGAAGTCTGACCTGCATTGGCTGCCACTAAAAACATGTCATGACCCGCACCCGAAATTTGGGGCACGAGTGCGTGGGTACGTCCAGCCTACGCCACAGCATCGACGGTAGAACGCTGTCTAGGTCACAATACTAGCTAATCACTCTCACATGAATATCCAACTCCATAAGGAGACACAGATATCATAATATAATACGGAATACTCAATCATATAACTAAAGCATGATGAGATATCGAAGAAAACAAATAAAATACAAGACAAGTCTAAACAACAATAAATAGTCTAACCTGCAATCAATAACATCCAGTCTCCAAGTATGCTGGAAACAAGTCCTCTAAGTCGTAGTCTAAAAAAAATATCCAGTCAGGATTGGAGCAAAGTACAAGCACTAACAGCAGTTCCATGTATATTGATAAAAACTATAATACAATGTAAAGAAATACAAGATAGATATGAATACTGGCAATAAGAAATACTGGAATAAAGGAATACTGGAATAATGAAGTACTCGAGCATATGTCATCATCAATGTACATCTAGCAATGAATAGAAATACAAATGCATGCTAGAACAATGAACTAGAATATAAGTAAATGCTAGAACAATAACTAGAACATGTAGAGATGCTAGATCAATATACTAGAGATACATGTATAGACTATCTAGCTAAGTGTGTGAAATATTAGCATATCATGTGATCGGCTTGGGACTGATCAAGCTTGTTATATATGATTAGCTATGATTCATGTAAGGTCAGGCTAACCATCCGGATAGCTATGATGCAAGCAATAGTCAGGCTAATCACATGTAACAGGCTATGAGGCATGTAATGGTCAGGCTGCACCGACGTTAGGTGTGGGTGAGCTATGATGCATGTAGAGTTGGGTATGATCACATAAGCTACTAATATTTCCCTATTTTCCTCCAGCTAGCATGATGGATTCCAAATAACGAATCCTCGTGACAGGTCTCAATAATGCAAACTCGTGTAAACAACAGTATCGAAATCATGTGCGCAATACAACTAGAATTATAGAGATAATCAACATAATAGAAACTGTCAGAGAATGTAATCGCCTGGGGCCTGCTGCTGGCAATACCAATAACCTAATTTTGAAGTCTTGTCTGAACAATCCAATAATCCTATAGACATTATATAATACAAAATTGCATCAGACATTACTCTAACACACAATCATAAATACATTGAACTCAGAAGCTACGCTAGGTATGTCATTGGTCAACTTGGGTCAAGTGCGCGTCTAATTGCGCTGGTGTCGTATCTGTAATTGCTGTGCAATACAGACAGTCAAAAAGATAAGGGGCTCGCTAGTACGTTAGTGTACATATGGCAGTCTGCTAACATGTTACATGGTCACAGGTCAATGTAACTATGGGGTATCCGTGGTTACACTCGGGTCACCTTGTACATATATAAATATACATATTATTATCTAGAAATAACATTAATACTCATAATATATATATACCAATTAATTACATACATAATATATGTATATACACTAATAGAATTTATACTATATATATTTATATACGTTTACATATACATACCAATTAATTTTATACATATTAAACGTATACTAGGGAATACCTATACAATACATATACATATGTATACATATACTAATTTAAGAATATAATATATATATATGTATATATATACCAATATACATTTAAACATATACTAATACATATGCTTAAACATACCAAATACCTATTTTAATACATATACACACAATCAATCACATAAAATGACGGAAATGGGGGCTGGAACGAACCTGCGCGGGCATGGACGGAGTCGACGATGACGATGATGATGGGGTCGACGACGATGACGACGATGTCGTCGATGACGATGGTTACGACTACGGCGACGATGATGATGGTGAGATGAAGTTTATGATGAAGGTGTTGGTGATGAAAATGGTGAAGGCGATGATGAAGATGATGGTGATGGTAATGGTGAGATGAAGGCGAGGCTGCCAGAGGAGAAGAGAAGGAGGGGTCTGGTAGTGAACTCGGGTTGACAGGAAGGAGGAGAGGGAGGTCCGGCTGTGGTTCAGTCGAGGGGAGGAGGACGAAGAAGGTCGAGTTCTCTCAGGCGAGAGTTCCGGCGGAGTTCTGCGGGGTTATCGAGGTGCTCCGGTCGTATGCTGTCGAAGAGGTCGGCAGGAGGGTATAGTCATTAATGGTGGTGGTAATGAAGATCCAGACGGTCGGCGGTATTGGGTGCTCAGGCGGTTCAAGGATCGAGATTCCGACGGAGGAGGATGAGAGTCATACACGGTAGTGACGGAGTCGTGGGTGCTGCTGTTCCAGCATTGTGGAGGGGATGAAGTCGGTCGGGGAGATCGATAGGTGGTCGAGTTTGGTGGAGTCATCGGAGAAGAAGGGAAGAGGAGGAGGAAGCGGTCGGTTTTAGCGGTCGGGATGGGCAGCGGGTCCACGACGGGTTGGCAGCGAGGCTCCGATCGGTCTTGACGGTTGAGGACAGTGGGTCTCCGGCGAGGGGTTCGTCCTGTGGGGGAGTCTCCGGCCGGGGTAAAGGGAAGGGATGGTGAACAGGAACAAAATAGGGTCGGCTGTGTATTCTTTCGTTTAGGAGTAGGAAAAGAAAAGGAAAAATAAAGAAAAGGGAAAAGAATATATATACATGTGTAGGTATTGGTTTGACATAGAAATTGACCTGGTCAACACTCTCTTAGAATTGGGCTTGGGTTGTCATGTAGGTATTTTAATGGGCTAGGATCGACATGGTTCAAAATAAAAGGAGGGATATGGGTTCAAGGAGGTTGATGTTGAATTACACACTTCCAAAAATTATGGAAAAAAATATACACGAAGGGGAAATGAGTATATTCGCGTGTCGTGTCCAACGGGGTGGATTCCTTAATGCACTTTCGCATAAAAGTGACCAACAATTAGAAAATTACACAAAGTTGGGTTTATGGTTTAATTTGATTAAAATAATACAATTGGTGTTCTAAAATAAATTAGAAGTACAAGAGACTGAAATTAAGTGGGACAAAAGTATCATGAATAAAGTAGACTCAGAATAGAATATTATCCTAATTTGGATTTCTCAAAATGTGTCGAGATTGTGTCTCCAATTTCGATTGGAACGCACAAGGATACAAAGTTGAATTTATTTGAAATTAAATAATAACATCTGCGACGAAAATTGTGCGGCTAAAATGAAGCACAAGAGAACATAATTATAAGTTACACCAGGGTCAGAATGAAAGGCGGGCATGTCTAGGACAAGGTTGTGGAATTTGTTGGAAGACAAAGGCTAGGGTAGCGCTACAAATATCGAAGCAACGGTAAGCCACAACAATTAAATAAAATCACTATTATTAAATATAATTAAATATTATGCAAATCATTTATACATTAATTATGAAAAGACAAAAATATCCCTAATATGAAATATGGGGGTGACAGTTGTGGACCTTGTTTGGGGTGGAGTTGTAAAGATAAAATGTAGAGTAGAGCTAGGAGAAGAATTTAAGGGTATTTTAGTGGTAATTTTGGTGCTATAGTGGTAGCATCAAGGTGGTGAAGGGGTCATATTTGGGGTAGGCTGCTGGCGGGTTCAACAGGGTGGTGGCCGGGTATGATGGTATTTTGAGGGAGTTAGGGTGGAAGGTTTGTGAAGAAAAAGTATAGAGGAGAGGGAGAGAAATGAGTGTAGTGATTTGTAGGAAAGAAACTAAGTATTGAGGGAATTATGGCCGGATAGGTCGGGACTAGCTGCTGGCGGGTTGAGCTGGAGCGGTTCTGTTGTAGGCTAGAAAAGAGGGGGTTGTGAGGGGAATTGGGGGATGGAATATGAAGAAAAAGTGTAAAGGAGAGGTAGAAGATGAAGTATGGGAGTTTCAAGTAAGAAAAATATATGGAGAGGGAGTTATGGTCAGTCAAGTGAGGAGAGGTGAGGGGTTATGTAGGTGAGTTAATATTGGGGGATTTTGGATTATTAAAGAGGAATATATAGAGGGTTTTGGGAGGTTATGAAAGTGGAATAGAAAGAGGGGGTTGGCTTCCAACTTGGGTATTTGACCACACTTAGGTTCAACATTTAGAGATTTGGAGGTGGGATAAAAAGTTAGGTCAACTCCAAAGAGGGTGTGGCTGAATTTATTTTCTAAAGGGTTTAAATATGAGGTTTTGAGTAGGCTAACTTGATTTTTGGTATTTTGTAGAGGAAGAAATGGTGTATACTATTTATCATGAACCGTGTGGGGTGTGTGAGGGTTTGGGTTGGGTATTTGGACTAGTTTTGGCTATGTCAAGTCGGTTGCTTAATAGGACTAGGACCTAGGAGCCAGAGCACACACCCCACATATTTGGACTAGTTTTGGCTATGTCAAGTTGTCCCTGCTCATTCGATAGCCACTTCTGGGAGAAATAATGCTCAGTGCTTAGGTTCTAGCAGAGAAAAACACTACAATACCAAGAACCTAGGAGCCAGAGCCTCTTCTCAACCTAGGCGTGCCTTTGAGAAGAACAGTGCCTACCCCCAAGTTGTGCTCTCATAGCAAAGAGCTCAGAAAAAGAACCGTGCCATACCCAACATCAGGTGTATAAGAGCCCCCATATGTGCCAAAAATAGAAGTAAAAAGTCTATCCTTGATAGGATTTCCTACGGTACCCACTCCATGCACCAACTTCCTAAAGATGATATGGACTCTTTGTACTATGCGTAGTGCATGCTAGTGCAAAAAAGTCTGGGGCAGTGCGAGCCATGAGCGCTCAAGCAATTTTCCAAACAAAAGACCAAAAACATGTGCCAATAACTTTGATGCGCGCTGTTGATGGAAAGATACAAAACTGACCCATGCGCCTAGCCTGTCTATGCATATGAAGTGGCTCAACTTCAAAAACTTCAACAAATGACTTGGGTGCAGCCTCTGTGTCATGCTCCAGTCCTAAAATACGTAGGACCAGATATATGTACACATGCTAGTTGTACGAACAAGTATATGAACCCAATTTAATAGACCTAACCAGTCGTAGTACGCTGTAAAATATAGCTAAGACTCAATATCATAGACATATATAATCTAGTCTCATCCACAAAATATCACAAAATAGGAAACTGAATGAATAGAATAAGTCTCATAATCCACTATACAAGAATATCTAGTGGAGAACAATCCATAAAAATGATTACAAAAGAATACTGAAAAAATACAACTAAGCAATAAAGAAATAGTCCCAAAATACTAAGCAACTATCATCCATGAATGAATGCTCAAAGAAACTCTTGTGGCTCCACCTCAAAGTCCTCGTCTGCAAAATCTCTAACTCCGTAATCTGTCGGATATAACTGCTCTCCGAAATCTAAAAAAGGTGCCAGGTCCTCAGAGGGACATAACAAGTAGATAAGAAATTGACATACATGAAAGTAAAGCAATAAAAAATAAATAGGGTAACTAAACCATCTATGTGAAATATACTCGAGACATCTCTAATGGCACATGAGGGGAGAGAAATAGAAGAACAGTCATCCCATCAAGCATTTCGTAGAACTCGGGGGTTACACAGTTGCACCATTTTTACAGTACAGTAAGAAACAGGAATCCCATGCGTGCACTAGCAGAATCTCCTCTCCCAATTGACTATCCGAGCCGTATACACGGTGCAGACATAATTCAACGACGTCAATTAAAATCTAGAACTCAAACTAACACCAACAACTAACACAAGACACCAACTCACGTATCGATGGCCAGTAAACACACCAGTCCATGCACTCACTCACTCACTCACTCACTCACTCACTCACTCACTCACTCAGTGAACTTGTTTGAGATAGTGTCAGGTCATAAGATACCACATATCTTTAAAATATAACGGTAAGTCAACTACTTCTAAGATGCGTTCAGACAACTAACAAAATAAAAATGAGGCATAATATAAATTGAACAATACAATCAAGTAAGGTGTACTTGCCTTCCAAGCCAAGATGAGAGAACAACAATTCTAGTCTGGAGCTCTCTATAGGAATGTCTTAAACACCTAACAATTAATTATTATACTAATTAGACTCTTACGATCAGGTTATAATTAGGTTATTAACTAGTTCTTAATTCTATGTTGATTGCACATGCTAGTAACTAGCCCTCAAAATATTACTAGTTAAACATTACCAAAAATTCTTTTTAAAGACATTAATTATCAAAAATATTAATTCTAGAATTTTTATTAGAAAATAAGGTTTTTAGTGATATGGTCATCTCCTATAATTTTTATGGGTCAAAAATCAAGTAAAAGTCAAAACTAGGTCATAACAGGTTACCGACAAGTCAATAAAACCAATTTTTAATAAATGAATGATTCTGAAATAAATATTAAAAAATCAGAATTAAAATAACATAATAAAATTTTATATATAGGAAATATATATTTTTGGTCGGGGTTCAAGTATGAAATTGCCGGGGTCAAGTTTTGTCAAAACTAGGTCAACTTGTTACATAAAATACCTAGAATTCTAATTTTCTAAATAGAAATAAAAATCTGAATAAATATGATAAAATCAGTAATAAATACAATAAATACTATTTCTTTTATTTATACAAAAATAATTAGGGTTTTACTATCTACAAGTTGATTCTATTAGGGTTAGCAACTAAACTTGATAGTATGCATGCAAAGGGATGGTACATGGTTGTTGTGACATCATAGACAACAATTTTACATTTATTCAATAAATTTCAGAATATTTATATTCTAGAAAAATATTAATCCTTCTAAAAAAATAAGATTTTTCATTTACTATTAAGTCCTAACAAAGTCCAAGGTTCTCCAACATGCATACATCAAAACTAGGTCAACTAGGTAACTTTTTATGCATAAAAATCATTTTAACCAAAAATAATATTTCTGAAAAATATATTTTAAAAATGAATTTAATATAGGTTAATAACATCATATATTAATTATCTACAAAGTTTTAGAAGGGTTTGATACGGGATTTTATAGAAAATATAAAACTAGGTCACCATTCCCATTGTACATATAATTTATTCCAAAGATAATAATAATTTAATAATCTTGAATAAATAGTAAAAATATGAATAAAAATAATTTAAACATCATATTTCTATATTAATACCAAGGTTTAATCAAGGTTTCTACCTATGGGTGCATGCATGCATTCATGGTTTCAATTCTTTACATGAAAACCCTAAAATAAAATCCTTCAATAAAGAACATGGCAATGGATTGTAAACACATATAAAAATAATTTATTTGTATATATAAAATATTTATTCATGCATTCATACACATTAGAAAGGTTGGAGGAAGAAGGAGACTTACTTGAGAGAGAATGATGAAGAACTAGAGTTCTTGGATGAAGGAGATGGCGTTGTGTTCACGTGAAGAGGGAGGGGTCGACTTGGTGATGGTGGCGGCGGCTTGGAGGAAGGAGGTGAAGAAGAAAATTAGGGTTTTGGATGAGAAGATTTTAGGTTAGGGTTTTTAGAATATATATATATATATATATATATATATATATATATATATATATATATATATATATATATATATATATATATATATATATATATATATATATATATATATGGAAAGAAGAGAGGGGGAGAGAGATTCGGCCAAGGAAGGGGGTCGCTAATATGGAGAGGGGTCCATGGGTTTTGGGTAGGATTAGGATTAGGTGGATAGTTTGTCTGTTAGGATGTTTCCTAATTAGGTGGTTAGTTATTTAAGTCAACAACTAATCAATTAATTAATTTGACAATGATTTGATTTGATTCCATGGGATTAAAAATAGTAATAAGTAAATAAATAAATTCTACAAAAGAGAAAAATGGTCTAAATTGGCATGGAGGAATTATGGGTTGCTATTTGAAAAAGGTTGGATTGAAAATAATCACAAATAAATTATTTGTATAAAAATATCTAAATTTTAAACACAATAAACTACGGTTGTTATGCTAGTGCCATACTAATGTTGAATGGTCAAATTTTGTGTCACATGAAGATTCTACGGGTAGTATCTTCGGTATAGGCTACTTCCTACGTAGGACGATGTAGATTTTGGGGTCGTTCTATGTCATTAATGTTTAAACTACGGTAAAGTATCATAATGCAACAACTGGATTTAAATTAATTTTAAAAATATTCTAAATAAACACAATAAATATAGAATACACATAAAATACCTATTTTTGGGTGAGGGATTTTACAACCTATCCACCTTAGAAAATTTTATCATCAAAATTAAGAATATGGCACAATCTAGAAAAAATAATGCGGTATGTAAAGTCCATACCTAAAGACTCGCGTAAGTGAGGAAAATGCTCTAAGATTGAATCCTCTCGCTCCCAAGTTGATTCGACCGATGAATGATGCTTCCAAGCTACACGGACGAGTCGAATGGTCTTCCCCTTTAGCATATTCTCTCTGCGGTCGAGAATCTCAACCGGCTGCTCCTCATAAGACAAAATTGGTCCTACAGTGATCTTTGAATGATCCAATACATGGCTAGGATCCACCACATACCTTCTCAATTGTGAGATATGGAACACATTGTTGACACCCTCCAATGTCTGCAGTAATGACTAGTCTATAAGCAACATCTCCAACAAGTTCCAACACGTCAAATGGTCCGATGTACCTCAGACTAAGATTCTCTCTACCTCCAAATCTAATTGTTCCTCTAGCAGGAGAGATCCTTAAGAACACAAGATCTCTTAACTTGAACTCTAGAGATCAACGGTAAGTATCTGCCCACTGCTTCTGTCTATCTTGTGCTGCTCGAAGGTGGCCTTGAATCCACTTGACCTTCTCCACTGTGCGAGTCACCAACTTCGGTCCAAGTATCTGTCTCTCTCCTATACCACTCCAACATACTGGCAAACTATACTTTCTTCCGTATAATGCTTTAAAAGGAGCTATCTGAATGCTTGCTTGGTAGCTATTATTGTAAGAGAACTCCACCAAATGTAAGAGATCCTCCAAAGTCAAGCATGCACGCTCTAAATATCTCCTCCAATGTCTGAACAGTACGTTCTGACTGTCCATCTTCCTACGGGTGATAAGAAGTGCTAAACTTCAATCTAGTTCCTAAGCTTTCCTGTATACTCCTCCAAAAGTATGATATAAACCTCGACTCTCTGTCAAAAACTATGCTGAATGGTACTCCATGTAGGCGTACAATCTCCTTCATGTACATCTCTGCCAAAACTTCTGTAGATTGCCCAACTCTAAAGGGTAAGAAGTGTGCTGCTTTAGTTAATCTGTCCATAATCACCCAAACTATATCTCGGCCAGCTGGACTCCTTAGGAAACCCGTAACAAAGTCCATGGTGATGTACTCCTGGATTGGAAGCAGTTGGAGTAGTCATGCTGATCTCTGATGTTCATCTTTAACTTGCTGACACACCAAGCACTTTACCATAAATCGTGCTATCTCTTGCTTTATCCCGTGCTACCAGTAATACTGTCTCAAGTCTCTGTACATCTTCATAACTCCCGGATGAATAGAGTATGCTGAACTATGAGCCTCTAACATTAGCTCCTGCCTAAGCTCTCCATTAGGAACATAGTTGCAATCCCCATACCTCAAGGTTCTATCTTCATGTATCCTTATCCAAGTCTTCAACCCAGCCTCAGTCCTCTATCTAAGCCTCTGAAATCTTGCATCAGTTGGCATAGCTGCCTTGATACGCTCCACAAATTATGATTATACTTGAACGTTCATCAACTTTGCGACTTCTCCTGGTATAACCACCTCTATGCCCAGCTGCTCCAAATCATATAACAATTCCTTCTGTGTTGTCAAGAAGTACGTTATCGGTCTCCTACTCAACGCATCTGCTACTACATTAGCCTTGCATGGATAATATTGTAGCTCAATATCAAAATCTGCCATCAACTCGAGCCATTGTCTCTGTCTCTGATTCAGATCCTTCTGAGTATTGACATACTTTAAGCTCTTATGATCTGTATAGATCTCTACAGTATCTCCGTATAAATAGTACCTCTAAAGCTTCAGAGCAAATATTACTGCAGTAAGCTCCAAGTCAAGAGTGGGGTAGTTCTTCTTATGGATCCTCAACTGTCGAGAACCATAGGCTACCACCTTCTCATGTTGCATCAAGACACAACCTAATCCCTTTCCGGAAGCATTACTATAAATAACAAATCCTCTCGGTCAAGTAGAAATGGTCACGATCGGTGCTGTAGTCAGGCGCATCTTCAACTCATCAAACGCCATCTGACACTCCTCTATCCAAATAAACTTTTGGTCCTTGCGGGTCAACTTTGTCATAGGTTCTGCAATCCTCGTAAAATTCTCCATAAACCTCCGATAATATCTGATAAGTCCTAAAAAACTCTGTACCTCTGATACGTCGGTTGGGGTCGGCCACGTCTCTAATACTGATATCTTAGCTGGATCCACTGATATGCCTTCTCCCGAGATAACATGCTGTCACGATCCGCACCCGAAATTTGGGCACGAGTACGTGGGTACGTCCAGCCTATGCCGCAGCATCGGTGGTAGAATGCTGTCCAGGTGATGATACTATCTAAACAATCTCACACGAGCATCCAACTCCATAAGGAGGCACGAATAACACAATATAATATGAACAACATACTCAATCATATAACTACAGCACGATAAGATATCGAAGAAATAAATAAAATACAACACAAGTCAAAATAGAAATAATCTAACTCAATAATAATATCCAAGTCTCAACAAAGTATGCCGGAGACAAATTTGGTACCAAAAACTGCTAAAGAAACTAACTAGATAACTAGTGAACCCGGCTAGACCTCCCGGAATTATAACTGAACTACGAGATCCAAGTCTGCAGCTACTCTCCCTGTGGTCCATAAAATATCGGACACCGGTCCTCTAAGGCATATTCTGAAAAAATATTTCCAGTCAGGATGGAGCAAAGTACATCTCTAACAGCAGTTCTATATCAATGATACAAACTATGTAGCAGTAAATAGATGGAAATATACAAGATGCATATACATGTACGCGAGATATACAATAAAGGAAATAGTAGAAATATTATAAATAAATACGGGAAGAAACAATATGTCAATGAACAAGAATACTATGACTAAGTGTGTGAGTACTAGCTTTAGCATGTGATCGGCTTGGGAACTTGTATAGGAATAATGGCATGGCTAGTCATACGTGCGGTGTATGACCAATACTAACATGTGAACAAGACTTGTACATGAAGGGTATGATCACATATCTACACTAAAATACTCCCCACCCCCGACTGGTATAGTAGATCCAACCAAGGTACGCTATGGCACGGGATTCTCTAGGAAGGTAGCAAGTCTTCCCGAGAATCAGTGTCTGTACATGCACAAGATAAACAATGAAACAAGACTTGTACACGATTAACCATATACAAGGAATAACATCTCATGACAAGATCCAGATATACCAATCCATGTAACCATCGTGTCAAGAAATATGGATATTTACACTAGATACAATGAACATAGAGGATATCATAAATAAGAAACTATCAGAGAATGTACTCGCCTGGGGTCCTTAGCTGTCAATACCAATGTCCTGCTCCTGAAGTCTCGCAGGATGATCCAATAGTCCTATACACATATAATATAATACAATATTGTATCAGACATTAAACTAACACACACGATCAAAACATAATGAACTCAGGGCTACGCTAGGTATAACACTAGTCAACTAGGGTAAAGTGTGCGTCTGATTTCACGGGTGTCACGTTTGTAATTGATGTGCAAAACAGACAGTCAAAATGATACGGGACTTGCCAGTACGTTAGTGTACATATGGCAGTCAACTAACATTTATATGGTCACAGGTCAATGTAACTACGGGGTATCCGTGGTTACACTTGGGTCATCTAGTACATAGACATATTATACGTATCATTAACTAACATATACATGAATATCCATTAGTTATAAATATAATAGATATATGTATATATATACTTTAAATAGAATTAATACTTTGTATATATAAATTAAACATATATTAGGGAGATATATACAATACGTATATATATTAATTGAGAGGTATAATACACACACACACACACACACACACACACACACACACACACACACATATATATATATATATATATATATATATATATATATATATATATACCAAAATACGTTTAAACAACCTATACTAATACATGTACCATACATTTATACTAATTAGGTTCATATACGTTATGGATGTATATATATATATATATATATATATATATATATATATATATATATATATATATATATATATATATATCAATATACACATAATAACCATATACGTATACTAAGACTAATACGTACATACATACTAACATATACCATGCTACATTTATATATGTATATATACTTATATACCTTTAGCCATATACTAATACGTATGCCAATACGTATATACCAATCATAAACCAATATATCATTACCTACTAACATACCACGGCTAAATACGTATGCAAAAACGAAGAACATGCGTATGCACGTACATATATGTGTACACAAGGGGAAGGAAACCCGAACCTGTGCGCGTGTACGAGATCGGCGATGACGACGGTGTCCACGATGTTGATGACGACGACGACGAAGGCGACGATGATGATGATGAAGATGACGACGAAGGCGACGATGACGACGAAGATGATGATGATGGTGAAGAGTGGTGGTGCTGGTGGTATGGGGTGGTGGTACTGGTGGTGTAGGGTGGTGGTACTGGTGGTGTAGGGTGGCCGGGGTTGGAGGTTGAAGAAGGAGGGGTCGAGTGCTTCCGGCCAGCGGCGAGAATGGAGGAGCAGGGAGGTCGGGAAGAGGAGGAGGCAGGAAAGAGATGGCTCGAGGTGGTGGTAGGAGGAGTTCAGGCGGGGAAGCTGTCTCTGGCCGGAGGAGGAGCAGTGGACGTTGGGTTGCAGTCGAAGAAGAAGGTCGAGGGGAGGTCTTGGCAGTAGCAGCGGGCGGATGGAGGTTGGCCGGTGCAGTTAGTGGTGGAGTGGTCGGGTGAGGCAGTCACGGTGGTGCTGGTGACTGGAGGAGGAGCGAGGCTCGGTCGAACAGAGGTGCGGGATGGTGGTGATGGCAGTCGGCGGGTGCTCGTGGCCGGATGGGTAGTTGCAGGTCGTGGCGGTGCCGGGGTCGGGTCAGACGGGTGAGGCAGAGGGAGAAGGAGGAGTGGTCGGGTGGTGACCGGAGCCAAGGGCCGGAGAATATGTACAGCGGGTTGTCGGGATAGTGTTAGTAACAACCGGGGAAGGAGGCTGCGGGCTCGCCTGCGGTGTAGTCAGGTTGCTGAGGCGGGTCCTCCGGCGTGTCGAGGAGGTCTGGGTGGATGTGGCTCGGTGACTGTGGAGGGAGGTCGACGTGGGGAAGGAGGCTGGTAAGCGGGTGACAGGAAGGGGTGGTGGCCAGAGCTTGGCCGGAGGATGGTGGCCGGTTCAGTTGGTTGAACCAAAATAAAAAAAAAGAGGTGAAGAGGAAGAAGAAGAAGAAGGAATAAGAAGGGAAGAAATGGAAAAGGAAGAGCTACGGTTGGGTTTTGGAGAAGAGGGAGGAGAGAGAAGGTGGGGGGTTTTCCAAGGTGTGGGGATTAGGGCCTTCTTGGGAAAGGGTGCATGAAGAGACATTAAATAGGGGATGTGATGTGGAGTGTGTGGTGATGACGAGCCCCATTTTGAATGGGTGGCTAGGATCCAACATGAGAAAATTATTCATACAAAGGAGAGGGGTTGAGTTGACTAGTCAAAGAATTAGGGCTTCTCCATTTGGCTTGAACCAATGGGGTGTTGTCACCTAATGCAACATTTGCAAATAAGCCCCCTTAAATTTGGGTATTTGCACAAACACATGAAATAATGAAAAATTGGTGGGCGATTTGGTGTTTGGTGTTTTGTAGGATGAGGGGGTGTTGTGTATTTTGCATGGGCTTAATTAATGGGGTATTTGGATTAAATTATGATTAAAATAGGATTAGTCAAAGTTGGTATCCCCAATTTAATTAAAGAATAAATGTAAGTGGTGTTATAAAATTAATTAGAAGTACATGGGGCTAAAATTAAGTGGGACAGAAGTGTCATGAATGAAGAAGACTCAGAACATAATATTATCCTAATTTGGGTTGCTCAAAATGGATCGAGATTGTGTCTCCAATTTTGATTGGAACGCACAACGATACAAAGTTAGATTTTATTTAGAATTAAAATGAACGTCCGTGACGAATATTGTGCGGCTAAAATGAAGCACACGAGAGCATAATTATGAGTTACACAAAGGTCATAAAAGATGTAAGCTTGGTGTCAGTCTTGGACCCTTTAATTGGTCCGACTAAACGGGTTGAGTTGGTGTCTCAAAATTGATGGCAACGACACATGTGCATGACACAAGATTAAATAATAGATTTTGGATACGGAAAGTTGTGAAATTAAATTAGAGCACAAAGGATTATGATTTCAAGTGACGAAAAAGTCCAGCGCCTAAGTTGGCGTGTTAAGTCTAGAATGCAATAACTTGTTGGAAATTATGGGCTAAGGCTGGACTCCGAATATTGCAAGAACGGTAGGGTATAATAATTAAATAAAATTATGGTAATTAATTACAACCTCAATAATTAAATCCTGAATAATACAAATTAAAATCATAATCCTATAATTCGGTCAGGTATCCATCTAGTGGGCTTCTAGGTCAAGTCTACTAGCTCAACATTAAGAACACTGTATATAATATAATATAAATACACATATCGTGCAATTATTTAAAATAACTACACACAATATTAATAATATATAAAAAGTCAAAAATATTCCTATTTTCAGAATGTGGTAGTGACACATGCCCAAGAAAAGAGACATGATCTAGAAGAAACTCGTACTTGCTCAGCTTAGCATATAACTTCTGATGTCTCAATATTTCTAGTACCTTCCTCAGATGTTCCTCGTGTTCCTCATTGCTCTTCGAGTACACCAAGATGTTGTCGATGAATACGACCATAAACTGGTCCAAGTACTGATGGAATACCCGGTTTATTAAGTTTATAAACACAGCTGGCACATTTGTCAATCCAAAGGGTATTACCAAGAACTCGTAGTGACCATAGCGAGTCCTGAAAGCCATCTTTTGAATATCCTCGCACCTCAACTTTACTTGATGGTATACTGATCTCAGATCAATCCTAGAAAATACCTGTGCTCTTGTTAGTTGGTCGAACAATTCGTCAATCCATGGCAGAGGGTACTTATTCTTGATGGTCACTGCATTAAGGGCTCTGTAGTCGATGCACATGCTGACGGTTTCATCTTTCTTTGGCACGAACAATACTGGGGCTCCCAAGGTGATGCACTTGGCCTAATGAATCCTTTGTCCTGCAACTCTTGCAACTACACCTTCATCTCTTCTAACTCCTTCTTTGCTAGCCGATACACATTAGAAGATATCAAAACTACTCCCGGTACTAACTTAATAGTGAACTCGACTTCTCTGTCCGGTGGTAGACTCGATAACTCGTTTGGAAAGACATTTGCAAACTCCTCAATAATCGGTGGCGGTATAACTTCTATTGTCATGCATGCTCCACCAATTGGCTTGATTCCTTCTCTGTAGTTCCTCTCATGAACTCAAACTCTGGCTGACCTGGTGGCTTAAAGATAACAAAAACTTTATGGCAATCTAATACTGCATGATATTGGATAAGCCAATCTAATACTGCATGATATTGGATAAGCTAAAAAATGCCGGCATAGCGACGTTTAGCGTCGTTTTTTATTTTAGCGACTTGCTTTTTTTTTGACTTCTTTAAAACGTCGCTAATTACGTCGCTAAACTTACTTAGCGACATTTTTTGGTTATTTAGCGACGTTTTTAGACGTTGCTAATTTGACTTTTTCTGGTAGTGAAATACCAAAAGTCGAGTTTTAATCTCCCGACCACAAACAATAACTGAACAAGTCCTACAGGTACTAGTTACAGGTACATCTGTTATGTAAATTCATCTCTCTGCAAGAGATGAACGAAAGATTAGGAAGAGTACATGAATCAAGCAGGATGCAAGCATTTATTCAAATATATGGATTGGTAGGAAGGTGAGTTATAGTCAAATTTGGATGAGACCTAAAACTATAATCCTAAGTACAGGCCCGCTTGGTGCAGTTACGTAACCAAAATAGCTAACTCGACCTGCATGGGCCACCACTAAAAATATGTCACGCCCCAGTCCCAAAATATGTAGGACCAGGTATACGTACACATGCCAACTGTACGAATAAGTATAGGAACCCAATTTAAGGACCTAACCAATCGTAGTACGCTGTAAAATATAACTAAGACTCAATATCACAAGCATGTGTAATCTAGTCTCATCCACAAAATATTACAGAATAGGACACTGAATGAATAGAATAAGTATCAGAATCTACTACAAAAGAATATCTAGTGGAGAAAAATCCACATAAATGAGTATAAAAGAATACTAAAGAATATAACTAAGCAATAAAGAAATAGTCCCAAAATACTAAGAAACTATCATTCATGAATGAATGCTCAAAGAAACTCATGTGGCTCCACCTCGAAGTCCTCGTCTACAAAATCTTCAACTCCATAATCCGTCGGGTATAAGTGCTCGTCGGGATCTGAAAATGTGCCAAGTCCTCAGAGAGACATTACAAGTACACAAGAAATTGACATATATAAAAGTAAAGCAGTAAACAATAAATAGGGCAACTAAACCATATATGTGAAATACACTCGAGACATCTATTATGGCACATGAGGGGGAAGAAATAGAAGAACAATCGTCCCACCAGGCATTTCGTAGAACTCGGGGATTACACAGTTGTACCATTTTTACAGTATAGTAAGAAACAAAAATTTCACACATTCACTACCAGACTCTCCCCTCCCAATGGACTATCTGAACCGTATATGCGGCACAGACAGAATGAAATGACCTCAATTAAATTTCTAAAACTCAAACTAACACCGACAGCTAACACAAGATGCAAACTCACGTACCGATGGACAGTCAACACGCTAGTCCATGCACTCACTTACTCAGTGAACGTGTTTAAAATAGTGTCAGGTCATAAGATACCACATATATTCACAACATAATGGTTAGTCAACTAATTCTAAGATGCGTGCACACAGCTAACAAAATAAAAATTAGGCATAATATAAACTGAACAATACAATCAAGCAAGGTGTACTTGCCTTCCATGCCAAGATACGAGCACAAAAATTATGGTTCGGAGGTCTCCACAGGAACGTCTCGAACACCTACTAAATAATTATTACACTAGTTAGACTCTTACTATCAAGTTATAATTATGTTATTAACTTGTTCTTAATTCTACGTTGATTTCACATGCAAGTAACTAGCCCTCAAAATATTACTAGTCGTTAAACATTAACAAAAATCCATTTTAAAGACATTAATTATCAAAAATATTAATACTTGAATTTTTATTAGAAAATAAGATTTTTAGTGATAGGGTCATCTCCTATAATTTTTATGGGTCAAAAACCAAGTAAAAACCAAATCTAGGACATAACAGGTTACCGATAATTCAATAAAACCAATTGTTAATAAATGGATAATTCTGAAATAAATACTTAAAAATCAGAATTAAAATAACATAATATAATTTTAGATGTAGAAAACATAAATTTTTGGTCGAGGTTCAAGTCTGAAATTGCTGGGGTCAAGTTTTGTCAAAACTAGGGTACATAAAACACCTAGAATTCTAATTTTCTAAATAGAAATAAAAATATGAGTAAATATGATAAAATTAGTAATAAATATAATAAATAATATTTTTTTATATTTACAAAAATAATTAGGATTTTACCATCTATAAGTTGATCCTATTAGGGTTGGCAACTAAACTTGCTAGTATGTAAGCAAAGGGGTGGTACATGGTTGTTGTGACATCATAGACATCAATTTTATATTTATTCAATAAATTTTAGAATAAATATATATATATATATATATATATATATATATATATATATATATATATATATATATTTAGATATTTAGAAAAATAGTAATCCATCTAGAAAAATTAGGTTTTTTAAAAACTATTAAGTCCTAACAAAGTCCAAGGGTCTCCAACATGCATACATCAAAACTAGGTCAACTAGGTGACTTTTTATGCATAAAATTCATTTAAACCAAAAATAATATTTCTGGAAAATATATTTTAAAACTGAATTTAATATAGGTTAATAACTTCATATATTAATTATCTACAAAGTTTTAGAAGGGTTTGATGCGGAGTTTTGGAGAAAACATAAAACTAGGTCACCATTCCTATTGTACATGCAATTTATTCCAAAAATAATAACAATTTAATAATCTGGAATAACTAGTAAAAATGTCATGACCCGCACTCGACGTCGGGATGCAAGTCGGGAACAACGCCCAGCCTACGCCGCAAAATCGGCAGTAGAACACTGTTTGGTAATATAACTAACAATATAATAAGCCACAAACAATATCAATATACTCAATCACAGATCTAAGATGGAAACTAGCATGAATATGATAAAGAATAGAATAGTCACATACAACTCATGAGTATAAAATAATAACATCAATGAGTTTGAAAAAATACTAAGCAAAAAGCTGGAGACAAAACCAGTACAAAAAAATACTAAGAAGCTACAAGTCTCGGGTGATCTATCTCAGTCAGGATGAGTCCCTCCTAAGCCAGGGTCTCTGACTCTAAGCCACAACATCCTGATGCTCATAATGTGTAGGATACCACTCCTCAGTGTCATTTGGAAAAAATATATCCAGCCAGGAAAGGAGCAGAGTACATCTCTAACAGCAGTTCTAATCAATGATATAAACTATATAATATTAAATAGATGTGAATATACAAGATGCAACAATATATACAAGAGAGATATACAATAAGGAAATACTGAAAATAAATACAATAATGAGCAATATGACAATGAATAAGAATACTAATGACTAAGTGTGTGAGTACTAGCTTTAACATATAATCGGCTTGGGAACTTGATACATGATTTATGGCCTGGCTAATCATATGTGCGGTGTATGATTAACACTATTCAAGAACAAGATATGATACAAGAATGTATGATCACATATCTACACTATATACTCCCCAACCCCGACTGGTATAGTGGATCCAACCATGGTACGCTATGGCACGGGATTCTCCAAGAAGATAACGACTCTTCCCGAGAATCAGTATCTGTACATGTACAAGAAGAACAATAAAACAAGGCTTGCACATGATACACCATATATACCAAGGAATAATATCTCATGACGAGATCCGAATATATGAATCCGTGTAACCATCGTGTCAAAAAATTATGGATATCTATACTACATACAATGAACATAGAGGATACCATAAATGAGAAACCACTACTAAAAATTATGGGATTAGCGACGTTTTAGCGACGTCCAATTAAATCGTCGCTAATATTAAAGACATCAGCGACTCCAAAGAATAACGTCGCTATAAGTCTCTATTTGGCGACATATAACGACGTTTAGCGACGATAATTTAGTTTTTTAAAAGAATAGTCGCTATAAGTTTATTTAAAGTCGCTAAATATCGCTGAGTTATATGATTAGCGACATTTAGCGACGTTAATATATTAAATATTTAGCGACGTATTTAGCGAGGTCTATAACGTTGCTAAATATTTATATTAGCGATGTCATTAGCTAGCGTCGCTAAACGTTGCTAATTTATTTTATTATTTAGGGTTGACGAATTTCTTTTCTCCCCTTCTCTTCACTTGGTGAGATCTTTGTCTCATTTCTCTGTCTCTCTGTCTCTCTCTCTCAAATATGACACAACTCTAACAGGACACGACACAACATAACACACACTAACCCTAACCCTAACTCGAATACACACACACACACACACACATATACACACACACACACGCGAACAAACTAACCCTAATACTGACATGGATACACCGACACACACAAACATAGACAAGTTGGGTTGGGCCTGACCTATCTATCTATCTATCTATCTATCTATCTATCTATCTATCTATCTATCTATCTATCGGTCACGGGATAAAATCTGTAAAGTGGATCGATCGATATCATGGTTATAATCCGTGATTTTGTCTATACGATGACCATTCTCTTAAATGATCTATCTTCTTCATTAATTAATTTTAGTCCATATCTAGCTAGCAAGCTAGCTTAATTTCTTGCTTTCTACACACTGTGAGTGGGATTGGCTGATGATGACTAATGATAATCATCAGCATATTAGCAGCCCATCAGGAGCGAGCGAGCTCTCGCTCGCTCGCTACTAAGTTTATTTACTTTCATATTCATAATATTCATAGTATACCATTATTAGTAGTTGTATGTCGATTCTATTTCCAAAATCTATAATTTGGATTACAGACACGGGAATGACTCTTCAAAGCCGAGACACGATACGGTTTTGGCTTCTTCTAGAACTCGTATCCAACTTGGGCTGATGCTTCTTGCTGCACGAGCTATTGCATTGGCTACTACAGACTGCTAAACCTGTTATTAAAGACTCTATAGTGCACTGGCTCTGCTGCTACTTGCTGAGTTTACTTGTTGTTGTGTATCATTCCTGCTGTGCACTGCACAGTGTTGCTGCAAACTGATTCCTCACTGCTGTACTGTATAGTACAGCTAGCTGCTAGCACAGATCTGGCACACTGCTCTCCCTTCACTACCAAATGATGCACACTAAAAACTATGAACTGCTCTCCCTAGTGACCCGAGCTCACTTAATCACTCAAACAACCATATGCATACGCACACATACATAAGGCATTGTGTATCAAGTTAGAGCAGTTCTTACCTTCCTCCAGAGAATCATACTGTATTTAACGATTTATAGGACACATATTGTCATTTTTGCAGAAGTATCTTGAAATGGATATGAATTACTATTTGCATCATCGTTCGTGGATGTACAACCGTCATCCTGATGATATGTGTAGTGTGCGGAATAAATTCATTGAGGGTGTACAACAGTTCCTGCAGTTCGCCAAGGCGTTCCCTCAGTACATGGACGGTACCAAAATTAAGTATCCGTATGTGAGATGTCGCAACTTGAAATATCATCCAGAAGTGGAAGTCACATATCATTTGTACTCGAAGGGATTCACGCCGAATTACTATCAGTGGACCGCGCACGGAGAACTTGTGTCTCTAGCATCGAAGTCAGAGCCTTATATGGAGCCGTATATGGATGTCCACGACCACGCTGCTTACGACGATGGGTGGGTGAACATGGTTTTTGATGCGGCGGGGCCTAATTTCAATCCGGACAATCATGATGCAGCTGAGGAGGCACCGAATGCCGATGCTACAAAGTTTATAGAGTTGCTGGAGAATGCAAGGACTCTATTATATCCTGGTTGTGAGGATCATTCACCGTTGGCGGTGGTTACAAGATTGTTGAGCATCGAGTCCGATTTTAATATGTCACAAGAATGCTATAATCGATTGATTGATTTGATTATAGAGATCTTGCCCGAGGGTGCAACTTGCCTAAATACTTCTACCGATCTAAGAGGATGGTGAGATCGCTCTGGATGGAATATGAGAAAATTGATACATGTCGCAACGGGTGCATGTTGTACTACAAAGACGACAAGGATGAAGATGCATGCAGATTCTATGGTGCTGATCGCTACAAGGCCACTGGTAGAGAAAAGTCTGTCGGTATAAGGAAACCTACCGATATGATGCACTACTTGCCTTTGACGCTGCGGTTGCAGAGGTTGTTTATGGTTAAGGAGACTGCGGAAAACATGAGTTAGCACAGGCGGAAACAGATCGAAGGAGTATTGGATCATCCATCCGATGGAGAAGCATAGAAGAACTTTGATCGAGAGTATCCAAATTTTGCTTCGGATACGTGTAATGTCAGATTTGGGCTCTCCTCTGACAGTTTTACCCCATTCGGACTTTCGGGCTCCCAATATTCATGCTGGCTTGTGATCGTCACTCCGTACAATCTACCGTCTTGGATGTGCATGAAGACTCCGTATATTTCCTAACCATTATTATCCCGGTCCAAATAATCCGAAGAGGACCATCGATGTGTATTTACAGCCTTTGATAGATGAGTTGAATCAACTATGAAAAGTAGGTGCCAACACGTACGATGTTTCTAGAAAGCAAAATTTTCATATGAGGGCAGCACTTATGTGGACCATTAACGAATTTTCGGCCTATGAAATGTTATCGGGATAGAGCACTCATGGTCGTCTCTCATGTCCGTATTGTATGGACCGTACTAAGGCTTTTCGTTTGAAACACGGAGGCAAACCGTGCTTCTTCGATTGTCATCGACAATTTCTGCCGAAGGATCATCCGTACCGGAGGAATATGAATGCTTTTCGTGCCGGCATTATGGAGAAGGCTAATCTACCGCCAAGGTGGCCCGAATACATGATATGGAAAGAGGTAAAAGATTTACCAAGTACTATCGAAGAGCCTGCTAAGGGGTACAAGTATGACGGATTTGGTCGCACCCATAACTAGATGAAGAGGAGTATATTCTAGGATCTGCCATATTAGAGCACCAATCTAATCAGGCATAACCTTGATGTCATGCATATTGAGAAGAATGTGTTTGATAACATAATTAATACTGTAATGGAGGTAAAGGGAAAGGCGAAAGATAATCTGAAGGCCAGGTTGGACTTAGAAGAAATATGTAGACGTCCTGCATTGCATTTGATAGAGGAGGGGAATAAAAAGTTAAAGCAGCCTAAGTCAGTTTTCTCACTGGTAAAAGAGGATAAATGGAGACTTTGTAGATGGATTCAGGGTCTAAAGTTTTCAAACGGGTACGTGTCGAACTTGAGAAGATGCATCGACCTCAAGAAGAACAAACTGGCGAGTATGAAGAGCCACGATTGTCACGTATTCATGGAGAGGTTAATTTTGATTGTATTTCGAGAATTCTTACCGCAGGTCATTTGGGATCCATTGACAGAGCTCATCATATTCTTCAGAGATCTTTGTTCTACAAAGTTGCTCGTCGATTGTCTAGAAAAGCAAGAGAAGGATATTGCGGTAACACTATGTAAGCTCGAGTAGGTGTTTCCTCCTAGATTCTTCGACTCTACGGAGCATTTGCCAATTTATCTTTCCTATGAGCCACGTGTTGGAGCTCCTGTCGGTTATCGGTGGATGTACCCTTTCGAGCGGCATCTGAATCACCTAAAGAGAAAGGTGAAAAATAAGGTTTGGGTTGAGGGCTCTATTTGTGAAGCTTATGTTCTCAAGGAGATTACAAACTTTTGCTTGATGTATTTTAAACCCCATATTGGTACTAATAGAACGAGAGATACGAGAAACGACGACAGATATTAGGAATCTAATGATGCAATACTCAAAGTATTCAATGCGTCCGGAAAGCCTTCGGGGAAAAGGAAGATGAGATATTTGAATGACGACGAGCTAAGGGCTGCACAGTTGTATATATTACTCAATTGCGACGAGGATAAAGTAGAGAAGCTAGAGGGGTAAGTAATTAATAAGTCCACGTTTACATCATCTCAATGTAATAGTATAAGCTACTATTATGCTACTAATCAGCAGTTGCTTCATTATTTTTTAGCACATATAATGATGAGTTGAGGTCGGTTAGACCCTACATAACAGATGAAGAAGTAGAACAAGAAATGAGATACCATTTTCTTTCTTGGTTGAGCGGATATGTAAGGAGCTTGGTAATTACTTTTTATTTCTGCACTTGCAAAATAAATAACTTACTATCGCTACTTTGGTATTTAGGTCGATTGTCTAATAACTCCCGAGACTGAATCTATTAGAACTCTAGCCAAGGGACCAATTACTGCTGTTAAAATATGGCCAAGTTTCTGTGTGAATGGATTCAGGTTCAAGTCAACAAATGCTCCTATCAGAGACAGCTTTCTGGATCTTGATTCTATGAAAAATAGTTGTTTGTGTATAAAATCTTCGAACTACAAAGACGTCGATCCAGGCAATATTTCTTTAGAATATTACCAGAGATTATGGAGTTGACATATAATTATGGCACAGAACCTGCTAATATTGTGCTATTCAAGTGTGAATGGTTTGATCCGATTCAAGATCAAGGTTGGAAAATTGACAAGCATGGCCTTGTGGATATAAACTACAAGCGTAGATATCAAGGCTACGAACCATTTGTCCTATCTAGTCAGGCTCAGCTCGTGTACTTCATAACTTATCCTAGACGGGGGACAGGAGGTCGGATTGGTGGGCAATATGCAAGACTAAAGCTAAAAATACCTTTGACATTGACAAAATAGCTTATTAGGAGGACGAGCTACCCCTTGTAACAAATATTGTAGATGTGGACTCAACGGAAGTTACTCATTACACGAGTAATAATATAAAAGATGTAGAATTATTCGAAGAGGAAGACGAAGTAGATGAAAGTGAAGACGAGGAGGAGGAAGAGGAAAAGGAGGACAAGGAAGGCAAACAAGATAAATTTTCTGAAGATGATTGAAAATAAAATATTTTGCCTGTAGAATGTACTATATTTTGATTGTAGAATATACTATTATGACGAATATATATATTATATTTTGACTGTAGAATGTATTATCTATTTAGACTTGTGACACCACTAGTTATTTACTGTACAATTCTATGAATGATGTGAGATATGCATAATATTTTGACTGTAGAATGTACTATATATTTGTGTATTTCTTTATTCATCATATGTTTTTATCAGGTATGGCAGGACGACACGGAGGGTTCGACAGGTGCCGAGGTAGACAGAGTGCTCCTCTGGTACTGCCTATTGTTGGTTCTGGATCCTCGTCACCCAGTACTCCAATATATCGATCAGTCACATCTCCGACTGCGACGACATTACGTGGCATCACTGCTGGGACGAGTAGTTCCAGGACTGATAGTACTCCCTCATTCAGCGTTCCTCCTGCTGACGGAACCATGTAGACAAATGAGCATATGGAGGAGGTCGTGCCAACGTTGTCCCAATATCAGCTAGATCCTCCATATGCACCTCCGGAGGAGACGAGGACAGAGATTTGGGCCGATGGTACAAAGTAAGTCAATTAGATAGTTTATCATCATATATATCGTGTATTTCTTTATTCACATATATTGAATTTTTCGATGAAAATAATTATCTCTGTATAGATTTTGTCCATCGTCGGTTCAGAGATGCCTGGGCCTCTTTCTGAGGAACAACTATGGTGGCCCTTGGATCAACTACTCTGAAGCTCCGGAGGAGAGAAAGGCGTTCTAGTTTGCGCACTTCAAGGTAAAAGTATATTATATAAATTCTCTAATTTATGTATATTATATAACTTATCCGTGATGCTGACTTACTAAATTATTTATTGTAGCAAACATATTTCTATCCTCCGTACCGGGCCGAGTTGATCGAGCAGATGTTTTCTGCCGTTGTCGCCAAGCTTATCAATGATGCTCTGGATGACCAGAAGGCTCATGATCGTGCTGAAAACCCGATCCAAGGTTGGATCACGCCTGAGCAGTGGATTACGATGAGGGCTAGATTCGACGATCCGAGGTACAAGAAAAGGTCTGAGAAGGCCAAGGCGGCTAGGCAGAATGCTACAAAGTGGTGTGGTGGCTCGATTTCGATGACAAAATATTTTTGTTATTTGGTATATTTTTATTTAAGATATATTACTTTAATGTAAGTACAATAAAATGGTAGTAGGAAAAAATGTTTACTTTTAGTACTAAATAATATATTTTTAACAGGTACAGAGGGGTGAGGATGCAAACATGGTGACCGTCTTCCTGGCCACCCATCGAAAGGACAAAAATCTCATTGATGAGAGGGCCTCAGAGACCTATGTAAGTATTACTTTACTTTGTTTTAATTTTAATATAACTTAGGCAATTATCAAGTATCCAAATTTTTCTAGGTCGAGTATCTTAGGCTGTGTGAGTGGGCGACTGCTAGTGCACCTACAGCTGGAGAGGCTGGTACTTTCTCGTAGCCCGCTCCAGCTCCGTCGGTGGACGAGCTGTGGGTAACCGCCGCTGGTAGTCTCCAGAGGGTTACGTACTACGGTATGGGATCCTATGGCATCCTGGTTGCGACGCAGTCATCTAGGGCCTCCCCGATAAGTGCGCATTCCCTACAGCCCTCGTAGTTGTCGGCCAGAGTCCAGGAGGCCATTGACCGTTAGATTGTGTCTCTCCATGATGAGTTGCTGCGAATGATGGAGGAGCAACCCCGGTCCCAGTCGCAGGCGGACGATGCGACGCTCATCGCACGATTTGATATGCTCGAGCGCAGCATCATGGAGCTCTAGGATATGACAACTGATCTTAGAGCCTCGATAGAGTGCAGCATGACAGAGCTGCAGGCATCACAGCTATCCATGGGCGAGAGGCTGACGATGATGCAGGATTCAATAGTTTATAGCAGTAGGAGGCTGTTATCTACCATGGATTCTTACAACCAGCGACTTGAAGAGTTGGAGCGGATACGTCCTCCTAGGGCGCCTACATCGACACAGACTCCACCGACGTCACTGCCTTCTCCATCGATATCGGTGTTGATTTCATGGGAGCAGTATGATCTGTTCTTATCCTTCATGCGCGCCGGTGGTCATCCTCCTACAGATCCGCAGTAGTCCTAGTTAGGACCGTTTTAT